>JAAGEH010000417.1:12188325-12337509 GCA_011751065.1 Lasiurus cinereus | reverse complement strand
GTAACAGTGTTTCTCAAGCTTTTTTCAAGTCCCTGACTATATTTCTCCAGAATGTTATATGTTATAAAGGAGGCATGGCTTGTTTTCCATTCAAATTAAGTGTGTTCCTATCTGTCCCATTAACATGATTCCTCCCGTTTTTTCCATAAAGGAAAATAAATTGTACAAAATTAGACAGTTTAGACCAGTACTGCCAGTTCAATTATAAAAATAATTGCCCACATGCTCAATCCCCAGTGTACTGCGAGGTGCAAGAGGCAGCCAATCAATGATTGTCATCATTGATTCTCTGTCCCTTCCTTTCTGAAATCAATAAAACTATATTAAACAAAAATACAGAAGGAACACTGCTCTTGTGGACCAATGAATTATAATCTTGGCAGCAAGTGTTCTAGGTTCTATTAACTCTCACAAACACCCTGTACCACAAACCTTTCTTTATATTACAAGCTAAGAAACAAAAGCTGAGAAAATAACTCTACTTAATATCAAACAGCCACATTGGAAACCCAGAACCCAATTTCCTCCATAAGTAAGACTCTCTGGCAAACATAAAATTCCAAAACCCGAGTACACAAAAAGACCCTAACAGTTTTCAAGCCTCAACTAAACATCCAACTACAGTGTCCTCTTACGCTTACCATTTTGCGGAGTTTAACCACTCGGGTACCACCATTCTTGTCGCCACCAACTGGTTTTGTGACAGTAGCAAGAACTTTCTCCCTCTTTTTCTTTTCAATCTATTAGAACACAAATGCAACAAAGTGTCAGGGACAGACAAAAAAACTTAAGGTTAAGACACAACGTATGTAATTAGTGGTCAGTGGTTTCACCGCACCCCTTTCTTACCCTGGATTTAGGGGCCGCATACTTCCTCTTGTACATGGCCTTTCGAGAATACATAGCCGACCGGGAATATCTGCCAATTCCTCTGACGAGGACGGGGTTTCGGCTGCAGTGAGGCTTCCCCTTCTTAGGCGCCTTAACCTTGCCGCCGGCATCAGCCTTCTTCTTGGCTTTATCAGGTTTCTTCTCCTTAGTATCTGGCTTCTTCTCCTTAGTATCCGGCTTCTTCTCCTTAGTATCCGGCTTCTTCTCCTTAGTATCCGGCTTCTCGGTTTTCTTTTCACCCGCCATCTACCAATACGCAAAACTTTTTAAAGGTACTCACCAATTATCCCTTAACAAAGCAATATCTTAACTGTACAAGGGGGTCCCAGCAAGCCCGACCTCTCCAAGTGGCGGTAACATCCTTTTCATCCCTCCCAAGACATAGGTATACCTCCAAACCCCAAACATGTGCAGCCACCTCATAATGGTTAATTTGGGTGTTCTTCCAAACTACTATACACTTCAAGATTTGAAGGCATCTTACAGAATTAGCCCCAACTCTGGCCTCGTTGAAAAAAACAAAACACTTCCGGTCGCGAACGTGAAGGGACGGGAAAGTAGCACTGGGCCTCATTCCCCAATCTCAACGTGGCTGAGACAAGCTCCGAGGTATCTTTTGGCAGCCGGGCCCTGCATTCCATAGCGCACTCCCATCGCCCTGGTCCCTGCGAGCCCATTAGCCTCCTACTCATCCCCGGAGGACCCCATCCCCCAAGCCCAGGAGTAGCGAGCAGCCAGAGACCGGGAAGCTCTACAGCATTCCACCTCACCCTCTTCGGGTCCCACTGCAAGCCCAAGCGAGACAAATGAAACGCCTGGGAGACGTCTCAGCAGGCCCCAAACATGTCTGACCCTGGCAGGTGTCGATTTGATACCCTCCTGGTTGGGATGGCGAAGGATTGGGGTCCTGAAATCGAATCTTGCGGAGGAACGCCGCCATTCTTACCTTGCAAGATGGGAAAGAGAACTAAGGTCCTGGCTTCCGGTCTATAAGCATCACGGAAGGGGTCGAGTATAACTTCCTTCCGGGTCCGAGGCGTCATGGGAAATGTAGTTTTTCTTTTGAAAGCTTCATACTAGAGAGCTCCCCCCCCGCTCTCCCCAGGAGGCGAAAACGAAGAACCTTTGTCGCCTTTTCATGTTCTAGATCAATAAAATTCTCTCAGTACTTCTGGGAACTGACACTTCCCTTACCGAGCACTACATTATCAATATTAGAAGGAACAGACTGATGAAGAATGTGATCCCCAAGTAAATGGAAATCTTTTCTATGAAAGACTAATTGGGAACCTTCCTCGGACATTTTCTCCACCGAAGCCTTAATGCTTATATCCCCTAACCAGACTATGCGCAATGGCAGAGGTTCGGGAAAGCTAGACTTTAAAAAATGAGTAAAATATATTCCTGCCTCAATGGAAAAACAGAAAATGGATGTAAGTTCTTTCTTCTGGGAAATTTGGGAATGTTTTGCAGTGTTTTTTGTTTAAGATTTGGAAGAATAATATAAATTTGGCCCTGGCTCAAATTAGAGCGTTGTCCTGATATATGAAAGCTGCCGTTACATCCCTGGTTAGGGCACATAGAGACAACCATTAATGCATAAATAAGTGGAACAACAAAAACCTCTCTCTCTCTCTCTTTCTCTCTCTCTCTCTCTCTCTTCCTCCCTCCCTCTCCCTTTCCCCCTCCCCTTTCTCTCTCTATTAAAAAAATAAATTTTAAAAATGCATATTTGGCAGATGAAAGTGGCTATTGAAACAATAATAAATGCAAGAGGCAGGTGAGCAGCTCTAACATTCTGAACAAAGCATCTCTGAGAAGCTGCTACGTATTCCAGAAAATGTGTAAGAATGAGTGAAGTGCAGAGTTGTTTTATTGATCCTCAAAAATTCTGACACCCTCAGAGACTTTGAGGTAGTAAAAGCCCCAAAATAATTTGTTAAATGACCTAGTTGTTGAAATAAAATGGAAAGGCCTCCCTCTTGTGTTATGTTGTAGTATTGCACAATTTAATATTCATTAAATTGGGCAAAATATAATCAATGAACTGTGTTAATTATAAAGTAAACATTAAGCACCTGGTTGTGCCACATATAAAATTCTCTTAAATTTGTGCAGTGCTTTATTAATTTTAAAGCAGACATTAAATCATTTTAAGTCCTAATGAAACATCCCTGTGAGATAGGTAAGAATTGAAGATGAAAGAACTAAGGCTCAATTACAATAAATGACTTATTCAAAGTCACATATACACTAACATTGACTCATGTTGTTATGCCCAGATTTCAAGATCCCCAAAGACCACCAGGGAGCCGAGTCCGATGCAAAAGCAAACAGCCTTTATTTAAGCTCGAGCTCGGTCTCTCTGCCTCCACCAACGCAGTGACAGGATACAAAGAGCTGGCCAGTGACTGCTCTTTCTCCACGCAGGGAGTCCTGAGAGCAGCTGTGACCCTTTGTGTAGGACCACTTTTAAGTGCATTTACCACATCCTGTTTCTGCAGAGTGAACAACCCAAGACAAAACAGTTTTTCCCAAGCAACGTCAGAGTGGACGACCATGTTATTTACAGGGTCATCTTGTTCTTCAGAAAGCTGACAGTGTTCTATGAAAAAAGGCCTAGGTGCTGGGAAGGGGCCATGAGACTGAATCTTAAGGCCTGGCTTGATGTCAGCAATGACAACTCTATCTGAAGGATAGTCCAGGGCCTCTCTGGAATGGGGCATGCTCAAAAATTCCCACTCTAACAATGTGTCTTAATGCCATAGAAAGACAGAAAACTAGTAGGCAGTTGTATTGTAGGAACTTAACTCTTTTTTCTATCAATTAGCCTATGGTTAAATTGGTTTTGTTTTATGTCATTTCGCTTAACGTCCCAGTTTCCAAGAACCTACCTAGGACATTAAGTAAGAACTTACTGTACTTTATAAACATTAACTCCTTTATTCTTTGCAACCTAACATATGCAGTAGGTAGTATTTTGATTAATCCATTTTACAGAGAAGGAAACTGAAACACGCAGAATCAAGTGACTTACCTATGGGCTCCCAGGCTGAGCTTTGGAGATCAATGACTTAACCCCCATATGATATTACATCTTAGAGTTTATATTGGAGGGTGTTCGGTTATAAGCTAGGAAAAGCGTGTTGGGGACCGTATAACCTGGACTGAGAGAATCATGAAAGGCTTCCTATGCCAGGGGACTTGACTTCTAGTCTGAGACTTGAGGCAAACTACTATACATTTCAAGATTTGAAGGCATCTCTCATGACCCCTCCTTTCCAAACTGGAGTTCATGGGAAGAAGGGGTCATGAGAATGAGGTGAGTGGTAGAGAGAGGCATGGCTGGTGCAGTGAGCAGGAACCAGACAAGATAGTTGATTAAAAAAAAAAAAATTTTTTTTACTGCATCCTAAAAGCAATCTAAAGGTAGGGAATGACTAGATTTTTGTTAGATTACTCTGGTTATTATGTGGAGAATGGATGGGAAAGGGCAAACCTACAAGCCTAAGATCAATTAGGATATTTGAGTCATCAAGGTGGCCAGGATTTAGGGAGAGTGAAAAAGGAACAGATTGGGCAACTTCTTGTTGAACCCCTATTACCTAGTTACCTAGGTAAATTTGCATATATAAAAGACCAATTTTTAAAAAATGTATCTACTTGGTTTTAGAGAGAGACAGTGGAGAGATGGAGAAACATGGATTTATTGTTCTACTGATTTATGTATTCATTGGTTGCTTCTTCTTATAGGTGCCCTGACCAGGGATTGAACCCACAACTTTGGTGTATGGGGACAATCTTCTAACCAACTGAGCTACCCATCCATGGCAAAGACAATTTTTCTAAAGATTTCTTTGTTTTTTTGTTTTGGAGTAAGAGAAAGGGAGAGGAAGAGAAACATCGATGGAGAGCAGTTGCCTCCTGTATGTCCCTTACTGGGGATCAAGCCTGCAACCCGAGTATGTGCCCTGACTGGGAATCAAATTGGCAACCTTTTGGAGCTAAGGATGATGCCCATCCAACTGAGCCACACCGGCCAGGGTGAAAGACAGTTTTTGTAAGGATGAAGCATAGTGTGCCAGTTCTTTATAAAGGAGGGAGAAAGGGAGGATCAAGAGGAAAAAAGCAAGGATTTTGGTACTATCTAATGTGGGTTGAATTCACTTACTACTTTTGTGGCTTTTAATTAAAAGTGGAACAGCCGAAACCGGTTTGGCTCAGTGGATAGAGTGTCGGCCTGCGGACTGAAAGGTCCCAGGTTTGATTCCGGTCGAGGGCATGTACATTGGTTGCGGGCACATCCCCAGTAGGGGGCGTGCAGGAGGCAGCTGATCGATGTCTCTCTCTCATTGATGTTTCTTTCTATCCCTCTCCCTTCCTCTCTCTGAAAAATCAATAAAATATATTAAAAAAAAAAAAAGTGAGACAACAGCTCCACCTTCTTCCTATAGTCTGAATCGTCATCCTCTCCAGCCAGGAATACTCTAATATTCTAGTATTCTGAACTGGTTTCTCTGTTACTGGTCATGTCCTCCTGATCTGATTCCTCACAGTATACCCAGAGTAATACTTAAAAAACAGAGATTATATTCCTCTTCTGCTAAAATCTTTCAATGGCTCTCCAGTTCACTATTTATTTTTTAATAAAATTTATTTGGGGTGAAATTGATAATAAGATTACATAGGTTTGAAGTGCCCATTTCTATGATACATGATCTGTATATTGCATTGTGTGCCTACCACCCAAAGTCAAATCATCTTCCATCACTATGTATTTGATCCCTTTACTCTTTGCTAACCCCCTCACTCTAGTCATCACCATACTCTTATCTGTGTCTATGAGTTTTTGTTTTTTTGTTGCTCTGAGTTTTATAGCCCACATTTGAGTGAAATCACATGCTTCTTAACTTTTGCTGTCTGACTTATTTTGCTTAGCATGACATTCATGTTGTTGCCGGTGGCAGTATTTCATCTTTTCCTATGGCTGAGTAGTATTCCATTGAATATACACCGAGTGGCCAGATTATTATGATCTCTGAATGCGTAATAATCTGGCCGCTCAGTGTATATCCTATATAATAAAAGGCTAATATGCAAATTGCCCCCTCTACCAGGAGTTCAACCAGCAGGCAGGGTGGCTAACCACCCATATCCCCTTCCCCTGGCCAGGCTGGCCGGACCCCATCCATACATGAATTCATGCACCGAGCTTACACACACACACACACACACACACACACACACACATACACGGAGTGGCCAGATTATTATGTGTTCAACGATCATAATAATCTGGCCACTCAGTGTATGTACCACATCTCCTTTATCCATTCTTCTGGTAAAGGACACTTGGGTTGTTTTCACGTCTTGGCCACTGTGAATAATGCTGCAAGGAACAGAGGTGTGCAGATGTCCTTGCAAATAAATGTTTTCAAATTTTGGGGGTCGATACTCCAAAGAGGGGTTGCTGGGGCATGTGGTACCTCTATTTTTAATTTTTTTGAGGAACCTCCATACTCTCTTCCACAGCAGCTGTATCAGTTTACATTCCCACCAGCAGTGAAAGAGGGTTCCTTTTTCCCCACAACCTCTCCAACACTTGTTATTACTTGTCTTGTTGATAGCAGCCTACAGGACCTCTATCATCTCCATCTCCATCTTTCTTACCTCATCTGCTACTACTCATCCTTCACCACCACCCTCTCCCCCAGGCCAGACACTTCTTGATTGTCCTTAAAATACAAGAAGCCAGTCAGGGCCTTAGAGCCTTTGCACTTGCCTGTCCCCTGCGCTTGAAATGCTAGTCCTGACTTACTCCCTTCTCATAGCTTCTGCAGCTGAGCTTTACTCCAATGCTCTTCTCAGGGAAAGACCAGAAAGGAGGCTGAGAGTGTTACCTTGAGTTTATTTTATTTTATTATTTCTGTAGCTCCTCCCGGGAGAACCCAGGGATTTTTGCCTTTTCACTTCACTGTTGTAGCCCCCTGGTCTCAAACGGGCGCCCGGCAGGTAGGAAATACCCAACAGGTGTTTAATTACCTTAATTCACCGAACAAGGACAAAGCACTTACCACATGGGGCCAGGCCTAGTTCGAAGCATGTTACATACGTAACCCTCACACTAATCCTATGAAGGAAAATGCAATCAGCAGCTTCATTTTACAGACATGAAGGCATGAAGACCACGGAGGCTCCGAGAAATTTAAGCGGCTTTCCCCAGGTTACCCGGCTCCTGGAGCGGAGCTGCGATTCGGGGAAGGAAATGAATGAAGAGGCGACTTGGCAGACAGCTCGGCGACGGAGACCAGCGGCGGGGCCGGAAGCGGTGGGGTCGTGGGAGCGAGGCCGACGCTGCCCGCCGCCAAAGGCCGCAGGAGGACGCGAGCCCGGCGGCGAGGCCGCGGCGGCTCCGCCGATGAGCCAGGAGGTCGCGCTCGGGTTGCCGGTCGGGGCGCGGGGCCAGGCCCGGGCGGCGGGCTCGATCCCCGGAGTGGGGCGTGGAGGAGTGGGGCAGCCGATGGATGACTCTCTCCTTGTGGCTGTTTCTCTCTCCCCGCTTCCTCTCTCTGAAATAAACAAAAACGCGTTTAAAAAGAGGATGCAGGAGGCCGCGAGGGTGCGGGGGACCGAGAGGCGCGCCGCCCCGAGCCCCGCAGCGCCCGGCCGGCGGCGCCCGCAGCAGGAAGTGGCGGCGCGCGCGCGGCGACGTCAGGAGGGCGCCCGCGGCGAAGGGCGGGGGAGGAGGCGGAGCTACCGGGCCGGGGGGCGGCGGCACAGTCTCCGGGATCCCCAGGCCTGGAGGGGGGCTGCGTGCGGCCGGCTGGCGCTGCCTCCCCTCGTCCGGTCCCCAGCGGGCCTCCCTCGGGCCATCCCGATGGTGACCGGGCCCAGCGGCGCCTGAGGCAGGAGCGCGCCGGTCGCGGAGCCGGAGGGCGGGAGGAACATGACATCGCGGAGGTGAGGAGCCCCGGGGCCCCGGCGCGGCCTCGGCCCGTCCCCCGCCGCGTCCCGTCAGCCCCTCCCGGGAGGGGGCGCCCCGGCGGGGCTCCGGCCGCGCGTCCGGGGCCCGGGGTGGGGGTGGGGGGGGGGCGGGGAAGATGCTTTCTTCCCACCTCCTCGCCCTTTCGGGCCGGGCCCGGCCCCACCGCGCCCCCACCTCTCGGTCCCCATTCATTTCCTGCCTCCCCGAGTTCCGGCTCCCGCAGCCTTGGGGATGCCGGGCTGGACGGGGCCAGGTAGAGGCGGCGGGGGGCCCGCGGACGCCAGCGGCCCGGCCCGGCGCCGCATTCCTGACCCATTGCCTCATGAGAATTGCCTCATGGTGATTCCGAAATAACCCGCTCGCCCCGGAGGCTCCTGGGCCCGGGAGCCCGAGGGCAGCGGCGGGCGCTGCGCTGCGCTGCGCGGGGCCGGGCCCCCGACCGCGGAGCTGCGGGCGGCCACTGCCTCGCGCGCGCGTTTGGGGGGCTCCGCGCAGGACCTCTGACCCCTGTCGAGGCGTCTTTGCCTCACCCCCTCCCGCCCCTCACGTGCCAGACATGGAAAAACTGACTGCATCTGCAGCTATTAGAAGTATTTCCTTTCTCCGCGATCTTCGCCTTTGAGAGGTGGGAGGGAAGGGAGCCGTGCCTCTAGTTGTTGAATTCTTCATCACAACCTTAAAAGCCAGCCAGCGTTAACCAGCCGCCCCTTTTGGCGGATGGGGAAACTGAGGCTCCGACGTAACAGGCCAATACGTGACACGAGATCTGAACCTTAGAGTCACAAGGAGGACTAGTGAATTAATGAGATCCTTTGAGAGTTCGGGTGATACTAATAGCTAACATTTTGTTAAGCTGTAACTGTGAAGCCTGACCCATCTAATCTTCACTATAACCCTACGAGGTAGGTACTAGCTTCCCCTCCCCCCTTTTAAAAAATATATTTTTATTGACTTCAGAGAGCAATGGAGAGAGAGAGAGAGAGAGAGAAACATCAATGATGAGATGGAATCATTGATCGGCTGCCTCCTGCACACACCCTACTGGGGATGGAGCCTGCAACCCAGACATGTGCCCTGATTGGAATCGAACCTGTGACCTCCTGGTTCAGCGGTCAGAGCTCAACCACGGAGCTGTGCCAGCCAAGCTATTATCCCCTTTTTGAGATGAGTAAACCGAGTGTCAGGAGTTAGGCAACTTGCCTAAGGTCACTCAGCCTATAAGTGGTGGAGCCAGAATCCCCACTGTTTAATCACCCATGTTGCTCTTCCTATTTTATAATGTTGCTAATAATTTCCAAGCCTTAAATTTTGTTGTTAAAACAGTGGTGTGTGACCTCTTGTTTTCAGATGGCGATCTTGCTATTTTGTATTGCCTCTCTTTATATACATTTCTCATATAAGACTCATTGTGTAGTCTTAAGTGTCCTGGTATGGCCAGTGTCAGACATTTGAAAAACTGTTTCAAGCTGTTGGGGTTATTTGAATGAAGAGACTTTTCAGAATATTAGGACTGCCTTCTCAAAATACACCTGCACGTTATTTATTGGTGGATCTGGAACGAAAACTGGAAACTTAGGAAGTGACTTGGACAGTTCTGTTGGCAAGTGCTTACAGATCTGATAGTATATAACTACATTTCAACAGAACAGTGTATAGCCTCAAATGTTGTAATCCTTTAGGGAACTTTTAAATAAAGCAGTTGTCTATTCTTTAATCTGTCAAATAGTCATTGAGCCTTTTGTTCCTTGTGTCTGCTCTTCTAGACAAGTAAAGATCTGCTTCTTTAGGAGACAAAAGACTAGAGCCTGGGGGTGGGGAAGGGGCAGAGTAGTAATAGATCCTACATTGTCCAGCTTGTTAGTCTAGAAGCAGGGAAATGTGGGTATAGCAAGTGATAAAGATGACAGTTTGAAATGGAGTAATTCCTCCTCTCTTCCAGCTCTCCCTATTATAAAAAAGAAATGTTGCCCTAACCCAGTGTTTTTCAACCTTCCTAATGCCGCAACCCTTTAATATAGTTCCTCATGTTGTGGTGACCTCAACCATAAAATTATTTTCGTTGCTACTTCATAACTAATTTTGCTACTGTTATGAATCGTAATGTAAATATCTGTGTTTCCCGATGGTCTTAGACTCTTCAGCAGCGGTTCTCAACCTGTGGGTCACGATATTAGGAATGTCATGATGTTTCTCTCTCTCTCCCTTCCTCTCTGAAATCAATTAAAAAAAAAAATATATATATATGTCTGCCACCCAAAAAGGCGGGTTCTGAATAACACACGTAATTGGGAATAATTATTTTTCAGATTGTAGGTCTGTTTTATTAGTTTTAACCAGTTTTATTGAGTTATAAGTGACATGCAATAAAATGTTTGATAAGTTTTGACATATGTATACACTTGTGAAACCACCACCACAACCAAGATAATGGACACATCCACCACTGTTTGACATGGTTCCTCATGTCCTTTATAATCTCTTCCTCGTCAGGCGACCACAGTTCTGCTTTGTGCCCCTTTATTTTATTTTGCATTTCCTAGAATTTTATATCTGACTTTTTATGCTTGGCATAATTATGTTAAGGTTTATGTTGTAGTATATATCAAATAGTTCATTACTTCATTTTGTTGTGTAGCAGTGTTCCATTGTATGGATGTACCACCAATTGTTTGTGCATCTGCCTGTTGAGGGACATTTGGGTTATTTCCCTGAGTTTGGCGATCACAAACAAAGCTGCTCTGATTGTTCATGTACAAGAGTTTGTATGGACATATGCGTTCATTTTTCTGGTAAACACTGATCAGGGGTATGGCTGGATCATATAGTAGATGTATATTTAACTTTTCCAGAAAGTGCCTCATTGTCTTTCAGAGTGCTTATACCATTTACATCCCCACCAGCAGTATATAGGAGTTACAGTTCTTCCACATACTCGTCAGCACTTGGTATGATCACTTTTTAAATTTGAGCTGTTTTAGTGGGTGTGTCATGGTATCTATCTCATAATTTTTTTGTTCATTTGTTTGTTTTATTGATTTTGAGAGAGAAAGGAATAGAGAGAAACATCGATGAGAGAGAAACAAACAATTGGCTGCCTTCTGCACACTCCCTGTTGGGGATCCAGCCTGCAACCAGGCATGTGCCTGCCTGGGAATGAAACTGATAACCTCTTGGTTCATAAGTCCACCATCAAACACTAAGCCTTACTAGCTGGGCTCTCGTTGTAGTTTTAATTTTCTTTTTCCTCCATGATCATGCCGATCATCTTTTCATGTGTTTGTTTACTATCTGTATATTTTCTTTGGTGACATGTTTAGTTGGTCAAATATTTTCACTCTTTTTTGTTTTTTTTTTCTTAGTATTGAGATTTGAGAGTTCTTTATTCCTGATACAAGTTTTTTTTTTTATCAGAATTGCAAATATTTTTCTGAGTTTGTATCTTGTCTTTTAATTTTTTAAAAACAGTGTCTTTTGAGGAATAGAGATTTTTAATTTGGATGAAGTTCCATGTATATATTTTTTTAATGGATAATGCTTTTGGTATCATTTCTAAGAAGTCTTTTCTTAATTCAAGATTCTAATGTTTTTTACAAGAGTTATAGTTTTAGGGTTCTGATCCTCTTTGAGTTAAATTTTTGTATATGGTACGAGGTGTGGATACATGTTCTTGTTTTGGCATATGGATAGTTATTCCAGTACTATTTGTTGAAAACACTGTCTGTCTTTATTGAACTTGCACCTTTGTTGAAAATCAGTTCATTTATATGTGGATCTATTTCTGGACTCTATTCTGTTACTTTGGTCTGTTTGTCTCTCCTTATGCTAATACCACATAGTCTTGATTATTGTCTGTTTTACTTATTTATTTTATATTTTTGTTGATTTCAGAAAGTAAGGGAGAGGGAGAGACGGAAACATCAGTGATGTTAGAGAATCGTGATTGGCTACCTCCTGCATCCCCACAGTGGGAATGCAGCCTGCAACCAGGCATGTGCCCCGACCCTGGAATTGAACTGTGACCTCTTGGGTTACAAGTGGATGCTCAACCATTCAGCCACGCCCATCAGGCCTGAATATTGTCGCTTTATAACAAGTCTTGAAATCAGATAGTGCTAGTCTTCCAAGTTCATTCTTCTTTTTCAAAGTAATTTTAACATCAGTATTAATTCATTCAACAAGTAGTTATTCTGCCCTAGCTGGTTTGGCTTGGTGGATGGAGCATCAGCCTGCGGACTCAGGAGTCCAGGGTTCAATTCTGGTCAAGGGCATACATATCTCGATTAGGCACACATACCCAGTGGGGAGTGTGCAGGAGGCAGCTGGTCAGTGTTTCTCTCTCTCATCGATGTTTCTAACTCTCTATCCTTCTCCCTTCCTCTCTGTAAAAAAACCAATAAAATATATTAAAAATAAAACAAAAAAACAAGTAATTATTCAACCAGGCAGGATAAAGCAGTAATATGGGCAAAGATTGCTATTTCTGTGGCTGAGAGAGAGAGTAGACAAACACATGAATAAATAAGATAATTTCAGGTAGTAATAACTGATGGGAGGGGAAAAAATAAGCCAGAAATGGGGAGAATGTGTTAGGGTTTAGGAGACATCTCTTTGAAGAGATGATCATATGAGTTGACTCCTGAATGACAGGTAGTATTCTGAATTTTGTTTTGCTTAATTATTAAAATAATTATTTTTGATTCATGTATGGGCTTTAGATTTTGTGTAGCATTCAGTATTAAATGTTAGTATATTCAGTATGCTATTAACTCTCAATATCACAAGGCACGGAAAGGAAGGCACTGAGAAAGCAAATGACATTTTCCCAAATAATTTATCGATTATAGTACTGAATTCAGATTTTGAGATTGCCTATCTGTCCTACTCTGCCTTATTCAGCTGACAAAACTGGCTGCGTTTTCCATCTTCCTTCAGCATCCTTTACATTTGCATTTGTTCCTCTGAATATTCATGTCTGATGACTGGAGTTGAGAGGAGCAGAAAACAGCTCGTTCTGAGACTTGGCTTTTGGTTTATCTGTTGTAGGTCAAGTACATTTTGTCCCAGGCTCTCCCTGGTGGCCATGTTTGTTGCTCTCCCGTGGGAGCAAATAAACGTGACTTGCTGAAAAAATAACAGTTCTGTGTCTTTCCAGTTGGAACTGGATGTCTGTATTAATGTCACGTCCTGATGTAAGCCCAGGTTTTTGGCCAGAGCTGCTCAAGTGTAGGGCCCGCTGCTAAGATTACTTACTCTTCCTGCACATGGTCAGCATGGAGACTGTTAGTGAGTCCCACAAGATCCTGGGAAAGCAGAGCCAACTCCTGTGGGGTATTTGTTTCCCTACAGACAATAGAGGACACTGTGCTGATTCCTCTCCCTTTTGGGAAACACGGAGGGCCCTTGCCATTCATTGCTGACCTTTTTAAGGGAAGGAAAAGAAAGGCTGATAGGAAAGAAGTTGATTCATTTGAAAGATGGTGTTGGAGGAGAGCCCTAGGGACTCAGGACAGCCAGGGAGAGGAACAACTGGGTCCTACAGCAAATTAAGCCTGAAACATTGCTGGAGGCAAAAATGACAAAACTGAAGCTGTCCTACTCCGGTCACAAAATGAGAAGGCAGGGTTCTTTGGGAAAGACAATACTGCTGGGAAAAACAGAAGGCAGCAGGAAAGAAGAAAGACCAAATATAAGATGGATTAACTCTGTGAAAGAAGCCGTAGGCGTGAGTCTATAGGAGCTGAGTAGGGCTGCTGAAGACAGGACCTTGTGGACACCGCTCTCTCAAAAGGTGACCAGGAGTCTGGCCAGCTCAATGACATGAAGTACACCAAGACGAATACTGAAGTCTGACAGGTTCTGTCCTAGCTGTAGATGGCAACCAAGGACTTAAGACTCCCGAATGGATTCAGAACATCCTAAAATGCATCCCAGTTCATTACCTAGTTTTGGAGGATTGTGGGCATTTAGCAAACCCAGATGTACTGTGGGCCCTGGCAACAATGAAATATGAAAGATACAATTCATGTTTGCAGAGTCCACTGAGTGTAGAGAGGGAGATAGACGAGAGGGAGACAACCTCAAATGCATTTGATGAAGGCAACATCAAACAAATAGGAATTTAGAACATACTGCTTAGAACAGTGATTCTCAACCTTTCTAATGCCACGACCCTTTAATACAGTTCCTCATGTTGTGGTGACCCCCAACATAAAATTATTTTCGTTGCTACCTCAAAACTGTAACTTTGCTATTGTTAATGAATCCTACTAAATATCTGTTTTCCAATGTCTTAGGCTGTTGAGAACCTGCTAGCGGTTCTCAACCTGTGAGTTGCAAACCACAGGTTGAGAACTGCTGGTTTAGAATAACATATACTTGTATCTGATACACACAGACATACACATTGTATATATCTGTCTGTCTCTACACACATGCATGTATGCACACATATTGATTTGAAAGATAATGGACTATAGATTCAAATCTTTTTAAAAATATATTTTATTGATTTTTTTTTTTTTTTTTTTTTTTAGAGAGAGGAAGGGAGAGGGATAGAGGGCTAGAAACACCTATGAGGGAGAAACATCTATCAGCTGCCTCCTGCACACCTCCCACTGGGGATGTGCCCACATGCCCTTGACCAGAATCGAACCTGGGACCTTTCAGTCTGCAGGCCGACACTCTACCCACTGAGCCAAACCGGTTAGGGCTATATTCAAGTCTTTATCATCCCACCGACCCACTCTAATGAAACATGGATCCATTCACTCAAGAACTATTTATTGTGGGATTACTAAGTGCCCAGCACTGCGAGGCATTGGGTGTTCCAGGTTTTAGGAAACAGGCAAGTGCAAAAGTGCTGAGGCGGGGAAGTTTGTGGGGTGCTTGAGGAACAGAAGGGCTATAAGACTGGGGACATAGTGGGGGCTGGAGCACACAGGGGGTTTTAAGGTCCTCCAAGAGGAGTGGGGATTGTATTTTAAGAGCAGTGCAGCCCTGGCCAATGTGGCTCAGTAGGTTGAGCGTTGTTTCATGCACTGGAAGGTTGCCTGTTTGATTCCCAGTCAGGGCATATACCCAGGTTGTGAGTTGATAGGAGGCAACCAATTCATATTTATCTCTCACAAAGATGTTTCTCTCTCCTTCTCCCTCACTTTCTAGAAATCAATAAAAAAGAGCAATGCAAAATCATAGAAGGATGTGATCAGGGAAGCAGCATGAACTGACCTATTTAGAAACATCCCTCTGGCCAATGTGAAGGAAGAATTGTAAGAGGCAGGAGTGGACTTGGTGCACACAAGCGAGAGAGAGACCTTGAACTAGGTAGGGTAGGTAGGAGCTATTCGCCAAAAGACTTTTGGAGGCAGCTTCCTTTTATTGCTTTGTCAACAGGGCAGAGATGCTGACCAATGAAACTCCATGAGAAGTAATAATTTATAAAGACATAGCTGTCCGCTCCCATGAAAAAGCTGCCTCAACTTTTTTTCCTAGCCTGTGTTACTTAGAATGCTTGTCCCTATGGACTGCTCCTTCTTCTTGGCTTATCCTTTTCCTGTAGAATATTAAATCTTAATTATAAAAGAGGAAAATTCTTATAATCTGCAGAAAGGGCCGAACTTTAAACTTTCTCCCCAAGGACAAAGATAATGATTTTTTTCTGGAGCTGTGAGTAAGAAAGATACACTCACTATCACTTTATATTTAGACAAGAAACTGAAATTAGACTTTGGATTTCTAGTTTAGACTCCCTTCCAGGCATAGTAGCCTTGAGAATAAGTTCCTGAAATTATTGGCCTGCTTGACTTATTTCCCTACATCACTGGGTGGAGGGGTATGTAGATAAAATATTCAGCATCATTGTATTTTCTTTTTGGTTCATCAGCATTTTTTAAAAGACATACTTGATGTAAAAAGCTAAGCCTTTGCAGGATGTGCATTCACTAACGAGAGTATTTATTTCTGGTGTGACTTCCCGGCGAAAAGTTTGGGGTTTTTAAACTTGCGCAGGCAGGAATTCATCTCTTGTTTCTTCAAGCCCACTCAGCACAGGGCTCATGCGTTTTAGACATTTCGTTTAGACATTGATTTGAGGCTCTTTTTCACAAATGGTGGTGGTGATGGTGGTGTTTTTATCTCTTTCTATGCTACCCACTTAGGCCATTTTATGACCTGAGAGCCTCACTAATAACAGTGCTCAGAGTATGGCTAGTTAGAAAGAATTGTCCAGGGCGGGCAGGTTTATAGATGTTAAGACCCAGTGAGAGGAGGATGTGCTTCTCATCCCTTCTCTAATATGCCTTTTGTCCTCACCCCACCTTTCAGTGTTTTAGCCTACCTAGCTTGTCTTCACGCCCCACAAATTTATTCATTCAACAGTTACTCATCTAGTGCCTACTGTATAAACGGGGAAGACTGGAAATTTATGTTTCTTCTCATCCTGTCTGGACACACTGTTTTAATCACCTTGTTGATAAACTCAATGGAGTCATCCTGATTTGCTTTTTCCCCTCCTTTCAGGTAATATAGATTCATTTATGTAACTTTTTTTTTTGGTAGACTAAGCTCTATTGTTTGTATTCACACTAGGTGCGGGATGAGGGTGAGGATTAGACATGTGTGGCCTTAGTACCCAATATTACAAGTGATTATAATCCTTGAGGTCAGTCCTATAATATAATATTAATTCTGTTAATCCCACTGTTCTTTACCCTCACTGCAATCTCAGGGATTGAATGAACTCTCACAGCTAGCTCCTTATTAAGTGACAAGCCTACTGTGAATCACAAAATTGTCAATTGTTAGACACAAGTATTAAACATGTAATTGTGAGTGTTTTTTAAATTCAATAAATCTTTATTGTTTAGATTATTACAATTGTTCCTCTTTTTTCCCCTCAAAGCTCCCCTTCACCCAGTTCCTACCCACCCTCTGCCCTTGTCTCCCCGCATTGTCCTCATCTATAGGTGTACAATTTTTGTCCAGTCTCTCCCTGCACACTCCTCACCTCTTTCCCCCTGAGAATTGTTGGTCCACTCCCTTTCAGTGCCCTTGATTCTATTATATTCACCAGTTTATTCTGTTCCTTAGATTTTTAGATTCACTTGTTGATAGATATGTATTTGTTGTTCATAATTTTTATCTTTACCTTTTTTTTCTTCTTCCTCTTCTTAAAGAGTACCTTTCAGCATTTCATATAATACTAGTTTGGTGTTGATGAACTCCTTTAGTTTTTTCTTATCTGTGAAACTCTTTATCTGACCTTCAATTCTGAATGGTAGCTTTGCTGGGTAGAATAATCTTGGTTGTAGATTCTTGCTATTGAACACTTTGAGTATTTCTTGCCAATTTCCTCTGTCCTGCATAGTGTCTGTTGAGAAATCAGCTGACAGTCGTATGGGTGCTCCCTTGTAGGTAATTCACTTTTTTTCTCTTGCTGCTTTTAATATTCTCTCTTTGTCTTTTGCTCTTGACATTTTAATTATGATGTATCTTGGTGTAGTCCTCTTTGGATTCCTTTTGTTTGGGGTTCTGTGCACTTCCTGGACTTGTAAGTCTATTTCTTTCACCAGGTGGGGGAAGTTTTCAGTCATTATTTCTTCAAATAGGTTTTTAGTATCTTGCTCTCTCTCATCTTCTGGTACCCTTATAATTCTGATGTTGGTACACTTGAAGTTGTCCCAGAGGCTCCTTACACTATCTTCACATTTTTGGATTCTTTTTTCTTTTTGCTTTTCCAGTTGAGTGTTTTCTGCTTCTTTGTATTTCAAATCTTTGACTTGATTCTTGTGTTCCTCTAGTCTGCTATTAGGTCTCTGTATAGTATTTTTTATTTCAGTCAGTGTATGTTTAATTTTCAGTTGGTCCTTCTTCATCTCCTCTTGGGTCTCACTAAATTTATCCATCTTTTCTAGGAAATTCTTGAAAAACCTTATAACCATGGTTTTGAACTCTATATATCCAGTCATTTGTTTTCCTCCATTTCTTTTGTTTGTGATCTTTTCCTTTGTCTCCACATTTTTGCTGCTTCCTTCCTTGAGTTGGTAGAGTAGCTTTGTGTGCTAGTTGACCTATCTGGCCCAGTAGCTCTGCCTCCCCAGTTACCTGAGGGGGACACTCTTGGTGCACCCCTTAGTGGACTGTGTGTACAGCCTGATTGTAGTTAAGTCTTGATTGTTGTTGGTATCACTGGGGGAAATTGACCTCCAGGCCTATTGGCTGTGAGGATCAGCTGTGTCTATGCCAGGAGAACTTCTGTGCTCAGCTTGGATGGGGTGGAGTCTCAGGCCTGAGCAGATAGCCTTGGCTTCCCATCAGCCTTACCTTATGCGGCCCCTGGGTCTTTGTCCCTGGTTAATCGCTGCAGCCCTGTCTGCACACACTTGTGCGCACGTGCCTCCAGCCCTCTGCCTTTCACAGCTCCCCTGAGTGTTCATGCGCTCCAGGGATCTGTATGAGTCTGGGTCCTCAGGGTCTCGCCCAAAACTGGGAGTCAGTGCAGTTGGAACTGGAATTCAGTGCAGTTGGGAGGTTCCATCTTCTTCCCACTAGAAAAAGCCAGAGGTACAATCAGCAGTCAGTCCTCTCTGCATGCACTTGTGTGCGTGCCTCCAGACCTTTGCCTTTCGTGGCTCCCCTGAGTTTCCATGCACTCCTCCCTTTTCACCACAGTCCAGACTCCCTCTGTATGAGTCTTGCCCAGAACTGAAGTTCAGTGCAGTCAGGAGTTTCCGTCTCCCTCCTGCTTCAGGAAGCCAGCCAGGCCCTCCGTCATCCGTCCTCTCCATGCGCATGTCTCCGTACCTCAGCTTTTTGCAGCTTCTCTGAGTCTCCGTGAGCCTCTCTATTTCCTTCTAGTTGTAGAATTTCCTCTCAGCCAGCTTTCCTGAGGTTCTGGATGATGTCCCTTCTGTCTTTTAGTTGTAGTTTTGATATTGTTGTGCGAGGCAGCAGTTTAGGTGTTCACCTATGCCACTATCTTGGTTTCTCCCTGTGAAAGAGTTTTTGATCATTACAAATGCTTTTTGAAAAAAAGACCTAAGGAAAGAGGATTTACAATATATATCAAAGTTCAAGGAGATGCATTATAGAAGTTTTAGTTTCTAATTCTGTGCCCTTTGAAATAATGTAGGGACAGCCCCTGAAGCTGTGAAGTTAAGTTTATGAAAAGGCAGCATAACATAAGTGGTACCTATGTCAGAATGGCCTCTGTGAAACTGACATAATTATGCAGGAGAAGAATCTGTCCTGCCAAACCGTCCACCAAAAATAACAGTGATAACAGCAGTGATAACTCATGTTTATTAAGCCTTTACCCTGTCCATCCTTTGTGCTAAGTGCTGGTTAACAGCAGTGATAACTAATGTTTATTAAGCATTTACCCTGTCCATCCTTTGTGCTAAATGCTGGTTACTAAGCTTCCTCTGTAAACATCACTCACCTCTGTTCACTTCTAATAACATGTTAGGTAAAATTATAAGTTGTAAAAGAAATAATATTGTTTATTTAATCAAGGGGTGAAGAGACCACCACCTGTCTTATCTCCTGTTGCCAGTCTGCCTGATGGGTGTGGTGATAGTTTCACCTTCAGCAATTATGTTTCTAGTACTCAGTTAATTCTTACCTGAGTGATGGTGCTGAGGACCATATTTCCTCCTATGTGTATGCTACCAACTACAGTAATTTTTTTTTAATCCTCATCTGAGGATATGTCCATTGATTCTAGAGAGGGGGAGAGACAAAGAGAGAGAGACACCCAGGGACGGGATTGAACCTGCAACCCAGGTACATGCCCTTGACTGGAATCGATCCTGGGACCCTTCAGTCCACAGGCCAAAGCTCTATCATCTGAGCCAAACCACCTAGAGCAGCGGTTCTCAACCTGTGGGTTGCAACACCTTTGAGGGGTCGAATGACCCTTTCACAGGGGTCCCCTAAGACTATTGGAAAACACCTATTTCCCATGGTCTTAGGAACCAACACACCGCTCCTCGGTGGAGCAAAATGTAGCAATGTAGTTTACTGTTGTCATATTAAGACTGTTACCCATGCTACACCATGATTCAAGACAAAATTTCATTTATTTGTAATTAGAAATAAATATTTTACAATATATAATTATATATTGTTTTTGTGATTAATCCCTATGCTTTAATTATGTTCAATTTGTAACAACGAAAATACATCCTGCATATCAGATATTTACATTACAGTTTATAATAGTAGCAAAATTACAGCTATGAAGTAGCAATGAAAATAATTTTATGGTTGGGGGTCACCACAACATGAGGAATTCTATTAAAGGGTCTCAGCATTAGGAAGGTTGAGAACCACTAACCTAGAGCCTAACCACAGTAATTTAAAAAGAATTTAATTGATTTTAGAAAGAAAGGAGAGAGAGAGATTTTGATTTTGATTTGTTGTTCCACTTATTTAGAGAGAGAGAGAGAGAGAGAGAGAGAATTTGATTTGTTGTTCCACTTATTTATACATTCATTGGTTGATTCTTTTATGTCCCTGACTTGGGATTAGCCTGCAAACTTGGTGTAACAGAACAATGCTCTAACCCAGTGGTTCTCAACCTTTCTAATGCCGCGACACTTCAATACAGTTCCTCATGTTGTGGTGACCCCCAACCATAAAATTATTTTCGTTACTACTTCATAACTGTAATTTTGCTACTGTTATGAATCATAATGTAAAATATCTGTGTTTTCCAATGGTCTTAGGTGACCCTGCTAGCAGTTCTTTTGAAATAGATTTTATGAAAATGGCTGTTCTTTTGAAATAGATTTTATTTATTTTCGAGAGAGGAAGGGAGAAGGGGAAAGGTAGAAACATCCTGGGATCCTGGGACACGACCTAGGTCAGATGGGGAACTGTAGATGTGGGAGAGGCCCGGATGGGCCTCACCCTAGGGATACCCTTTTCCTTTCCTTCCAGCTCCAGGCATTTATTAAGGAACAAAGTGTTGACTCCTTACCAGGGGCTACACGTGGGCAGATGTAGACAGTTTCTCTGCCTCCGGAGCTGCCCGTCCCAGCCTGTGACCTGGAAACTAGAAATGTGTGATTGGGACCCGTGTTGGTATCACTGAGGGGGAGCTTGTGGCACGTGGAGAAGGTAGGGTGGGGGTGGCGATCTGAATGTGGAGAAAAGGAAGTATAGAGGCCCCATGTGGCATGTTTAAGGAAAACAGGGAGGTCACCAGAGCCAGAGAGTCAGTAGGGGCCAGACCTGGTGGGTCCTGCTAACATCTGTGACTTAATTGTCTTTTTTTCTGACTGAAAACAAAATTTCTAGTTTCTAAGGTGAAATTTTACTGGCTGCTTCTGGGCCAAGCATTTTATGTATATAATTTATTTCCATCTCACAGTAGTGCTACAAGTTAAGTTTTTTCTAAGTTTAACCAGAATCCCAGAAGCTGTAAAAGAAACATCTGGCAAGTGTAATCATGCCCAAGTAGATTTCTGTGGGGAGAAAGATACCACAGACAGAGTGAAAGGGGATAAACCTAAGACAGATATTTGCCACGTGTATAATAAAGAATCATTTTCTGTTATACGAAGTGCTCCTTTAAATCAGTAAGAAAAAAAATCCAATAGAAACGAGCAATGAAAACTGGCTGCTCACAGAAAAAGGGGGAGGGGAAAGTGGGCAGAAAACATGAAAAAGTGCTTATTCTCACATAGAAATGCAAACTAGAATGGCACAGTTTTCCATGAAGCAGAATGGACAAAGATGAAAATGTTTGATAATGTATGTATTATTGGTAAAAGTGAAAGAATACAGGGACTTTCACAGTCAATTTGTGGAAGTTGAAACTAGTGTCTCCTTTTGTGTGCAGTTTGGCAAATTTGTCAAAGTAAAAAGAAAAAGTCTTGACAAAGCAATTTTAATTTATAAATATACTTATAATAGTGTATACAGATGCTTGTAAAGGATGGGTTCTGTTGTGCTATTCTGTTAATCTTCATCTGAGGATTTTTTTTTATAGCTTTTTAGAGAAAGTGGAAGGGAGAGGGAGAGACACATTGATTAGTTACCTCCAGCACATATCCCAGGGCCAGGTCGGGGTTTGAACTTGCAACCAAGGAACATGCCCTTGACTGGAATCAAACCTGGGACCCTTCTGGCTGACACTCTATCCACTGAGCCAAACCAGCTAGGGCCTGCGGTGTTATTTGTAACTAGAGGCCCAGTACATGAAATTCTTGGTTGTTCCCTCAGCCCAGCCTGCACTCTTTCTAATCCGGGACCCTTGGGTGATGTCCTGGGGATCGGGCCTAAACTAGTAGTCGGACATCCCTCTCACAATCCTGGACCACTAGCTCCTAATCGCTCACCTGCCTGCCTGGTCACCCCCAACTGCCCCCCTCTGCTGGCTGGTCGCCCCTCACAGCTCCCCACCCCCCACCTGCAGCCTAGTTGCCCCATGCAGTCTGCTGTTCAGTCATTTGGTCTCCCCTGCCAGCCTAATTGCCCTCATCTACCCCCTACCCCCATGCCCGCCTGGTCGCCCCTAACTGCCCCCCCTCCCACTGGCCTCGTTGCCTCTTACTGCCACCTCTGCCAGCCTGGTCGCCCCCAACTGCCCCCCTCTGCCAGCCTAGTTGCTCCTAACTACTCTCCCCTTCTGGCCTAGTTGCCCCCAACTGCTCCCTGCTGGTCTAGTTGTCCCCAACTCACCCCCTCTGCTGGCCTGGTTGCTCCTCATGCCCCCTGCTCCCGCCAGCCTAGTCGCCCCACACAGCCTGTGTTCAGTCATTTGGTCATCCCTCACTAATCTCCCTGCCAGCCTGGGCGTAGGCAGCCATCTTGTGAGGGCGTGAGGATTAATTTGCATATTACCACTATTATATAGGATAATAAAAACCTAACAATAATATGAGTATCCTGGAATAGGAATTAAATTATAGGTGGTGTATTCATACAATGGAATATTGTGTAGCTATTTTTTAAAATATGTTTTATGATTTTCTACAGAGAGGAAGGGAGAGGGATAGAGAGTTAGAAACATACAGTAGGAGGTATGCAGAAGGCAGTTGATCAGTGATTCTCATCATTGTGTTTCTCTCTCTCTCTCCCTCTCTTTTCCTCCCTCAAATCAATTATAAAAAGAATGTACTGATGTAGAAAGATCTGCAAGTAGCAGGAGGTGAAGAAGATCAGGAGGATTGTGTGTGTGTGTGTTTCACATAGGCGGGCTTGAAAGCACCCAAGGGTCCCGGATTGGAAAGAGTGCAGGCTGGGCTGAGGGACAACCAAGAATTTCATGTACTGGGCCTCTGGTTACAAATAACACATACACACATCGATAAGTTTGTATATGTTTTTGCATGAGATATTTCTTAAAGATTGAGAAACTGCTAACTGTAGATACTTCTGAAGAGTGCACCTGGGAGTCTAAGAGCAGCATGGGCTTTTTCCTTGCATTTCATACCTATCTGTGCTATTATAATAAATGAATTAAAGCGATTTTAGAAAGTTTGTTTTTTTATTTTCCATAAGATCTGAAAGGACAGACTCTATGAAAAATTAGAGAATCCCAAAATAGCTGGCTAAGGAAAGATGAAACAGGAATGAAAGTCTTTTTAACTAAATAAAAAGATCTTGATGGAGGCCATAAGTATTGCACTTGAGGCTGCCATCACATTGGTGAGGTAGAGGACAAACATGAGAAGTTCTTGTAGAACCTTTTTTTTTTTTTAAATCCTCACCCGAGGATATTTTTCCAATTGATTTCTAGAGCGTGGAAGGGAGGAAGGAAGGGGAGATAGAGAAACATTGATGTGAGACACATCGATTGATTGCCTTCCCCATGTGCACTAACCGGGGCTGGGAAACCTGCAACTGAGGTAACGTGCCCCCGACAAGGAATCAAACCTAAGACCCCTCCATCCACAGGCTGATGCTCTAATCACTGAGCACCCGGTCAGGGCAGAACCTATTTTGAAAAATAAGAAAGAGATGACAGTCGTGACACTAAGGATCCAGCTCAGCAGATAGATCAGCAGATAGCCCAGGCTGGTTGACCAGTGATTAAAAAATGAAGCAACCTCTGAGCCTGCAGTATCCAGTGAAGACTAATGGAGTAAGCTGTTGGGAGAGAGCAGCAACACTTCAGCTTCCATAGAGGGGAGATAAAGATTATTTTCCTTTTACTCTGGCCCGTGTGGCTCAGTTGTTTGCACATCATTCTGTGCACCAAAAGGTTGCTGGTAAAATTCTCAGTCAGGGCACATGCCTGGGTTGCAGGCTCAATTCCTAGAAAGGGGTGTGTAGGAGGCAGCTAATCCATGTTTCTCTCTCACATTGATATTTTACTCTATCTCTCCTTCTCCCTTCTCTTTCTCTCAAATCAATAAAAACATATTAAAAAGAAACACAAAACTATGAGCAACATTTCCATTTTGCAAATGAGGAATCTGAGATGTAAAGAACTTGCCCAGGTCACAGAGCTAGTAAGTGGTAGCACTCAAAATGTGCCCCTGGGTCTGTGTGATCTGCCAGAGTCCTGTGGCTGCAGGACGCATCATGTCCTTAATGCATGGTTTATGGCAGATGTTCACCCTAAGCTGTCTCCTCTGTTGTAAAACACTGTGATTGGGCCAATAATTTGGTGAGCAGTCTCTTAAAAGGTCACTTGATTGTCAATATCAGGACTCTATCTTTAATATTGATTTATATTCCTGGGATCATTGAATTAGCCTGTAAAGGTCCAGGATAATTGGACTTTATAAATGACTCTTGTTACACAAATCTTGTCCCTCTTGGAAGCCCATGAAGGAAATCTTGCTGGAAACTAGAGAGGAACTTTTTGAAATGAATACCATCTGAACTGTTTGAGAGTAAGTTGCAAACTTGATGTCTATTACTCCAAAGTTCTTCTGAGTACGTATTTCCTAAAAATAAGGACACTTGCACGTATAATCACAAGCAAAATCAGGGAAATTTGCATTAAGCAGTACTATCATCAAATTCCTATCCCCCTTTCAAATAGTTTCTGTAATACCCTTTATAGCAAAAGACAAAACAAACAACGAAACCCTTCTTTTTTCTTTATCTCCCTTCCCTCTATTCCATGATCAAGTCCAGAAAGAGCCGTGCCTTGTATTACTTGTTATTGGCCTGCAATCTGGATAGTTCTTTGACTCGTTTTTCACATGTCAGACTGTCACTCATTTAGGGTTTTTCTGTGTTCCTTATAATTAGATTAGATAATGCGCTTTTAGCAGGAATATCACAGAAAAGACACTGTTCTTCTCTGTGTGTGTTGTCCGGGGGCACATGATGTCATATTATGTAGTCATGTTAACTTTTACCAGTTGATTAAGATAGTATCTTCACATTCTCTACTGTGAAGTTCTTTAGTATATTTTTCTTGTCAATTAACATGTAATTAGTAAGCATTTTGTGGGGATTGCAGTAAATATTCTGTCTCTCCTGAAATGTTCACCATTAGTGTTAACATCCATTGATGATTCTTGCCTGGATGGTTGGCCCTGGCTGGTGTGACTCAGTACTTACTTTTTAAAAAAATATATTTTATTGATTTTTTACAGAGAGGAAGGGAGAGAGATAGAAAGTCAGAAACATCGATGAGAGAGAGACATCGATCAGCCGCCTCCTGCACGCCCCACAGTGGAGATGTGCCCGCAAGCAAGGTACATGCCCCCAACCCGAATCGAACTTGGGACCTTTCAGTCCGCAAGCCGACACTCTAACCACTGAGCCAAACCGGTCTCGGCACTCAGTACTTATTTGTTCAGTTCCATTCCATGTGTTCAATCTCCTGACCAGGTGGACTGTCACTTTGGGTGTGACCCACCAAGTGACTGGCTTAATACTCTGGTCCCCTCCCCCACCTACTGGGCTAGCAGGATCCCAGCCCTACCAAGGGGATGGTGAGGAGAGGCAGTGCCCAAGGAGAAGAGGGGGAAGGGGCAGGGAAGGTTTGATTTGTATTTTTATTAGCCACTCTAATCATAGGCATTTCAGCTGTGATGGTGTGGAACATGGTGCTGACAGAATCCTGTTGTTCTTCGCTCTCTCTTTCTCTCTCAAGATGGTTTCACCCAAATATCACTGGCGTGGAGGCCGAAAACCTACTGCTGACAAGAGGAGTTGATGGCAGTTTTTTGGCAAGGCCCAGCAAAAGTAACCCAGGAGACTTCACACTTTCTGTTAGGTAAGTGGGAAGAAAAGGAGAGACTCCCGACAGTGGTTTCCAGCTAGGAAATGTTGAAACCATGAGTGGACACTTGCTGCCCTTGTATAGAGTGTGAAGGCCTGCCTGTCGCCCTTGGTGAGACCTGGCTCCCCGATCAGACCTGACTCAAGCTCGGCCTCCTGAGAGTGAGGGGTTTGAGAATTCTGCAGAAGGGGGTGATGGTGGGCATCTTGGAGACCACCGAGGATGAGCTGGAGCAGAGTATAACCAGTTCCTAAGCCACCCCCTTGAAGCCACTCATCCTGAACCTGGATCCCTGCATTTTTCCTTCTCTTCCATTGATCTCTTGGTGGGAAAAATACTCCTAAAGAGTTTCATTTGTCTTTTACTTTATTTTTAAAAATATATTTTATTGATTTTTTTATAGAGAGGAAGGGAGAGGGATAGAGAGTTAGAAACATCGATCAGCTGCCTCCTGCACATCCCCTACTGGGAATGTGCCTGCAACCAAGGTACATGCCTTTGACCAGAATTGAACCTGGGACCCTTTAGTTTGCAGGCTAACGCTCTATCCGCTGAGTCAGACTGGCCAGGGCCATTTGTCTTTTTCAAGAAATAAAATATCACGGAGGAAGTTGTGGTCCTGTGCATTCCCCTGCTTAGTCCCATTCCCCTTCCTCTCTCTCCAGAGGAACCCGCCATCAAGAGGTTGGCATATACTCTTCCTGGCCATGCTTTTATACTTGTACTGCATTTGTACTCTGTGTGAATAGGGTCAAGTTGTTGTGGGTGTGTTTAGAATTCACATCCATGAATACGTATTATTCTACAACTTTCTTAAAAAAAATGTTAAAGTTTTATCTGGTGCCTATAGACCTAATTATTAATTATTTTTAAAAATATAATTTATTGATTTTTTACAGAGAGGAAGGGAGAGGGACAGAGAGGTAGAAACATCGATGAGAGAGAAACATTGATCAGCTGCCTCCTGCACACCTGCTACTGGGGATGTGCCCGCAACCAAACTATGTGCCCTTGACCGGAATCAAACCTGGAACGCCTCAGTCCGCAGGCCAACGCTCTATCCACTGAGCCAAACCAGTTTCAGCTAATTATTAATTTTAATGGCCCTGTAATCTTTTTTTTAAAATATATTTTTTATTGATTTTTTATAGAGAGGAAGGGAGAGGGATAGAAAGTCAGAAACATCGATCAGCTGCCTCCTGCATGCCCCCTACTGGAGTTGTGCCCGCAAGCAAGGTACATGCCCCCAACCGGAATCAAATCTGGGACCTTTCAGTCCGCAGGCCGACGCTCTATCCACTGAGCCAAACCGGTCTCTGAGGCCCTGTAATCTTTGAATGATGTGAACACATCATAGTTTACCCATCCCCTATTGTTGAACATAGGGCTGTTTTTAGTTTGAATAAAAAAATATTTTTATTTATTTCAGAGAAGAAAGAAGAAGAGAGAGATAGAAATGTCAGTGATGAGAGAGAATCATTGATTGGCTTTCTCCTGCACACCCCACACTGGGGATTGAGCCCACAACCCAGGCACATGACCTGATTGGGATTGAACTGTGACCTCCTGGTTCATAGGTCGATGCTCAACCACTGAGAAATGCCAGCTGGGCCTGTATAAAAAATTTTGAACAACATCCTGTTACCTGAGTCTTTGAATAGGTATAGGAGAATTTGATAGAAATTGGCTTAAATACTAATTCTCATTACTTAAGCTCATTCTGGGAGTTAGAACTGAACTGCTTTATGAATTTGATTTTATGATTATTTTTTTAAACTAAAGAAGTTAGTAAGATGTGTTCTCAAGGATTCATTTAGGATCACTTTGGGACTCGGGAAGTCCCTTTCAATGTAGTTTAGTTTTTTAAGGAGCCTCTGTCAATGGCTTTTACTTTCGTTTTGTGATTTAAAATGAGTGGAAGCCTTCATGAGTTCTCTGAGCTTGTCCCAGCACTGACATCGAACCTAAAGTGACATTTGACCCTGTAAGAGTTGGGATAGAGATTATACTAAAAATAGGGGCCCGATGCACAGAATTTGTGCACTGGGGAGGGGTCCCTCAGCCCAGCCTGCCCCCTCTCACAGACTGGGAGCCCTCAGGGGATGTCTTACTGAAGGCTTAGGCTGCAGTCTGGCCTCTCTCTTGGGGAAGCAACTGGGCTGATCAGGGGAAGGCGCCAGCCCCATCACCCCACTGCTGCAGCCACTGCTAGTCACTGCAGCCGCCAAGGTATTTTCATCAACACGGACTCCAGTCTCTTCACTATGAAAAAAATGACAACTTTCTTTAGGTATTTTCAAGATGTGTCTTTCATAGGATATGACATTTCTTTCTTTTTTTTTTTTTTTAAATATATTTTATTGATTTTTTTACAGAGAGGAAGAGAGAGAGATAGAAAGTCAGAAACATCGATGAGAGAGAGACATCGATCACCCGCCTCCTGCACGCCCCACAGTGGAGATGTGCCCGCAAGCAAGGTACATGCTCTTGACCGGAATCGAACCTGGGACCTTTCAGTCCGCAAGCTGACGCTCTATCCACTGAGCCAAATCGGTCTCGGCTCTTTCTTTCCTTTTTTTTTTTATCCTCACCTGAGGATATGTTTCCTTGATTTTTTCCCCTTCCCTCCAGTAGCTGGCTCAGCCCCTGCCCAAGCCTAAAGCCTCAGCCCAAGGCTTTAGGCTTGGGAGGGGGCTTATCTGCCCCCCGCCCTCCGTTGGCCAGATACGTATGCAAATTAACTGCCATCTTTGTTGGGTTAATTTGCATACTCACTCTGATTGGCTGTGGGCATAGGGGAGGTACGGCCAATTTATATGTTTGTGTATTATTAGGTAAGATGAGGATGATGATGATAGCAAACATTATCGGGGACTTGACATATTCCAGACTGTTGAGCTAAACATTGTACATACATCATTTTGTGTACTTTTCCCACCAATTTATGAATAAGTACCACTGTTGTCTTCATCTTACAGGTGAGTAAGCTGAGGCACAGGTTAAGTTAGTAGGCTGATCTCATAGCTAGTAAGTAGCAGACACAAGACTATAAAATTAGTGGGGGTTTTTCCTTCCAATTTTATTTTGAGAAATTGCAGACTTATAGAAAAGTTCAGAGATGAGAACAATGAGCACGCAAATCACCTTTACATATTAACATTTTGCCATATTTACTCATTCTCTTTATGAGTGTATATTGTATATTATGTGCTTTTTACCCCTTGAACCTTTTGAAAATAAATTGTAGATATCAGGACATCATTTTTTTATTACTAAATACTTAGGTTTGCATGTCCTAGGAAAAAGGACATTCTGTGTAACTATGACATTATTATTACATAAGAAATGTTGACATGAGTCAATAATATTATCTCATATGTGGTCCATACTTGCCACTTCCTTTATGATTTTAATAAAGGCTTTTGAAGCCATCCCTTTTTTTCCCATCAGAAAGCACATATATCTGTTTGCTACATCTTTTGTTGTTTATCCTCTCGGAGTGTCATTACTTCTAGGCCCTTATAGTGGACGGAGCTGGGAAATAAATACTTACATACTTAAAAGCAAGTGTTTATACTGATAGGTCCAAATCAGTCCAACTTCCTCACCTCTCCCCAGCCAATATTTGTGTTTCTCTTCTGAAGCAAGAACCCTGTTCCACAACAGCATCAATATATGACTTCATTTGCCCAATCCTTAGATACTGAAATAGATTCAGAATGACTCTGCCATTACCATTTCTGATTACAAACCCATTAAGTAAAGTTCATGGTTTCTTTGGAGTCTTTTTGTTCTTGGAATATATCTCACTAAGGGTGTACAATTAGTACAGTGTTCAAAGTCACAGGAATGAATTTTCTGTGTAGTTGACCTTCAAAGTTAGATTCATTATTCATTCAGATTTTTCTTATGTGTACAGTTTTTAAAAATATATAAATTGAGTTTTTACAGAGAAAAAGGGAGAGGGATGAGTTAGAAACATCGATGAGAGAGAAACATCTATCAGCTGTTTCCTGCACACCCTCTACTGGGATATGCCTGCAATCAATGTACATGTCCTTGACCAGAATCGAACCTGGGACTTTTTGAGTGCATAGGCTGAGGCTCTATCCACTGAGCCAAACTGGTCAGGGCTGTTACAGTTTTTAAAAAAATATATTTTTTAGCCCCCCTGTCCAGTTTGGCTCAGTGGATAGAGCATCGGCCTGTGGACTGAAGGGTCTCGGGTTCAATTCCGGTGAAGGACACATGCCCAGGTTGTGGGCTTGGTCCCCAGTGTGAGGCGTGCAGGAGGCAGCTGATCAATGATTCTCTCTCATCATTGATGTTTCTCTCTCTCTCCCTCTTCCTTCCCCTCTGAAACCAATAAAAATATGTTAAAAATATATATATATATTTAAAAAAGTATATATTCTTTTGTATCTAGCTTCTTTCTCTAATAACATAATGTTTCTGAGATTTATCTATGGTGTTGCATGAATTGGTGTGATTTTTAAATTGCTGTGCAGCTATTTGTCTATCCATTTTGGTGGTAAATATTTGAGTTTTCATTTTTGTCTATTATAAATAAGGTTACAGCGAATATTCTTATATAAGTCATTTGGTAGCCATACAGTTTCATTTCTTTTGGGCAAGATACTTCAGATTGGATTTACTGGTTTTCATGGTAGATGTATAGATGTATCTTTTAATTCTGTGTCTCGACTAATGATGAAAAAAAAGTCACTTAAAATATGCAACTGGATAGGTCATATTTTCAAAATAGAAGATGTATAAGGGAAGAAACCAATAAACAGAGCCCTTTGTGTTGAAATGATGGACTGTGTGATTATGTCAATCATTGCATTGCTTACGGGGAATAGTTCCTTGGGTTTGTTTTAAAGTTTAGATGAAATCTAATGATGAATATGAGATCTGTTGTTACTAGTGCAGTGTTTTGTTTATTTCCCCCTCTTTCTGATGGACTATTTTAGAAGAAATGGAGCTGTCACCCACATCAAGATTCAGAACACTGGTGACTACTATGACCTGTACGGAGGGGAGAAGTTCGCCACTTTGGCTGAGTTGGTTCAGTATTACATGGAGCATCATGGGCAATTAAAAGAGAAGAATGGAGATGTTATTGAGCTCAAATATCCTCTGAACTGTGCAGATCCTACCTCTGAAAGGTCAGTGACGTCTTAGTAACGGCAGTCTCTGCGTCTCTTCCGCACCAGAGGTGTTATGGAATACATTATGGGGATTTGGCTTGTACCTATTTCTCAAGCTGCAATCTGATTTTAAAAATTTCAAAACATTTTTTCAATTACAGTTGACATTCAATATTATGTTAATTCCAGGTATACAGTGTCGTGGTTAGATATTTACATAACTTGTGAAGTGATCCCCTGATAAGTCTTGCATCCACCTGACACCATATATCATTATTACAGTATTATTGACTATATTCCCTAAGCTGTACCTGACATCCCCATGACTGTTTTGTACCTGCCAATTTGTATACGTATCTCTTTTTGTTTATTTGTTTGTTAAACCTGAGGATATTTTTCAATTGATTTCTTTAGAGAAAATGGAAGGGAGAGGGAGAGACAGAGAAGGAAACATCGATGTGAGAGAGACACATTGATTGGCTGCCTCCTGCGTGCCCACACCCTGCCACCTAATCAGGACAGGGGATCAAGCCTGCAACCAAAATGCGTTCCATTGACTGGAACTGAACCCGAGAGCCTTCAGTCTGTGGGCCGATGCTCTATCCACTGAGCCAGACTGACTAGGGCGAATTTGTACATCTTAATTAATCCCTTTGCCTTTTTCAGCCCAATCTGCAATTTTTTAGTTTTATTAAAGTAAGAATAATAGGATCACATTATTCTCAGGGTACGCTTTTCTTGCAAAAGCTTCAGTCAGTGTGACTTACACTCATTCCAAGGGGCTCGGGCTATTCTTGGGTATTCTTAGTACATGCAGTAATTTTAAGATTATGGAACTGATAATCTTTGAGAATTATGAGAGGAAAACAAACGATAATGGTGACACCAAAGTCGCAGCAGTTCTCAGTAGTAGCTGCTGACCAGTTATGCAGCAATGCCACCAACAGATGTCAGTTTAAGCTCAGAAGTGGGAAAGCTGAGAACTCCGAGGGTCCGATTTCTCAGAAGCTCCTTTCTGTCGCACCCTCAGATGTGTGAGAATGACCTTGCTTAGCGGGAATGTATTATTTCAGAGCTCTCTCCCCCTCCCCACCACCGCTGTGTTGGAACTGGGCTAATCTAAACTGGGGCTTGACTTAATTTGTATTGATTTTATTGGTTTTCTACATTCCCTTCTCCTCTGACTCAGTACAAATTCAGGGTCTCTTAATTAGGTTTGTGTATTTTGTACCTTCGACCTGTACCTCCATGTCAATGCTATTATATGCTGATAATTTGTTTCTCCAGCTGTGACTGTAGCTTCCAGCAAAAGGCTGCCAGCAAACCCTGTGCAGTTTACTTCTAAATTTTACTCTGTTCAGTTGAAGGTGGATGAAAAATAGCTCAAAGTATATTCCTTTAATGAAGAGCCATTAGCATCACCTACCAGAGTAGTACTTGTTTTCTTTCCAATATCCTGAGGGAAAAAGCCACCTTATAAACATGACTACATTCAGGTTTTCTATAGCAGCTCGATGTCTATCCTCGAATGGCCTGTGTCAGGACTCTGGTGTGCTGGTTGCAAATGCAGATACAAGTACATTGGTATCTCAGGTTGTTAGCAATGGGAATTCACATTTTAAGCAAGACCTCTTACCCCTTTAGGTCTTATAGCATTATAGTTTGAAATAGAAACCCAGCATACAAGCCCAAAATGTTGTTAGCAAACTCAGAGAGGCTGTGCAAGTATAGGTCATAAATATGGAAAAAGTTGAAATGCTTTAATGAACTTAAAATGAAGATTTATTTTGCATACTGTTCATATAACAGAACAAGGGCAAATATTTATTTTTTATCTAAAAATTATTTTTCATTATTTTTATACAATTCTTTTTTTTGTCTATGGGCAAACATATCATTCTCTGTCTCTACTCTAACTTTCTATTATAATTTCTCTAAAAGGCTGTGATTAAGTAGTTGGTCTTTTTAATGCTGGGTATGGAGAACTGACAAAATATATTTTTAAAAGGTGGGAGATGTAAAAGAGAAAGGAAAGGTTGAGGACATTTATCGTCCAATGGTTGGGGGCTCATTGAAGAAGTTTAATGGTCATTTCTTTTTAAAATATATATATTTTTATTGATTTCAGATAGAAAGAGAAAGAGAGAAAGAGAGAGGAAAGAAAGAAACATCAATAAGAGAGAGAATAATTGATCAGCTGCTTCCCACACACTTCCCACCAGGAATGGAGCCCGCAACCTGGGCATGTGCCCTTACCGGAAATTAAACCATGACCTCCTGGTTCATAGGTCGATGTTCAACCGCTGACCCATGCTGGCTGGGCTAGTGGTCATTCTTGATAGCTTTGTCATTCTTCCTGCCTGTTGGATTGCAAATTCTGTCTTAACATAGTATCGCTCCATCTCTTGGAAAAATGTGTTTGTTTTTAAATTGTGTTTAGGAGAGCTGATTATATATGATAGTTTTGTGAAAAAGGGTATTGTGATTTCATGGCAGAACTCAATTAATTTTAATTTTAAAATATTTAGGTGGTTTCATGGACACCTCTCTGGGAAAGAAGCAGAGAAGTTATTAACTGAGAAAGGAAAACACGGTAGCTTTCTGGTACGAGAGAGCCAGAGCCATCCTGGAGATTTTGTTCTCTCGGTCCGAACTGGTGATGACAAGGGGGAGAGCAATGATGGGAAGTCCAAAGTGACCCATGTCATGATCCGCTGTCAGGTAAATCCTCAGTTGAACTTGAGTCTGTTTGCCAACTCTCATCTTTGGTGATTGTTCTACTTGGAGAAAACAGATATCATTACTTCCAAAGTCAGAATTTCTTGCTCACTTAGTCAAGGGCTTCTACACTTTTAGTAATTATAATTTTTTTATTCACAAACTTTACTAAATCATTTATTTCCAGTCTCTCTCTGGCATTTTAAGTCATGCCTCCACCAGCCTTGGAGTTTGTTGTGTTTCAGAGAGAAATAGTTCTTTACCTTTTATTCAGCAGTCTAGAGTATAAGTAGAGAGTAAAGAATACTATTTTTCATTTTTTAACACTATTTATTTAGCCCACTTGGTATGACTCAGTGGTTGAGCACTGGTCCCCAGGGGGCAGCTGATCAGTGATTCTCTCTCATCATTGATGTTTCTATTTCTCTCTTCCTCTCTCTCTCTGAAATCAATGAAAACATAAAAAAGCCACTATTTAGTTAACTTATGAAGGAAGAACTTTCTTGTGGCCTACTTGATGGTGGATACTTATTGCTTCTCACACCTCGTAGTAGACTCTTGGTCAGTCATTCCATTTTCATCCTTGCTGTTACCCAGATGTCTGATCTTTCCATTACTGGGGGTGTTGGGGAGTTCCTCTTTGGACTTCAGTTGGGAAAATAGTAATTTAGCGTAGAGTTAATAAACATCATTTTTTTGTGTTGCAAGGAACTGAAATATGATGTTGGTGGAGGAGAACGGTTCGACTCTTTGACCGATCTCGTGGAACATTATAAGAAGAATCCCATGGTAGAAACATTGGGCACAGTTCTACAACTCAAGCAGGTGAGCGTGTTAGAAAGCTAAAGTGCCATCTCCTTACAGAGTTGAAAAATCCTAATGTAGGATATTCCAAATATACAGAAGTAGAATGGTATCCTGAACCTCTATGTGCCCATCACCCAGCTTCAGTTATGATCATCGCATCAAATCCTACTTCATTTTTTTATTCCACTCATGGCCCTTCTCCTGTGGTATTTGGGAAGAAATTCCAGATACGTTGTTTCTATGACTATCTCCATATGTACCCCTAAAAAGCTTTCACTGTAGGTGCATAGTCATTTTGGAGTAATTGCTATTTCAAAGTTTACTCTTATCACTTAGTGGCAAATTATTTTACCTCTCTAATATTTTGTTCTATTTAGAATAAAAAGCAGATTGAATTTATACCAGCAGAGTAAACTGTGTGTGGCAATTGGAGAAACATTTATTTCCTGAAAGAACAGAAAAGAAAGTGAAACTGTATTTGAAAATACTTGAGAATTACAATGTCCTGTGAACTTCCTGTCCTTGCCTTCATGAATACCAAAACAGACATCTCTGTTATGGTTTGTTTTTTTTGCATTAACACTTTTTTCTGTAATACTTTCTTCATTTCACACCAACGGCTGAATTTGATTAGCCCCTCAACACAACTCGTATCAATGCTGCTGAAATAGAGAGCCGGGTTCGAGAACTAAGTAAATTAGCAGAGACCACAGATAAAGTCAAACAAGGCTTTTGGGAAGAATTTGAGGTAAGTTATTAAAAAATATATTTTTAATATGAGTGAGTAAGTCCTATTTTTAGTAGACAAGAAGTTGGTCTTGTGTTTGCAATTGGATCTGAAAGACATGAATCTGTGTCCTAGTTCGGCCATTGATTGACATAGAACGAGTTGCAGAGGGGCTTCTTTGAAACAGAAGGGTATTGTGTTCTGGGGACGGAGTTGGCAGTTAATATGAAATGGATGGACCAGTAGCTCTATTTGACTCCTTTGGTTTGCTGGCAGAAATCCAGACAAACGAAAGGATCTGACTCCTTTGGAAGGTTTCCAGCATTGGCTGGGGTCTTCAGAAAGAATCTGTAGCCTCAGTGCAGTGACCAAGTAAGAGAAATGTCTCATGTCGGCTTTAGTTTAGGTGTTGACATTTATAATGCTGGGAAGTGAAGTGAGCTGATTTCTTTCTTTAAATCAACTCGGGTAGGAGAATGTTTCCCAGTGGGAATGCATAGTGTTCCTGTTGTACTCTGGTATGTCACTTACCAGTTCACGTTGTCATCTCAACCTCTCTCTTCTTATCCACTTCCTCAGAATCAAGGATTGTGCCATATCACCTTCATAGTTATTCTTAATGTGTGTCACATTGCCTGGCACACAGCAGACACTCCATATAGTCCATTGTTCCATACTTTCGTAGGACTTTTAGAATTTATGAATATTTGTAAATTGAATGAATGAACGAATGGCCAACTGAAGCCATTTTAGTTACAGTGTGTACCATCAACTTGTTGAGATATTTCTGTTTTACAGACAAAGAGCCTGAGGCTCAGGGAAGTTAAATAAATTGTCTTCCCACAGATATTGATGGAATTGAGGCAATGAGGGTGGGTACAGAATAGAGCACTCACAGTTCTTGTTCAACATTGTGAACAGAGACGTGAACTCAAATTTATTCTTTTCTACCAGGCATTGGCTTAGTCACTGAGGATGCCATGGCAAACAAGATTGTCAGGGCTTCTGTCTTCAAGGAGCTGAGAGAGGGAAGACAGTAATGAAAAGCATCACTGGGGGAGTGAGGATAAACTTAAGTTAGAATTATAGAATATCAAGCTCGCTCTTTTCATTATCCTGTCCTGTCACTCTCCATAATAAAAGATAGCATTTCAACATTCATCTAATTACATTTACTTCATTTAGTGTCTCATGAAATAAGATGGATAACTACTGCCGAGACCGGTTTGGCTCAGTGGATAGAGCGTTGGCCTGCGGACTGAAAGGTCCCAGGTTCAATTCCGGTCGGGGGCATGTACCTTGCTTGCGGGCACATCTCCAGTGTGGGGTGTGCAGGAGGCGGCTGATCAATGTCTCTCTCTCATCGATGTTTCTGACTTTCTATCCCTCTCCCTTCCTCTCTGTGAAAAATCAATAAAATATTAAAAAAAAAAAAGATGGATAACTACAAAAATTTTAGAAACCTTACATCAGAATTTGAATGAAAAAATCGGTTTGGCTCAGTGGATAGGTGTCGGCCTGTGGACTGAAGGGTCCCAGGTTCGATTCCAGTCAAGGGCATGTACCTTGGTTGTGGGCACATCCCCAATAGGGGGCATGAAGGAGGCAGCTGATCAGCTGTTTTTCTCTCATCGATGTTTCTCTCTATCTCTCTCCCTTCCTCTCTGTAAAAAATCAATAAAATATATTAAAAAAAGAAAAAGAATATTTCAAAAGTTTATTATGTAAAATTTCAAATATATACAAAATATGATTTGCTTTAAAGCCCAGCCTTTTTTGGGTTATGCAAGCCCTTCTCCTCTGTCATGGTCCGAAGCTGTTTCCAGTTTGCACAGGCATTACAGTCATTCACTGATAGCCACACAGATGTCCTGATTCCGCCAGCAGCTCAGCCGACCAGCACGTCTCCAGGAGGAGCTCACGCCTGTCTCCAAGCCCACAGTCCAGTTTGATTTCCTTAAAAGTGATCACATCCTGCTCAGGGGAGCTGTAATTTCTCCTTCGAGATGGTTAGGTTTTTATGGAAACAAGACTTTAAGTGCACCCCAAAGCTGTGTCTAGAATAATCTTTCATTCTGGTGATCCCTAGTGGAAAATCTTCCCCTTGTGACTAATCAGTGCCACAGTGAACAACAGTCCCAGCCAGACTGCAGCCTGGGGCTTAAAATACTCCAGGGTGGCGGGCGTGAGCTGTACCCAGGATTTTCCATCTAGACGGGGCTCCCAGTAGCTTATAGAAGGGCTGCTGCCTTCCTGTGGGCAGAATGTTGCAGTGGTTAGAGGTTTTATTCCGAAAGCTTCATTCTAGAGAAATGCCTTATTTCCTTTGATCTCTCTCTGCTCTCAGCCCCTCCAGTGTCATATTTTTCTCTTTAGAATTATTTTTATTTGCTGGTTCTCCTTGGCATCTTTGCAGAGAATTTAAGAACAAAGGTGCTTTCACGTCTCCACTTTTTTCCTTTACCTTTAAAGGACCTTATACTTTCTGTCTGCCATTGTCCTGTCTTCCTCATTGAGTGGACTTGTGCTGTGCCTTCCATTTCTTCTTTCTGCCTTCCTTCTTTACTTATGTATTTTTATTTTTGTTAATCCTCATCCAAGGATATTTCCCATTGATTTTGAGAGAGTGGAAGGGAGGAGGGAGGGAGAGAACATAGATGTGAGAGAAATACATTGATTAGTCGCCTCCCACACAAGCCTCACCCAGGGCTGGGGATTGAACCTGCAATGGAGGCATGTGCTCTCGACATGAATCGAACCTGGGCCCCTTCAGTCTGCGGGCCAATGCTCTATCCACTGAGCCAAACCGACCAGACTGTTGGGGTCTCTTTTTGGTCATCGCAGTGACTGGGGAGCCGCTACTGGCATTTTGGGAGCCATGGGTGGGAAGCAGGGCTGTTTACTGGCCCTAACTGTAGGGGATGGTTCTGCACAGCGAGTACTTGTCCCATCCACAGCAGTCGTGTTGCTGGGATCTCCCACATGTACAACTGGATTAGGGTATTGACTTTCTCTTTTTTTTAAAAGAAATATATTTTTTTAATTGATTTCTTCCAGAGGAAGGGAGAGGGATAGAGAGTTAGAAACATCAATGAGAGAGAAACATTGATCAGCTGCCTTCTGCACACCCTCTACTGCGGATGTGCCCAAAACCAAGGTACGTGCTCTTGACCGGACTAGAACCTGGGACCTTTCAGTCCACAGGCCGATGCCCTATCCACTGAGCCAAACCGGTTTTGGCTTGACTTTCTCTTGATGCCTTTTAAGGTTTAATAGTTTGATGCACAATCCAATTCGGAGCCCTGTGCTCTGAGGGGGGCCCTGGCTTCCCCACTGGATGCCAGAAGCAACCAGAATGTCTGACATTGGGGAGGGAGGGGTCTGCTTCATGAAAACCTCTGTCCCCGAGGAGTGCCAGTTCCAAGGTAAATGAGCACCCTTAGGCTAAAAACAAGTTTTCCCAAACACAAGGAAAGACTGCGCTGTGGGAGCCACAGAAACAACAGACTAGATACCCCAGATGTTGGAATTACCAGAATATAAACTAACTTGCAAATGTGTAAAGAAACAAAGGCCTGTGAGCATGTGAACAAAGAAAAAAAAATAGTTTGATGTAATCTATTGTCTCCAGATCTGCTTTGACTCATGCAATCAGGTGACTGGAACTAGCCTCGGGCCCTTTTGAGGGTTCATCTTTGGTGTGAACCCCTGAGCTGGATTGCTGGGGAAAACGGTGTCTGGAGCTTGTGTCTCAGCTTTACACAGGTCTTTTTTGCTCCTGTCCCAGCCTATCTTTGATGGAGACACAGTGACATTTAGCTTGACAGGTCCTTCTCAGCTTTTGGTACCCCAGCTTTTGGTGCCTCCTGGTGAGAAGGGGTTGTGGAAGATAAACCAAGAAAGGAATGTAACCTCCTGGGGGCAGGGCTTGCTGGACCCTCTTCTGCCTCTTCCAGCCCTCAGCCTGGTGCTGGGGAGGAAGCACCCTCAGCAGGGGTTGCTGATGACCTCAGGGCAGTTGGAGCCTCTGAGAGCAGAGGTTGGAAACTCACAACTTCTGAGCTCTTTTTATTGTTAGCCTGGCTGCAGAGGGATGACAGCCTTTCTCCATGGGAAATGATATGTGTTCAGGCAAGGGCACAGATGAGAATGGGCTAATGGGCACTGAGGAATGAGCTTTGGAAAAGACACATTGCTAGTCATTATTAATCACAGACAGCTGCCAGGTCGCACCTGCCTGTCCTTTTTTTTTTTTTTTTCTTCTTTTTCTTTTTAAATCCACACCCATTTATTTATTTATTTTTTATTTTATTTAAAAGTATTTTTATTGATTTTAGAGAGGAAGGGAGAGGGAGAGAGCGAGCAAAATGTCAGTGATGAGAAAGAATCATTGACTGGCTACCTTCTGCATGCCCCCATTGGGGATCAAGCCTGAATTCAGGCATGTGCCCTTGACTGGAATCGAACCCAGGACCCTTTAGTTCAAAGGCTGACGCTTTATCCACTGAGTCAAACCGGCCAGGCTCCATTGATTTTTAGAGAGAGTGAAAGAGAGAGGTAAAGACAGAGATATCGATGTGAGAGAAACACATCTATTGGTAGCTTTCTGCACCAGCCCCAACCAGGGCCCTGGGCTGGGAGGAGCCTGTAATGGAGGTATGTACCCTTGACTAGAATCGAATCTTGGACCTTTGGGTCCTCAGACCGATGCTCTATCCATTGAGCCAAATCAGCTAGGGATGTGCTTTTAAAAAAATAATTACTGATTTTTAGAGAGAGAGGAAGGGAGAGGAATAGATAGAAACATTGATGAGATAGAAATATCATCCATCGGCTGCCTCCTGCATGCCCCCTACTGGAGATTAAGCCTGCAACCCGGACATGTGCTCAGACTGGGAATTGAACCTAGACTTCTTGGTTCATAGGTTGATGCTCAACCACTGAGCCACACTTACCAGGCTTATGTGCTTGCTTGTATGCCAGGCCCATTTTTGCACTTCACAAAGTAATCTCATGTAACTCTTACACCAGCTGTATGGGTAGGGAATTAGGATTGTCCTCACTTTACACTTGAGGAAACTGAGATACAGACAACCTAGTAATTTGGTGAAATAAAAGCTGAGGTTAGAGGCACGTCTCTATGAGCTCAGAAGAAAAGGCCTCGTGAGTTGTTCTGAAAAGCTTGGACTTGACCTTGAAAGCAGAGGGAGAAAGGGAAGGTGATTAAATGGAGGACCTGGATGAAACACACCTTTTGTAGAGATTGCTCTGGCCAAGTGCCCTCTGCCAGTGACGTGTCACGTGAAGTTTGTTTCCTAAGTGAATAGTATGCTTTACTGTCAAATTCATTTAGCTTTTGTTGGAGATGTTTTTTCTTATTGATTTTTAAAAAAATATATTTTATTGAGAGGATTTTTACAGAGAGGAAGGGAGAGAGATAGAGAGCTAGAAACATCTATTAGCTGCCTCCTGTACACCCCCCACTGGGGATGCGCCTGCAACCAAGGTATGTGCCCTTGACCGGAATCTAACCTGGAACCTTTCAGTTCGCAGATCGACGCTCTATCCACTGAGCCAAACCTGTTTTGGCTCTTAGTTGATTTTTAAGCAATTGAGTCAGTTCATAATATTTGGATTTTTTTAACTTCACCTTAATGTTCAAAAATCAAGATTGAACCTTCTTCCTAACAACACAGCAAATACTGTTCCATAAGACTGGCTCACTGTTCAGAGGAAATGCTGGCTTGAAGACGGCAGATGGCTTTAATTAATCTGCACTCACTTAAAATTTTTGAATAGCCGTTTCGTCGTCACAGTTCTGCTCACATTGTATTTTACTTCTGCCCAGGTTGCAGCTAGCTAAACACTTTTTTTTTTAAATTAAATCTTTATTATTCAGATTATTACATTTGTTTCTCTTTTTTCCCCTCCATAGCACCCCTCCACCCAGCTCCCACCTTTCCCTCTGCCCTTACCTCCTTCCCATTGACCTCATCCATAGGTGTATGATTTTTGTCCAGTCTCTCCCTGTACACCCCTCACCCCTTTTCCCCTGAGAATTATCAGTCCACTCACTTTCTGTGCTCCTGATTCTATTATATTCACCAGTTTATTCTGTTGATCAAATTTTTAATTCACTTAATTTTTAGATTCACTTGTTGATAGATATGTATTTGTTGTTCATAATTTTTTGTCTTTTACCTTTTTCTTCTTCCTCTTCTAAAAGAGTACCTTTCAGCATTTCATATAATACTGGTTTGGAATTGATGAACTCCTTTAGCTTTTTCTTTTCTGTGATAGCTAAACACTTTTGTTATTTGGTCGGTGTCACGGCTGAATATTGCATTTTGAAAATGAGAGTTAAATAGCAATTTAAACTCCTGACTTTCATACCTGTCTGTGAAATTCAGACAAATGAGATGGAATTAACAGGGCTGCTGTGTTATGAAATGTTGACTCTGGTACTTTTGTAGAAATCTTTAAGAGGTAACATTTATACTATGTATATATAAAGCATATATATCTATAATATGTATAAAATTATATATTTATATATAAAACATAAAGTATGTATATACATGATATATGTAAATTATATATATTTTTCCTTTTCTTTTTCTTGACTTGCCCTTTCATTTTAATGTTTTCTTGATACAGATTAGGTTTGTTTGAAACTAACAGTCCCCTGAAGAGGCACTTTCTGTCATTTTGAGAATGAAACCTACCTCTGGAAAATGCTTCAGTCTGGCTTATCCACCCTCCTGACTGTCCTGCAGCTGCTCCTTCTTCCCACTTCCCCACATCCCTTTTTCTTCTTCTTCTTCTTCTTCTTCTTCCTCCTCCTCCTCCTCCTCCTCCTCCTCCTCTTCCTTCTTTTTAATATTTTTATTGATTTCAGAGAGAAAGGGAGAGAGAGAGAGAGAAACATCAGTGATGAAAGAGAATCATTGATTGGCTGCTTCCTGCACACTCCCTACTGGGGATTGGGCCTGCAACCCAGGCATGTGCCCTTGAGCAGAATTGAATCCAGCACCTTTAGTCCTCAGGCCTACCCTCTATCTATCCACCGAGCCAAACCAGCTAGGGCTCATTCCCTCTTCAGATGGGGCCAGTTCCAGTCCCACTGTGGCTGCCTGATTTAGTCCCTTGCTTTCTCATGGCAGTCTCCACCTCCCTTTCCCTGGTTCCCTTCCTGACCACTTGCCTCAGAACCCCGAGTTTTCATCTTCTTTCTCTGGCTCAGAATGCCATGGAGGGGTGGATGTCTATGTAGATGCAGGCTGACTGCCTGTGGCTCAAACAAAGGAGGTCTTCAAAGCCTTGCTCATAAAGCTTACATGCCTGTGGCCCAGTCCCCAAATCACTTCTGTCCTCTGGTATTTAAATTTGACAACTGACATCTGTAAAGGTTTCTCTGAATTAAACAATGGTAAAAGGAGGCGGGCCATCAAACCCTCAAAAACATGGGTCACATCTGTTGTTTGTATCCTATACACCAGTACCCACTCGCTTTCATTCTTTTAAAAAAATTAAATTTACTGAGGTAGCACTGGCTACTAACATGAATTTCAGGCCTACAACTTTATAATACAGTATCTGTATGCTCTGCTGTGTGCTCACCACTCAAGTCTAATCTTCTGTCAGCATATATTCGGCCCACTTTACCCCCTTCATTCTCAGTAATTGTTATTTTAAAAGGCTTCTCTTTTATAAATACTTATTCTTTGTAGAAAATTTAAGGGGGAAAAAAAGGTGAGAAAATAGAGGAGAAAGAAGAGTAGGATAAAGGGCCTTCATAATCCCACTGATCTGACTCAGAACCCCATTATTGTTTGGTATAATCCCTCTGCCGTATCTTACATGTGAGTGCAAAACATATGGCTTCCGTCATACACTTCTTTGCAAGGTGGAGCTTCTTTTTACTTACCAGTTATTCTGATTCTTTTTCCAAGGCATGAAATAGTCTCCAAGAACCTCTTTTAAATGGCTGCAGAAGGTTCTTTTGTATGAATGAACAATAGTATTATTTAGGCAGCTGTGTCCATTGGCCATTTATGTTGTTTCTGGTATTTTTGCCACTCTTTGTACAATGTTAACTTGAGCATTCTTAGAGTTATTGTTCAGGACTGTGACCATTTCTGAGATAAATTCCTTAAAGCAGAAACGAAGCCAGGCTTTTTTTTTTTTTAAGCTTTTGACGCATAATATTTACTTTTGCTTCTCTCTAGACACTACAACAACAGGAGTGCAAACTTCTCTATAGCCGAAAAGAGGGCCAGAGGCAAGAAAATAAAAACAAAAACAGATATAAAAACATCCTGCCCTGTAAGTATCAGTATTCTGCTCAGTCATCGTCACTCTCACAGATTTTGATTTGCCGCAGATCCAAGGCCTTAGTCTCTTTTAATTGTGAGCCGTTTCCAAAATAATCCACTGCGACAGAGACTGCTGGCCTCATTCACACAGTTCCTGCATGCTGATTACTGAACGAAATTGCCATGAGGAGGTTTTGAGTGTGGTTGTTTTCTTGTGTTGATTAATTCTGTTTGCCTAAAAGCGATGGTCTCCCAGAGTTAGGCCAGAAGCACTCTGGGGTCTTGGGCTTGTGTCCTTGCTCTGTGGTACCAGGGTCTTGGGAAAGGCCCACTTCCTTTCTGAGGCTCCGTTCCCTCACTGGGGGACAGACAAGCTCCTTTGAGGGCTCTTCTTTGCTCCTTGATGCCACTAGCTCGAGTGACTGGAGATTTGGGTGTACACCTACACTTGGCTCCATCAGCACCCAGATGCTGCCAGGTGGAGCCCCTGGGGAACCATGAGGAAAAAGAGGCCCAGAAGGATGGAAGGGTCCCAGTAATGGCACTTGCAGTGATAAATCCTGTATGTCCATAGGACATTATCAAAACCAGGAAAAGGGCATCATTGTGACTTTGTTCTTAAAGAAAGGCAAAGTGTGGTGCTGAGATTATTGTTATTGCTAACTTAGGATTTAATTTAAAAATATTTTTATTGATTTTAGAGAGGAAGGGAGAAAGAGAGAGAGATAGAAACATCAAGGATGAGAGAGAATCATTGATCGCCTGCCTCCTTGCATGTCCCCCACTAGGGAATGAGCCTGCAACTGGGCATGTGCCCTTGACCAGAACTGAACTCGGGACCCTTCAGTCCACAGGCCAACACTCTATCCACTGAGTCAAACCAGCCAGGGCAGGATTTAATTTTTTAATGTGGTTTTATCATTAAATGGACACAGCTTGGATTATGTTGAGGATGAACGGATTTGAACAGATTTGTCCTATAGAGGTCTGAGCACTTTTGTGACTGTGGTCTTTTTCTTCCAGTCGATCATACCAGGGTTGTTCTACATGACGGTGACCCCAACGAGCCTGTGTCTGATTACATCAATGCAAATATTATCATGGTAAACTTAGCTCCTCACAGTGTCTTCTGACTGTACATATTTTTTATTTTACATCCTTTCTTCTGTCCTGAAAGCAACTTTCAAATGTTGGGCCGATTTTCTTCTTAAATTTCTAGCCTGAATTTGAAACCAAGTGCAACAATTCAAAGCCCAAAAAGAGTTACATTGCCACACAAGGCTGTCTGCAGAATACGGTGAATGACTTTTGGCGCATGGTGTTTCAAGAAAACTCCCGAGTGATTGTCATGACAACGAAAGAAGTGGAGAGAGGAAAGGTATATTAAATACTTTTCTGATAAAATATTTTAAAATAATTACTCATGTCAGGTTGACCATGTTAAGAATTGAGTAAACAAGTTAAGCTTAAGCTAACCGACCCTCTGGAAAAAAGGACGTTGAGGAAATGTGATGATGCTGTACCTTGGTATAGTATTCTTTAGGTTTCTTCTGCTCGGTGTTCATTGAGCTTCTTGGAGCTGTGGGTTTACATGTGTCGTGTTTTTTTCCAACACCACAGTGTAATCTGTTAGCCCTATTCAGTGTGCATTTTTCATTCAGATATTGTCCATTTCACCTCTAGAAGTTTTATTAGAGTCTTTTTAATATCTTGTCTTTTTCACATGTGCATCATCCCCTATGAACACGTAGAATACATTTGTAATAACTGTTTTCATGTTCTAATTACTAATCCTATTACTAATCCTGTTCAGGGTGGGAAGGTAAATCCAGCTGTTACTCCAGTGTATTTAGAAACAGTGGTCCAAAAGGGAGGGAGTATAAGGAGGGCCTGCCTAGAGCTTTCAGGTGATTAGAGTACAAGTAAATCAACAGTGATTTCCCTGGTCATGTAAACTTACTGTTCATGACTTTTAAGCATGTAGAAAGCAATTTGAATTATCTGAACAATACATTCAAATAAATATTCAAGCACAGTTATTGATAAAGTTGCCTTTATCACCACCCCTCGTCCATCTACTTTAGTCCCCTCCTCCAACTTAAACCCTGTTTGATGTGTATTATTCTACAATCTTCTTGGCGTTTACGTATGTATATGTATTAAAGGCATTGCTATTGGCATTATATGCCTATATTTATATATATATATAAATATATATATATATATACACACACACACACACACACACACACACACACACACATATATATGCCTTTACATATATATATGTACCTATAGAATTATTTAGTTCTATTTTCTGAAAAATACTATATGAAAAAGTGCTTTCATACTGTAACTTTATTGTGCATCTTGGGTATTTCCCCCACTAAATACACGTTCTAACCTCTGTCTCATAGTAATTGCATGATAGTTCATGGTATATATTTATCATAATTTATTTAACTATCATGTACTGGGCATGTAAGTGTTCAATTTTTCTAAATAGGGAAGTGAACAGTCTTATTCTTGCTTCTGTGTCTATGTGGCAAGTGTTTCTCTAGGATAGATGTCAGGGTGTGCATGTTGAAAATTTATGTAGGTTCTGCCAAACTGCTTTCCAGAGTGGTTTCCAGTGTGCACTCTCCCCAGCAGCGCATGCCTAGTAGCCATCTCCAAGACCCTTCAGGTGTTTAGAAATTGTAACATCCACCCTTACAAAGAAGCAGACAGATCTCATTGAGTGATAGTTGTGTGTTATCCAAAGCCAGTCTGTCCACGCAGCTTTCTTAATTTGGAAAAGTTCTGTGTTTGTATTTGTGTTCTAGGCAAAGTGTTTTTTTAGACATGCTTGATTTGGTTTCTATAACAGCTTCATGGAATGTAGCAGTCACACCTATAAGTTAAACGTAAGACAGATGGGCAATTTTGGATTTTAGCCCTCTTACTGTAATTTTCTTGTAGTTGTGAAGGGCACTGTGATTGGATAAAATTTTCTTTTTTTAATATATTTTATTGATTATTTTACAGAGAGGAAGGGAGAGAGAGAGAGTTAGAAACATCGATGAGAGAAAAACATCGATTAGTTGCCTCCTGCACACCCCCAAGTGGGATGTGCCCGCAACCAAGGTACATGTCCTTGACCGTAATCACTTCGTGGGTGGAGAGGGTGACATGAAGGCTTTTATTCTCTCCACAGGCCTCCTGACACCTTGCTCTTTCAGCATCATCCCCCTCCCTGCTCCCAGAATAAAAGCCAGACTAGATTCCTTTGGATCCCTGGACTTGAATTTCAAAACTCAAGTATTAGCCCTCACAATTTAGAGTTTTTTTGTCAAGGTTTACCTCAGAGTTTAGCAAAGTGGGAAGTGGGCTGTAGTACTTCACTGCTGTTTAAAGTCAACCAAAATGCTTTTAGAGTTACGATTTAATTTTGTGTTCTCTTGAGAGACAGCAGTCCTCAAATTGATTCGCCAGTAACAGCCTTGAGTACAATTAATATTAAAGGTGTTCATTTGGGGAAAATTGTATTAAATCTGTCACAGGGTATTTGGATCTATAAAACACTGGAGGGAAAGCCGAATCCAAAACAATAATAAATCAATGACCCCAAGCTGTGCCAAGCAAAAAAGTGGCACCATCCATTAAATTCTGTTGAATGTTCCTCCTACCATGTTTTTCTTTTCTTTAATTGGCCATTGACTCTGGGAGCTAGTCTGCAGCTGCTTTGTTACGTCCATTTTTATAACTGGGAATTTCTCCATCTTCCTAAAATACAAGGAAATTGTCTTTTGGCTGATATTTGTGTCCCATTGTGGAAAGGAAGTGGCATCGGTGACGCTGCCCAGGAAAAAAAAACCTGAAACACAACCTCATTCTTTACTCCGGGCACGTCACCACATATATATAGACTCGTCGCTCAGGGGCTCATGGAGCAGAGTGTCTTCCTCTTTGGCAGCAAGCATGGTTTTCTTGGTGCCATATTTCCCATCTGCCTGCTCTGAAGCCAGCATCTCTTGCAGGCGTGGCGTTCCCAGGCACCCAGTTAAGCGAAGGTGACGTGTGCAGTAGGGAGCAAATGGGTCTGGATATAGAAAAAGCAGCTGGTTCAAAACCCGATGGCTGCCTTTCTGTGCTGGTGGTATTCACACTTGGGTTAGATAAGGCGCAGAGCCCTCCTACGCCAGGGTGGAAATGAACCAGACGGGCTGGCTTGCTGGGCAGCCCATCCACCTCCAGACTTCTTGCTTGCCTTCCCTCGGGAGCGGCTGGCAGATCTCTAAAATTCAAATCTCAATGGTTGCTAGACAACACCCTCAACTTGGCCATTTCCTCTCTTTGCATCTTTGATTCTTTTTTAAAAATATATTTTTATTGGTTTCAGAGAGGAAGGGAGAGGGAGAAATAGATGAGGGAGAATGATTGATCAGCTGCTTCCTGCACGCCTCACATTGGGGATTGAGCCCAGGCATATGTTCAACCGCTAAGCCGCCCTGGCTGGGCACATCTTTGAATCTTTAGAATTAAATGAACAAGCATAGACTACCCTTTGACCTGAATGTTGGATGGGACAACTCTGCACACATGGCCCTTCCTTCCCTCTCCTCCCTGGTTCTCCAAGCCCCTGCTTTCTAATTTGAACTCTTCTTTCCTGTCCTTTGGAAATTCAACAGTTCAATGATGGAAAGGCCATTCTCCAGATTAATGGTCGTTAAGCAAAACTTGGACATTTGCTTTCTGCTGGTTCACAGATATTAACTGTCTTTTTTTTCTGATCCCTTCCAGAGTAAATGTGTCAAATACTGGCCCGATGAGTTTGCTCTGAAAGAATATGGGGTCATGCGTGTTAGGAACGTCAAAGAAAGTGCCGCTCATGACTATACGTTAAGAGAACTTAAACTGTCAAAGGTTGGACAAGTAAGTATATTGTCGTATTTTAGAGACTTTGGGAACTGTTTATGGAAATTGAAATCACGACCCAGGGTCATGCAGTTATAATCATTCATCCATTCATTCACTTACTGGTTCAGCAGCCATTTATTGGATGCCTTCTATATGCCAGGTACTCTGGAGGCACTGCTGGTACATTGCAGACAAGACCTACAGCCTTTGCTCTCCCAGAACCTAGAGACAGAAGTTTAAAATTTAAATGAGCAACTAAGCTTTCTGATTGTGCCGACTGCGAAGGCACAGGATGGCATGCTAGAGAGTGAGTGGGTATTTGAGATGGAGCACATAGGGAGGGCTTCTCTGTGGGAGTGTCACTTGAGCTGAGACCTAAAGGTGGCGGAGTCAGGAATCCAGAGTTAGGACAGGGTCCCAAGCACAGGGAGCAGCAAGTGCAGAGGTCCTGAGGCCTTTTTATTGATCAAATTTCACGGCATCAGATTTTAACTGCTTATAGTTTAGGTTTGTTCATGGGCTAGGTTGGGATTTATTTAATTGTATGGTTAGAGAGGGGCTTTCTTATTCAAGGCCTTTTGGGATACAAAAGTGAATGAAACAGCCTTAGTCTTTAAGGAATTGTGATCACATAGCAGCAAGAAGCCACATATACAAGTAGCCGTACTCTAGAGCAGACACAGGCCACCCCACACATCTGAAGTGCCATGGTGTTGCCAAGGCTGGGCCTCCTTGCAGCTAGGGCACCGGGGAGACAGTCTCAGAAGAGGTTGGGCCCTTAAGGCTGGGGCTTCCGTGGAAGTTGAATTCCCAGACGGAGGTGCCTTTGTGAGCCATGGTGCTGAAATACAAACTGCAGGAAACTGGGGTTTATGGGGAGCGAAGGCACTTGGGAATCTAGGGGATAAATTTGTGTTGAGACAGGTTGGGACCAAGTCGGGCTGAGACTTACCACTATGTTGAGAAATGTGAACTTATATTTATTAGCTGTCATAGAACCTGTGACTGTTCTCAGCCGAGTGAACACATGCAGAATGGAGTGCCAGGAAGGTGTCTGGTAGCGGGGCAGTGGGAAAGGGGTTGGATGGGTGATCCCGATGGTTGGAAGGCCTGTTCAGAGCCTCTGTGATGGTCTAGGTCTGATGGCCTTTTCTCCACATATCCCAGAGACTCCAGCAGTTGTTCTGTTTGTTATTTTTTTCTTAGTCCTTCCTATGGAAATGTACATTTTGCTAAAATGCCAGAGCAAACTCTGGAAGAAAAACCACGTATGTGAAAGATTCCCAGGTGTGTAGTCTGCAGGGCGAGGTGATAGTTTGGCTATTACTGGAGGAGGAAGAACTAGAGACATCTTAGGGTTTTGAGGGCTATGGCAAGAAATCCAGTAAATTTCTGGGCAGTGCTGAGTGCCCCAATGAGGTGGTGAACATGAATATTTATGACACCAATTACCTGTTGTGTGATTTTCCTCCGTGGACACACTACCCTGTTCCTCCCATACAAATAGAGAAAGTGGGTGGTTGGGTCTGCCCGGTCTTGGAGGCTTTGCCCGGGTCACAGTCCTTGGACATAGTGGTGTGTGATGGAGAGTGGTTGTCAGGATAGGGTGTGGAATCTGAGCAGGGGCTGGAGGAGGTTAGCAGAAAGTGGAGTAGGGGCTCAGTGAGGTGCCTAGAGGTGGGGCTGACATGGGTTGGAAACCTCAGAGATTGTAGTCCAGGATGGGATGCTGGGACTTCTGATGTCAGTGGACGTGCAGTTCTCCTGATGGTGGCAGAGACTGAGAGGAGCTGGGAAACTATAGTTGTCAAGCAGAAATTCGAGAGAGATTTAGAAGACATTGGACAAAGATTCCAAATGGGATTTTCTTCAATTTTAGTGATAAACCATCCATCTTGTATCAGAAATTTTTGAGCAGCAGGTACGGGGAGGGTTGGTGTTTGGGTTTCTGTGTTGAACCCTCTGATGCAGGTTGACACAGGACCTATCATTTCTCCAGAATTGCTGGTCACCTATTATCTGCTTTTTATATAACACATTACCTGTTTTTTAATGTGCTGTCACATCATCTCATTTAAGCTTCCTAACTGCCTTCGAAGGAGGAGTTGGGGCAGGGACCTGAGGGACCTTTATCAAGGATAAGGAGCATAGATGAATAGGGAGCTGGTCTCTCCCATTCCCCAGCTGTCCTTCCTGCAACTGTGTCGCCCCTTGAATTTTAGCTAACCAGTGGCATCCAGAAAAATCTTTTTTGTGATGTCAGCTAATTAAATGCACATAATTCAAGAAAAGATCCTAATTGTGGTTCAGATTCTGGTCATAGACACTGGTCGAGTTACGCTGTCCTTGTTTTTAAATCCCCTTTTAAAATGTCACTTAGCTTGGATTATCTCCAGATCCAGAAGAAGATGTAATGATAAATAGTGCTGCTCAGTGATTTCACCCGGGTGGCCCTGCACGTGATGCTTTTGGGTGTTTTGTAGTCTTGGGACCATGGCTGACCTTTATTAATGATCACTGTCCTCAGAGGAGCCCACATGCTGAGTCTCCTCCCATCTGCAGAGCATTGGCTGTGTGTTTCATTGCTCCTGTTTTATCCTTACAGTGTTGTGGTGAGAGAGGGATTATTATTCCTATTTGCAAAGGGAGAAATTGAGGCCTAGAGACGTCCATTCACTACAGTGAGTGTGCATGCTGGGCAATTTTGGACTAAATCCAGCCATCTGATTTCAAAGCCTGACTTCTTATCTATTTTGTACTTGACAGAAGAAATTAAAATATTCTGATATTATAATAAAAATATGTGGCTGGGGGAGGGGAGAAGGATTGGGTACAAAAGGACAAAGAGGAACGAGTGACTTGAGGGAGGAGAGCCCCTGGGCCCCGAGACCTCAGTGGCCTCCTGGGTTGAGCTGCGCATGAACGAGGCTAATCAGGGAGGATGCCCGCCACTGTTGATTTAGGTTGGCGTTTCCCCAGCGACAGATTGCCACACTAGACACCTGGGTGCTGTGACCGGGGCCAAGAGCTGACCATGGTTGGGTGTGAAGAGAGCAGATCGCCTAAAGAATGGCTCCTCTGTGAATAACACATCCAACAGCAACTTGGGCTTACTCTTCACGGGTGGCAGGATGCTATGACCTTCCTGTGACATTACGCCCTATATATATGTGTGTGTATGTGTGTGTGTATGTGTGTGTGTGTGAATCCAAGAGGGCAAGAAGCCAGGAAAACCCAAGAACACCACCCCCTATATATATAAAAATTAAGAGTTGACCATGGGATTGCTCAGCCCAATCCAAAAGGAGGAGCAGTCGGGAAAACTGAAGAGGACCTTCAAATGGAGTAGGAGGGGCTTCGTGCTGACCAGCGTGACTGGCTCACATGGGACCTGAGAAAGATCAAAACCGGGCAGTGCCGCAATCCCTTGATTTATTTAATTCTTTTCTGATTTTTCTTGGCTCTACTCCAGGGGAATACGGAGAGAACGGTCTGGCAATACCACTTTCGGACCTGGCCTGACCACGGCGTGCCCAGTGACCCCGGGGGTGTGCTGGACTTCCTGGAGGAGGTGCACCATAAGCAGGAGAGCATCATGGATGCGGGGCCAGTGGTGGTGCACTGCAGGTGACCAGCCTTCCCACCTTAGTCCACAGCCTGTCCTGGATCCTAATGTCCAGGGCTTATTTACCTACCCACCCCCAGCTGTCTAACTGTGGGAAAAATTTAATCTCTTTTTGAGGTTTGGTTAAACTGCATTAAAGGACACTTTGACCCCAAAGCATATTTTTTGTAGATCCTACAGGACTGCTGGGTACTGGGGATGGTGGGACAGGGGTGAGGAACACAGTCTTTATTCTCAAGAGCCCCTAGTCTGGTAATGTTTGCTTGGTTTTCTTTTTTAATAGAATAATTTAGGGTTCATTTCTTTGATTGTGATTCTATTCTACCAAGAAATGACATATATTTTCCCCCAACAATATGCTTGTTTGCTTCAAAAGGTTAGGACCGCTGCTCACCCAGGCCTCTGGAAGGCTGTTCTGTGGCCTCTGCCCCAGAGTTTGCAGGCTGCTGGTGCCTGAATTCGGGCTTCATGGTTACTCTGGGGAAAGCTTGGTTTCTTATATCTCATTCATGTGTTGGGCAAGTAGATGTGTGTGAAACTTTACTCAATTTTTTAAAAGCTCTGGGGCCAATGTTTTTCATATACAACTCAGATTTGATCCTCACAATAACCCTATAAAGTATGTACTCTTATCCCACTTCATAGATGGGGAAACTGAGGATCAGAGATGCTAAGAGATTTTGCCCCAGGCACACAGTGCTGTAGAAGCTTGGCTCTGAGTGCAGCTTGGACTCACTCCAAAGCCCCGTGCTCTTAGCAAATTTATTTCCCAATATAAATAGACAATCTTATAAATACTCCCAAGAGTAGATATTGGTTCTGTTCATATTAATAGCTTGGTTTTGAGTATAAAACTTCTGTGAATGACTTCATTGTCATTGCTTCTTGTCCTCTGCCCACAGCGCTGGAATTGGCCGGACAGGGACGTTCATTGTGATTGATATCCTTATTGACATCATCAGAGAGAAAGGTAGGTCATTTGGAGGGCAAAAGGCTACAGTTCCTGTTTATAGTTTATGGACAGAAAGTGAAAATAGCCTGGGGAAGAAAATTTGAATGTTAAAAATTTTCACAGAAATCTGGGCCGAAGACTCCAACTTTCAATACATTTGCCAGAGAACAGAAGTAGTGTTGTTTGAGCATTTGGCATAAAATGAAGCCTAGGATCTGTGGATCTCATTACTGTAATCTTTTGTTGAATATGCAGTGATGGTCTCTATCCAGCCTCCTCCTTACTCTTTGCTGATGGAGTGGGGTTGGAAAGTGGGGGAACCCAACCTCTGACACGTTATCATGTAATCATCTGGCATCATTGCTATTGATCAGAGCCAGTGCTATAGCCTTGGAATGTATTTGGTCAGAACATTAAAGACTAAATTTGCTTTATGTCTGAGCCTGCTAACCGTGGTGCATTAGCCTCTTGACTATGGCTCTGCATTTTCTCCTGATGCTTCCTGGTGCTTGCTTCATAGGTGTCGACTGTGACATTGATGTTCCCAAAACGATTCAGATGGTGCGATCTCAGAGGTCAGGGATGGTCCAGACAGAAGCACAGTACCGTTTCATCTATATGGCCGTCCAGCATTATATCGAAACACTACAACGCAGGATTGAAGAAGAACAGGTACCAAGCCTGGACGGGCTGGCATTCAAACTTTCGTTTTCTTTTCTGGGCAGCTGGCAAATGCTCTCCTTTTTAAAAAATATATTTTTTTATTGATTTCAGAGAGGAAGGGAGAAGGAGAGAGAGAGAGAGAAACATCAGTGATGAGAGAGAATCAGTGATCCTACTAGAGATTGAGCTTGCAACCCAGGCGTGTGCCCTGGACTGGAATTGAACCTGGGACCTTTCAGTCTACAGGCCGATGCTCTATCCACTGAGCCAAACTGGCTAGGACAGTGGTCGGCAAACTGTGGCTTGCGAGCCACTTGCGGCTCTTTGGCCCCTTGATGTGGCTCTTCCACAAAATACAATGGCTTGGGCGAGTCTATTTTGAATAAGTGGCATTAGAGGAAGTTTAAGTTTAAAAAATTGGCTCTCAAATTTCAATCATTGTACTGTTAATATTTGGCTCTGTTGACTAATGAGTTTGCCGACCACTGGGCTATGACAAATTCTCTCCTTTTGATCAGAACAGGCTCTGTTGGGAGACATTTTTAAAAAAAAGTTTTTTATTGATTTTAGGGAGAAGGAGAGAGAAACATCCATCAGCTGCCTCCTGCACACCCCCTACATGGGCATGTGCCCTGACCAGGAATTGAACCAGTGACCTTTTGGTGCATGGGACGATGCTCCACCAACTGAGCCACACCAGCCAGGGCAGAAGACCAACTTTTTTGGGGAATGGGAAATGATTCCCCCAACCAGGAAGGGCTTCTCTGAAAACTTCCCTACTTCATGGCTCTGATTTTTCAGTCTGGAGGAGCTTGGGGAGGGGCCGCATGCTACCTTCCTGGCCTGGCAGCTTGGGGCAGTGCCACATAGGAAGGGGACAGTTTCTCCAGCTCAACAACATGCTTAGAACTCAAAATCTCGACATTTCCACCCTGTTCCAGTTTAATCCAGATTATATTTATCCTGATTCCATTTAAATGAATGCTTCACTCTTGATAACATAACATGGTTTGAACCACCAATTTGGTAGAGTTGGAATCGGTGAAATTTCAGTTTTAATAAGCATGCATAATGAAGAAGAATGTGGCATTGGAGCCTTTCCATTTGAAGCTATTCATAACAGACACAAAGCTGAGTTAATTAGGAATGAGCTGAGATGAGGGAAATGAGGAGACTGCTCTTTTGGGGGGCTGTGCTCGTCTCCCTCTCCTCCCCCACTCCAGCCCCGTTGCTATGCTCAAAATAGGAACTAAGCTCTTTTCAGAATGGGACCTGCCACCTTACTGAACAATTCTAGCCTAGCAGCATAAAGAATGGTCAGCCAGAGATAACTAATTAGTTTGGTCGATTCTCATTTCACACCAAAGACTCACTAGATTGTTTCATTGTGAAAAACATCTTCAGAGACAGTGCATGTATAGAAGTGTAGGGTCAAATAATTAACAAGCTACTGGTTTTGAATTCCCATGCTTTCAATCTGACTGTGTTATTGTAAGTGCTATGAAATATGTAGATTGTTACTATAGGTTATTGTATATTTTATCTTCCAGTTACACTTAATTTGGGCAAGAAGGCTAAAGCATAAAGTGGCTCAAAGTGAAGGATTCCAATAAACACAGGGAAAGTGCATCACTGTGGGTACAAAGTGGAAACTTTGGAAATGTCTTAAAGCATATAATGTACTCTTGGTGGGAAAAGCTGGGGAAAGCTCTCAGTATTTCATTCAGAGGCTTTAGTTTTTATCCTTGTTTTGAAGAATTTAGGGATTTCCCACCCAGCTTTTTTTCTTTTTTTAAATATATTTTTATTGATTTCATAGAGGGAGAGAGGAAGAGAGAGATAGAAACATCAATGATGAGAGAGAATCATTGATCTGCTGCCTCCTGCACACCCCATACTGGGGATCAAGCCTGCAACCAGGAATTGAACCAAGACCTCCTGGTTCATAGGTTGACACTCAATCACTGAGCCACACTGGCCTGGCTCAAGTTTTTATAAATAGTTTTTCTCATTCTGCCATTTTGAAGTAGAGTTCTTTGTTAATTTCCATTTACAGTATTAAAATTTTAAACAGCATGCATGATTCCCTCCACTCAGTGTTCCTTTCTCTCTCTCTCCCTCCTCTCCCCCCACTCTCTCTTTGAAATGCTTTTTTTTTTCTTTTTTATTCCCTTCAAAGAGTCACATCCTCATATATGCAATCTTCACTTTTCAGAAAAGCAAGAGGAAAGGTCACGAGTATACAAATATTAAGTATTCGCTCACGGACCAGCCAAGTGGAGATCAGAGCCCCCTCCCGCCTTGTACCCCAACACCATCCTGTGCGGAGTAAGTAGTAATGAAGGAAACTCTTTTCGCCTGAACATAATTCTATAGACAAGCTTAAAAAACTACAAGCCTTGACTGGCATCAACTGTTAGGTCTGGGCCGGGGCCTCGGAGGCTCGGTTCTGCTCTGAAGACTGGCTTTGGCTGTTGGGGTCTAGGTTGGGTTGCAGGAGCTAGTCTCGGCTCTTCAACCCTGTGGGACTAGATCTGGCTCTCAATTTTTGGCTGGCCTGTTCGGTGCCAGGCTACACCTTTCGGGCTAGACTAGCTTCTTTGGAGCAAGGCTCTGCCCGCTGGGACTGTCTTTGGCTGTTTGTGACTGGGTTGGGGTCTCAAGGGCTAGGCTGGCTCTTCATAACTAGTATTAGCCCTTTGGGACTAGATTGGGCTCTTAGGCCTTAGCTGTGCCACCCTGGCTAAGCCGATTAAAATCAAGTTGACCCGGCCATGGGAAGCCCCGGTCCCCACAAGATTGCCTAGAGCAGTGGTCGGCAATCTGCGGCTCGTGAGCCACATGCAGCTCCTGAGGTGAGGTTTGCCGCTCTGTTGACTAATGAGTTTGCCGACCACTGGCCTAGAGGAAAGGACCCTTAAGGGAGCATACTTGGCCTGGGAGCCAGAGGTTGAAAGGGTTGCTGACTTTGGAAGTCACTGGGACACACTGAGGCTGGCTGCTGGGGCCTGCGGGAGGGCGCGGTATTGTTTAGGGCAGCGGTTGGCAAATTCATTAGTCAACAGAGCCAAATATCAACAGTACAATGACTAAAATTTCTTTTTGAGAGCCGAAAACTGACTTCTGCGCATGGGCCACGAAGTTTCAGTCACACTATATGTGCACGCCCGCATGTGGTGTTTTGTGGAAGAGCCACACTTAAGGGGCCAAAGAGCCGCATGTGGCTCACAAGCTGCTTAGGGGCTAGATGAGGCTCTTCAGGGCTAGGCTCTGCAAAAAAAAACACAACAAACAAACAAAAAACACCCCCTAAAAACTAAAAAAACCCCAACCACCTGTAAGTCTTTGTAGCACACATCTTTCATTGAATCGTTGGCTGGCCTATTTGTGAGTGTATCAGTGGCTGCCTAAATTTAAATTTACCTGAACTGAGTCTGATTGCACACAAGAAAGGATTACATGGGGTTGTGACTATATCAAGTTGTGGTTCTTTTGGAGGAAACTCATTTTTCTTTTTCTTTTTTTCTTTTAAATATTTTTGATTGATTTTTTACAGAAAGGAAGGGAGAGGAATAGAGAGTTAGAAACATCGATGAGAGAGAAATATCGATCAGCTGCCTCCTGCACACCTCTTACTGGAGATGTGCCCGCAACCAAGGTACATGCCCTTGACTGGAATCAAACCTGGGACCTTTCAGTCTGCAGGTCAATGCTCTATCCACTGAGCCAAACTGGTATTGGCTCATTTTTCTTTTGATGGCGTGGGATTTGTTGCAGAGGTGGATAGCACCCCCTTTGGTGTATTAAGACTATTTACCAAGTAAAAGTAAGTTAGTTGACTACTAATGTGTCAATACAATCCATAGTAAACAGAAATCTACTTGGTGTTTAAACCAGGGGTCAGCAAACTTCAGCCCCCAAGCCAAATCCTGGCTGTGGCCTGTTTGAGTACAGTTCTCGAATGGATTTTAAAGGGTTGTTAACAGGCACATGCACCAAGAATAATATATGACAGAGACTGTTTATGGCTTGCAGAGACTAAATTATTTACCCTGGTTCTTTACAGGAAAACTTTGCCAACTTATTTAAACTAAAACATGATAGAAAGACATAGGTTAAATTGATTATGTGAATGACAGTTTATTATTTTCTATATATTCTAGTCATTCTCTGATATAACATTTGCTTTTTTTCCCACTTAAGAGTTTTATTTCTATATACTTGTGATGTGGATTTTTAAACCCCTGCTGACTTTAATACTCTCTATAAACATTTAAAATGGCATAGAGGAGGCTATTTATATTTGCTTTCTATTTGATGTTGAAATGAAATTATACAGCAAAAATATGCTCTCCATCATGCTGCCTCTTCACTCTACCTGCCTTTTTCTTTCCTATAGACTGACAGGGAGGTTGGTATTTTAAATCGCCATCTGCAATAATTTGCAATGGAACCGGCAGGTCTGGATTGAGTCCTTGCCAGGGAGTTTTCCCTTACGTTGGCCCAACTCCCTAGTCACCAGTGCCTACCTATGACATAAACAGTTTCTCTCTGTGCTCTCTGTTATTTCTCTCTGTTATTCCCTTGTAGGACATACATCCAGGACATCCTGATCCTCTCCTTGTTTTGTCTCCACACCCCTGGCTGGCACCCACAGTTGCTTGGTTCCTTGTGCTCTGGGACTGCTCTGCTCTCCCCTGCCTATTCAGCAGACAGAATCAGGGCTCTGATGCATTGGCCTCCGTCCCAGGACCCTAACTACTCTCCCACCTCCCACTGAGCTTCATGTTCCATGTTTCCCTTTCCATAACCAGATTCTGTAACCAGATTATGGCCTGACTGCTCTTACACTTTCCCATCTTGGAACTCTTGCCCAGTCAGATCCTTCTGGTTGAAATGAGAATCAATCTTCCCTCCCTCCCTCCCTCTTTCCCTTCTTTTCTTCCTTCCTTTTTTCCATTTCATTTATTTATTTACTAGTGGCCTGGTGCATGACTTTGTGCACATTGAAAGGAATTAATTAGAAGGAATATTTTAATATCACTATTTGCTTTTCTCTATAATAGAAGTGTCAATCAAATTCATGATCTACACTACAATGACAGATTGAAACACATGTATGAGATTGGCGTCAGTGAGAGCTTTATATGTATCACACATGTGCAAGTCAACTTAGCCTTTTTTTAAATATATTTTATTGATTTTTTTTTTTTACAGAGAGGAAAGGAAAGGGATAGAGAGCCAGAAACATTGATGAGAGAAAGACATCGATAAGCCGCCTCCTGCATGCCCCCTACTGGGGATGTGCCCGCAACCAAGATACATGCCCTTGACAGGAATCGAACCTGGGACCTTTCAGTCCCCAGGCCGACGCTCTATCCACTGAGCCAAACTGGTTTCAGCTCAACTTAGCCTTTTATAGATATAGAATAAACTTGCTTAATCAGACCTGCTTTCTGATTTAGCTAAACTTTTTCCATCCCAGTGAAGCACCCTAACTTTTCTTTCAGGTAATTGTCAGCAACACAGCAGTAAATATCAATACAAAGCAGATTATTATTGTAGATGACACAGGGAGAATATTTTAAATGTGTAAAATATTTAACTGTAGCAGTGTTTTGACTATATTTTGTGCAGTGAGAAAATCTGAAGTAATTTTCAAGGTCCACCATTTCTTACTTCTTTGCAGTAGGATCAGGTTTCTAAGCTTTCTAAATCTCCATTTTCTTGCTAATGAAAAGAAAATAGGATTCCACCAAGTCACTTATCTACCTACTCCAGGACTTCTGTGAGGATCAAATAAGATGAGGCACGGGAAAATGCTTCACAGACATTTGGTTAAAGTATAAAATGTTTCCACCTGGCTATAAAGCAAGTCATGTTCCTGGACTGAAGAAACTGCAAGGAGGCTAGTTGCTAGGGAGAGGAAGCTAGGTATTGCTGCGTGACATCATTACCCAGACAGACACTTAGCCTCTTATTTATATAGATTTATTTGGAAATCCTCACCTGAGGGTATTTTTCCATTGATTTTTAGGGATAATGGAAGAGAGAGAGGCACAGACAGAGAGAAACGTAGATGTGAGAGAAACACTTTGATTGGTTGCCTCCTGCACGAACCCTGACCAGGGCGCGGGCTGGGAAGGAGCGTGCAACTGAGATACGTGCACTTAACCGGAATCAAACCGGGACCCTTTGGTTCGCAGGGCAACGCTCTATTCCCTGAGCCAAACATTCTTTTCTATGTGTACATGCCCTGCCCTCCTTCAAGGTCTAACTCAGAGTCCTCATTACACAGGCCTCCCTTGCTCTGCCTGCTTGGAAAACAATTCCAGGCCCCTGAGAACAAAGGCTTTAACTTCACAGTTGCTTTGCTGTATGTTTATGTCTTTTATTCTGTTATAGAATGCCAGTTCCAGGGGCAGGAACTATATCCGCACTGTAGCTGGTCCCCAAAGAATATACTGTTCCTTACCAATGTCATGTAAGTTTAAACCACATGGTCTGCATTTCGGTTAACATCTCTTTTCTTTTGAGGATGAGAGAAGATAATGCTCGAGTCTATGAGAATGTGGGTCTGATGCAGCAGCAGAAGAGCTTCAGATGAGAAAACCTGTCGAAACTTCAGCACAGAAATAGGTATGAAATGGCAGTGCTATTGGTTCATTATTTTTGCCTTTCTGGCCTTTATTATTTATATTTATTTATTTATATATATATATATATATAATTGATTTCAGAGAGGAAGGGAGAGGGGGATTGAGTCCGCAACTCAGGCATGTGCTCTGACCAGGAATTGAACTGTGACCTTCTGGTTCATAGTTGGATGCTCAACCATTTAGCTACCTCCGCTGGGCATCCCTGAACTTCTTTTTTCCAAGCTGGATTTATTTTAGAGTTCATTAGCATTAAAAGCAAATGCAGAATTAATTCTGAGAAGGGCAGGGTTAGCATTTATTGTAAACAAGTGGTTGATACTGGTGATGGGCAATGGTTGATATTGGGTAGTCCAAGCCGTGCGGGAGATCATCTGTACGATCTGGGAAGCATGGGGACACGGCAGACTCAGCTCTGGGATGGTTGGAGTCAGGATCCTCAGTTCTCACCCCAGGAGGCCTCTAACTGGCTATGTGACACAAGGCACTGGACAGTCAGGGCTTCCGACTGGCTCCGCTGCATGTCCCTTCAGCTTTGTTGCTGGAAATTCATCTCCCTTGTCCATCTCCCTCGTCAATCACTTTCAGACAATGACCTATGTGCGCTGTATGTTTTAATGATAAGTTAGAAACTCATAGTTTTAGTATTTCATGTTGAAATTCTCATTTCAAGGAGCAGTATATTTAAAAAGTTTAAATCTTCTTTCAAGTGGTTTAATGCCTTGCTGGACTTTTAGATGCATGCTCCTTCAAAATTCTCATTTATTTCTTCTCAGAGGTGAGCTTCACCCTCTCCATGAAAAGATCAAGAACAGATGCAAGAAAGTTTATGTGAAGAATGAACATGAACCTCGAAGGCTTGCATTGTGGTCGACTCCCTTTTGATGAGCAGAATCTGAAACCATTTAAAGACCACTCCTTTCTAACTCAGCACCACCCGATTTCCAATCACTCATTTCCTCAGATAAGCAATCATCTCTACAGTGTAGACAGTGTTATATTTTATAGAATTTTCTTTTAAATTGAGGAAGCAGTTAAATTGTGCTCTGTTCTTTGCAGATGGTGGTGATTCGAATTCTAGTTATTGCCATTTTTCTTTCTTTTTATAACCCTAACAAATTTAATGTATCCCCACTCTTTGTGGGGATGATGGGGCACTTGTTAGAGGAAAAAGTGGGGAAAATTAAATGACAACATTCTGTAGAAATGAGAACAATTTTATTTATCATCATTTGTTCAGTAGTGGGTAATTCATTTTGATGGCCTCTTTTTTGGGGGGGCTAAATGATAATTAGGCCAGTGCCCCAGACTTTCAGAACTTGACTCTCTTCCTTTGTATTGCCATTAAAAAAATCATGGGAAAAATCCTGGGAATTTAGAATCAACGTGTGTTTTTTCTTAGCAGATAACCAATAACCCATTCAGCCAACTGTGGTGGGAAAATGTTTGCCATATATACATTCATTTGAGTATTGTCTTGTATTTTGAAAAAATGCATCTGTGGATAACCAGTATTTTGGTTTTTGATTGTTGCTGACAAACCACCCAAAACATAGTGGCTTAAAATGTCTCTTTATTTGTTCCTGACTATTCAATCTGATGGAGCCCAGCATCTTGCTGGTGTCGCTTGCTGGTGTCTCTCTTGCTGGTCGGCAGGTTGGCTGAGATGCTGGGTGGCTGGGCCCCTCTCTGTACACTAGTCCTTGGGTCTCATTCTCCACGTGTCTCTCCATGTGGCCTCGGCAGCAAGGTCGCTGGCTCTCGGAGCTCCCAAGAGTGTAAGGCAGTAGTGGCCAGGCCTTCTTACGACTTAACCGCAGAACTGCCCAGCATCACTTCTACTGCCCTCTGTTGATTAGAGCAAATCACAGGCCCAGGATTCAGGAAGAAGGGACTCCACCAAGGCATGAAGTAGAGGTGTGGTTAATTGGGGGTCCCCAGTATAACTGTCAGAACCAGTACCGAGGAACAAAACTGTTGTTAGTAGAAGTAGAAGCTGCTAGTGAGTGACTTTGGGAAGCTGAGGTGGCATGTGTAAGTTGGAAGAGAGGGCCTTCAGACAGAAAGAGAGGGCCTTCCAGAAGCTTCCTGCACCAGGTCTGTGAGTCCTGAGCATCTTTTCTGGAATCATCACTTCTGGTCTTGTAAGGACGGATGTGTCTAGGGGGCAGATTATTTGAAAACACCATCCCATCACCACGGTCTCTGCAGAGGGAGGTTAGTGGGGGCTCTCTTCTGCTACTGGTATCAGTCTGGTCTCCACGCATGCGTGCAGTCAAGCTACTGGGAGCAGGAGCATCATAACGAGGCTGCGTGGCAGATTGAATCAGCAGTAGGATTTGCTAATGTGCTACCTGAAGTGCCTTCTCTTAAAAATGTCCCTCTTTGCCCCATGTGCTGAATCATTGTTTAGTGACTGTGTCTCAATGAAAGTCTCACTGGTTGACTCTGTGAAGAAAATAAAATGCTACTGCAGCATTGCCATTTAGGCACGGTCTCCTTTCTGGAATCATCCTGGCTTTTGCTTCTGAGAGGAAGGACTCGACCTAGCCCTGGTTGTAGTTCCCTCCTGAGGTCTTGGCCTCTCTTGAAACCCTGAGGTCCTTTGGGCCGAGTGATGGCTGCCATTTTCACAAGCAAAATGTGTAGTGTTCCCCCTATTTCACCCCCTTCCTGATCCATAGAACTCAGAATTGCTTCAGAACACAAGTGTGGCCTGAAAGTGATCACCTTCTGAGGAATGTAAATGACTACTGTCTCCTTGTCAAGCCTGTAGAGAGATTCAAGTTCAGGATTTGCAACAAGGACTTTGAAACCTGTTGTTTGTATCACATTGTCACATTGAATGGTTCTCCTTTTTTGCCTCAATTTTGTGGAAATATTTTGACTGTCTATTACCATTTTAATTCTGTATGTCTAGATTTCTCTCTCTGTTTCTTCTTCTCGTTACAGCAGTCCCTTTAGCATTTCCTATAATGCTGAGTTGATGGTGATGTACTTACTCCTTTAATCTCTTTTTTTTTTTTTGTCCAAGAAGCTCTTTATTTGACTGTCTTATTTTTTAAAATTTAAATTCCTTATTGTTTAAAGTATTACATATGTCGCCCTTTTCCTCCCATTGACCTCTCCCTGGCTGCTCCCACTCCCCAGACATGCCCTCACCTCCCTACTGTCTGTGTCCATTGGTTATGCTTCTATGCATGCATGCAAGTCCTTTGGTTGATCTCTTACCCTCCCCCCTGCTACCCTTCTCTGCCTTCCCTCTGAGGTTTGACGATCTGTTCGATGCTTCTATGTTCTGGATCTATTTTTGTTCATTAGTTTATGTTCATTTTATTCCACAAATGAGTGAGATCATGTGATATTTATCTTTTTTTCAACTGGCTTATTTCACTTACCATAATGCTCTCCAGGTCCATCCATGCTGTTGCAAATGGTAAGAATTCTTTCTTTCTTTCATTTTTTTTACAGCAGTGTAATATTCCATTGTGTAGATGTACCACAGGTTTTTAATCCACTCATCTGCTGATGGACACATAGGCGGTTTCCAAATCTTAGCTATTGTAAATTGTGTTGCTATCAATATAGGGGTGCATATATTCTTTCTGATTGGTGTTTCTAATTTCTTCTCTAGAAGTGGGATTAGTAGGAGTTCCATTTTTAATTTTTTGAGGAAACTCCATATTATTCTCCACAGTGGCTGCACCCGTAAGCATTCCCACCAGCAGTGCATGAGGGATGCTTTCTCCACATGCTCGCTAGCACTTGTTGTTTGTTGATTTGTTGATGATAGCCATTCTGACAGGTGTGAGATAGTACCTCAGTGTCATTTCGATTTGCATCTCTTAGTTGATCAGTGACTTTCAGCATGTTTTCATATGTCTCTTGGCCTTCTGTATGTCCATTTTTGAAAAGTGTCTATTTAGGTCCTGTGCCCATTTTTTGATTGGATTGTTTATCTTCCTTTTCTTAAGTTGTATGAGTTCCCTATAAATGTTGGAGATTAAACCCCTATCGGATATAACATTGGCAAATATGTCCTCTCATGCAGTGGGCTCACTCGTTATTTTGTTGTGACCATCTATTTTGAATGATAGCCTTGCTGGATGTAGTAATCTTGGTTTCAGATCCTTGCTTTCCTTTACCTTGAGTACTTCATGCCATTTCCTTCTGGCCTATAAAGTTTCTGATGAGAAATCAGGTGTCTTATGGGAATTCCTTTGTAAAGAATAGTTTGCTTTTCTCTTGCTGGTTTTAAGATTCTCTCTTTGTCTTTAATTTTTGGCATATTAATTATGATGTGTCTGGGTGTAGGCCTATTTGGGTTCTTCTTGTTTGGATTTCTTTGTGCCTCCTGAACTTGTGTGACTTTTTCCTTTGTCAGGTTAGGAAAGTTTTCTGCCATCATTTCTCTTTTCTTTTCTTTCTTTTTTTTTTAAATATATTTTATTGATTTTTCATAGAGAAGAAGGAAGAGGGATAGAGAGCTAGAAGCATCGATGAGAGAGAGACATCGATCAGTCACCTCCTGCACACCCCCCTCTGGGGATGTGCCTGCAACCAAGATACATGCCCTTGACCAGAATCGAACCTGGGACCTTTCAGTCCACTGGCTGACGCTCTATCCACTGAGCCAAACTGGTTTCGGCTGCCATCATTTCTTCAAACACATTCTTTATCCCTTTCTGCCTCTTCTGGCACACCTGCTCTTCCAATAGTGTTTTGTTTCATGTTGTCCCATAGCTCCCTTAAGCTGTCCTCCTGTTTTTTTAATTGTTTTTTCTTTTTGGTTCTCTGATTGAGTGATTTTTTTCAACCCTGTTTTCTAATTTATTGATTCAGTCCTCAGCTTCCCCTAATCTGCTGTGTATTCCTTCCAATATGTTTTTTATTTGTGCTATATCAATCTTTATTTTTGACTATTCTTTTTCCATAGTTACTATATCTTTTCTCATGATATTGAGCATTTTCACTATCATTATTCTGAAGTCTGTTTCAGATAAGTTGTGTGTGTTTTTAAAATTTCTGTTTCATTTATATCTTCTAGAGAATTCTCTTGTTCTTTCATTTGTGGTTGTTCCTTTGTTTCCTCATTTTGGCTGCCTGTTTGGGTTTGTGACTGTGTTAAGTAGATCTGCTACACCTCTCAATCTCTAGTGCAGGACAGTGTCAATGCTGTCTCTGACTAATTAGGTCAGGCAAAACCCAAAGCTTCCAGAGGTCGCCTCTGGCTACAGACTGATAGGATTCCCTTGACCTGCCCTCAGGCCAGCGTACATGGAGAGTTTTTTTTCAACAGGGTGGGGTAATTGTTTCTGCCTGGAGGCTAATTGTTATTCTTGGTCTTCTAAGGGACCAGATGTTTTCCAATAGGGTGGGTCAGCTGTCTTCCCTCCCCTCCCCCAGGAAATTCAGCCTGTACAGCAATTATCTGAGTGAGAAGATGACCTCTGCAGCGTGAGGGAATGGCTCAGCACTGGAAACCAAGGTGTCTGCCTTCGGAGCTCTAACCCCAGAGTCCTGGATCCTGGCTTTTCCTCACCCAGCTCCCAGCTCCAGTCCACTCTGCTATTCCTCTGTCAGAGCACAAGATGGGTGGCTCCACAGGGAATGTTATGTGTTGGTCCTTTAAGAGGGTGTCTGAATTTCTAGCCATCTCTTCCTGGCAGACAGCCACATATTATTCGAGTACCCTTCTTAGTTCTGGGGCTCTCCGCTAGTGGGCCTACCTTGGGAATTAGTCCCCAGAGTTCTCAGTGGCTACCTCCCACAACTGAGCTATTTCTCCGGAACTTCAGCTGCTGTCTGTGGAGGCCCTGCCAGCCCTTTTGCGCCTCTGCCCCTCATACCAGCCTCTATGCAGTCTCCACTTTTGGTCCTCGGTTATCAGGGTTCTCTCCAGCAAGTCTTCCATTGATTATTCAGTAACTTGTTCTGTATTTTAGTTGTAATTCCAGTGTGGACCTGGGAGCATGTCCGTGCAGCATCCACTTACTCCTCTGCTATTTTTAATCTCCATGTTTTTAACTCTGGACTTCGGGGGCAAAGTCTCTCACCAGCATACAAGGGTCTGATTGTATAAATGTATCCGCTGCATTAATCTCTGCCTGTAGCTTCCGATCAATGGTTTTTGCCCTTGGAACAGAAGCACCAGATCTTGGCTCGCTCTCTTCTGATACACAGGACATTGATTTCATTTAGATTTCCCTCCACGATGTCAGTAAACTATCATGTTAGGTCAACTGCTGCCAGACAAGATGATGACAATCCTGAGGTGCTAAGGTTTGTTGTGTTTGATAAAAGGAGATTGATTGCAGGTTCTCAGATGAGATTTCTCTCTGTGGGATGGAATCAGGCAGGTGAAGATGTGGGGAGTTTTGAGTGCAGATTTAAAAAAACATAGTGGAAATGAAAGTTCCAAAAAGGTGGTTTCTAGAAGGTCAGAGGGCCCAGGGCCAGAGGAGTCAGTAATATTTGAATCAGGTTACCTGGAAGACAGGTGTGAGAGAGACATGGATGCAGTTGGCTTCGGTGGCTGGTAGACATAAAATTTGCACAATATCCCATAGCTGGTTGAGTATTTTAAAATTATAAGCATAGGATTTTATATTTGGGGGTGAAGAAATTATCTGGCACGTGGTACTTGGGTTTTTTTAAAATGCCAAATTTCATTCTTAATAACTTTTATAAAAAATAAAAACATAAAGACACCTCATATCTACTGTGTGGCCCTCCTGAAAATGATGGTCATCTATTCTCTGGAAATCAGTGGCTTTTCAAACGTGAGAAAATAAATGTATGACTTTCTTGGTGTTTTTCACTCTTTAAGGAGCCTCGTTGCTTTGGAAAAGCCAAGAAAATCATCAGGATTATTTTTAGCGGTTATTGTACTGGGAATGTAAGAATAAGATAAGGTCTTGGGTTATTTTTAGTTTAGGGGAATGTGGAAAGATATTCAGTCGTGAAGTGCTTTGTTGTAGCTAATTAATCCATAAGGGGAACATAGACTGTAGACATAAGTACAAACCCAGTGCAACTTTCTGTATGTTGTTGGGGGAATAAAATGTTATAGAGCAAGCACATCGCCTCCCTGATTTCACAATGCCTGTATTAGCCCTTAATTTTGTCGAAGTCTGTTTCCCTCTCCCTCTTGAAAAATAAGTTCCAAAATATAGTTTACTGAATCTTCCATCATTAAAACGTTTGCTCTTTCTTCACTACGGGCAGTTCACCCAAGGCAAAACTATTAAACAGCTGGTTTTAGTGTGATGTATAACTTTGCTGTATATCAAACTAATTTTTATAAGTTTTCATCCTAAACCTCAAATCATGTAATTAATAATTTGCCTGTCTTATTTATAACCTAATTGTGATTCTTTTATTAATAAAAGCTAATGGAAAAGGATCCTTTATTAAGCTGATGACTAGACCTACATTTAATTTTCCTGCAGTATATGAAGTATTGTACCAGAGTATTAAAAGATATGTAATATTTTATTGATAAATCTATCCTTTAAAAGGACTACGTTTTAGGATGTCATCATTTTGATGTGAATCATGTAAATGTTGACAATATGCACTGTTTATTATACATTTAGTGTTTCCAGAGATTCACTTAATTGCCTTTTTGCCCATGTATTATGTAGTCTATTTGCAAGTGTTTTTAAAAAGTGACATTAAAAGAATAGTTTATGTAGAGAAACATTAGTGGGTATTAATTGTCCCCCCACCTGTGTTTATGGGTGTTAGTTCAACTGCTTTGCTAGCGGCAAAGCTGTATTACCAGAGTACAAGTGTATTTGTAAACTGTATGGGAACTAAAAATTAGGAATAAAACCATTTTCTTATATGATGGTACTTGTCATTTACTTCATCAGACATGTCCAAGAAGCACTGGGATTATAGGTCACTTAGCCCCTTACACCAGCAAAATACTGACAGTCAGCAGCTCTTATCTAGAAGATGAGTTGGAATGTAGCATGGATGTCAGGTCCTCGAGACTTTATTAAGTGCCTACTCTGTATATAGCTTTGGGAGACAGAAGGGGAACTGTCTTTTTTAAAAAAGTATTTTTATTGATTTCATAGAGGAAGGAAGAGGGAGAGAGAGAGAAACATCAATGATGAGAATCATCAATAGGCTGCTTCCTGCATGCCCCTTACTGGGGATTGAGCCCACAACCCAGGCATGTGCCCTTATCAGGAATCAAACCATGACCTCCTGGTTCTTAGGTCAGTGCTCAACCACTGAGCCATGCTGACTGGGGAAGGGGGAGTTCTTTTTGGAATCAATAAAAATATATTAATAAAATAAAATAGGATTCTTTAAAAATAACAAAACTGTATTTTTTGACTACGTAACACATTTGCTTTGAACAAAATGTAACAGGTTCAAACAGCATACTGAAAGTTCTTGCAGTGGATGGTGTTTTTGTTCTACCCAAGGACCACCAGTGACCTTGAACTCTGAACTGTTCTGTGACCTGTGAAAGGGCTGGTTCCAAGGGCTTTGCATTTGTTACTCAAGAGGTAATATTGAACTGTCCCCAGTGAGGCTGAACTCAGCTATACCTCTATCAGTCTGTCTCCCCACACCTTTATCACATTGTCATGTTGCCGCACTTGCACCTTTGTCCTCTGATAGGTGAAAAATGATAGTTCAATGTAATTAAATGTGTATTTTTCTTAAAAGTGAGGCTGAGCATCCTTTCATTTGCTTTGTGAACTCTGTCGCTTGACATATTTTTTCTATTAAATTCTGGATCTGTCTTGTTTGGAGTTTAGGAATGAAGATATTTCCTTCTCTGCGGCTGATGGACATGACTGGAATGACTGAGTCACCAGCACCAATTTCTATAAAATGCTCCTTGTTGGGTGCCTGTGGGTGCACCAGTGTGCGAGTTGTGGCGTAGGCCTTGCTGGGATTGTAATTCTCAGCGGGGATAAGAACAGGCTGGGAAAGGGACTGCAGCCACCACATGAGACCAGTTGCAATTATACCAGCTAGTGAGTTAGAATTACTTCAGATGTTTGTTCAGATTCAGAAGTGCCAAACAGTATGCATGCAGGCATCCATTCAGCCACTTTTTAATGAGTGCAATGACTCAGGCATTGGGCAGGGTATTGTAGGAGATACAAGATAAATCTCTCTTAATCCTTGACGTAGAGGACTTTATGGCCCATTTAGGGAAAGGAGACACCCAGGCTGAATACAAGATTGGATAAAACTGCTATGCAACGAGGTCTGGATCAAGTATGAGGAAAGACAACACACCACATACTAAATGACAGTTACATGCCAAACATTGGAGGGTTTATTCAGATCATTTCTAAACCTGCAAAGGGGATACTGTTTTACCTATATATATGTATATATGTGTGTGTGTGTATATATATATGTATGTATGTATGTGTGTGTGTGTATATATATGTGTGTGTGTGTATATATATATATATATATATATATTTTTTTTTTTTAATGATTTCAGAGAGAGCTAGGGAAAGGAAGAAAGAAATACCAATTGGTTGCCTATTGCACACCCCCACTTCTTAAAAGTGAGGCTGAGCATCCTTTCATTTGCTTTGTACATGCCTTTCTGTGAACTCTGTCGCTTGACATTTTTTCTATTAAATTCTGGATCTGTCTTGTTTGGAGTTTAGGAATGAAGATATTTCCTTCTCTGCGGCTGATTTTTGGGGATCAAGCCGGAAACCTTGCCCAGGAAAGGAATCAGCAACGTCCTAGTGAATGGGTTGATGCTCAACCACTGAGCCACACCGGCTGGGCTCCCTTGTCTGTTTTGCTCATTGCCAGGGACCTGGATCAGCAACAGATATTTTTAACAAATTAATACAAACTTGCTATTTTACAGTTCTGGACGTCAGAAATCTGAACTGAGTTGTACTGAGCTAAAGACAAGGAGTTTGCAGGGATTCATTCCTTCTGGAGGCTGGGGCAGAATGGACTCTGGTCCCTTTTCTGGTTCTAGAAGTGTCTCACATTCTTTACCTCCTGGTCCCTTCCTTTCTCCATCGTCAAAGCCAGCAAAGGCTGGTCAAGTCTGACACTGACATTCCTCTGACACTGAACTCTGACATTCCCACCTCCCACTTGCACGAATAAGGACCCTGATGATTTTATTGTGTCCACCCAGTTATCCAGAATCCTCTCCATCTCAAGATCTTTTAAAAAAAAATTGTTAAAAGTGTTACATGTGTACCCTTTCCTTTCCCAAGATCCTTAATCACACCTGCAAAGTCCTCTTTGCCACGTAAAGTACCATATTAACAGGTTGTAGGGATTAGGATGTAGACATCTGGGGGTGTGGAATTCTCCACAGCATTCTTGGGCCTCAAAGACACATGGATGGAGGACCACATTCCTGGGAGGAGAAGTCCCCAGCAGAGGTGCTGCAATAGAAGGGCTCTGCAGGGAAGGAAGAAATATCCTGACACTCCCGCCCTCTGATATCTGGTTGCCTTCCATTGGCCTAAACCCTGACCCAACTTTCCATTGGCCCAACCCATCTTTAAGTCACAGGGCCAAGGTGTCTAGGTGCTACAGTTCTTAGCGCAGAGAGTGGATCTGGGGTGGGGACAGGGGGCAAATAAAGCATAACAAGCCCTTGTTCTGCAGCATGGCTTGGTGGTTGAGCATCAATCTATAAACCGGGAGGTCACAGTTGAATTCCTGGTCGAGGTACATGCCCAGGTTGCAGGCTCGGGCAGCCAATGATTCTCTCTCATTGATGTTTCTATCTCTCCCTCTCCTTTCCTCTTTGAAATCAATACAAACATATTATAAAAAAAGGAAGAATAACAAGCCCACTACAGCCTCACCGCTCAAGGCTGTCTGTCTATGGGCCAGCACCATCATCACCAGGACCATTGGAAATGCAGTCTCATGCCCCACTGAGCCCCAAGGTACCAGAATTTGCATTTTTTGCAAGATCACCAGGCACATTTGTAGTTGGAGACCAGCTGCCCTGGAGGACTTCCATCTATGTGGAGATAAAGGTTGTTGGCATTTATAGCCAAGTCCAGTTAGTTCGAATCTGCAGACACAGATTTGAGACTCACTTGGCATCCTAGGAGTAGCCCCAAAGAGCAAGAAAAACCCAAAGACTGGATCTTAGAGAACAAGAGAAGTGTCCCTACATACTGTCTTGAAAACAGATTCAGATATTCTTAGACATCACACCTACCAAAACCAAGTTTGTGAAATCCCAAGCATATGTTAACGAAGGAAAAAGAAGGAAGACGCTAAAATTAGCGTCTGTTCAGGAGGTGACAGATGTTTGGGTATTGACAGACTTCTAGACTTGTAAAAAAATGTTTTTTTTTTAAATTTTATCTTTATTCATGCATGTCTGATGGGTGCTTTGGATATTACTATTATTTTCCCCACACATACTAAAATTAATTTTCTTCTTTCTAAAGGGTTGATTCCCTCAAGTGTTACTTTGTGTGAAGGCTTTAGAAAATGTTCAATAAGGGTTTCAGTTATGGACAAAAACTCCTTCGTTCTAACCACATAAATGATCCTCTAGCTGTGCTTTATTGTGAATTGATTCTTTGTGTTGAATACCTTTTCCGTATTTGAAAATTGACTAAAATCCTTGCTTAGGACCATAAAATTTCTATCTTTAAGAATAAACCATCAGGCTTCTGCTAAGGATAAGTGAAAAGAATACATTTTGGTTCAAGTTGCTAAACCTGTTTGAGTTTTATAGGCTCATGGCTGACATGGAGCATTCTGTTGTCGGTGTGTTGATTTCATGGGGAATTCAGGACTTTGGAACCCAGAGGCCTGGGGTTTTGTTTTCTGGTTTTGCCACTGATGAGCTGTGTGACCTTGGACAAATCAGTGAAGGCCTTTGACCCTCAGATTCATTCCTTTTTTAGGCAATGGCACCTGCCTTGTGAAGGTTTGTTGAGAAGTTTAGTGGCAGTGGATGACTTGGCACGTAGTAGGTACTCAGTAAATATCTATAGTCTTCTTCTAGGGCTTGGAAATACCTTGCAGGCCCTTGATGTAGCCTGTTCCTATGTTATATGAATTTGTTAGTTAATGGCATGTAGAAGGAAAGATAGAAATAAAATTCAGAGATTTCATTAGAGTTTATAGTCCTTAGAGGTTGAGCAAAAATCATTTAGCCTGGTCAGTGGTTGAGCATTAACCTATGAATCAGGAGGTCACACTTCGATTCCCGGTCAGGGCACCTGCCCGGGTTGCCAGCTCCATCCCCAGTGAGGGATGGGCAAGAGGCAGTTGACCAGTGATTATCTCTCATCATTGATGTTTCTGTCTCTTTCTTCCTTTTCCTTACTCTTTGAAATCAATAAAAATATTTTTAAAAAATTATGGTTTACTTTCTTTTACAATTAGTATTAGAAATCCTCAACTAGCCTTCCTCTCTGGCATGTACAGTACCATGCAAAACCAAATAATATATATGATGCTTGGAGAAAACAATGGTTTGTACTAACACTGTATAAAGGAAAGCTTGGGAATGATAGCCCCCATTTTCCCCTGATAGTTTTTTCTGTGGCACCAGAAAGGGAAGAGGATGGATGAGGTCAGAGCAGAGACAGTGGTGTCCCGATGCCTTAAAAAATGCTTATTTGAGCTAAGTTGTCGCATGTTAATAATTTGTGTATCTTATTACATAAGATAACATATTTACATGATAAGATTATATGTCCCATATATTTTTATGGATTTTATAGCACTTTATAATGTCTCTATTAGGCGATTATATGTTCCATATATTCTCTTGAACATTTGAAATATTTAGGAGAAAACATTAAAAAGATGAACTAGGAAAATAAATGTGACAACCTCCTTGTGGATAGAGAACACATTGCTGAAGTCAGCTTGTAAAAAGCCAATGTTAGTTAACACTGATGGAGTGATGACTAGATGCAGGCCCTGCGCCAGGTGCTTGGCATGAATTCTCTGATGACATCCACACAGCCAGCAGATCAGGTATTCTGATCTTCATTTTACAGATGAGTAAATCGAGGCAGTTAGCCAACACCCATCGATTGAGCGCTTATAACGTGCCAGGCACCATACTGTTATACCCTCACCATTTTTATTCCATCTTCCAGCAATCCTGGGAATTACACGGAAAACACAACTTTAAACCAGGGCTTGGCAACCATTTTCTGAATCGGGCCAGATGATAAAAATGTTACATTTTGTAGGCCCTGCATTGTCATGATGGCTCAGCTCTCAACTCAGCCAGAGATGACACATGAATGAAATAGAGGGGCAGTGTGCCAGTGAATCTTCATTGATGGACCCCGGTGTTTAAATTGCATATAAGTTTCATGTGTCACAAGGCATCACTTTCTTTTCCCCACCATTTAAAAATATAATTCTTTTCTTAGCTTGTGGGTTATAAAAAAGCAGGCAGCCTGTCCAGTGTGGCTCAGCGGTTGAGCATTGACCTATGAACCAGGTCACAGTTGGATTCCTAGTCCGGGCACATGCCCAGGTTGTGGCCTCCATCCCCAGTAGGGGGCATGCAGGAGGCAGCCGATCAATGATTCTTTCTCATCATTGATGTTCCTATCTCTCTCTCTCCCTTTCCTGAAAATCACTCAGCATTGTACACTCAGCTTCTGGGACACCCTGGGGTGCTCAGTGCAAGTCTGATGGATGAATGAATGAGTGACGATAAGCTGATATCTCAGGAGTCCTGTGAGGGTGATGTTTTCTCTTCACTTTAGGCCACAACCCCTGGACATAATTAGGTGAGCATTTTGTTGGGGACATTATATACACTGTGTAATGCTGGTGGGATTACAGGTGTAGACCGGAGCTGTCCCAGCAAATTGGGATGCATGGTTGTTGCAGTGCTTCCCCCCAGGGAGATAATTCTTCACCATAGTGACAGCAGGACATTGGTGTGTGTGTGTGTGTGTGTGTGTGTGTGTGTGTTTGCAAGGCACATGTGTGAGTGTTGAACAATACTGATTTCCCCCCACAACTTTTAATTTGCAAAAAACTTGTAAGAATATTGGAAGAACACTGAACACTCACATATCTGTCCCCCTGATGGAGCCGTTTTTGACATTGTATCACAATTATTCTGTGTATGTATCCATTGGTATATCTATGTATCTCTTACTATATATCTAGGTATCTACCTATCATTTTCCTAAGAATCAGGTGCAGCCTGACCAGTGTGGCTAGGTGGTTGAGGGTTGACCTATGAACCAGGAGGTCACGGTTCAATTCTCGGTCGGACACATGCCCTGGTTGTTGGGCTCCATTCCCAGTGTGGGGTGTGCAGGAGGCAGCTGATCAATGATTCTCTCTCATCATGGATGTTTCTGTCTCTCCTTCTCCCTTCCTCTCTGAAATCAATATTTAAAAAAAAACTTAAAAGGAAAAAGAATCAGGTGCAACAGCATGATACCTCCTTTGAACACTGCAGTGCACACATCCTAAGAACAGAGACATCTGTCTTCAGAGCCACCATACAATGTTCTCAGGAAAGTTAACATTGTCTGTCAATCAATGAATATTTTAATTTCCCCAGTTGTCCCCAAAATGTGTGTTTTGTGTGTTTTTTATTTTTTGAGCTGGTGTGCTTATTTGTTTGTTTTGAACCAGGACTCAATGGACAGTCATGTGAGGCACCTATCAGTCCTTTGAATTCAGTCTCCTGGAAGCCAGACCTTTGTCGGTCTTCATGGTGTTGCTATTTGAAAAACACAGGACTTTGTACAAAGTCTCCATTCAGATCTGCTCGATTGCTTTTTGTGATTAGATTTAGGTTAAACATTTTCGGCAAAATATAACATATGTCGTCAGTGATTCATCCCCTCAGAAGTGCAAGGTGTCACCTGTCCCGTTATTGATGATGTTAACCTTGACCACGTGGTTCAGGGAAATGCCACTCAGAACAAGAAATCATGGGAGAGTGTCAACAGGAAAAGACAAACAGGCACACGGGGTCCTGTCTGGCGGACACAGTTTGCTCAGCTTCCTGGTTCTTACAGGCGTACAGGTGACTGAATTCAACCGGCAAAATAGCTCGCTGCTCCTTGCTCCGTGGCCATCAGTATGCAAAGCCGCGTTCTTGCTCAGCGGCTGGAGATTTATTGATTGTGTCACTGTCCATGATGGGATGCAGCAAATCCTGCCTTGGCACTTGCATTAGTTTTCTCATCGTGAAGCTACAAAGAGAGGACGCGGTCGGCCTCCCTGTTCCTTATGGTCTCCCCAAGGGCAGCAGTTTGGACCCGTGCCGCTGTGGTCCAGGCCCTCGTTATCGTCCTCCAATGACGATAGTCCCCTAATGATCCACCCAACCTCTGCTCCGCTTGGTTTCTCACCGCAGTCCATTCTCCATACAACAGCCTCTGGGGATTTTTCAAAATTCAGATCAGATCATCAACGCTCTTATTCTTGAAACTTTGCCTATTGTCCTTAGAATGAAGATGTCAATATTTCCTCTGGCCTACCCGGGAGGGCCTGGCCTTACCTTTCTCTCAGGCTTTGTTTTCTTCCACTCTGTGGTCTCTGAACCCAGCGGCCATGGGCTTGCTCTCTGCTTCACCACCACGCCCCTGCCTCAGGGCCTTGGCATATGCTGTGCTGTTCTTCTACCCAGGACAGCGCTCTCCTGTTCTCCCACTAAGGTAACTGCTTGTCTCGCATGCTCACTCGAGAATGGTCTCATGTCAGGATCCAGAGGCTCCCACAAAGTGACTCGGGACCCAGCCTTGGACGCGGTGTTGGCTTTGTGTAGGCTGCTCTGTCCTCATCATGGCAGGATGGCTGCTACATCCACCCCCTGGGCCACTCCTGGGGAGAGTAAGTTTTTCCTCAGAGTTCTTATAAAACATATGAGCGTGGCTTTAATTAGGTCACCACAGCTCGCACGCTCTTTCCTGAACTGGTCCTTCTGAAGGCAAGGCCTACCCCTTAGAAGCGGGTGTGTGCTGGCCTTTGCCAAGCCTCTTGGACTGCGGGTGGGAGAGGGCTCCCCAAAGAAAACAGTGTCCTGTCACCAACAGAAGGGGAGTGGGTGCTGCACAGCCAAATGAAAGGAGCCCATCACTGACTCTTGTAAGGACTTGAGAAAAAAAGCAAAAAGAAACAACCAAGTCCGCTCAGCAACCTCTGACATGACAGCCGGGATGTGGGTGAGGAAGGTCTCACGTCTGCAGTGCGGGTTCCTGTGAGGATGACCGACCTAAAACCGAGAATTTTGTGGGGAAGGGCCGGGTGGGAGGGAGGAGCAGCTGGTTGGATCCTTAGGGCTCGTGTGTGTGTGTGTGTGTGTGTGTGTGTGTGTGTGTGCGCGTGTGTGTGCGTGTGTGTGTGTGTGTGTGTTAACAGGTGATGGGTACTTAGATGCTTTCTAATGGCAGCTAAGGGGGAGAGAGAGGGAGAGAAACATCGATCTGTTGTTCTCGGTATATATGTGCTCCTTGGTTGATTCTTGTGTGTGTCCTGACCAGAGATCAAACCTGCAGCCTTGATGTATCAGGACAGGACTCTAACCAACCCAGCTACCCGGCCATGGTTAGATGCCATTAGTTTCAATTCCCTTTTTTTTTTAATCTTTTTAAAGTGAGGAACCCAGACTCTGCAAGAGGAGGAATGATTGGCCCGCCCTCCCACAGTGACAAGCCCTGTGTCCCGGCATCACTCGTCCCGCCCGGCGTTATTTTCCATTTCACTGTCTCTGCCGTGTTGCCTTTATCTCGAGGAAAGCACATTTGAATTCATTTCGAAAACCGAAGGAGAGTGTGGCTGGCATTTTCAGTGGCAACAGCAATTGAGTTTCTGAGGTTAACTGCAGCCCCGATTGCAAACCGCCAGCGGTCACCACCGGGGAGGCGGCTGAAGCCCGCTCTCAGGCTGTCTTCTTCCGAAATGCAATTTGGCGAAGGAGAAAATATCTGCGGCTCCTGCCCATCATCCTGGGTACCGGTCACGGGGCCTCGGCTGCTGATGGAATTGTGTGAAAGCCGTCCCCGCTCCAGGGCTTCCCGGGCAGAGGCCGCGATAAGCGCCCGTTCACAGAGCTGGACAGAGGCTCTCCCGCGGCCGAGAGGGGCCTCCGACTGATCTGCTTGTGCCTTAGGCAGGCTGTTCCTTCCGCTGGACCTGTTTCCCTGTAATGGGGAGGGGGGAGGGGGGGCCAGAGTAGGATACCGTGTCTTGTACCCAGGATTATTATTTTATCTTTTGTTTATTGATTTTAGAGAGAGAAAGGGAGAGCGAGAAACATCGATGTGTCGTTGCACTTATCTATGCATTCATTGGTTGATTCTTGTATGTGCCCCGAGAGGGGATCGAACCTGCAACCTTGGTGTATTAGGAAAACTGAGCTACCTGGCCAGGGCCCAGTTTTTCATTTATTAAAGCAGCATCATCACTTCTACAGTGCTTACTAATTCTGGGCACTTTTCCAAAGGTTTTATTTTGTATTTTTATTGATTTCAGAGAGGAAGGGAAAGGGAGAGAGAGATAGAAACATTGATGATGAGAGAGAATCATTAATTGCCTGCCTCCTGCATGCTCCCTACTGGGGATCAAGCCTGCCACCTGGACATGTGCCCTTGACCAGAATCAAACTCGGGACCCTTCAGTCCCCAGGCCGATGCTCTATCCACTGAGCCAAACCAGCTAGGGCTCTATGAATAATTCTTTTAATTATCTTAAGATACTACTATTTCCACTTTATAGAAAAAAATTAAACCAGAGAGGCTAAAGCACTTGCCTAAGGCCACACAGCTAGTAGGTGCCAGAGGTGGGGTCTGAACCCAGGAAGTCTGCCTTCAGAGCCTGTGCCCTCCAGCACTCCACTTTGCTGATGCATGATATAATGTTTCCTTTTAAAATGTCTTTAAAGGGTAAAAAAGGGGGGAGAAAAACTTAAAGAAAAACATTAAATAAAGAATAAAGCGTGCATGGCAGGGCTTTGGCAGAATGGTGACCACGGTTCTGAAAAACTAAATCTTGGGAGATGCTGGGCAGTCTGGAAGTCCAGGATTCTGTGCGTGGGGAAATGCCTGCATTAGTCTGTTCGGAGCCACAGTGCTGGTAGCTGACAGCACTGCTTGTCCATAATGAGAAATGCCGTCCCTCCATAGCCACGAGCCGGGGACCTCCTTCAAGGGCGCCAGGACCTGATCTTGCCGGAGGCTGAGGCCCAGCGTCCTTCACTGAGGTGCCGGCTGCCTCCAGAAGCGCCATCGTTCAGCAGGTGGTTTAATGCACCGTCTGGGGAATGAGTGTGGGGAGTGCTGGCTGGCCTTTGGCCCAAGTAATTAATGGGCTTTTCCCACAGTGCAGTCACCCCGCGGTGGCCGAGACGGGATGGACAGTCTGCATGCAGCAGCGGAGGCAGCTGTGGGCAGCTCACCTTGCCACTCACCCTCTCTGATGCCATCTCATCTCCCTCTGCTTTGCAAAGAACCTCTAACTCTAGTCCTTACCCTGACCCCTACACTACCCTTCATCTTTACTCAAACCCGAATCCATACCCTAACCTTAACCCTTCCCCAGCCCTCTCTGTTACCCTAACCAGACCCTCATCCTAACACACATACCCTTAATTTTCAACCTAACCCCAACCCCAATCCTTACTTGAATCCTCTATTTCCCTCCGCTATTTACTTTATTCCCCCCAGCTTTTATGAAGTGTAATTGACAAACAGAAATTATACCTATCTGAGGTGTACACCATGATGATTTGAGATCCGTACACTGTGACATGGCCACAATCAACACACTCATCACCACACAAAGTTGCCATATCCCTTCACCCATTTTTTTTACTTATTCACTTATTTTTTTCACCCTTATTTATTGAGCACTTACTATATCAGCAAAGGTTCCAGCAGGACAGAAAAGGTACATTTTGACTGGGTGATTAAGGAGACGTTAGTAAAAAGGCTTTATAATGATGTGGATGTGATCCGTGAAACTCATGGGTACACTGAGGGGCGAGCACACGGAGGAGTTACCACCTCTGGGGCTATGCAGGGAATGGAGTTGGGGTCCCAGTCACAGGTGATAGGAGCTCCTGCTAGGTGGTCCCCGGTGGTTATCAGCGCAGGGAGGGGCCAGGAAGAAAGCACCCGACTTCTTTCTCCCCCTGCCCTCCTGGTTCCTCCTCACTCTTAGTCCCCACCCTCCACCCCCAATTCCAACCCATGTCCCCCCCCACCCAAATGACTCAGGGCAAACTGTGCATTAAGATCCCCTGAGTCACAGAAAAAGCTTGTCCCCTCCACTCCAGCCTACACCCTCAAAAGTATGAAACAAAACCAAGAAATCATCCAAGCCTCCACACTGGATTCTCTCTTTGGTAAAGATTCCTATCTCAGCCCCCCAAAATGACATCACTGAATGGATGAATAACAGTCTAGAGAGAGGGCTAAGGAAATGGACATAATTCCAAGGAGATCCTTTATTATGCAAAGTTTTATTCAAATTATGCAAATGTCATAATTTCCAGCAGCTGGGGCAACAAGACCTCCCTCTCAGCTAGTTGAACTTGCTCCAGTTGGGGGCAGAGCCCTGGTGTGGGATGGAGGAAGAAAGACCATCGGGATGCCAAGAAATGCAGCTGGAGGGTCCCAAAACCTGAGAAAAGGTTAACTTTCGGGATAAACGGGGAAAGGACAGAATGCTTGGGACAACAGAGACCAACATCCATTACTACTTTGGATGTCAAGACCACGAACAAGAACCCTATTCGTTTGCCAAAGTTTTTCTTCTTTTGTTTTTCAAGGGAATTGGGAGGTGGTCTTGACCTTCTGAAAGCCTCTTAGCAGCTTCCCATTCCCATCAGCAGGAGGGGACAGAGCGGGGCTGTGAGGCAGACCCAAGGACCAGATGGCCAGGTCTTTGTAATGGTCCCTTGATGGGTTTGAGCTGATCCAGAAAGCGGAAAAGAGGAATATGGCTTCACAGCTGAGGGTCCCTGAAGGGGTTAATAGCTGGGGGCCATCTACTGTCAGCACCTCCAGCAGCTGGGGCAACAAGACCTCCCTTAAAGGGAACCAGGGTGGCCATGGGACTGAGGCTTGATGAAACATGCCCAACATTTCAAGGACAAAAAATAGCAGAGCCAGCATTTGAACCCAGGTCTTTCTGATGCCAACATTTCTTCCTCCCTCCCTCACCCCCCGTTTTGTTTTTTTTTAACCATTAGTCTACATTGTTTCATAAAAAGCAAAAATTAAGGGAGTTTATAACTACTGTACTTGGATAGAAGGAATAAAAGAGAAAAGAATCAACAGCTTTTCAATCTGAGGTTTGACAGCCTGGGGGCCTGGGTACATGATGTCCTCGCCGACAATGGGAAAGTTGGCATGTGGAGCCGCAGGAAGAGAAGAGAGATGCAGGTTCAGGTCTGGCCAGGCTGCTTGTGGCGGAGAGAGCTGATCTGCATTCAGGGAAAGATGACAAAACCACCATTTTTTGAACTCTCTGAGATGGCAAAGGGCCAGGAAAGAGAGCCCAGCGTTTGTGTGGAGCACTGCATGATGGGAAATGCCATTAACACTTGGAAAAGATGAAACGCAGCCAGGGAGATGAAAGAACATTGCACTTTCTTCCAGGGACTGTGAGGACTCAGGCTTATCCCCAGAGAGAGGTAGCAGTTGAAGACAGTTTCACAGTTGATGACAAAACAGAACAAGCACACAGCGAGGGAGCCAGCGGCCTGACTTCCAGCCCCAGCATCCTGTTGACAAACATGCTGTGTGTCCTTGAACAAGCCTCTCACCCTCTCTGAGCCTTGATGAGAGTGAGTAATGGTCAGGAGTTCTGCCTTCCAGCAGCCAGGCATAAGACAGATTTGGTTCTTAACGATGTCCAAGATTATACTGTTTTGTCAGTCACACTTTGCCCAACTGAGAAGGCTAAAAAGGGCTAATTCCAATGTAACCCTGATATTTGGGGCTAGTGATCTGAATCCAAGCCAGCAAGCTCAGTGTACATTCCTGATAACCTATAATGAAGTCCCTACCTTCTTCCCAGATACTGGTCCTGCAGAACCTGTTACTGTGAACAGTGCACTGCCCGGGAGGGAGGGTTATTAACGCTAGCACCAGGCCAGATATGGCCTGGAGATCCCCCAACACCTGGGAGCCTTCTTGCAAGGCCCGAGAAAAGGCCTGGAAGCATAATCCATGTTTGTGGGACAAAGACCACAGGGAGATATAAAGGAAAGCCCCATGCATGTTCCTTCACTCAGATTTGGAAGGCTGTTCCCTGAGTCCGCTGGTGTATTAAACAGTGTCCCTCCTCTTCTTTGAAGCGTCCTTGGTTTTCTTTGGTCTTCTGCAACACAATAAACCACTAGGAAGAGCATTATTTCCACAAAGAAAAATGTTCATTCCTTATCAGCTTCTAAGACAAAGTCCTCTCAGTCTACCCACTATTCTCTCTCTTTTGCAGGGACATTAAGTAAAAGAAAGACTTCACTTTCCTCTTCAGTGTAACACCTGGCTCCCATTGCCAGGTGCTCTGGTTGGGAAGAGCAGCAGGTAATCCAGATTTTCAAAATAGGAGATTTCAAGAGGTAAACACACTGGCAACTAATTAAACAAATATGTTGAAGCACAGCGTGGGCTCAGTAAATCCCATTCACAAGCCAGATTTGGCCCAAGGCGGCTCTGCGCCATTTTAAATATATTTTATTGATTTTTTACAGAGAGGAAGGGAGAGGGATAGTTAGAAACATCTATGAGAGAGAGACATCGATCAGCCGCCTCCTGCACGCCCCCCACTGGGGACGTGCCCACAACCAGGATACATGCCCTTGACTGGAATCGAACCTGGGACCTTTTCAGTCCGCAGGCTCCATCCACTGAGCCAAACCGGTTTCGGCGGCTCTGCACTATTTTAAGAGGGGTCAGAAACAGCATGTCTGAGCGACGTGAAATGACAGGGAATGTTTGTTGAATGGCTTAACAACCATATGCTGATGTCCGGTTTGATTATGGCGGAAGTGGATAAACTGATTGTTGACAATCAATTGGAATTACATCTGATTCCTTCCACAAACATTTAAGGTTTTCTGCCTTCCTTTATCTGTGTTGAATTTTACCACATTTTTTTTTGCAGTGACCCAAAGGTCACCCATCCTTTACACTGGGGATGAACATTCCTCCGAGCTACTCCTGTTCCTCCCCTGGGGCCCTCACGGCAGCAGGAGGAGAGACCCTGGCAGCCCTGTCCCCGGCTCTGTCTGCGACCTGGCCCCGGTGCTCAGCTGCTGGGAGCCTCTGCGGTCTCATTAATGTTGGAAAAGCACTTTGGGTCTCAAGTTGAAAGGGATCAGGAAAGGCAGGGCGTAATTATTTTGTTTTTCTCACATCTTCAGTGCAGAAAGGTCTTCAGAGGCAGCCTGAGCCTTCCCCATCGAGGATGAGAGACTGCAGCTAATGGAGGGAGGAGGGGGCTGGCAGAGGCGGAGAGAGAGGAGGGTGCCGGAGAGAAACACATGCATGCTCATGGTCCCTGCTGCCCGTCCTCTCCTGGGCCTGCAACCCATCATGTTCCGGTGACATCAGCTTTCGTAGGGCCCACTCTGATCAGGCCTATTTATGTGCCTTTTCCATCTCAGAACATGGCTCTGGGACCGCCCCAGGGCACTCAGGTGTTGGCGTGTCTAAGGGACATGTCTGTGCCCCCCCTCGGGCTGGAAGTTCCCTCCTAAGTAGACTGTCTCCTGGCATTTCTGGAGGAGATGGGAAACAGGTCCTGGTTTTGGTTATAATAAGACAAGTGACTCACGTAAAACAAAAGTTAGCATCTGCTCTGCACACCGGGTTTAATACTGAGGGATAATTTAAACCCAAGGAAAAGGCAGGGATATTAATAAACAGTTGAGGGGAAGTGTGAAGAGAGCATATGAGAATCTTCAATTAAAAAGCTTACTGTAGTTCGCATTTAAAATAAGACCTTGCTTAGCATTCTGCTCTGCTCATTTGCAAAATAAGAGATGTATTGTTTTAAAAAGAATTAAGTCTAATTTTGCACATTTGGGAGATGGCTCTCCACTGGCTTAAGAATCTATTTCTTTGCAATGCTCTGAATACATATGAATGTCCATTGCTAAATGGTTTGCTGCTTTATGCACTTTCACATGCTCACCCAAGCAAAGCTGGTACCCCTAGAAAAGTGATGTCTGCGGGCCTCGGGAATTATATTTGGGGTCCTCTGTGCACCCTAGAATTCTTGTCATTTAGAGCAACCATTGAGCCCAGTTTTCTTCAGTTTATATGTAAGGCAACAGAGGCCCCGAGAGGTGAAGCAACTTGTCTAAGGACACACAGGGGCAGGACTGGGATTAGAATTCAGGCCTCCTGCAGCATCAGCAGTTGTATTTTTCCACCAAATTTGCATGCCCCACACTTCAGTCACACTTGTAACACACCCACACCCCACCTGCACTATTGTTTACTTCATGCTTTCCCCTTAAACCAATTCACTTTTAAAACAAAGATGTTTCTCTCAAAGGAAAACAGAAGTGTATGTGGAAAATCTCATTACTCCCCAAAATAGAAGTTGAAACAAAAATTCATACAAGGCCGACCAAACAAGGTAGTTAAACTCTAGGAAGGCACCTGTGGTGGATAAGACGGGGACTCGTGTAGAACGAACGTCAGCATTTGCTCTTCTCCCTGTCATCATCGGGAATGGGGAAGGGATGGCTTTGTCTTAAGGTGAACATGTACCATCTAAGACCGTCTCAAGAGCCACCACAGTCCTCACTTGGGATGAATCTGGACAGCGAGAGCTTCCCTCTCTTTCCTTCTTTCCCTCCCTCGGCCCTGGGGAGGCCCTGTAGTAGAGACTGTATGGGGGAAGCCAAGTGTCAGAGAGTGGCTTCTTTAAAAGAGAGTGGCTTCTTTAAAAGATGGCTGTTGGGCCCCTGCTTTTATTTTATTCCTCTCTTCTGCTCCCCTGATGGTTGGAATTTGGATGCGATGGCTGGCTTTAGGCAGCCATGGTGGATGAGATGGCCATGAGAATGGAGTCTACAGACCCTGCCTCTTGCATTTTGTTTGTTTGTTTTAAAGAAATAAGCTTCCATCTTGTTAAAGTTCCCGTTAGGTTGGCACTTTCTGTTCAGAGCCAAAGTTCACTCCCATACAAAAGCAGACCAAGTGAGCTCTGGACTAGAAATGAGAAAAAGCAACTCATATTTCACGTGGCTCTGGGGATGGAACAGAAACAGTCCCTGCTTTGCAGTCGCCAGCAACTAGTCTAAGCTCCCCAGGAGGGTCCGTGCTGCTCAGAGCTGTGTGCTTCTGTTCCAAGCAGTGGGGGGGGGGGGGGGCTGGTGTCTGCCTGAATGCATCTCAGGTGTCACCCTGTGGAGGAGGTGATCGATGCAGGTATAAATGGGACCGAGAGGTGTGAGCGCATTCTGTGCCGGAGGGATAGCAGTCCCTGATAACTGCTAAATAGCATCACAACGGGAGCATGTCTGTCCTCAAACCACCTCACCTTCTGCCTCTGAACCACACCAGGCACGTTTCCAGGAAAGTGCAAACCGCCCATTCCTCTCTTCCCCTCATAACATCCTCAGCAGCTGCACAGTTGTTATGTATTTTAAATAAACCATTTAAAACCTCTCAGAATTTAGCAACAATCACCATGGATACTCATCACTAAAATCCTTTGTTACCATGGCAACATTCCACCCTTCATCCCCCACTCCCTACCCCCATCTTGTCTGTTTACCCTAAGACTGACATATTGGTTATGGTGAATGATAGGACAAAAATTGGAGAGGAACTTCCAAGGGCATAGAAGCATGAAATATCTTGCCAGAAAATAGGTATTTTTCCATTATTGTAATGAGTATGTTTCATTCTCCTATTTTTATCAAAGATAGATGACTATTATTACAGGGGGGAGGAGGAAGATCCGTGATGGATTAAAGCTCAAACAATCCCTTTTGTCATACCCTGGAGGTGATTTTTAGCAGCCGTTCTTGCTGCATTGAAAACGTGGTCAATAGCAATCCAGGAGTATTGAACCGTTGGTACCATTTGACCCACTTCTTGCAGCTCTCAGAAACACTCTAAGAAGCCCTTTAACAGGGAGAAACACTGTGCAAAGGCATTCCGTCCGAGCAGCCTTTATGGAATGGCAAGACACGGGGAAGACGCATGTGCCTGATGTGGTTATGTGAAGCCATCATAGTGACATGGAGCAGTCTTTTGCAGCATTTACAAATGACAAGCAGGACATGGCTGTACATTTACTGTTCAGAGAAATAATGGTAAGCAAACCAAACAAAATACACCTGATCCTAATGATTGCAGGCTTGGGTCTGAAAATGTTAGTATGCTCCAGGAGCAAGATTGGAGAGAATCTGGGGATTCTGGGTTCCTTTTGGGTCAATTAGCTTTTTAAGAATCCTAGACACCAGCAAGCTCTTTAGTCAACAGAGCCAACTATCAACAGTACAACGATTGAAATTTCTTTTTGAGAGCCAAATTTTTTAAACTTCTTCTAACGCCACTTCTTTTTTTTTAAATTTTTAATATATTTTATTGATTTTTTACAGAGAGGAAGGAAGAGGGTTAGAAACATAGATGAGAAACATCGATCAGTTGCCTCCTGCACGCCCCCTACTGGGGATGTGCCCGCAACCAATGTACATGCCCTTGACTGGAATCGAACCTGGGACCTTTCAGTCCCCAGGCCGATGCTCTATCCACTGAGCCAAACCGGTTTCGGCTAATGCCACTTCTTTAAAATAGACTTGCTGGTATTTTGTGGAAGAGCCACACTCAAGAGGCCAAAGAGCCACATGAGGCTTATGAGCCGCAGTTTGCCAACCACAGCCTTAGACCATTTCAACACAGCACGGTATTTGCAGAAAAAGAGACACACAGGCCAATGGAACAGAATTGGGAGGCCAAAAGTAAAACTGCATGTATAAGGGCAAATCATTTTTTTACAAAGGAGCCAACTCAAATTTTGCACATACTTCTAGAAGATTCCTTGGCCAAGGGTCACCCCTCTCTACAATGATCCAGCAACTTGAGGTTTAAATCATAATGTTCATTTAGTTCAATATTTTAAAAACATATATATTTTTATTGATTTCAGAGAGGCAGGGAGATGGGGAGAGAGAGAGAAATATTAACAATGAGAGAGAATCATGAATTGGCCACCTCCCGAATGCCCTCCACTGGGGACGGAGCCCACAACCTGGGCACAGGCCCTGACCAGGAATCAGATGGTGACCTCCTGGTTCATAGGTTAACACTCAACCATGGAGCTACGCTGACCAGGTCATTTAATTTAATCTTGATCATTAAGTTAAAAAGCCAAAACCCAAAAACACGTTCAGAAATTTTGCACATAGGACTTGTTTGCTCTCTGTTTCTCCCACTAGAATGTAAGCTCCAGGAAGGCAAGAGGTTTTGTTTACTGTCTATCTCTAGTACCTGGGACAGTGTTTGTTCGAATTGTAACTACTCAGTGTTTCCCGAATGAGGGAGTTATTTAACAGCATGTCCATGTGCAAAGGGCTATGATTAGAATTACTAGTAGCCCTGCGCACGGATATGTGTGCCAGTAGCTCACTGCTGCCCTCCAGTGGCTCTCCTCCCACTGCCCCGCCCTCCTGGAGCTCCCGGCCACATCCCCCTCATAGCTTGCTGCCCTGCCCCCTCCTGCAGCTCTCCACCGCCTGCTTGTAGCTGGCTGCCCCACCCTCCTGCTGATCCGTGATCCAGTCATTACTCGGTTGGCCGTTATGTATCAAGGTGTAACGACTATTTGCATATTACATCTTTATTATATAGTACGAGAAGCATCCATGGCATTGCGTGTGGTTCACAGCATTTACACACATTGCTGTACAGACCCACACCTACAATCAGTACTCTGGAGTGTCAATATCCCACCGTTTACCCATCCATTTCTCTATTGGCAGCCATTGGGATTGTTTCCAGTTGATTTGTTTTGCTTTGATCTTTTATGATTACGAGGAGCGCCACCTGGACCATTCTCGCACGTGTCTTTTAGGGACCAGATGGGCTTCTTTCTCTTTGGAATGTGCCTAGGAATGGAATTGTTGGATTAGAGAGTGTATGTCTGTTTCATTCTGATAGACAGTGCCAGTTTCCACTGTGGCCGTACCGATTTGCACTCCTGCTCAGACTGTTCTGCACGTCTCCCCATCTCTATGGCGACTACACCATTCCATAGCCCCATATTTCCTGGAAGGCCACTTGTGGATATAATCACCCCATTTCTGACCCTCTCCCTCCAACCCCCAATGCAGTTTCTTTTGTGGTTGTGGCCCATTTCATCTCTGCCCATGTGATTTCGCTTTTTGAGAGAGCGCCTCTCTTTCCGCCAGTTGCCTCAAAAATGTTGAATGCTAGTGTCTGCTGAAAACATCAGTGACTGACTCAAATCTCCTGGAACAAATCCCAAACGTTTGGCACTCCCGTTTTTTATTTTCGGGCCATGTGTTGAGAGGAAAACTCTGAGCCATTCAAAACATAAACTAGAAGCACATTGCAAAAAACTATTACAAGCAATAAACAAACACAGTAAAATTGCAGGATACAAAATCAATGTACAAAAATCCACTGCTTTCCTGTATACTAACAATGACATTTCAGAAGAAGAAATAAAAACCCCACAATACAAAAAAACAATTCCCTTTGCATCTGCAACCGAAAAATAAAAGGCCTAGGAATAAACATAAAAAAGAATGTGAGGAATTTATATTCTGAAAACCACACACACACACACACACACCCATATTGCAATATTCTGTGTTCATGTATTAGAAAAGTCAACATAGTTAAAATGGCCACCTTACCCAAAGCAAATTTAATATAATTCCCATCAAAATCCCAATGTCACTTTTAAAAGAAAAAGAACAAAAAGTCATCAGATTTGTATGGAACCACAAAAGACCCCGAACAGCCAAAGCAACCCTGAGAAAAAAGAATGAAGCTGGAGGCATCACACCACCTGACTTCAAATTATGCTACAGAGCCACCATAATCAACACAGCATGGTCCTGGCAGAAAAACAGACACACAGGCCAATGGAATAGAATTGGAAGGCCAGAAATAAAACTGCACGTATATGGGCAAATCGTTTTTTACAAAGGAGCCAAAAACACACAGCGGAGAAAAGAAAGACTTCAATCAATGGTGCTGGGAAAATTGGAAAGCCACGTGCAAAAGAATGAAACTAGATTGCAGTTTATACCCATGTATAAAAACTAATCCACAATGAATCAAAGACCTCCATATAAGATCTGAAACAACAAATTACATAGAAGAAAATGTCGATGCTAAACTTAAGGACTTTGGTCTAGAGAACAGTTTGTGAATTTGGCCCCAGAGACAAGGGAAGTGAAGGCAAAAGTAAATGAATGTGAATCTAACAAACTAAAAATCTTCTGCACAGCAAAGGAACTGGCAACAAAACAAAAAGACAAACAACCAAATGGGATAAGATATTGGCCAAATATATAAAGAACGCATACAACTCAACACCAAACTAACAATCCAATTTAAAAATGGACAGAAAACCTGAACAGACACTTCTCCCAAGAAGACATTCAAATGGCCAAAAGTTACACGGAAAGATGCTGAACTTCATTAACTATTAAGGATATGCAAATGGAAACCACAATGAGATTCCACCTCACACCTGTTAGAATGTTTCAGATTCGTCATTTGTCCTGGGTCCCAGCAGGCTTTGATCTTGTCTTCAAAGACCATGAACGTGGAAGGAGAAACACAGAACTGAGTGCCTAGCATGGGCCAAGCCCTGGGCAAGGTGCACAAGAGCTCATCGAATTGAACCAAATTCCGCAATAATACCAACATTCTCTTTCCCCAAACCCCTCTCAGGGGAGAGCATCTTCATCCACCTGGTCCATAAAGCCAGACACTTAGGACTCATCCTGGACAGCTTTCTCTCCCTCCTCCCCACACCTGATGAACCGCCAAGCACTGCGGTTCCTACTTCCAATGTATGTCGAAGCTTCTCCCCTTTCTCCCCCTCCTGGTCCAAACCTCAGCCATCTCCTGCCTGGACCACTGCCAGGAGGCTCCAAGCTGGACTTGCGCTTCTATTCCTGCTGTCTACCGTCTATTCTCCACCCAAGACCAGAGTGAGCTTTGACATCACTGGGCTGAAAATCCTTCAGTGCCTCCCGGTAGCAGATGTCTGCGTGTCCTGCTCATTTCCCCGCCATTTCTGGGCTCCTTAACAGCCTCCAACTGTCATGCCTGAGACAGCCTCAGGGCTTTATCTGGCTAGTGACTGGGCAGGCTCCCGGAGCCAGGAGTTAGCATCCCTTGAGCTTGTCTCCACCAGTGACTGGTGATGGTTGGTGGGTTAATAGCCCAGATCCCTCGCCCTTGGTTGAGGATTGCATTGAGTTGGGATTTGGGTCTTATTACCCAAAGATAATCTGCTTAATGATACACTCTATCCTTTTTTCAGCCTTGTTCCCCCATCCTCTACCAAGCATTTCCCGAGGTCATCTCCACTCCAATTATTTGCACTGACATCTTTAAAACATATATTGATTTCAGAGAGGAAGGGAGAGGGAGAGAGAGTTAGAAACATCAATGATGAGAGCAAATCATTGATCTGCTGCCTCCTGCATGCCTCACACTGGGATCGAGCCCACAGCTCAGGTTTGGTGCCCTGACTGGGAATCAAACTTATGACCTTCTGGTTCATAGGTTGACTCTCAAGCACTGAGCCACACTGGCCAGGCTGCACTGACATCTCTGTCTCAGGGTGTAAGGTCATCAGGAGGATGTGACCACTCTGTATCCTACTCCCTGCCCTTAGAATGTCCATTGTGCCCACCATCCTACAGCAGAGTCATTTTCAAGGACACAGTCTTGAAAGAGCAATGTGTTGAGACCCATGTGGGTGGCATACATGACTGAACGCGTCTTCGTCCCCTCCACAGGCCTGGAGGCGGTTTAGCACACACCAAGTCCACACTCAACTCACCCAGCCAGCCTCAAATGAGAGCCGACAGAGGCAGTCCTTCCTGAGCCCTGAACTGTCTCTAAAGAGAAACGCTGTCTTCCAAAATAGCCTTGAACAGCATTACCGCTAGGCAAGGAGGCACCTGTGCCAGGATCCATGCCCTGCTGGGTGCTCACGCCTGATGAGCCTGCAAATGTGTCATCTTTATTCAATCACATGCGGACAGAAGTGAGTGATATAACCCCGCAGCCCAGAGTTCGGATCACAGAGCTCTTGGTGAAAAAAAAAAATAGTTCCTCATTTTGAGGATCATTATCTGTCTGTGTGTGTGCACGCTTCTCGGTGCCTAGATTGTGGCTGTGGCATCTGCCTCCAATGCAGCCAGACGGCGCCTAACTAGCCACCTCCGCGTTCATAAAACCCCGCGCTGACCGCTGCGGGCGCACGGAGGGCGAGGCGCAGGGAGGAGCGGGTCTGGAGGGGTGGAGTGTGGCAGGGGTCATGGAGAGGACATGACCGCAGGGTTACCTCCAGCTCGCCCCCTCCAATCACAGGCACCTCGCCCGCCCCTGTCCTTGGAACGCGCTATTCTGCCCACCGCCCCACAGCCCGAGCCATTTGCAAGGATGCAGCTGGGCTGAGGGCCACGCGGGGTGGAGACCATCTGGACAGCGTAAGAACGCAGGTGACTGAACCCCGCTCCAGCCTCTGTGGAAACTTCAGATTCTGGCGGCCCGGAGCACGAAGCAAGCCTCGGTTCTAAGCGCCCTTGCTTGTTAAACCGCTGTGCACCAGTCCGGAGTGGCCTGCTGCCCTTGCCTTCTGAGTGTGGGTCCCCCCACTCTGCTTTAAGGGGACCCAAATCTGGACTCCCCACTGCACTTAAGAGAATGCCCCAAATCCTCATCTGGTTTACAGGCAGGTATAATGGGGCCGCTGGCTACTGGCTCCGTCCGTGTCCCAGCTCCTCAGACACTCGGAGATTCTGTGGCCTGGGGGGCCTTTCGACCTGCTTTCTGTCCTGGTTTCATTTATGGGCCGTTGCCCCAGACGAACCTCCTCTCACTCCTCAGTCTACACTCTGCACCCTAACTGTCCCCTCTGCCAGCTCCCTGTCCCTTTCCTTCCCAGCCCATGTCAGCATTTGTGGGGATAGTTTTGCTTATTTGTTCAATGCCTACATTTCTTCCCAAGTTGGCGACCTCTCCGAGGATAACTCTGTCTCATTCACTATTGTATGCCCAGAGCCAGGTTCACAGAGGCGCACAATAACTATTGAATGAATGAATGAATGAAGTGTTATTCTTATCCCCAGTTCTCAGAGGAGGAAGCTGAGTTCAGAGGGGCTGGATCATTTGCTCAAGGCCACATACTTGGAAACCGAAAAGGTTTGGACTCGAACTCAGCGCTGTCTCTTCGGTAGAAGTCTGGGAGTGGAATTGCTGAGTCATATTGTAAGTGCCTCTTTAACTTTCTAAGGGACTTTTCCAAAGTTATTGTCCCGTTTTGCATTCCCGCCAGCAATGTAGGAGAGTTCTAGTTGCTTCTATCCTCGCCAACACTTGATGTTTCCAGCCTTATTAATTTAATCATTCTAGTGGAAGTCTTGTTGCTATCTCAGTGTGGTTTTAATTTGCATTTCCCTAATGATCTGAACATCTTTTCTTGGGTTTATTGGCCTTTTACACAGCTTTTTAAAAAAATGGAGTATCTTTTTAAAAAAGCACATCTCATTTGCTGGGAAGATAATTGGCATAATCATGGAACAGGATGGAAGCAAAGTGTGAGATGGGAGAGAAGAAACCAGCCAATTCGGGGGGCGGTGGCAGGAGCTAGGGGAGTTGTGAAATTTAAAAATTAGCAGTTGAAGGAGGGAAAAGTGAGGATTATTCTGGTAGGAAGTCTTGTCCACTGCTGTTTCTCCATCCTTGACCCTGTCTGCCACATAGGAAACACCCCCTAAATGTTTGTTGAGTAAATAGCAGCCTTACAATGTTTTATTATTTATCCAATGACTTCTCTCCCTCCCTCCCTTCCACCTTTCTTTCCTTCAGTATTAGAGAGTATATCATATCCCACATCCATGGAACAGGCATGAGTGGGGTGGCTAAATAGGCAGAGGTAGGTGCTAAGGACTGAATGTTTGTGTCCTCGGCCCAATTCATAGATTGAAACCCAAACCCCCTTGTGCTGGTATCTGGAGGCCTTGAGGAGGTGATTTGCTTAGATTAGGCCAGGAGACTGGGGCCTTGTACTGACATCAGTGTTCTTGAAAGAAGACGAGGAGACATGAGATGTCTCTGTGTGTGAGCACACCAAGCCAAGGCCATAGCCGGGTACAGGGCCCTCATCAGGACCTCGACCACGCTGGCGCTCTGGTCTCAGGCTGCCAGTCCCCAGAACTGTGAGAAATACATTTCGTTGCTTAAGCTCTCCAGGTGCTGGTATTCTCTCAGAGCAGCAGGACTGACTAAGACAGCAGGGATGTGTGAAGAGTTCCGGTGGCAGGGACTCTTCCTCCGAGGAACTCACAGACCTGTTCATCTTGGAGGATTGAGATTATAACCCTCAAAGGGGCCTGCAACACCCAATTGTTCATCACTCTAACTGGGGTCAAGAAAATGTGATATGGCTCAGTGGATAGAGTGTCGGCCCACAGACGGAAGGGTCCTGAGTTTGATCCCGGTCAAGGGAATGTACCTTGATTGCAGACTTGATCTCCAATATGGGACATGCAGGAAGTGGCTGATCGATGTTTCTAATTCTCTATCCTTCTCCCTTCCTCTCTGTAAAAAATCAATAAGATATATTTTAAAATGTATATATATATATGTACATATATATATTAAAAAAAGAAAATGTGATGTGTATTCATACAATGGAACATTATTCAGTCATAATAAGGAAGGAAATATTGATACCTGCTGCAACATGAATGGAACTTGGAAACATGAGCCTGAATGAGAGAAGCCAGACCCATGATTCCGATTATAGGAAATGTTCAGAATAGATACTCCCGGAGACAGAAGATGGATCAGTGGTGGCCAGGGGCTGGGAGGGGCTGGGGGTAGAGGTTTCCACATTGGGTGGTAAAAATGTTTTGGAACTGGATAGTGGTGATGGTTGCACAACGACTTTACTAAATGTCACCGAAGTGAGCATTTTAAACGGATTAATTTTATGCTATGTGAATTTTACCCTAAAAAAAGTGCTTGTGAACAGAAAAATGATTCCTTATGGGGATTATTCTAGTTAATGGCAGAAACCTTTGCAGCTGGTGCCCAGTCCTGTGTCTCATACAAAGACTGGCACACAGCAGCTTTATTCATAAGAGCCCCAAAGTGGACGTGACCCAAATGCCCTCCAATATGTGCATAGCTAAGCAAGCTGTGGCATATCCCTATAATGGAACCCTGTGGAGTTGCCACAGTTGCCCACTTAGTTCCCGGGGCGCCATTCCCATGGTATTTAGTCTATGTGAGTGGCGCCCCCTGGAGTTGGAAACGTGGCAGGTCAGCCTTCCTGTCAGAAGCCAGCCTCTTTTGCTGGGCCGTCAGTGCCTGCTCAAGCCTGTGGTCCTTCTCTCTCCAAATGGCTCAGGGACCTGGGATGGGCCTAATGATCCGCACTCCAATTAGGAAAGCAGCTTAGAGGCTGGAGCACAGGTGCCTGCAAGTGGCTGGTGAGCGTGCCCGCAGCCCCAGCGGAGCGCCTGCGCTCTTGACAGAACCTCTGGCCCAGCATCGTGGCGCAGGTTCAAGGGGCGCGGTGAGGAGTGCTTTAATTGCACTGAGCCATGGATGCTGGCTTCCCAATTACCGGGCATTTGAAGTTATTTGATGTGGGAAAAACCTCTGCCCTGCTCAACTGCCCCCACACTGCAGCGGGAACAGAGGTCAGAGGCCCAGCGCCGAGATAAGCCCGCTGCCAGAGAGGCCTCTGTGCCTTTTGGTGTCAGCTACTTCCTCCTGGGCACAGCTGGGCCAGGACAGCACTTAACAATAATCCCCCACATCCGAGCATCATTTACATCCAATAATGCTAAAAATAAGCAAGTTTACGGAGGGGCGATTTATGAGCAACCATACACTTATTTTAAGTGCTCAGTCTGATGAATTTTGACAGATGTCTGCACCTGTGTAACCTTCACTCCAGTAAAGATACAGATCAATTCTATCACCCCAGAAACTTTTCTCATGTCCCTTTGCCATTTATCACCACTCCCCTCAGCCCCAGGCAGCCCTGCTTTCTATCCCTATAACTCCCTAGAATTCCATACACATGGAGTCATAACTAACGTTTCCTCTCTAGTTTTTTTCAAAAAGCTCAGGATAATGCTTTTTAAAAAATATATATATTTTATTGATTTTTTTACAGAGAGGAAGGGAGAGGGAGAGTTAAAAACATCGATGAGAGAGAAACATTGATCAGCTGCCTCCTGTTCACCCCCTACAGGGGATGTGCCCACAACCAAGGTTCATGTCCTTGACCGGAATTAAACCTGGAAATCCTCATTTGGCAGGCTGACGTTCTATCTACTGAGCCAAACCAGTTTCGGCAGGATAATGTCTTTTTAAAATATATTTTTACTGATTTCAGAGAGGAAGGGAGAGGGAGAGAGAGAGAAACATCAATGATGAGAGAGAATCAGTGATCAGCTGCCTCCTGCATGCCCACTACCTGGGATTGAGCCTGCAACCCAGGCATAGGCCCTTGACTGGAATCGAACTTGGAACCTTTTAGTCCACAGGTCGACGCTCTATCCACTGAGTCAAACCAGTTAGGGCTCAGCATAATGTTTTTTATATTCATCCATATTGCTGTGTGTGTCAGTAGTTGATTCCCCTTTCATTGCTAAATAGCGTTCCATTATAGGCATATGCCACAGCTTGCTTATCTATGCACATATTGGTGGGCATTTGGGTCACTTCTACTTGGGGACTCTTATGAATAAAGCTGCTGAGTGCCAGTCTTTGTATGGGCGTATGTCTTCATTCTTCTTAGATATATGACTAGGAGCGGAATTGCTGGGTCCTGTGATAACTGTGTGTTGAGCTTGATAAGAAATTGCTAAACTCTTTTCCAAATTCTTTGTAACATTTTGCATTCCCACCGGCAGTTCCGTTTGCTCCCTATCTTCACAAACCCTTGATCTTGTCAGTCTTATTAGCTTTAGCCATTCTGGGTGGTGTGCAGTGGTATCTCCAGAGGTTTAACCTCAGTTCCTTAATGATTGATGCTTTTGAACACCTCTTCATGTGCTTCTTAGCCATTTCTGTAGTTCCTTTTGGGAACTTTCTGTTCAAATAGTTTGCCTGCATTTTAATGCGATATTTGCTTTTATTGAATTACTAGAGGCCCGGTGCACAAATTCGTGCACTGGTGGGGACTCTCAGGCTGGCCTGCTCTCTCTTGCACGCAATCCAGGACCCCTCGGGGGTGTCAGACCTGCAGGGCCTGTGGGGAATCAAGCTGAAACCAGCAGTCCGACATCCCCCAAGGCAGTGGTCGGCAAACTCATTAGTCAACAGAGCAGCAAACCTTGGCTTTCGAGCCATTTGTGGCTTGAGGGCCACAGTTTGCCTACCACCGCCCCAAGGGAAGTAGCAGAGTGTGAAAAAGCAGGTGGCTGGGGAGGAGCCTGAGTCAGGGTGGGTGCCGCTCCTGCTCATCCCAGCCCTGCTGCACCTGCCACCAGCTGGGTGGCACTGAGGCAGAGGCCGGAGAGGCTCCAGCCACCGCAGCTGTGCTCGCCAGCCAAGAGCCCAGCTTCTGGCTGAGGGGTGCTCCGGCTGTGGGATCACCCTGACCACCAGGGGCAGCTCTTGCATTGAGCATCTGTCCCTTAGTGGTCAGTGCATGTCATAATGACTGGTCGAGCGGTCAAGCCGTAGTAATGATCACTTAGGCTTTTATACATAGAGATAAGATGATATATTTATTCCAAAGGCAAGGGATGAAGTCATTTAAGATCTTCAGTGTGGTGGGAGAGGTTTCTAGCCTCCCTTTCTCTCTGGGGTCTGGCCAGGATAACAGAAAGGGGTGAAGACCTTTGGTGAAGTGACTATGGTAGAGAAAGAGACATAGATGACTTTAGCACAAAACCTCAAACTTCAGAACTCATGAGAATCACTTGGAGAAGCATAGTGTCTGCTTTAGCAGGTCCGGGGTGGGGTCTGAGAATCTGCATTTCCATCAAGCTCCCAGGTGATGATGGTGGCAGCTGCTGTCTGTGGACCACACTTGGAGTAACACCTTAAAGATGCTTGAGGCCACCGTTAGACCCCAGGGAGGACCTCTCACTCCTTCCCTCTTCTTCAATTTGTAGTCTCTGAAGCCCCTTCCTCTTCCTCTGCCCACCCTGCAGAGTAATTGGATGCAATGGTTTGATTGGCAATGCACATTGTCCACCTGGAGAGGACTAAAGGGGTCCAGGGGTCCAAAAACTAAGGAAGAGGGAAACACATCAAGGAGGACCTCTGAGGGGCAGACACACTGGTTTCCCTAAAAGCTGAGCACAGAAGTCATAAATGGCTGCATTTGGCCTGGATATCTCTCTCTTCTCTCTTCCCTCTTCTCTCTCTCTCTCTCTCTCTCTCTCTCTCTCTCTCTCTCTCTCTCTCTCTTGGAGGGGGAGAGCTGGGGTTGTCTCCACTGTGCTTTAAATTCTTTGGACTTGGTTGCCAACACCTATACACTGACAACAATGTAGGGTCACTTTGATGGCTGATGGTTGCAACCAAACCCTTCGAAAACTTTCATGTGAAAAGTACAATCAATGCTCATTAAAAAAACCCGTTAGTGACTTTGGTGGTTGACTTTAAGATCTATAAATACATTTGGGGACCATGAGGCCCGGAGAGACACCCAGACCCTGTTAGCGTGTGTATATAACAGTGTGGATGTGCATGAGCATGCATTTCCTCCTACGTGTGTGTTTGTTCAGCCCAAAGGCTGCACAACCTTAATTGGAAACTTAACAGTAAAGACACTTTGGTTTTTCGAGCAGCTGGCAAGAGGGAATTTACAAACTACAAAGAGTAAAATATAAATAAAGAGGCTAAAAAAAGAAAAGAGAGAGAGAAACGGAAAGGAAAGAACACCTACAGTGCCAGTAACTAGGGTGGATGAAATAAGAAACATTTTCGATTTTAGTTAAAGCGTTAGAATTTTTCCAAGTGCTTACAGGAAAAAAATGAGGTGGAGAGTGAGTGTGGGAGTGGGTATTTGCCAATGTCGGTGAAGCTAACATTTAAATTATTGTTAAGCAATCTACACAAATTGGCCAAGGGTGCTCTTAATAAATACGGTCCTTTCAGAAAGACAGCTGGATGTAACCCACCTTCCCCCTTTTCCGCTTTTTCTTCCTCTGCTAAGGCACTTGGGGCATAAAGACTGGGTTCACCTTTCAGTTTTGCTCTTTATTAGCTGTGTGGCCTTGGCCAATTCACTAGACTTTTCTGAGCCTCAGTTTCCTTACCTGTAAAATGGGGATAAGGACAGCAATTTCTTGGGGAAACTGGAGAAAGCTCAGCATTGGGTCTTAGACCACAGCGGCCTCCAGGGGCCCACAGATCTTGTAAATGAGGGCAGTGAGACTCATGGGAACTGACCAATCAGAAGAAACACCTGTTTAAAGAGCCCCCCTTGTCCCCCTTGTGAGCTCCCGCCTCCAGGAAAGGGGACTCAGTGTGGTCCCAACCTTCTATTTTTCAAAGAGTTACTGAAAATCCCCCCATTTTTGTGATCTCTGGGTTTTTAAGTATTGGCAATTAACTCATGTTTTCCTAAAACACCGAAGAACCCAGACCGAACAGTCTGCAGGCTGTGCTTGGCCACCAGCCTCAGGTGCCATTGCTCACCCTGAAGAGGATGAAAAGGAGAGGGTCCCCACCCTGTTCTGTCCCACTTCCGCTGTGGGGAGGGAGTGGCGCCGGACGCAGGCGGACACTTAATAACAGAGAATAATCGCTAACGTCAAGGAGGGCCTACTACGTGCCAGACACAGGCGATTCCTTTGCTACTTCCAGCGACGACTCTATTCCGTTTGGGTCACAAAGGGGTGGAATAACCCGGCTTAAAGCCCACTTAAAGCCCACTTCAGGTGCTTTAACCCTGCACTTTGGAGCGGGCGGTTTCTTCTGGAGATGGAGGCGGACTCGCCAGGCCCCCAGCCCTTGGTTTTGGGTTGAGGACCTTGGGAGAAGGGGAGCGTTGCTGGTGGAGGGACAGCAGGTGCCCAGGGGCACTCGGCATCGGGGCATCAGCAGTGAACACGCGTGGCGCGGGGGGAGAGGCGGTGAGGGGGGAAGGGACGTGGGCATGGGCTCTGCCCGCGGAGAAACGCGACTGCACAGACAACTTTTCTCGCGGCTGTGGTGGGGGAGGGGGCGGCTCGGCTCGCCACCCCTCAATGAGCGGCCCCTGGCCCCACGTCTGAGGGCAGAGCGCGCGCACGTGTGTGCGTGTGTGTGTGCGTGTGTGTGTGTGTGTGCGCGCGTGTGTGCGCGTGGTGGGGGTTGGCGATCGAGGGTCACGCGCAGGTGGTTTGCTGCGCAGGTGGCGGCGCCGCTGGAGGCGCGGAGGAGGGACGGCGCGCCACCGTCGCCGCGGTCGGTCGGTCGGGAAGGTAGGAGGGCCGGCTGCGGGCAAGGGGAGCGCAGCCGCTCTGGGCAGGGAGTTGGGGTTACCTGGGACGGGGCGGCGGGCACAGGACGCGTCCCGGAACGGGGCTGCTGGAGCCGGAGGATGCGCTAGAACGGGGGGTGGGGCGACGGTGGAATAGGACCGCCGGCGGCGAGAAGGCGCAGGACGCGTGGATCCGACCCGGTTTCGGGGGGTGGGTCCCTGCCAGGGTGTGCGCGCGGCGCGCGGAAAACAGGTGGTCGCCGGGGGCGAGCGGTCCCGGGGCGCGGCGGCCTGGGTCCGCAGCAGCGTCCCTCTTCCCCAGGGGGGAGCCGCAGGGTGTTGGGTGTGCGCCTTCTCGGCGGGCTCCCGGGGGGTTCCTGGAGCCAGCTGTCCTCACCTCAGGTTAGGCCTGGCCTTACAGGAGAGGGGAGACTCCGAAAGTGCTGGAATCTGGACACGTAGAGACTTCAGTGGCCATCTGCTTGGGTGCATCAAATTTTTACCTCCATCCCTAACCCCAACCCCGGGCGTTTTATCTTCCTGGGATTGTAGTCTCCGTCACTAGTCAGAGGGTCTTCCTGGCCTCACCCACTACAGTATCCCATTACCAGTATTGCACCACCCAAAGCAGGGGTTGCAGACAAGGACCAACATATGGATAATGATGGCAGCCCTTACCTCGTCCCAGCTGTATGCCAGGCACCGTCTAAAGCACTTTGCTTTAGATTCTATATTGAATTATTCCAACGTGCCCCTCTCCAGGTTGCTACTTGTAATCACTCCCATTTCACAGGTAGGGACACTGAGGCACAGCCAGGTAAAAGCCACTTGCCCCACATCATGGAGCGAAAGTGCCAAGCCAGGATGGGAACCTAGGTCAGGTGGGTCCAAGTCCAAGCCCTTAATCCCTGCGCTGTGCTGAGCAGATGGACCGGCAGCCACTGGGAAGATCACCATTGCCAGGCAGGATTGTGGGCCCCATGCAGCCAGATCGGCAATTTCTCAGGAAGCCAGAAATTGGGGCATTTATGTAAAACCACCGTTAGGTTTTGGCAATTAATTTAAACTTAAGACCACCTTTTCTAGTGAAAGGTTTCAAGCATGCACAAAAACAGGGAAATTAGTTTTAATAACAATTTTTAAATTTTTAATAATGTTGTATGAACCAAATAAAATTATGTTCCACAGCCACTTCTGTCCTAAACCTCTGACTGTTTACTGCCCTGGTCTAAGTCCTGGCCATTTAAAGTGTGGTTCTGGCCCAGCCGGCCTGGCTCAGTGGTTGAGTGTTGACCTATGAACCAGGAGGTCACAGTTTGGTTCCTGGTCAGGGCACGTGTCCGGTGGGTGGTGCAGGAGGGAGCTGATCAATGATTCTCTCTCATCATTGATGTTCCTATCTCTCTCCCTCTCCCTCCCTCTCTGAAATCAATTATATATATATGAAATCTCCTATCTCAGTTGTCAGCAAACTCATTTTCCGAGCTGTCTAGATGCCTTGCCTCAAACCTACGGAACTGGACTCTGGATTTCAATGAGCACCCCAGCCGGTCCATTACATATTGAAGTTGGAGAAGCACTGTTCTAGGCCTTTTTGTCTGGACAGGTTTTATCAGCCTGCCTCCTGAGAGTCCTTCTGCCTCCAGCTTCATGTTCTTCTCTCCATTGATTGATAGATCATACTCAGAGCTCTTTGTCTCAACACCCTGAGGCTCTGACCTCACCCCAGATACTTTGTGGAGGGAAGGGTTTTCTTTAGGTTTGCTCGGTGGCAGGACACAGCAAAACCAACAGGACTGGTTGTACCCTCCTCCGGGCCCTGAGTTGTGTTCTTTCTTGTAAAACTTACAGGTTTGTTTGTTTGTTTATTTCCCCCTTGGGATTGTTTCGATGAGGAAAGAAGTTAGTATTTGTCTGTATTTTATCAGTCAGGACTCTTTCAGTTAAAAGAGATAACTTCAGCCAGTTTAGGCAAAACAAACCAACAATCGAAATGGGACTTTATAGCCTGATGGCTCAGAAAAGACTCATGGGGAGGATTTCGGGCATGGCTGGATCCAGGGCCTCAAACAATGTAATTGCACGTTGATCTCTCGCTCAGGCGGTGGAAAGGACATTGGGGCTGGCTCACCTGGGCCAAAAAGCTTGAGATTGGGAGCATGTTGGTGCTTACAAAAAAGGGGGGGAGGGAGGAGGATATATGCTTGGCAGTGGAGATTAGATGACACATACATAGTTGGAAACCGTATTTATCATCACTTTGGTATTGCCTAAATTTCCATACTAAACTTCACGATCCTTGGGAAATGTGGCTCTGTCTTCCTCATCATCACATCCCCGCATGTCAGATGTACTGCCTTTCACACAGTGATGCTCAGGAAGTCCTGAATCAAAGGTAATTGACTCAAGTAGAGATTCAGTCTCTCAGACTCCAGCCTCCAGCAACAAATCTCTCTCCCCTTTTGAGTTACCCTGTTCTCGAGCTTGCAGCACAAAGAGCATCTGACGTTGGATGCCTTTGTTTCTCTCACTGCCACTCCTCAATTCAAAGTCATTTGTCCCTTTGCAGGTGCCAAACAGCTAGGAAAATGGGCCCAGCATGAGACATTTTCCAACTGTGCAGCATTTTATTATGCAAAGCTAACGGGCCTTCCTGTGTGACCCCCGCAACCCGGGCTGTCTGTGCTTGTTACCTCAGAGCCACGGAGGGACGAAGAAGCTTTCAAAAGTATGTGCCAATCAAAGGGAGCTGCGCATTCCTCCTTTTGTCAGGGGCCAAGATTCTTTGGAGAAACAGGACTCTCGTTGCCAGCAGCTAACAATGAGTCTTAAAAAAGGCAAAAACAAACAGAACAAAAACTCCCACAGAAAACAAACCATCACCCATATCCCAAAACAAAACCAAAAATCCTAACATCAGACAAAAAAACCACCACACCAAACCAAAACAACAAAAATTAGAATCCAGAGAAATCTGGAAAGATCTACAGAAGCCCTTTGGAGGTAGAATGCCTGGAACTGAATTTCTATCCTTTTGGTCAAACCTGCATTGAAGAGAGAGTAAAGGGTATAAACATAGTCTGAGAGGAACTAAAAAACATGTCTCCTGTGAATCCCATCATTTGGGATCTTGATAGGTTCAATAAGTGCCTATTTAAAAAGAAGTAAAAATAGCAGCCACTCACATTTTAGTCTGAACTAGAGGAGCTGGAAACTCAACTGCTTATAGCATCCAGGCATGAAATATCAACAAGCAGGCTGGACCAGAGAAACAGAGTGGTGGGACCCGGTGAGTGGGAGAACACATGTTCCCTCTACATGGAGCAGCTGCCCTCCCAGACACGTCCTCACTGACATTTCCCCTAATTGTATTTCCATTTGGAAAACTTCTTCTTTCCCTCCCTTTCATTTTTCTTCTTATATTAAAAAGATTCTGGTAATTACTTTCAATTTTTTATGATTTCATTGTATTGAAATACTATAAGCACATAGTTTAAAAGTCAGATTATAACATATTTATAACAAAATATTAGTTTTCTGCTTCTTTCCTAGTCCATCCCTAGGGATGATTTTCAACTCCCTTACCTGTTTCTTAAGGCATTTTCCCATCATTGACTGGCGGCCTCCTACACACCCCTTCCTGGGGATGAAGCCTGCAATGTGGGCATGCGTCCTTGACCAGAATTGAACCCGGGACCCTTCAGTCTGTAGGCCGATGCTCTATCCAATGAGCCAAACCAGCTAAGGCTCCCATCTTCATATTTCTAATCTTGATTCTGACATATATTTTTAGTTCTGTCATTCACTCATTAATCAATTAATTAAACACATAAAAATCACCTACTATGGGCCAGGGTACTATGAATAGAGTGATGAGCAAAATCATAGTTTTTCTCCTTTATGACATTCTTCACAGGCAGTGTTTTTGTGGCAAGGAAAAGCATTCAGGCAGAAGGAACAGCACATGCAGAGCCCCCTTGAGAAAGGGAACACTGTGAAGTTCAGAATAATTTCCCTGGCCCCTTGGAGCTACAGCCTTTAGTTAACTGAGCCTTCATAGTGGAAATGTGGAAGCGAGGCATTGTGGTTGAGCTGATTGATGGGTTTAAACTTGTCTCCCCGACCCATTAGCTGCGTGCTCTTGGACAAAACACTTAGCTCCTCTGAGCCTCCGTTGTTTTGCCTGAAAGAATGCTGTTTCTAAAATGCAGAAGTTTTGTGGGACCATGGACTGACATACTTCCTGTAAAGCCCAATGCCTGCCACACAATCAATGGTAAAAACAAATGCTGGTTGATATGGTAATTGCTATCATTTTTCCTTTCTTGTGTAATATCAGCTGGTAGAGTAAATTCAGGCCAAATCCTGAGGCGGTGAAGGCCAGTGCGTGAAGTCTGGGGCCAAACAAAGCGTGGCTTTGCGCCCATGACCACACACCATTGGGTGTCCTCAGATCTCAGTGGCGGGAGTGCGCTGGGGTTTTGAGAGCACCCTGCGCTTGGTGTTTCCCGGGCTGCAGCCATCAGCTGGATTGTATGAGCGCGCAGAGCTGTGCGAAATTCCCCTCGATCCCTGCAGGCCTCTCTCCCCCACCCCTGGTCAGGAGGCAGAGAGCAGATGCTCTGGGGACTAGTTTACCTGGAATGCACCACTAGGCCCTGCCTCCATGGGCGAGACTCAGATCCTCAGTTTGTTTTGACCTTGCTCCTGACCTTGGTGAACACACTGAACCCAGGTGATAGATGGTTTATGGTTTGTTCAGATGATGATGATGATGACCTGATGTGAGCATTGAAGTTGAAGGAAGACCAGCATATCTCCCTATTTTATTTTATTTTAAAAATATATTTTATTGATTCTTTGTAGAGATGAAGGGAGAAAGATAGAGAGTTAGAAACATCGATGAGAGGGAATCATCGATCAGCTGCCTCCTGTACACCTTCTATTGGGGATGTGCCCACAACCAAGGTACCTGCCCTTGACCGGAATCGAACCTGGGACCCTTCAGTCCTCAGTCCGATGCTCTATCCACTGAGCCAAAATGGTCTCGGCTCCCTATTTTTTAAAATATATTTTTATTGATTTCAGAAAGGAGGGGAAAGGGAGGGGAAGATAGAAACATTGATGATGAGAGAGAATCATTGATTAGCTGCCTCCTGCACTGGGGGTTGAACAAACTGTGACCTCCTGGTGTACAGGTCGCCGCTCAACCACTGAGCCACACTGGTCGGGCTCTCTGTTTCTTTGTCTTCCTAGCTGTCTTTGCCTCTGTCTGCCTCCCAGACTCCATTTTGATCTCTTTGTCTCTCTCTATCTCTCTCGGTATATTTGTGTCTCTGTTCCCCTCTGCTTCTCTCTCCATTTCTCTGTGGACTTAACATTACATTCTCTTTCTCTCCATGTCTGTTTCTGTCTCACCTGCCCACTCCTCAAGTTTCCCCATCTCCCAAACGCTTCTTGAACTTTCTGTGACTTCATGAAATTAGTCCCCCCAGAAAAGGCATTTTAAACCAACGATTTAGTTAACATGATTTCCATATTTTGTATAAGAGGTGATTTGCATGTTGATGTAGTTTAGTTGCGATAGCCTTTTAAAAAATAGTTTTATTGATTTCAGAGAGGAAGGGAGAGGGAGAGATAGAAATATCAATAATGAGCAGAATCATTGATCAGCATGCCCCCTACTGGGAATTGAGCCCGAAACCTGGGCAAATGCCCTTGACCAGAATCGAACCTGGGACCCTTGAGTCCACACCCCGGTGCTCTATCCACGGAGCCAAACTGGCTAGGGCAAAATAGCAATTTTATTAGCAAATTTGTGCAGCTTGGTTTGCGAGAAGTGAGATGTGACTAAATTATTAAATTCCTACACTGTCAAAGCGCTAATGGATTGGGAAGGTAAATTATAGAAGCATGTTCTCCCACAGGAACTACACTGGCATTCAGAATTAACTTTTCTTAATTCCACATACTGCATTGCACACAGCCTTTGAGAGGAACTTCGAAATCCAAGTGCTGGGTGAGCGCCCTGATCGGCAAAAAGAGTGGTAATTAAATTAGGGCAAAAATTGTTCTTTGGTTTCTTCCTGCAAGTTTTCTTACCTTGGGGAATATTAGGGAGAGGAAATGTTTTGCAGAGTCTTGACAAAATTAGGATGATCAGCCTTTATGGAAATGAGCAGGTCTGCAGATAGCTCAAAATGGTTTGTCTTAGTGGGGGGAAACATAGGGAGGTGGGAAGTTTTAAGATTTCCCTCCCTCTATTGGACAAAAATCTTACACCTATGGATGAGGACAGTGGCCAGGGGTAAAGGCATGGGGTGAGGGGTGGGGAATCAGGTGGAGGGAAAAAAAGAGGAACATCTGTAATAAACTGAACAATAAAGATATATTAAAAAAAAATTTCCTTCCCTCTTTTCCTCCCTCCTTTTCCTTTTTTGTTTAGTTCTCCTCCCCTCTATGTTAATGCCTGGATCAGTAACCTGCTTCGCTTGAACCTGAACTAACATTGAAGACACTTGAGTTCAATCCCAGTTTTGTTGCTCCGCTGCTGTGTGACCTTGGGAAAGTTATGCAGCCTCTCTGGTCTTTAGTTTCCTCTTCTGTTGACTGGGAACTTTTAGATGACCACTAACATTTTCCCCAGGTCTAAAATTCTTTGACACACACACACCAACAAATGTTTAATTAGAAAAAAAAAAGAGTATGCTTTTATTCATTGGAGAGAGAGAGGGAAGGGAGAAGGAGAGGGAGAGAGAAACATGGATCTGCTGCAGAAGAGCCCGAAACCCAGGCAGGTGCCCTGACCCTAACCGGGAATTGAACCGGTGACCTCTTAGTGCATGAGACAATGCTCAACCAACTGAGCCACACTGTCCAGGGCCAAATGTTTAATTTAAAAAATATATATATTTTATTGATTTTTTACAGAGAGGAAGGGAGAGGGATAGAGAGTTAGAAACATCGATGAGAGAGACATCGATCAGCTGCCTTCTGCATGCCCCCCACTGGGGATGTGCCTGCAACCAGGATACATGCCCTTGACCGGAATCGAACCCGGGACCCCCAGTCCACAGACCGACGCTCTATCCACTGAGCCAAACCGGTTTCGGCAAATGTTTAATTTTTTAATACGTATTTCTCTCCTCTTGTGATGAAGAGGCCAAACCCATTAAATGACTTGAAAAATAAGAAAGCTATCTATAATCCTGCCAACCCAAAGAGTTATAGAGAGATTCTGGTACATTTCCTTTCTCTTTTTTTGATATATAGTTTCAATATATACAGGCTGTTTATATTGTACATAACACTTTATTTTTTTTCAATTATAGTTTACATTCAAAATTATTCTGTATTAGTTTCAGATATATAGCATAGTAGTTAGATCATCATATACTTTACACAGTGACACTCCCCTCACCCCCTCTCCGCCGGTTTTTCAGTACCCATCTGTCAGCATATATAGTTATTACAGTATTACTGACTATGTTCTCTATGCTGTAATTTACATCCCTGTGAATATTCTGTAACTACCAATTTGTACTTCTTAATTTCTTCACTTTTCTCACTCTATGGCAACCATTAATCTGTTTCTGTGTCTGTGAGTATGTTTCTATTTTTTTATTTTATTTTGTACTTTAGATCACTATACAAGAAAAGTCATATGGTATTTGTCTTTCTCTGTCTGACTTATTTCACTTAGCATAATACCCTCTAGGTCCATCCATATTGTTGCAAAAGGTAAGATTTAATTAATTTTTTTATGATCAAGTAGCATTCCATTGTGTATACATATGTACCACAGCTTTTTTACCCACTTATCTATTGTTGGGCACTTGAGTTGCTTCCATATCTTTTTTTGAAATCTATTGTTATTGATTTCAGATGCCCACAGGCCACCTCAAGGGACCTCACCCATGCTTGAATTCAGGCAGTGAGCCTCTATTGTAAATAGTGCTGTAATGAACATGGGGGTGCATGTATTCTTTCAAATTAGTATTTTGGGTTCCTTCAGATATGTACCCAGAAGTGGAATCACTGGGTCATAACGCAATTCCATTCTTAATGTTTTGAGGAACCTCCAGACTGTTTTCCATAAAGGCTGCACCATCCTGCATTCCCACCAACAGTGCACGAGGAGTCCCTTATCTTCACGTTCTCACCAACACTTCCTGGATGTTGATGATTGATGATAGCCATATTGACAGGTGTGGAGGTGGTACCTCCTGTGGTTTTGATTTGCAGTTCTCTGGTGATTAGTGATGTTGAGCATCTTTTCATGTCTGTCGTCCATCTGTGTGTCCTCTTTGGATGAGTGTCTATTCAGGTCCCTTTGCCCATTTTTTAGTTGGGTTCTGGTGGTGAGTTGTGCATAACACTTTGTACCCTGCATCTTCTCCAGAGCATGTCTCTGTCCTTTCTGCCTTCATGAGTAGCATTTTCATGGATATATAATATTTCATTGAGCAGCTGGATAAACAACCACTCCCTGGTTGGTAGGCATGTTGGCTGATGCCAGCTTTTCTCTTTCATGGCTACTTTTACAATATATATACATACCAATTTCAGAGAGGAAGGGAGAGGAAGAGAGAGAGAGAGAAACATCAATGGTGAGAGAGGATCATTGACCAGCCCCCTCCTGCATGCCCCCTGCTGGGGATTGAGTCCACAACCCAGACATGTGCTCTGACTGGGAACTGAAGCACGTCCTCCTGGGTCATAGGTCAGCACTCAACCACTGAGTCACACCAGCTGGCTTTTTACGGCTACTTTTGGTGGTGGTGGTGATGGGGGCTCAGATTTGCTTAAGGCTCCAGCCTGCATTGTTCTGGTGCTTAAACAGAGGAACTGGGGCCCGGCTTCCCTGCGAGCCCCTCCACGGCAGGCCCATTGGGTAAATCTGGACAATAAATATATCTTGTTTAACCTAAAGATTGTTTTTAATACTTTAATTCCCACATATAAATTTGCAACTTCTCTTGGAAATTTAAAAATAATGCCAAGTAGCAATGCTTGGGTGGTGTTGACAAGTCTCCTTGTCTGTGTGCATGACAGGAGACTCCCCTTTCATTTTGTGGCCGCTGTGGGCATTGGGTTTGAGATCTCGGGTGAGTTTTATTGTATGTGAGCTGAAGCTTGCCACAGGCTGAGACGGGCTGGACTTGTTACTCTCGGAACAGGACCCAGTATAGAAATCTGGGTCAGGCCACTCCTGCAGGTGCTGTGGGAATGGTGTGGCTGAATGTCAGTGCTCTGCATTGTTTTTGGTGATTGGCGTGAAGAGGTAAAAATCATTGCTTGGATGCTGCCGAGCTGCTGGAACGGGTTACCTGGCAAAACTCCTACCTTGGTTTTGGGAACTCAGATCTACATGGACCATTATTTATCTCTTTTTACCCGTGGTTTTATGTGTGTGTGTCTGCCACATTCTGGTCTTAATTCAGGAGCCTTCGCCAGGCTGTCCACTGTCAGACCCATACCGGCATATCCTGAAGGTGTAGTTATAGCCTACTTGTGTGTGGCCCCACTGTCATATAGTAAGTGTTCAATAAACAGAGATGTCTTGGTGGCAGAGATAGTAATGCTCAGCAAGTGGCCCAAGTGCTCTGCTGTATTTCCAGCCCTGCTGCAGTTAAATGGGGCCATGTGACTGGGTCTGACCAATGAGTTGTGAGCAGAGGGGTGTGTGTTACCTCTAGGCCTAAGCATAGGAAAGTGGGTGTGAGTTCTCTGTGTGTGTTTTCCTCTTTCTACTGTGTGGAGTGTGAAGGCCTCATGTTGAAAATGTGGAATTGCAGTATCGTTTTAACCTGGATTTCTGACTTACCTGGACCCCCAGCAGACTCTTTGTGAGAGATAAGTAAACGTTTATTGCATTAAGCCACTGAGATTTTGGCATGTTTGTTACTGCAGCATAATGTAGCCTAAGCTGACTGGTACATTCTCTATTAGAACTGATGAATAGGGACTCCACATCCATGGATACAAAAGCTTTTGAGATGTAGCCAGTGCTCAATCAATATTACAGAATGGATAAGAAAACAAATATGGCTTGTGTTTTTAAGTGATATATACCCAACTCTTTTTCCTCCTAGAATGGCATGTTAGATTGGAAGGACACCTTCCTGGGGAAGACAAGGGGAACGAACATTTATTGAGTGCTGTCTATTATGTTATTTATTAGCCACCTTTAAAGATGTGGAACATTAGCTCGTGGGAGATTAGGCAGTTTGCCCAGGGTCATAGAAATATTTAATACCTGCTTCTGCCAGAATGCCTCCTTTCCATCTTTTCAATGGTCTTTAGGTCCTTTTTTTTTTAATTTGAGAGAGAGAGAGAGAGAGAGAGAGAGAGAGAGAGAGAGAGAGGAAAGAGAAAGAGAGGAAGAGAAAGAGAGGAAGAGAGAGTGGGGAAGAGGGAGAGAGAAACATTTGTTGTTCCACTCATTCATGCTTTGGTTGACTCTTGTATGTGCCCTGACTAGGGATCAAACCTGCAATCTTGGCATATCAGATGATGCTCTAACAACTGAGCTACTTAGCCAGTCTTAACTTTAACGCCTCCTCCTCCAGGAAGCCTTCCCTGATCACCAGGCTAGATTACTTCTCACTGATATGTGTTCTCCTAACTCCTGGTACTTCCCCTTAGACTCAAGTGCTCTGAGGGTAGGTCTTGCATCTCTCTTCCTCAGTGCTATCTCTCCAGCACCTAGTGTACTGCCTGGCATTAGTAAGTGCTCAAAATATGTTTGTTGAATGAATAAAAGCGTGTCAGCTAACCTGGACTTTGTCCATTTTGTTGTTGTTTTGCCACTAGTCAACTGTGTCATCTTAGCCTCTGACCCCCTATGTTTCCCGTTTGTGTAAGTAAAGTGTTGGGTTGAGTTAGTTTCCTTTGGCTCCTGCGTCTCATAATTATTTCACTCCCAAGTTCCCCTCTAGTTCCTAGGCAGTGTGTGATAGAGAGGGTTGGTTGGTTAGGCTTGTTAGGCAGATTCAAATAATCTCCAGTGATAAGAGTCATTCTTACCGAGAGTGGTTTGGCTCAGTGGATAGAGCATCAGCCTGCAGACGTAAGGGTCCTGGGTTCGATTCCAGTCGGGGGCATGTATCTTGGTTGTGGGCACATCTCCAGTGGGGGCGTGCAGGAGGCAGCTGATCGATGTCTCTCTCTCATCGATGTTTCTAACTCTCTATCCCTCTCCCTTCCTCTCTGTAAAAAATCAATAAAATATATATATATTTTTTAAAAAAGAATCATTCTCCTTGTCCTGGCATGTGAGAGGGGGGACACTTAACAAATGGAAACTTCTGTCTCCTTTACAAAGGGACCTTACACCCGCCTTTTTAGGCAGAACGGGAGTGGGCCGTGGCGGCTGTTTTTCAGTTGCCTGCAGCTCAAAACAGCGCTTCTGCCAAAGCGGCCTTCCTGGCGCATGTTTCCACTCCTCTGAGAGTTCACGGTCTGATTGGCGTATCCACTGTGACAAGAGCATAGGTTTGTGTTAGACTGGGGCTCAAACTCTAGCTTTACCATTTACCAGCTGCCAGTCCTTGGGCAAGACACTCCTTTGAATCTTGGTTTTCTCATCTGTAAAATGGGCACGAAAGCACCACAACGTGCATTGAAAGAGCTTAGCTCAGTGGGTGGCTGACAGTCAACATCTTACGTGGCTAAATACCCACCTTCTGGGTGCCACTTCCCTGCAGCCACACTCCAGCTGGCTCTGTGACTTGCAGAAGTGGCTTGGCCTCTCAGCTACAGTCCCTCGGTGCCATGAATGGATTTGATGGCAGGATTTCTGAAGTGCCTTCCAGCTCTCACAATTCATCACCCTCGGATTGCCTATACAGCACACTCATAGCAATTTATTTAAATAATCTATTCATTACACCCTGCTTGCCTTTGCTTGCTGTAATAATTTTAGATAATAGTTGCACAGAATTAATGGAAGCCAGAGAAATTGTTCAGGACGTTTGTTAACGTGGGGGGCTGAGCAATATGCTGATGTACATAATTACACCTTTTTTTTTTTCTTTCTTTGCAGCCTAAGAGGGCATATTAAAAAGCCAGCAGTGATTTCTTCCCCCTCCTGTTGGCTCAAGAAACCCGCTAATGCAGTTTTATGTTAAATTGAAGATGTACTAAATAGCGATAGCTAAAGGAGAGAGGAGCACTCGGCTGTAAAAAGTGCTTTTTAATCACCTGCCTGAATGTGAGTGTCTGAAGGGTTTGCAGCAAGTGCCGCTGCCCACCCCTAGGCTATGCTGCTGCTGTCCTCCCCGTGGAGTTGATGGATAAAGGCCTCCTGCCTGTGCTTCTTGGTGAAATTCACAGCACCAGGGAGCTGGATTCTTCTGGCTCCTCGCTCTCCAACTCCTCCTCTCCCCCCAAAGCCTCGCTCTGATTCTGGCCTGCTCTTCTGCGTCTTAACCGCACTGTTCCTTGCTCGGCAGGCAGTCCACTTTGTGGCTAACGGAGGCAGCGGCCTTGAAGTTGTTCTCCCGCCCTACAATCTTCCTGGCTTCCTACTGTCTCCGGCTCTGAGTCCAGGCTACTCAGCTCAGAACCTGGTCTTCCCTTTCCTCGGAGGCCAGAGGGGTTGACTGGCTTCTCCCACACGGGCTCTGGGACTTGAACATTGGCCTCTGTCTGTTCCTTCACTCCGTTCCCTGCGTCTCCCAGGCCTTTCTCTCCCTCTGCGAGGTTTCTGCCGATCAGCATCAAACTCAAACTTCCAGGGCCAAGGGACTCCTCTTTCATGTGAAATTAAATCAATGATGCAATTTACCACCCAGTGATACAGAGATGGCTATGCTATGCATCATTTCACTTCCTCCCCAAAACAGCACAGTGAAATCGATAGCGTTATCCCCATTTTAAAAGCCATTAAATAAAAAGATCGGAGAGGGGTAGTGACTGTGCCAGGATCACACAGTACATGACAGAACCCAGATTCAATCCTAGATCTGTCTGATTGCAAAGCTTGTGAGCTCAGCTTCTTCACTTGATGCCGGGTTCCTGAAATTAAACGTCCCAGCCGTTCAGAGGTGCTCACTAAATTCTTGCTCAGTGAATGCACAGGTAGAGAATTCAACTTTCCAGTTTAGGCAGATCCCAGGCATTCTTCTTCTTCTTTCTCTCTCTCTCTCTCTCTCTCTCTCTCTCTCTCTCTCTCTCTCTCTCTAACTTTTTAGTTTGTGAATCAGTTTTGTCAGTCAGTTGCAACCAAATGTCTTTTCATTTTTATGTGATGGAGCCGGTTCATAAAACCCCGGTTTTGTGAGTAAGACGAATGTAGTCATGTGCCGCCATGTGATACAGCAGCCGAGGATCCTTCTCCTCCCCCAGGAAAAATGTATGGGATCTGCCCTGGGAAGGGGGATCCCATCACGCTTCTGGGAATATTTTAACCTTGCCGAGATCCCTACCCACCCAATCCAGACCATCGTGGAGAGAAAACATTGTCATTGTTTCTTAGTTTAATGTTTAGTTCTGGCGACTAGAAATGCTCTTATGTAACTGGCATTGTCCCAGCCAGGAAGGAGAATAAAAAAAAAAAAGGAAAAGTAATTAGTCTTCTCAATGAAATTAGCAGCCCGCAGGAGAGTAACTGTGGGTCCTACTCCTTAATTTGCACGGATGTGCACACGGCGAGTGGCTGAAGTATTTATTTATCAAATGTAGGTGCCTCCGCCAGGATGGGAGCTGATGGTACACATTTCCTCCTGCTCTGCAGTGTGGTTCTTGGAACTGGAATGAAATCCGCCGCGGAAAGACTGGGGTGAAGAAATAGAGTGGAAACAAAATAACCTCTTGCCAGCCCACGCTCTGCTTTAAATAAGGAACAATGTCTATTGAATAATTCAGCCCCGCCTGTCAAAATATTTTTCCGGGGGTGGGCTATTCATTTGGAAACACTCCAGGGGCCCCTCTTAATTACAGCCTGGAGTGTGCTTTCAGGGCTGAACCATTCCGCCTGCTTCTGTCTTGCTTCCTCTTCCACGCCACACATCTGGCGTTTGAAAGAGCCTGTTGGCGGGACTGGGGTTCAGTGGGCTGTCACTTCGGTCCTCACAATCCACACCCCGTTCACGGGGCTGGGAATTGGGGTGGGCTGCTCATGGTGTTTTCCTCTCAGGAAGTTGTTAGCATTTCACATTTGTTCTGTTAAACGTTTTACTTTGTAACCTCTGAGATCTTCAGGGTGACGCCCAAGGAGAGCACCCAGGGTATAAATGGGTTTATTTAAGAAGGGTAGGCTCGTGACAAAGTTCTACCTTTTCAATAATAATAATAATAGTAATAATAATAAATTGTTATCTGTGCTGGGTCTGTGTTAAGCCCTTTCTTTTATTTTTTTTAAAGAATATATTTTATTGATTTTTCATAGAGAGGAAGGGAGAGAAGGATAGAGAGTTAGAAACATCCATCAGCCGCCTCCTGCACGCCCCCTACTGGGGATGTGCCTGCAACCAAGGTACATGCCCTTACCCAGAATCGAACCTGGGACCTTTCAGTTCGCAGGCCGACGCTCTATCCACTGAGCCAAAGGGCTTTGGCCCTTTCTTTCATTTAGCCCGCACAACAGCCCCGTGAGGTGGGTCTAATTATGCCCACTTTACAGATAGGAAAACTGAGTTTCAGGGCAAAGTGCATGCCCCAGGTCGCAGCACTGGCAGAGGTCATTGTGGAGACGGAAGCCCCGCCCTGCCTGGCTCCAAAGCTCTCAGTTGTCCTCTTTCCGCTACACGAGTGCTCCCGAGCCAGGCCTGGGGGTGCCCACCTGACGTGGCCTCCAGGCTGAGTGCGTCCAGGGCCTGGCTTCACGAGCATCCTCCTCCCAGTGTCCTGGTGGGGGAGCCGGGGCATTCTGCTCCCTGGGAGTGAGGGTCAGGGCTGCGCTTGCTGGCCTGGTGTTTCAGAGAACTGTCAGACTGGGGTTGCGCTCCTGCTAGCTGTGGTCTGCTGAAGAATGGCCCCCAAAGATGACCAGGTCCTAATCCCCGGAACCCATGGATGGACCTCATATGGCAAAAGGGACTTTGCCGATGTGCTGAAGCGAAGGCTCTGGAGATGGGGGACTGATGACCTGACTGGCTGTGGTCCTGCTGTAACTATGAAGGTCCTTAGAAGAGGGAGCAGGAGGGTCGGGGTAAGAGCATCCCGCCCGCTTCCATCCCTTTGGGCCTGGTGGCTTAGAAACAGCAGAACTGTCTCACAGCTCTGGAGGCCCAAGATCAAGGGGACAGCAGCGTCAGTGTCTGCGAGGACCTGCTTCCTGGTTGTGTGTCTGTGCTTTGTGCCGTGACTGTTGTTTTCTGGTAGCTCTGAGGAGGGGCTGGCAGGCCCTGGCACAGCTGGGGACCTGCCTTGTGGGATGCGCCTCCCGCCCCAGCCATCTGGTACACCCTGGCACCGCGTCCCCAGACCCGGTACCAGCCCTTTCTCTCAGCCTCCTGCCACTCAGCTGGGCTCCCTGCTCTGCCCACCGGAGGAGTCATCTCCATGGCAACTGTGTCAGGAGCACTGGGCTAACAGCAGCCAGAGGGAGGGAAGGAAGGAAGGGTGCCCATGCCAGCCAGCCCCTCTCAGGGACCCACACAAGCCGCCATGCTGTGTCTCTAGCAGAGCCCTTGGCTGCAGAGGGTGGCAGATCCTGGAGCAGCTGGGGAGAGGCGAGGCTTGTCTTCCAGGGGCTTCTTCTCACACCTCGCTTCCTTCTTGTGTCATGTCCTCCACTCACACCCTGTTTGAAGATCCCAGTGCCTCTGAAGAGCCACCCGTTACCTGTGAAGGGTTGTTTTTTTTTTGCAATCACACAGAGAGGACTGGAAGGTCCTTAAGCAGGATACGTGGGAGCTGGTGACTAGTCAGTGAGCTCACGCTATATTCTCTGTTGTTTGAGACAGGGAAACTGAGGCCTGGCTCCTGGCCGTAGGGCCCTCCCAGGCATCAAGCCTGCTCCCCCTTTCTCTGGGGCCACCTCCTTCCCTGGGCTTCTTCCTGTTTCTTTCCCACAATCAAAACTCACCCGTCTGTTGCCTCCCGACACCAGGCCCCTGCTAAACGGCTGGTTGTTTATGATTCTGAATGTTCAAGGGCAAGTTGCAGGCTTTTAAGAGATTTTTGCATCTGAGAAGAGCAGGCCCAGCCACGACCAGGTCTTCATTCCAAAGCGGGATCTTGGGAGGGGGAATGTTGCCAGGAACCAGGCAGTGCGAGGATTTAGCAGCAACAAAAGATGGTGTCACTGCGGTTCAGAGAAGTTCAGCCGTTTGCTCGGGGCGGCACAGCTGGTGAGTGTTGACCCTGGGTCTGCCTTTCAGATGAAGTGAAGCTAGGGTTGGAACCTGAGTCTCCTTTCCTTCCTCACTCGGTCCCCTGGAGTCATGCACAGGGGAGACCATCCGTCAGGTGCCCTGAAACCAGAGGTCAAATGCTCATCCCCGCTCCGGTCCCTCACAGCTCAGCTGGGAGAACAGACTGTACCAAACGCATCCTGTCCTCCCAGGTGGGTCTGAAAGGCATTTGAAATGCAGATCTGAGCCTGGCAAGGACCCAGCTCCCCACCGCCACCTGTGGCTGAGCCATTTCCTAAAAATCCAAGAAGACGTTTCCCCCTCCCGAGTCCTGCGGCCTGAAGCCCTCTCTTCGTCTTGATTGAAGTGCACCCCTTCTCCATCTGGGTCCCCTGCTTTCTTCAGGAAGGTGGCGGTGTCAGGAAGAGAAGAGCAGAGACGCTGGGCTCAGAGTTAGCGGATGAGCATTCCTGTTGGGCCCTGCATGTAATTAAGACTTGCAAATCCGTGCTGCCACTCCCGTGGAGGTGTTGGCGGAGGTGTAATTAATCTCTGGCACCTTGGGGGACCCAGCATCCCCAAATGGCCACTCTTGTCATTTAGCCAGTCTCAGGAGGATGAGCTTGGGGAAAGGCTGGTGGGATTCAGGGCTGCTTGTGGGCATAGCTGAACTCGTTCATTCATTCGTTCTCCATTCATTCATTTTCCAGATATTCACCAAGTTCTTTGTGTCAGAGACAAAGTGAACACCCTCTGCCTTCAGAGCTCTGAAGTAGCAGGAGGAACAGACTCCGAGGCAGAGTCCTTATGTCAGTCCCCGAGGCTTCCTGGAAGAGGTGGCACTTGAGTGACTTCTTCACCTTTTCAGGATGACAAAATGGGTCTCGCTCATTGCCACCAACTCAGACAAGACGTCTTGTTCCTTGCTCTGAATCCCGCCTCCAGAGGTGACCGCCATTAATGGTGTGGCATTTATCCTTTTGAGATCTTTCTGTGTATAGAAAGATCTCAAAAGGTATGTAATCCAGTGTCAGCCTCCACGTCTCTGTGGTTTGTAGTTTCTCCCAGGCCAACGGCAGAGTCTCCCACATCTTTGAGTTCTTGCAAAAGAATCCATGCGTGTGCCTCAAAAGCCCTCCTGAGCCATGTGGAGTTTGCTGGAACCTTCTTAGAGAAGGCCGGGAAAGGGTTCCATTGCCAGGCGTAGGGGAGGAAATCGAAACGTTCTTTCCTACCTTCCGAGTTCGGGGCTGGGGCTGCCACCAAGGACAGCTTACCCAGAGGAAAGCGGGAGAGATGAGTCACACTGAGGGGTGTGTAGGGCTTGTGCTGATAGACCCTCCTGGCTGAAGGGAAGGGGCTTAATTTGGGGCTTCTGGGCCGGGGGGTCAAGCTCTGGGAGGGTGACCAGGAAACGGCATACCCCACCACATCGATGGCTGGGGAAGTACGGGCAGGCTGAGGCTTGCCCGCAGGTTGCAGGAGAAGAAAATGGAAACACTGCTGTGCTAGGGAAAGGGGCCTGGCCTAGGAACACGGGCCAGGAGAGGGGCTAAGCGTGACCAGAGCTTCAGGTAGAGCAGTGGTTCTCCACCTTCCTAATGCCGCGACCCTTTAAGACAGCTCCTCATGTGGTGGTGACCCCCAACCATAAAATTATTTCCGTTGCTACTTCATAACTGTCATTTTGCTACTGTTATGAACTGTAATGTAAATATCTGATATGCAGGATGTATTTTCATTGTTACAAATTGAACATAATTAAAGCATAGGGATTAATCACAAAAACAATATGTAATTATATATTGTGAAATATTTACTTCTAATTACAAATAAATGAAATTTTGTCTTGAATTGTGGTGTAGCATGGGCAACAGTCTTCATATGACAATAGTAAACTACATTGCTACATTTTGCTACACCGAGGAGCGGTGTGTGGGTTCCTAAGACCATGGGAAATAGGTGTTTTCCAATAGTCTTAGGCGACCCCTGTGAAAGGGTCGTTTGACCCCCATAGGGGTCGCGACCCACAGGTTGAGAACCGCTGAGGTAGAGAGAAAGCTTTGCTGACGGTTCTGAGCTTGGAGACAAGATATGTCTTGAAGCGCAGAATTGATGACCATCTCGAGGCCTGGAGCGGGGCCTCAGGTCCACATCTCGGGTCACCGAGGGGCCCTCGGCTCGCCATTTGGGATCTCTCCTCTCTCCTCCCTGTGGAATCACATGGACTGTGCATCTCTGCTTTCTTTCTTCTTTTTTTAAATGTTTTTTTTTAATTGACTTTTAGAGAAAGAGGGAAAGGAGAAGGATAGAGAGATGGAGAGATGGAGAAACATCATCCATCGGCTGCCTCCCGCACACACTGCACTGGAGATTGAGCCGCAACTCAGGCATGCGCTCTGACTGGGAATCGAACCCGTGACCTTTTGGTTCCTGGTTGACACTCAGCGGCTGAGCCGCACCACCCAGGCGCGTCTCTGCTTTCTGACTTTCCACCTGGTAGAGAGCACTCGAGTTCTGGGTCAAAACAGGAAGTGAGCGCTATCGACCCAGAGGACACGATTCCGGGTGGCGGTGACGTTCACGTTTCGTGCCAGGTTAGGAAATAAATGGGTCACCGGTGTGAGTGACTGACATCCATGTCAATCACTGCTGTCTCGGTGGTTCATCTGATGAGGAGATGAGCTCCTCAGGGTGTGCCTCCCTGGTATGGGAGACGCATTCTGGGGGCGCCTGAGATGATTTGAGGCCCGGCATTGCGTAACCTCATGAATCACCCAGAAAAGCGTGTCCTCTTTTCAAACCCCTGTCCACTTTTCAGATGAGGTCATGGAGAAAGTCTCTGTTGGGTGCTCGTGGGCCCCTACCACTTGTCCTGGTTTCTCTCCAATGCTCTGCTCAGAGGTATATGTGCTTTTTGATGGGCATTGTCTTCTGCAAAAGTAGACAGAATAGTAGGAGCCTGCAAGGACCCAGGTTTAACAACCAACAGCTCATGCCCACTGTTGGTTCATCTATGCCCCCGCCCCTTCCTCCCTCCTGTGTTATCTTGGGACAGAGTGTAGGTTTCAGTGGGTATTTTTTTTTTATAATGTTTCATAAATCCACTCTCCCCACAATTCCTATAGCCAGGCCCTGGTCCGTGCCACATTAGCATTTCCATTTTCTTCTCTAGTCAGCCATCTCTTGTCACCATATCACACCCCCCGCCATCAACAGCTAGAGCTGGGAGGAAACCAGAGCCCAGAGACGGAGCTGCTGGCGGTCCTGCCGGGGGTCCACCTGGTCCTCTTTCGTGCTTTGGCTCCGTGGCATCTCGTGATTCAGAGAGTAAGTACCTGCCAGTCGGCACCAGGGTACTCCCTGGATGGGTCTAGTTGGTGTTGGCTTCTTGGCACCAAGTGTGCTACTTAAGCCCAAGCACGTCTTATCCCAGTGGGCAGATCCACACACGCTAATTAGATAACCATCCACGTTAATTAAATCCCGCATAACAAGCAAGATGAAGGCTCTCATCTCTAATCACTCCCGCATCTTGGCCAAGATGTGTTGCCTGGGACTCTGCTTTCCGTGGGGACCTTGTGGAACTGATCAGCCCCAGGGGACTCTGTCGTCCAAGCAGCCTGGACAGCAGTGGGTCACAAATGGTGTTCACTGCGGAACTTGCCTTTTTCTCCTTCTCCTTCTCCTTCTTCTTAAAAAAATATATTTCTTTATTGATTTCAGAGAGGAAGTGAGAAGGAGAGAGAGATAGAAACATCAATGATGAGAGAGAATCATGGATCAGCTGCCTCCTGCATGCCCCCCCACTGGGGATCGAGCCCGCAACCCAGGTATGTGCCCTTGGCTAGAATCGAGCCCCGGGACCCCCTCAGTCCACAGGCTGACGCTCTATCCATTGAGCCAAGCCGGCTAGGGTAGGACTTGCCTTTAAAACATTAATGGTGTCATGAAGCTCCAGGAATGGGGCTGGCAAATCCAGATACCCCCTCTCCCCACCTCATTTTACACCCAGGACTCTGATCTCTAATACCCGTCTTGTGCAAAAGGTCTCTGGAAATGCTTCCTTAATCATCTATTCACGTGTCCCGAGACTGGGGGAGTGATACAAGGGAAGGGTGGGGGGCCAATACGGGGGCAGCATCAAGCTGCCTCCAGAGTGGGCCCGGGAGTGGGGAGTGGAAGGCTACCTCCCGGGTGGGGGTGAGGCTGATGCCTTGGCACTTATTGCATGGCAAGCAAGGCTGGTGTGGTTCTGTGAAAAGCCCCTCGAAGATGCAGATGTTGGCAACTGGAAATGGCTGGCGGACACGGAAGGGCGAAGGCTGGAACATCAGCCCCAGCCCCATAGCCTGGTCAGCACACATTGCCTCGCCGCCTGCAGCACGGCACCTGGCAGCAGTGATAACATCGGCCAGTCGTTGGGTACCGACTGATGTGCCAGGCACACGATTGAGTCCTCAGACAGCCCGGACAGCTATGGGCCATTATCTCCATTTTACAGACAAGGACATGAAGGCCCAGAGAGGGTCAGTAACTGATCAGGGGTCACACAGCTGGGGAAGAGTGGAGCCGCGGTTCAAAGTTGGGCTGGCTGACCTTAACCACGGCACTGCACAGCCACATCACACATCACATAGATGCTCCTTAATTGTCCCTCCCCTCCCTTATCCTCTTTTCCCTCCCCCTCACTTCCTCTCTTTTCTGCTCCCTCCCTCCCTCCTTCTGTCTTCTTAGAACAGTTTCCCTGGCACAATCAGCGTCCAGTAAATATTTTTTGAATTGAATAGCATCCCAGTCTGGAGCAATAGATGCTTAGTTCACTAAATTTTGATTGAATCCACTGCCAGAAAATCAGAGTGCATGCAAGTTTCTGCCGAGATAGCGAATTGCGGCCACGGAATTAAATACCATTTGCAAATCTCGGTAACTTCCCGAAATCCTCTGAGGGGCGTGGAGCGGAAGAGCGTGGAGAATGATGAACATGACAAGTGGGAATCCTTTAGTCCCTGATGTTTCCTCCTCCACGCTCTCGATTGTTTTCCTTTTCTTTGTCGGTTTCTTCCTGTCTCCTCTGAAGCATCCTCCCCCCAACCTCCCCAGCCCCCCCTCTGCCTCCGATCCCCAGCATAGACGGTGGGGGGAAATAACGGCAGTGTAAATGCAGTCATTCTTAGTGGTATATTTGTGAGTTCGGGGCATGGCACGTAGCTGGGTCACACGAGCAGTCGAGCATTAAGAAGCTGGTGAAGAAAGAGGGCTGGGGACGGCTGTATGAGGCCACGGTTTGTTTTTCTGGGTGTTTAGAATTGTCGGACTAGAAATCTACTAATGAGACATGATAAATGTCTGGTTGCAGCCACGGGCTAGCATTTGCATCGGAGAAAGCAAATTTTGAAAAGGTCACCATTTAATTTTTGCCTCTTGCAGCCAGCCCGCGTCTGGGTTTTATTGAATTCAAAGCCATGCGGTAAAATCACTGCTTGTTTGCGTACTTTGCTCTGGTGAGCGTATCTCAGGATTCTCACTGTTGCCTGGAACAGCATGCTGTAAGTGACCTGGCTCAGGGAGGGATCCTGAACGTGGAGGTTAGACTTTTAACCTCAGAGAAATGCTAGAAATTGTGGAGGTCTGTGACTGTATTTTTAGGAGACAGAGAAGCGGATTCTTGTACGGCTTCAGATGCGGTAAAAGTACAGCGGCCTTCGTTCAGTTATCACAGAAACAGCATCATGACCTGGGGAGGGCCTGGTCTTTTTTTTTTTTTTAATATATTTTATTGATTTTTTACAGAGAGGGAGGGAGAGAGATAGAAAGTCAGAAACATCGATGAGAGAGAGACATCGATCAGCCGCCTCCTGCACGCCCCACAGTGGAGACGTGCCCGCAAGCAAGGTACATGCCCCCAACCGGAATCGAACCTGGGACCTTTCAGTCCGCAAGCCGACGCTCCATCCACTGAGCCAAACCGGTCTCGGCAGGGCCTGGTCTTGACGGTATCATTAGGTGCCTGGATCCAGCTGTATCTTGAAGAGGTACCTGGTCATTTCATTTACCCGCAACAAACATTCTCATTTTAAAAAACTTGTAAAGTTGGGCTTTGTTCACATTTAACTTAAAGGGTTCTGACGGATACGTCAAACAGGAAGAAACTGTGAGTGGTAGAAATAAAGCCTTCGAGGTCTAGAGTTTGAAGTGACAGTTTACTGAATCAAACCACAAGGTGTTATTAATTTTAATGTTACCCTTGACTCGATTGACCACATGGCGAAGGGTCGTATTGTCCGACATCAGCACGCAGGGGTTTCTGCCCATTTGAGGTGAGTGTACTTGGTGTCATAAAGCGTCTACTGGTTGCTTTGTTTTTGTCAAACGATGTCCTTATCTCTGTGGTTTTCCTAGGTTCTGTGGGTAGAGGTCTTCCAGGCACTTTATGGCTGTGCTCAGTCTTACTGCTCAGAAGCCTTGTTGTTCTCCGAAAGGTGTGCTTCCATCACTCAGGCAAAGCTCTTGAACTGGGTTTTATGATGATCCCAACCAAAAAGTAAAAAGTGAAAAGTGTCTGCGAGCAGCGCCAGCACTAAATTGGAATCTTGCTGTGGAGAGGCAGCTGTGGGGTGACTCAGACTCAAAGTGAGCTCTCCTCTGCAGACCTTTGCACCCCAGCTGTGGCTCGTGTGGCTGGCCTCGGGGGGCAATCACATCTGGCCGGGCTTTGATAGGATAGCTCTTAAGCGTCTTCTCAGAATTGGGCAAAGATTGCAACTGCTTCCGGTAGATCTGATTCCTAAGTGCATGGCTGCAACAGCTGTTCTCTGAATCAATTTGTAAGCACGAGTGGGGTGTGGAGTGCTGGGGGGTGGAAGCAGACAGCTTGTGGAGAGTCACGGGAGGCAGTTTCAGAGGAGAATGGTAAAATGCAGGGCTTCTGCCCCAGGTTCAGATCTCCGCTCTGCCACTAGTTGGGCGGGATCCCTGGACAATGATCACATTGTTTCGGAGTTTCAGTGTTCTCTCTGTAAAAAGAGATTATTAACAGAACCTGCCTTGTGGCTTGCTGTGAGGATTACATTAGATAAAGAATGTGCAGTACTTAGCCCAGTGGCAAAGTTATGGTACTGTGTGCTGTGGGTACAAAGTAAATGCTCAATAAAAGGCAGCTATTTGTATCCATCAGGATTTGCTTTGATTACGACAGGGGAAAAAAATCCTGATTCAATTGGTTTGAACATAAAGGAAAATTTATGATCTCCAGGAGCAGTGACTCCAGGATTAATTCAGTACCTCAAGAACTTCACCACAGATCGATGTCCGCGCGTTTCTCTCTGCTCTCTAAATGTCAGCAGCACGAATGGGCACGTGATGGCTCTCCCATTTCAGGTATCATTTTCCCATGCAGTTTTTTTCTTTTGTGTCTCTTTAAGAGCAAAAAAAAAAAAAAAGCCTTTCTCTGAAGACCCTAGCAGGTTTCTTCCCGCCTCTCACTGGCTGGGACATGCCTGAGTCAAAGGGAAGGGACCCCATGCTGGCCAGGGGAGAGGGTCACCCTTGCCCAAGAACCTTGCGATAGATTGTGTTTTCCAGGATCAAATGATCAAATGACTCCTCCCCTCTTACATCCTCCTCTTATAATGTGATTCTGAGGCTATGCCCGTTGAGCAGCAGTGCCCGGTATTCCGTCCCCTCGAACCCGGGCATGTTTCTGACTGTGGGGGAGCGAACCCCTGTCACTTCTTCTTTTTTGATTAAATCTTTATTATTCAGATCATTACAATTGTTTCTCTTTTTTTCCCCTCCATAGCTCCCCTCCATCCAACTCCCACCCTTCCCTCTGCCCTTACCTCCCTCCCGTTGACCTCATCCATAGGTGTATGATTTTTGTCCAGTCTCTCCCTGTACACCCCTCACCCCTTTCCCCCTGAGAATTATCAGTCCACTCCCTTTCTGTGCTCCTGATTCTATTATATTCACCAGTTTATTCTGTTGATCAATTTTTTTAAATTTTTATTAATTTTTTATACATATCTCCCCATTGCCCCCCCTCCCTCCCAGGCATACCCTGACCCCCCAGTGTCTGTGATCATTGGTTATGCTTATATGCATGCATACAAGTCCTTTGATTGATCACTTATCTACCTCACCTAACTTTAATCTTTCTGCTGTAGTTTCACAGTCTGTTTGATGCTTTATGATTTTTGTCCTCCTGAGAATTATCAGTCTACTCCCTTTCTGTGCTCCTGATTCTATTATATTCACCAGTTTATTCTGTTGATTAAATTTTTAATTCACTTAATTTTTAGATTCACTTGTTGATAGATATGTATTTGTTGTTCATAATTTTTTGTCTTTTACCTTTTTCTTCTTCCTCTTCTAAAAGAGTACCTTTCAGCATTTCATATAATACTGGTTTGGAGTTGATGAACTCCTTTAGCTTTTTCTTCTCTGTGAAGCTCTTTATCTGCCCTTCAATTCTGAATGTTAGCTTTGCTGGATAGATTATTCTTGGTTGTAGGTTCTTGCTATTCATCACGTTGAATATTTCTTGCCACTCCCGTCTGGCCCGCATCGTCTCTGTTGAGAAATCAGCTGACAGTCATATGGGTGCTCCCTTGTAAGTAATAAACTGTTTTTCTCTTGCTGCTTTTAATATTCTCTCTTTCTCTTTTGCTCTTGGTATTTTAATTATGATGTGTCTTGGTGTGGTCCTCTTTGGATTCCTTTTATGTGGGGTTCTGTGTGCTTCCTGGACCTGCAAGTCCATTTCTTTTACCAGATGTGGGAAGTTTTCAGTCATTATTTCTTTAAATAGGTTTTCAGTATCTTGCTCTCTCTCTTCTTCTGGCACCCCCGCAATTCTGATGTTGGTACACTTGAAACTGTCCCAGAGTCTCCTTACATTATGTTCACATTTTTGGATTCTTTTCTCTTCTTGCTTTTCCAGTTGAATGTTGTCTGCCTCCTTATATTTCAAATTTTTTACTTGATTCTTGCCTTTCTTTAGTCTGCTGTTAGGACCCCGTATAATATTTTTTATTTCAGTCAGTGTATGTTTAATTTCTATTTGGTCCTTTATCATCTTTAGTTGGACCTTTTCCATCTCTAGTTGGCTCTTTTGCATCTCTAGTTGGTCCTTTTTCATCTCCTCTTGGCTCTCGCTAAATTTATCCATCTTTTCTAGCATATTCTTGAAAAACCTTATAAGCGTGGTTTTGAACTCTATATCCAGTCGTTTTTTTTCTTCCATTTCTTTTGTTTGTGATCCCTTCCCTTGTCTCGGCATTTTCACTATGCCGGGGAAACTTCTGTGTTGGATTCAGCCTTATGATACCAGACACAAAACCGAAGAAGCCTCTGTTGAGCTTGGGAGGGGTGGAGTTTCAGGGCTTAAGGGACCGCCTTGCCTTCCAGTCTGCCCCGCCCTCCACGGCCTCTGAGTCTCACGTGACTGGGTAATCGCTGGAGCGGTCCTCGAACACTCCCGCCGGTGGTGCCTCTAACCGCTGCCTTTCCGGCTTCCCTGCGCACCAGGACCACACGAGTCTAGGTCCCCAGGGTTTCACCCGAAACAGGGGCCCAGTGGACTCAGAAGTGGCACAGTTGGGAGGGTCTGTCCCCCGCCCACTTGAGAAAGCCAGCGGTACAATCAGCAATCTGTCCTCCGCACAGCACCGTGCGTGTGCGCGACCAGACTTGATCTTTTGCGACTCCCCTAAATTTCCGTGCACCTCTCCCTTTTCACAGTACAAACTCCCCCGTATGAGTTTCGGCTGGATCTGGGGTTTAGTGTCGTAGGATAAGGGGTTCAATGCCGTTAAGAGTCTCCGTCTCCCTCCCGCCAGAGAAAGCCAGCCAGGTTCTCCGGCACCCACTCTCTCCAAGCGCGCGTCTCCATACCTCAGCTTTTTGCAGCTCCTCTGGGTCTCTGTGAGCCCCTCTCTTTCCTTCTAGTTGTAGAACTTACACTCGGCCAGCTTTCCTGTGGTTCTGGATGATGTGTGTTCTGTCTTTTAGTTGTAGTTTTGAAATTGTTGTGCGAGGCAGCAGTGTAGGTGTTTACCTATGCCGCCATCTTGGATTCTCTGTTGATCAAATTTTTAATTCACTAAATTTTTAGATTCACTTGTTGATAGATATATATTTGTTGTTCATAATTTTTTGGCTTTTACCTTTTTCTTCTTCCTCTTCTAAAAGAGTACCTTTCAGCATTTCATATAACACTGGTTTGGAGTTGATGAACTCCTTTAGCTTTTTCTTATCTGTGAAACTCTTTATCTGCCCTTCAATTCTGAATGATAGCTTTTCTGGATAGATTATTCTTGGTTGTAGGTTCTTGCTATTCATCACGTTGAATATTTTTTGCCACTCCCATCTGGCCTGCATCATTTCTGTTGAGAAATCAGCTGACAGTCGTATGGGTGCTCCCTTGTAGGTAATGAACTGTTTTTCTCTTGCTGCTTTTAATGTTCTCTCTTTGTCTTTTGCTCTTGGCATTTTAACTATTATGTGTCTTGGTGTGTTCCTCTTTGGATTCCTTTGGTTTGGGGTTCTGTGCACTTTCTAGACTTGTAAGTCTATTTCTTTCACCAGGTGGGGGAAGTTTTCAGTCATTATTTCTTTAAATAGGTTTTCAGTATCTTGCTCTCTCACTTCCTCTGGCACCTCCACAATTCTGATGTTGGTACGCTTGAAGCTGTCCCAAAGGCTCCTTACATTATCTTCACATTTTTGGATTCTTCTCTCTTCTTGCTTTTCCAGTTGAGTGTTTTCTGATTCTTTATATTTTAAATTTTTGACTTGATTCTTGCCTTCCTCTAGTCTGCTGTTAGGTCTCTGTATAATATTTTTTATTTCAGTCAGTGTATGTTTAATTTCTAGTTCCATCTCTAGTTGGTTCTTTTTCATCTCCTCTTGGGTCTCGTTAACTTTATCCAACTTTTCTAGGATATTCTTGAAAAACCTTATAAGCGTGGTTTTGAACTCTATATCCAGTCGTTTTTTTCCTCCATTTCTTTTGTTTGTGATCCCTTCCCTTGTCTCGGCATTTTCACTATGCAGGAGAACTTCTGTGTTGGATTCAGCCTTATGATACCAGACTTGCAATACCACAGAGCCTCTCTGTTGAGCTTGGGGTGGGTGGAGTCTCAGGGCTTAAGGGAACGCCTTGCCTTCCAGTCGGCCCCCGAGTCTCATGTGACTGGGTAATCGCTGGAGCGGTCTTTGGGCGTGAGCTCCCGGAGTGCCTCTAGACCGCTGCCTTTCCAGCTCCCCTGTGCCCTGGGACCACAAGAGTCTGGGTCCCCAGGGCTTCACCCGAAACTGGGTGGAGTCAGAAGTGGTGAAGTTGGGAGGGTCTGTCTCCCTCCCGCCCACTCACGAAAGCCAGTGGCACAATCAGCAGTCTGTCCTCTGCGCAGTGCTGTGCACGCCACCAGACCTCTGATCTTTTGTGACTCCCCTAAATTTCTGTGCACCTCTTCCTTTTCACAGTCCAAACTCCCCCCGTATGAGTTTCAACTGGATCTGGGGTTTAGTGTCCTAGGATAAAGGGGTTCAATGCCTTTGAGAGTCTCCGTTTCCCTCCTGCCAGAGAAAGCCAGCCAGGTACTCTGGCACCCACTCTCTCCACTCGCGCGTCTCCATACCTCAGCTTTTTGCAGCTCCTCTGGGTCTCTGTGAGCCCCTCTCTTTCCTTCTAGTTGTAGAACTTCCACTCAGCCAGCTTTCCTGTGGTTCTGGATGATGTGTGTTCTGTCTTTTAGTTGTAGTTTTGAAATTGTTGTGCGAGGCAGCAGTGTAGGTGTTTACCTATGCTGCCATCTTGGATTCTCTTCCCCTGTCACTTCTGAGTGTGGGTAATAAAGGCCCCACAGAGACCCATCCCTGTTTTCTTGGAATGCTTGCTCTTGGAACCCAGCTGCCATGCTGGGAGGAAGCTTCGAGAGCCCATGAGCGTCCCAGGTGGAGAGGAACCGGGGCTCCCGGCCCACAGGCATGGCTGAGCTCCTCCCCCACAGCCAGCACCATCTCTCCGCCATGTGAGTGAGCCATCTTCACGGTGGGTCCCCAGCTCCTGGCCAGGCTGCCCCACTGTGTGGAGTGAGGGTGAGCCGTCTGCACTGAGCTCTGGCCAAGGGGCAGATTTCAGAGCAAAGGTAATGACTGTTGTCATTTTATTTTATTTATTTAATTAATTTATTTTTTAAATATATTTTATTGATTTTTTACAGAGAGGAAGGGAGAGGGATAGAGAGTTAGAAACATTGATGAGAGAGAGACATCGATCAGCCACCTTCTGCACCCCCCTACTGGAGATGTGCCCGCAACCAAGGTACATGCCCTTGACCGTAATCGAACCTGGGACCCTTTAGTCCACAGGCCGATGCTCTATCCACTGAGCCAAACCAGTTTCGGCGATTGTTGTCATTTTAAAACACACAATGTTGGAGTGGTCTATTAACCACCAAAAGAGAACCATAACGAGAGAAAGAGAGAAAGAGAGAGAGAGAGAGAGAGAGAGAGAGAGAGAGAGAGAGAGAGAGAGAATGAATGAATCATAACAGGTGAGCAGACCCTGAGCAGAATTGGAGCTTTGATGGAAAGGAGGAAAGGACGTTGGGAAGGCAACCAATCATGCTGTTACACAGTTAAAGAGGACGATGGTGATTGTAACAATGGACTAGATTTAGTAAGTTGTATTTCTGGTGCTGGCGGATAAAACCTCTTCCTGGTCCAAAAGGCCAGGGCTTACAACAGGAGGACTCTGCCTGCTGTGCCGTTGAGAGAGGACTACAGGGGGGACCCGGGTCCAGGCAGAGAGACCATTTAGGAGACAGTTACAGTGATCCAGGCGAGAAAAGATGAGAGTGCATTCCAGGGTATCCGGTGTGGAGTGATGAGAAGCGTTTGGATTCTGGATATATGTTGGGGGCAGAGCCAATAGAATTTGCTGATGGATCGTCAGTAGGATGCTCTAAAGAAAACAAATGTTTTGCTTCACTTGCAGGCATGGCTGCTAAATGTTTGACTTATTGAGGCAGATCCATTCGTGGATAGATGATGGTTGCTGTTGGTCTGGCACCCAGGTGGTTAGATTAATTGTCCTTCACCTCTGGTGCCTCTACTTGTGTTTGAAGGAGGCAGAAGACAGGCTGATAATGATAACAGCTAATATTGCTTGAGAATTTAACTTTATGCAGGGCATTGTTCTTAGCACCCATATCTGATATGGTAGATAGATATTCTTTGTTATACATTTAGGAAAGAAATGAGAAGTAATCACAAACTTACCGAGAAGTTGGGAGTGCAGTACTGACTTTTTTTCCTGCTGAATCATTGGACAGTATATTGTCCCACTTAGCTCTTTGGTGCCTCAGTTTCCTCTAGTATAAAAAGGTCAGGAGCATGGGGTTTCAAGTCGGAGAGACCTAAGTTCAAATCTTGGGTACCACTGACCTGATGGATGGCCTTTGTCAAGACAGAGCAACTCTCTAAGGAGCGATAGGTGTAGAGCCCCAGCCGAGAACCTGGTTCATGGTAAGTGCTTGGTGACAGTGCACTGGATCCTTGTTGAGGTTTCAGAAAGCAGTGCGTTTCACTCAAAAGAGGGAAATAGTAATTAGAGACACAATTTGATCTTTGCTCCTGGAAGGGATCTTCATGGAGTTGGCTTCCCATTTTACATGCAGATGTGTCAACTGAGTCCTGGGAAGAGTAAGAAGCTCTTGACAGGAGGCAGATGTGGCATTGAGAGTCTTATCTTGCATTTAGTCTTCAGAATTAGAAGTGGGTGGGCTACCTTCTGTGAGCGACTGAGAAAGAGTTATTCTGGAAGCACTTTTGATTAAAATGAAAACACTTTGTTTTCATAGCAGCTTTGAACAAACCCCACTCTTCCTCACCTCTCCCTCCTAACAAGGAACCCAGTGCCTCTGGGCCAGCAGTGACCGCACCTGCCATTGTACCTGAACTTCATGAGGTGCTTGCACATCAAGGCGGGGACCATCCTCTTCTCTCTACAGAATGGGGACAAAATGGCTTTCTTCTGATTAAGACATAATTGCATCAGGATCTCAGCAGGGAGGAGGGAGGATGAACTGCTAAAAGGCCTTCTGGCCCCAGCCGGTTTAGCTCAGTGGATAGAACATCAGCCTGTGGACTGAAGGGCCCACGTTTGATTCCAGTCAAGGGCACATGTCTGGGTGGAGGACTTGATCCCCAGTAGAGGATGTGCAGGAGGCAGCCAATCAATGATTATCTCTCATCATTGAGGTTTCTCTCTCTCTTTCCCTCTCCCTTCCTCTCTGAAATCAATAATAACATATGAAAAAGAAAGTCCTTTTGTGTCTTTACAAAGTTACTTGCTCTGCTCTCATTCAGTGGGGGTATCTTTGCTTTCTTTGGGTTTCTATTCACTTTTTTTCCTGGTCAACTGTGCACTGAGTGCTTATGTGTGACTTTGTTTATTGTGGAGGAGCGTTTCCCTGGCATGTCTCCCATTCAGCTCATTCCAGATTAACCTTTTCCCAGTTAAATCAAACTCTAAAGCAATGCAATGCTGGACAAAGGACTGCTACTATTCCATTCTCTGTGTATGTATGCATGTGTCCGTCCGTCCATCCATCCACTCACTCATTCACCCTGTGAAGAAGGCATTGTTATTTCCATCTTATAGATAAGGAACCTAAAGCTCAGAGAGGTTGTGATATGCCTAAGGTTACAGAGTCAATGACAAGAAGGGCTGGGTTTTGCTATTAGCAAGAGAGGGATCGGCAAACATTTTCAGAAGGTTGACAAATACCTAGGGCCAAATCAGAGGCCATCCCATGGTTGGGAGTGGGATGAGGAAAGAAGTGTGTGGGGCATGTTCTGAGAAACTAAAGCTATCAGTTCCCGAAGGACATAATTCTGGGTCTGAGTCTTGGAAGAATGGATATGGAGAGGTCAAACTATTCCAGGAAGAAGGAACAGCATGTGCAAAGACAGGAAGTATAAGGGAAATGCTGGGAGTTCAGGTGGCTTAGGCATATAAGAATAAAGTACATTTGGAGAAATTATGAAGAAATGAGGTTTGAGGTAAGAAAGGTCAGAAGTCAGACTAAGGAGGATGAAGGAAGGACAGAGTAAGCCATGGCAAGAAGTTCAGATTATGTGTTGAGGGCAGGGGGATTTAAGCAAAAGTTGGCTAATCATATTCTCTCTCCAGAAAGTAGCCTTTGATGATAAGCTAAAGAATGGACCAGACTGGGAGGCCAGTAAGGAATATTTGTAGTTTCCCAGGTAGGATGTGGGACGTAAGAACACGTCTCCTGGATGCAGTAGTTGGAAAACCTCCTTTATATAGCTTATTAGAGGGCTGGAGGGGTCCTACAGTGAGTGAGTGCTGCTGGATTGCCTCCCTGAGGGTTTGGGTTGGAGTGCATTGTTCCAACAAGGAAGAAAATCTGATTACTCAGCTTGGGTCACATGACCATCCTTAAAAACTCATTTTGTTCAGAAGGAAACCTACAGCAGAGAAGGGCCACTTTCAGTTTTGATTGATGGCAGCTCGACAGGTGGACCCCTGGTCTCAGTAGAAGATACCTTTTGTGATCTGTACCACATCCCCTCAGTGAGTGTGATTTCAGCACCACGGAGACGGACAGCTACGTGTCCCTTTACAACCTTCCTGCATGCTGATCTTACCTCTGCTAGATCTCTCCACAGCTCTGAAGGCCACTTAGCGCATGCACAGGCTAGGAGGGCTGGGAGTTAACACTCCCGGGAGTAACCTTTAATCAGTGGGAGACAAGAGCTGGTGGATAAACACCCCGGAATGCCCTTCGAAGGGGGCATTGTGAGGCATTCTACATGGTTCTTTGACCTCATGTGTTAAAAGGGCCACATTTTCCCACTGCCTCACAGGATTCAACACCTCCACATTTGGATCCTGGTGGTTCTATTTCTTAGAAGGACAAATCACTTCTCTTCCTGGTGCCCCTCCTTCCTCATCTGCCAATATTATGAAGATTAAATGAATATATATATATATATATATATATATATATATATATATGCTTGAAACAATGCCTACCTGGCATAATGGCATAAGACTAGATATTCTATAAGTATCAGTTATTATTATTTGTTTGAATTTGAATGCTTGCTTGATTTTGGCTATTCGTAGTCTTTCTTCAGATTTCTTTTATTCTCTGAGCTTATGCTCTATAAACAAAAACTTCATTGCATAAGAGATTTACTATTTATAGGAACCCAGTTGTGAATTCACTTGGAACAGAGAAGGCATCATCTTGTAATGCAAATGATCACTCTTAATTGTCCTTATAAACCCCGATTTTAAAACCATCAGATTCCCTGAAAGCGACTGCAAGCCTTCCCAAGCCGCATGTGGCCTTTGCAGGGGGCACGCTAACTGCAAGGGCACAAAGCTACTTCCCAGTCAGGGCAATCGAAGCGGATTTAGAGTCAGAAGCATCAGGTTCAAGACTAACAGAGCAGCCAGCATGGACCTGTCAGACGACTCGGGTTTCTTTCATTTACCTGAGCTGGGAGTCAGGTTCTGCAGATTCAGCCACGGCTGCAGCCACAATGTAGGTCACCGACGGGAAATTATCACGCTGCTGTTTCAGATGGAAATGGAACTTAATAGCTGATATCTTTTTTCTCTGCTGCGTGGTGCCAGGGGTGTTTTAATGGTTCAGGGAAAGTGGGGGAGGGCATGTCTGAAAGCCTGGCTTCTTAGCGTTCTGTTTCATCCATTAGGCTGGTGACCATGCTCTGAATTTTCTCTCCTGGCCCCGTCTTTGTGGCTTTCATTGCCACCCATCCTCCCTGCCTTTGCAACCAGCCTGGGCCTCCCAGCTCCAACACCTGCAGCTGCTGTGAGCCTCAGCAGAACCCTCATGTTTTATTGCTACAGTCCAGCCAGGCAGTTGAGGGTGTGAAAATCGAACTGCTGTGTCCACACAGTAGTCTCTGAAAGTTACATTGGGAAGGGGAGAGGGTCAGTGCTTTTATTGATTTCAGAGAGGAAGGGAGAGGAAAACGTGTGAGAAACGCTCACCTGTCTGAATTCTGATAGCGGACTCAGAAACAAAAGTGAGACTTTCAATACACTCTCCAGAGCAGGTGTCGTCCGGTGGTACAGGCGCAAGTGGAGTAGCGAGTACAGTCTGCTTGTCCAGCCCCGCCTCCGCTTCATTGGCTGAGTACTATGGGGTCACCTGTTTCCTCATACCTCACCTAGGTCTTACTATCTGTCTCCCATCGGGCCATTGGAGAAACTTGGGCTGAGGCCTTTTCTAGTCGTCACCACCTCCCCTTGTCTAGTTGAGGCGGGCACCTCGGGGGTTTCCACCATGATGCTGGCTCATGTCCCCAGTTCTTTGTTCTTATATCCGCTGCCCTTCTTCCTACCTTCTGTTTGTCCTGGGGAAATGCAGTCACCATTTTTTATTAAAAGTTGACTATGCTGGGGATGGATCACAGAGGCCTCTTTCCTACAGATTGAAACATCCATAATGAGAGAGAATCATTGATAGGCTGCCTCCTACATGCCCCTACTGGGGACCGGGCCCGCCTCTCGGGCATGGGCTCTGACCGGAATTGAACCGTGACCTCCTGTTTCATAGGTTGATGTTCAACCACTGAGCCACTGTGGCTGGGGTCCTTTTATTTTTAGTGTTGATTCCCACCCCCAGCACATCTACTTTGCCTGAAGCAAAGGTCCTGAGAATCTGTGTAAACCACATTTCTGGAGTTCCTGAATCTTAGTGTCATCGTCATAGGTTCAGCTGGGCTTTATCTTCATTTATGATTCCCCTCCGGTCACCAGGGACTTAGCTTTAATCCATCCTCCACACGTTGAACAGGCACCATCTTTTAGAAATGCTGTTTCCATTCTGTCTCCCTAAAATAAAACCTCTCGGTGCCTTCCAAGGCTCTTAACATGAAGACCGCATCCTCTCCACGGGCCTCTGTAGTCTCATCCCCGGCCGCTCCTTCCGTCTCTGCCCCGTCTCATGGGCTTTCTCCCAGCTCCTAGGAAGTAGAGAGCCTCATTCCCTCTGTCCCAGGGCCTTTGCATCTGCTTCTGGGCTTTCTTCTTCTTCCTTTCTAGGTGATCTCCCGCAGCCTACGTTTTAATTACTATTGATGTGCTGGCGATGTCCGATGTGACTCTCTAGCTCCAGCCTCCACCCTGCAACACCGAGTTGTATAGACTCCTGGGAGTTGTGCATAAACCTCCATCTGCTCTTGGATGTCTATAGGCAGCTCAGATAATGTAGCAAAGGTCACCTTTGCTTCCCTCTCCCACCATGAGCCCTCCCTTCTCCACGTCTTCATCTCAGCAGATGGCGCCTTTACCTGTTTGCTCTAGCGTCATCTGTGATTTCCTTCCACAGCAGTTAGGGTTCCAGCCAGAAACAGGGCATATTCAAATCATGACGTGGTAAGTAGTTATTTACAAAGGGGCCATTCAGAAAGATGTGAACAAAGGGAACTCCAGGGAGAGTGCAAGAACTCCGGGGCTGGAAGCAGAAGAGCTGTTACCTTGCCTGGGCTGAGATGGATGGAAAGAGAGAGGCTACTGGAACCCAGAAGGAGAGAACTGTGAGGGGCAGGCCACCTTGGAGGGCCACTGAGGTCCTGAGGCAACTTTGCAAGGAAGAGTGGGATAAATACCTAGTCTTCTGCCTCATCTGATTTTTTTTTTAAAGAAAGTATATTTGATTGATTTTTTACAGAGAGGAAGGAAGAGGGATAGAGAGTTAGAAACATCGATGAGAGAGAGAGACATTGATCAGCTGCCTCCTGCATGCCCCACACTGGGGATGTACCTGCAGCCAAGGTACATGCCCTTGACCGAAATTGAACCGGGGAAACTTCAGTCCACAATCCAATGCTCTATCCACTGAGCCAAACCGGTTATGGCTGCCTCATCTGATTTCTTATTCCTTATTGGAATAGTGATTGGCTTAAGTATCAACTAAAAAAAATGTTGAATGAATGACAGCAAGTCGGCTCCCCTCCTCCCTTGACCTCGTTAAGCCCTGCATATTCTTCTTATTTCAGCTCAAATGTCCCTTCCTCCAGAAAGCCTTCCCTGACTCACCCAGACTAGATCATCACCCCATTATACGCCTGCTTGGCTTCTTTCACAGCCCCATCACGTGTTGTAATTGTGTGAGTATTTAGTTAGTATCTCAGCTCACAGACCAAGCCATGGTGGCTCTGGTCATATTTGTCTCATTCATCATCCATTCCCTGCACTCACCAAAAAAAAAGGTTTGCGGGGTGAATAAATAATAGGTGGACTTTCCTTCAGACTGGTCCTCTCTAACAGGCAGATAATTTTCTGTAAGGATCTCTTAGGGTGCTTTTGGACAAGCCCGCCACCCCCAAATCTGACTGCTCCGAGTTTCTCCCTGTTCACTCTTTCGGTGGAGGTGCACTTGGGCAGAGAATGAATTAGTGTTGCCGCATCCTCAGTGCTGCCCTGGTTTCACCTCTTCAGTCTTCCTCCAGCTTTTATTCTCTGGGGCCCAGAGCAGAATACCAACATAGATTTATATGCAGAAATTTGTCTTCCCAGTAGCTCCCCGAGCAATGAAAAATAAACAAGACTCTTTCTTCTCTCTCTTTCAAATCTCCTACTCCATCTAAATCCACTAAAGGCAGCCATACATCACTGGTAAGCAGACGTGCTAAGGGTGGTGGTGCAGGTTGCTGGCTGCTCAAGGGTGAGAGCTGAGTGGGGGTTGAAGGCCAGCTCTGCTCACCGCCTGGATGGATTTAGCAAATGGGGCTCCCTTTCGGAATTTGCACAAAAAGCCCTAAGGAACTGGCAGTGGCCCTGGAGAGAGTAGTTAAGAACGAAGCTGGCTTTGGTGTGACGGCGATGAGATCACACGTTTCCTGCACACTCATTGCTGCATGCGTCACACCGCCGGGTAAATGGTCAGAACTTGGTGCCCTGTGGAGGCTCCGCTAGCCTTGCCCGGTGTTTCCCGGAGCGCGCCGGGAGCGGAGCCACCAGGGCTTTCTGGCCTTTGAGGGTGCTGCTGGCCACCGTGGAATGGCCGGTGTCTGGGGCACCGCTGTCCGTGCCAGCAATTGCTGTGGCTTATCTTGTACCTTTCTCTGCACATTGGGGGGTTTCTTCAAATGCCCGGTGATCTCTGGTTACTTCCCTGTACTGAGAGCGAGCGAGAGCGTTTGGAATCTGAATGTGGTCTTGAGTAGATTTTGTTCTGGGTATTCGAGTGGGAAGTCAATTGCCCCCAAATGCAGAGCATAGAGGGTTTTCTCAGAGGCTACTGTTTCCATGTAATCATCGGAAGAATTGGCCCTCACCTGTGCTAGGATTACTGTGAGAATTATATGGGGATACTAGAGACTTTTAAAAAGCTTATCAAAGTATCCGGCACTTAATTAGTGCCCAGTAAATATTTGGCTCTGATAATTGTGCTCCACCAAATTATAAGTTCCTGTTTGGGTTATCTATTGCCGTGTAAAAGGTTAAGTGACCTCAAATAATGACCATCTCATAAGGCTCACAGTTTTTAAGGGTCAGGAATTCAGACAGGGCACAGTGAGGATTGCTAGTCCCTACTTCATGGCGCTCGGGGGCTCTGCTGGGCAGATGCTGACAGCTGGGGTTGACCCGAATGCCTGAGGGCTGGAGTCATCTGGAGAATCTGGAAAAATCCCTGACATATCTGGTGTCGGGGCGGGGATGACTCAGAGCTGGATGGGATGCCTTAGCTGTTGATCTCATTGCCTCCAAGTGGTCTTTCCATTTGAAGGTGTGGGCTCCTCACAGTGTGGAAGCCACAGCGTAAGAGAACTTCTTACATCAGAGCTCTGGGCCCCAAGAGGGAGTGTCCCAGTGACTAAGGGGAAAGCTGTGTGGCCTTTGTGTCCCATCCTGGAGGTCACATAGTGTCACAGGCCGTTATTCAAAGCAACCACAAGTCCACCAAAATCCAGTAGAGGGGAACACGACACCCCCCTCCCCCACCACTGGGAGGCACATCAAAGAATTGCAGCCATGCTTTAAAGTTGGGCCAGCCCTGTGTGTAGTCCATCTTGCCATCCCCTTCCTAGCACAGTCCCTGGAGAGGCTGACTCAGAGAGAGATGGTCCATTTATTTAGGGCCTCCAAGTAGTCTTTTTGTACTTTGTCTCATTCTCTACCGTGCACCACAAACAATGTCTTTGTCCTCATGCAATCTGAAGCACAGATACAGATTTGAAATACTAATGAAGCGATGTCTACGAATTTGCTCTATTTGACACAGATGAGAAGTTGCGAACAAAGATATCCACCTGTCAGGTAACCTAAATGAGTACAGCCATCCAGGTATAAGAAGATAAATGACAATTGAAACTTGGTCATGGGATTGGCAGACAATAGGGAGTGTGGCGACTGTGGTGAACGGGAGTGCCCAAGCCCTGTTACTTAGCTCCAAACTGAGGTTGCCAAGTGGCTCTGTGATCCAGGACTGCCATCGCCCCAGATTTTTCAAGAGAATCCGGGAGTCTGGATTGTGGAGTAAAATCTCCCAATTTATAAATGTCAGCAGCAAATCCCAATTTGAAGCACTATGCAAGGCTTGCTCTAACTGCACTAGACACGAAATAAAACAAACATGGTAGCCAAATTCAACCACCTTGATTACTGGTTTGTAAGCTCTGATTTGGGGTTTTGGCTTTTCATAGAGAAATTTGATATTTGACCATTTCCAATGACAAGATGGAAACCTGCATTAACTTTGGTCAGATAATTGTCAGCTTCATTTTTTTTTACTTCCATTTGAAACCGGACAAAGATGAGAAAATGAAGTGGTGCTTTGAATATAAGCACAGATGATGCAGTAACAGGGAAGACGTGGACCATGAGTGACTGTGGGGCTTTATCCTGGGCCTTTCGAAGGCACTTTGGGACTCAGAGAAGGTAGGCAGGGGGTCAGGGGGAGAGGAAATGAGGGAGAGAATTGATCACTTGCGTTGCTGAAAATAAGTATGTATACATAGCAGAGCTGAAAAAGCAAATCCTATCTAATAAAGAGGGAATATGCTAATTGGCCCTTATGCCGTTGCAAAGATGGTAGTGCCCACAGCCAATAGGAGGGAATATGCTAATTGACTGTCCATTCCCTCTGGTGCATGAATTTTCATGCACCGGGCCTCTAGTAAGATAATAAAATATGAAGCTTGGAGGTCAGGTTCTTTTAGGATAAAGTGATATTCTGTGGATATTGTATTATGGGGAAACCTGGATCTTAACACATGCATGCCATGCATTTTTCAAAAGAGAAGATTCATGCTTTTCTGAAACTTGGAACATTTTCCTATAGAATGTTTTAGTTTTCTCCCTGAAAATCTGAGGAGCACAGGGATTATCCTATTTAATTGTATAAACCATCATTCTTTTTATTTATTTGTCAGTCATTCAGGTAACAGATATTAATTGTAGCAGAGTTGCAAAATGTGGCTCAGCATACAAGGGGAATCTAAACAATCCATCATCGTACCTCCAAGAGATGACCATTTTTGCAAAACTAGTTTGAAATATATCCTTCACAATCTCTTCTGTGTATTTTGGGGGCCAGTGTGAGCTTTGGGAGGCTTTGGATGGTATCAGGTTGTAGGGCCCTGAATGCCTGAATCCAGCTTTGGTTCAGCTTAGGTGGGGATAAATGCAAAAGAGAAATAGGGGAGAAGAAAGGAGGTGCCATTTTATGATTAGCTGCGTTTGGGCTGGAACCTCAGCACTATTCTCTCTGGTAAGCTGGGCTGGATCCATGGCTTCTTAGGGCATCTTCGTCCTTCTTCAAGCCCAGTATGAATCCCGACTCCTGGACTTCATGGGGCAAGTGGCTGGAGAGATGGGAATCTGTGATGTAAGAGATGACATCAGAGGAGCCCACTCTGGTGGCAGCTCCCCCGCCCACTGGTAAACACGTTCTAGTCCATGTCCCGGAATTGAGTCCACATAGATCAGCCTCCCTCGTGGGCTCTTCACCCACCACCTGTCATAAAACCCCATCTTCCCCACTTACAAAGTGACCTTTGTTCCAGGAACAAGAGGAAAAGGTGAAGGCAGGTGCTGTTCTCTGCACTGTCCATGCATCCCGCCAACGTTTATTGAGCACCTGCTGTGTGCCAGGCCCTAGGCTCCGGGCTGGTTGTCTGTCTTGCCGTGTGGTCAGCGCCTTGGGACGGGGTTAGGTAGGGTGGCCAACTGGCTCTGGTTTTCCTGGGACTTCCCCGGTTTTTGCACTGAACGTCCCACCTCCCTGTCACCCCATCATCACTGGACAAACTAACCATAGGTCATCCTCGGATGGAATGTTTGGCCGAGATAAAGAGGAGAGGACAGGGAGGAGTGGTTCTAAACTCACCGAAGAGGCATCAGTGGGTGGCTCCCGTGCCCCAGGAAGCCCCCAGGTGGTCATTACATTTCTGAGTCCCCAGCACCTGGCCTCTGCTATTCCCTTTGGGCTTACTCATGTTTGGCCCCATAAAGCTAGAAGCAAAATTTTCCCTTGTGTGCATGGTCTCCAATTACAGATAACAAATGAGAGGATTTTGCCCGAAGCTTATCATCCAGAAGAGAAAATAAAAAGGATCTAGGTACATTCAGCAGGAAGATATGTAAATTAGCCATTAGGAATTGTACACCATGTCTCCACAGTGGGCTGCCTGGTAATTAAAACAAAATTCTTTAAAAACCGCTTCCCTTCCTTTTCTACTGACCTGCATTTTTCTTTTTCATGCTTCCTTTTTAAAAATTTTTTTAACCATCTCCCCTCCCTTCCTTGTTCCCTTCTTCCTTTTCTTCTTCTTTTTTTATTGATTTTTTTTTATAGGAAGGAAGGGAAAGGGATAGAGAGCTAGAAACATTGATGAGAGAGAGACATGGATCAGCCACCTCCTGCATGCCTCCTACTGAGGATGTGCCCACAACCAAGGTACATGCCCTTGACTGGAATCGAACCTGGGACCCTTCAATTCACAGGCTAATGCTCTATCCACTGAGCCAAACCGGTCTTGGCTCTTTTCTTCTTTTTATTTGAGAACATGAATCTCTTACTGTAACATAGCCCATGGCACATAGTAGGTGCTCAATAAATCTATGTTGCATGAATAGTCTATGAGCCACTCCTGTAGGCTGGAAAATGAAATTGCTAAGCTTGGAATGCTTTCCCAAGTTCAAACAGATGGTCACACTACCCTTCCTTTGATTAAGGACAGTGTTTGGAGAAATCAGATGGGTTTCAGGGTGGCCAGACACTCGGACCATGTTTCTCTCCTGGTGAGGTCTGAAAACACCTGACGGGGTCTGATCACCCTGGGTGCTTGTTAAAAGCGCTCTGTTCTTGGGTTCAAGGCTGCACGTCTGGGACCAGGACCTGCCAGGGCCAGGAATTTGCATGTCTAATAAGCTCCCGGAGTGTTTTTTATGTGCATTCAGTTTTAAAACCCACTTGCCCTATATATGCATAGTGTGTTTGGTTTCATCATTTGTGCTTCAGTCTTAGGCCTCCCTTCTGGTTTCTATTAACAGCTTCCCCCTCTCCCCCGCCCCCCATCTCTTTAAAGTCTTGAGGGAAAGAATAAAAAAAGAAGCCCATCTCTTTGGGGATAACTCTCAGTTGAAAAGAATCGAGAAATGGTGAAATGATAGCAGTGCAATGTAGTTTTCTCATTATTCCTTTGTTCTTGGAGTGAATCCCACTACTTGACAGAAGTACTAGGAGATTTTTTTCTTTTTGGTGAGAGGTAATGAAAAATCTACTCAAGCACCTTGGAAACGAGTGGCCAGCTTTATACTCCCCTAAAGCCTTCCTCTTGGTTTTAACAACCAAGAATGTTCCTCGCTGGACTTCGGGTTGTTGAAAAATGACGAATGCCCGTTATTCAAGGTGCTCCGTTGGGGGGCTCTGCTAATCATGCAACCAAGAAAACTGACCGCTGGGCCACACGCCGCGTCCGTCCACTTTCCCTGCATGATCCCTGTTCCCATTCTCTGTGCATCTCAGCTCTGAGACTAATTTTAGTTCTGTCCCTTGAAAACGTTGGTTGATTGGAGTTCAAGGATGCATACATCCACAAAAATCACCCCAGGCCACCATCGTCTACTCTTGATTCTTAACCGAGTTTTATTAGAAAGGCTGATTTCAGATGAATTGATGTATCTGTATCCTGTGATGAATAGATGAAATCACCCCTTGTCAGTTAAAAATGGTCCTATCTCATCAATTTCTTAGGGTTCACCCTAATAGAAAGCACATAACATCTCCAGATTTCTATTTTAAAGTTATTCTTTTTCTTTTAAAAATATTTTTATTGATATCACAGAGGAAGCGAGAGGGAGAGAGAGAGAGAAACATCAATGATGAGAGGGAATCAATGATAGGCTGCCTCTTGCACTACCCACACTGGGGATATCAAGCTGTGACCTCTTGGTTCATAGGTCAATGCTCAACCACGGGCTAGACTATTACATTATTCTTTTTTAAAAAATATATATATTTTATTGATTTTAGGGAGGAAGGGAGAGAGAAAAAGAGATAGAAACATCAATGATGAGAGAGAATCATTGATTGGCCACCTCCTGCACGCCCCCTACTGGGGATCGAGCCCGCAACCCAGGCATGTGCCCCTGGCCGGAATCGAACCCGGGACCCTCCAGTCCCCAGGCCAACGCTCTATCCATTGAACCAAACCAGCCAGGGCTATTACATTATTCTTGACACCTTTTTGTGTAAATATTTTATACATTGAAAAGAATAACTTTAGTCCGGCTCAGTGGTTGAGCATCAGCCTATGAATTAGGAGGTCATGGTTCATTCCTGGTCAGGGCACATGTCCAGGTTGCGGGCTCAATTCCCAGTAGGGGGCATGCAGGAATCAGCCAGTCAATAATTCTCTCTCATCATTGATGTTTCTATTTTTCTCTCCCACTACCTTCCTCTCTGACATCAATAAATATAGATATTAAAAAAGTAATGTAATGGACACCTGTGCACTCACCACCCATTTTAAGAAATAACACTCTACTAACACTATTAAAGTGTGCTCCCCAATCACCTTCCTCTTGCGCCCATCAGAGGTAACCACCATCTTGAATTTAGTGCTTCTAATTCCCATATGTGTGTGTGTGTGTGTGTGTGTGTGTGTGTGTATTTATTTAATTTTTAAATCTTCACCTGAGGATATTTTTATTGATTTGAGAGAGAGAGATATCAATCAGTTACCTCCTGTACATGCCCGGACAGTGGATCAAACCTGCAACCTTTTTGGTATACGGAATGATGCTTCTTCAACCAACTAAGCTACCAGGCCAGGCATGTGTTTATACTTTTATCTGTCACGTATGTGTCCCCAAACAAGTCGTATTGTGTTGTTTGCACATCACTTTATCTAAATAATAACGAAGGACACACGTCCTCCTGCAGCATCAGTGGAGCTTCACTCCTGTTGGTCTGTGTAGCTCCCGTTGAATGTTATTTTCCAGAAGCAGAGAGCTGGGAAGGTTTGCAGTGAAATCGCCAGTGCATGAAAAAGGAAGCACATTTCATTTTGACAGTCTTTTCCCCAGCCATCCACCCAAACTGGTTTCAGCCTATATTTCTGGAAAACCTTTGTATCAAGTAAGATTCCATAAAATCTGCAAGATTCCATAAAATTTGCAGGGGAAAGAAAAGCACCCTCACAGTAAACAAGGGAGCCGAGTCACTGTTGTGAGAACCAGGCTTTTTGCAAGAGGAAGAGAATTTCCTGGTACAAAGTCAGAAGCGTCCCGCCAGCTGGCGGTGCCTCGCTGTGGTAGATGTTCAATAAACACTTGCCGCATGAGCAAATTAAAGGGGACAGGCACCCAATGAAAGAGCTCAGGTGATGGCAGAAGGTGGCTCTGAGTTACGATCAGTGTTGCCCTTCGCTCCGAATCAAATGGGGTTCAAGGATGGGGTAGGCGGTGTGGGTGAGCAGTAAGAGGAGAATTGAATTAGAGATGTAGGACCTCTGGGTTTAGTGCTAAGCTCTGTGTTCAATTCCTGGCATTGACTAGGTGACCGTGGGCACGGTGCCTAACCTCCCTGTGAGCCTCAGTTTCCTCATCTGTAAAATGGGATAATGAGAGTGTCTCCTAGGGTCAGTATGAGGAGGAAGGGGGATTGGCATGCGAAGGATTTGGGGCAGGTCCTGGCTGTCCACACAGGTAACAGGGGAGGGGACTCATTGGGCTAATGCAGCTCTGGTGCTGAGAGGAACCTTGGAAGCTGCTGCTCCAGAATTTCATGTCAACAGCAGCCTTGACCTCTGCAGAGCTTGAGTGGAGTGCCTCTCTGGATTTGGGGATGTTTTGGCACCCTCTTTGCTGAGTCTGACCTCTCCCCTGTTTTCCTTCCTTTCTGCATTAGTTCTCCCCTCATGGGTCTCCTGAATTCTGCCCTGAAGCAGCTTCCCCTCCCCCCCGCTTTAACTCAATGCACCATAGACCCTCTGAAGGAAAGAAATGTCAGAATTGCTATCCCCACAATGTATTTCAGGCTCAGGCTGTTTCCTGAATCTCTTTGCAGTTGCAGAGAAACAGAAGTTTAAGATTGACAGCTATCTCCCTGAGGGGCAGGGAGGTGTGTGTGTGTGGCTTTGCAGATTTCTGGAGGAATTGATTAGATCCTGCAAAATTCAATGTCAGACTGAAAGATTTTATGTGAGCTAATCAAGCCAGGCATTTGAACATAAGGATGAATGGCATGGGGCCAACATGTCTTAGGATATCAGACTATGGCAGGCAGGTTCTATCTCCTACAAACTGGTGGCTAAATAATATCTTTGTTCTATAAATATTAGTGGTTAACACTGAATTAAAAGAACAGAATTGCCCCCCCCCCACTTGTGATAAAGATCTATGGTACTCAAGATGCAGTAAACTCTCGTCCTGTATCTGTTAGCTATCTCCGTGTAACAAACAACTTCAACATCACAGCAGCATACAATGAGCATGTAGTTTCAAAAACTTATATTTTTATTGATTTCAGGATGGGAGAGGGAGAAAGAGATAGAAACATCAATGATGAGAGAGAATCATTGATTGGCTGCCTCCTGCACGTCCCACACTGGAGATCAAGCCTGCAACCCAGGCATGTGCCCTGACTGGGAATCGAACCGTGACCTCCTGGTTCATAGGTTGATGCTCAAGCACTGAGCTACGCCAGCTGGGCCAAACATGTAGTTTTTTGCTCACAAATGAGTAGGTCAGCTGGAGGGGCTCTGTTTCACGGGTCTCTTAACCTCTCTGGGACTAGCAGGCCAGCCAAGGTGTGTTCTTTTCTTGGTAATGGTGGAATTTGAAGAGGGCATGTGCTGCATGTCCCAAGCCTATGTTTGTGTCCTATCTGCACGGATCACATTAGCCAAGTTGAGTCACATGGCTAAGCCCAGAGTCAAGGGCAGGGATGTACACTCTGTCTTTTGTGGGAAGAATCACATAGAACAGGCCATGGATCCTGGCAAAGGTGAAGAGCCAGTGTATGGGGTCAGACAGACCTAGATTTGAACCCCTGCTCCGCCCCTGACTGTTATGACTTGAACACATGACTTAGCCTCTTTGAGCTTTGGTTTCTCCTCCATCTGATGAATGGGTATAATAATGGTACCCATCCGTATCTTGGATGTGCCATGAGGAATCCACAAAATGATACACACAAGCCACTTGGAGTTGCTGGCATGTGGCAAGTGCTCGGGAAATTCTGGCTGAGAAACAAAAGCTCTAAATGGTAGAATATACTCCTCCAGGGCGTGGGTCTGAATGAGGCATGTTGACACGAGCCACCGAGCCACCGTGAGAATGACGCCTTTGCTGCTCTTCCCGGAGCTTCAGCGACCTGAAGGGGCCTGCGACTCTCCAAATGCGTCTAACTTGGATCACAATAGATGATGGCACCAGATCTGACCCTGGAAATTGGAAGAGTGGGAAGCCTTGAATTGATCAGCAGGAAAACAGACAGCAGCAGCTGCTAAGGAGAGCAATATTTCCAGGACACAAGCAGATGGGAGGCCAGATTGCGACTATACTCGACTCTGAGGAATCTATTAGCAAACATTTAAAAATGGAGAGAAGCCCGGCTGGTGTAGCTCAGTGGTTGAGTGTTGGCCCGTGAACCAGGAGGTAACGGTTCAATTCCTGGTCAGGGCACACATGCCCAGGTTGCAGGCTCGATCCCCAGGAGGAGGTGTGTAAGCGGCAACAAACTGATGATTCTCTCTCATCACTGATGTTTCTATGCCTGTATCCCTCTCCATTCCTCTCTCTAAAAATCAATAAAAATATATTAAAAAGTAAAAAAAACGCACATTAATGTATTTGCTCAGGTTAAATATTTAAAATTTGTCGGGCTAACAATTATAGGCAAAGTGATACTCTTTTAGAAAAGAAATGAAAGTAGCCTGCTGTGCTTAAATAGCTTTTGCAGCAAAAATGAATAACACGACCAGTAATGACTTCTTTTCCTCCTGGTGGTCTGCCTTATTTAGCGATTTCAACTCATTTGCAAGAGCCGCTAACCTCAGGAACGCACACGTATGGACCCCCCCGTGGCAGTGGTGATTGCATCCCTGATACGGCCACTGTAGATGTGGCAATCCCACGTTACATAGGACTCAATGAAATGAAGACGATAAGGCAGCAGGGAGGTGGTCCTTTTAATATATTTTTTTAATCCTAGAGTTTATGTCTCCAATTTTCATGCATTTCCAAGTTCCATTAATGAAGTCACTCTTATTAAATTGAACTGAAATGGATTTTTAAAAATAGGGTGTCTCCTTTCCTCCAAAGTCTTTCAAGATTCAATCTGTCTGCACCTGTGCTGATCTGATCAGTGGACTTTATATGAAAGTGCCACAGAATGTCGGGGCCGGAAGAGGTCAGAAAAATCTTGCCTCTCCCTTCTCCCCCTCATTAACAGAAGAGAAAGGTGAGGAGCCAGAAAGCAATCCTCACTCAGGAATAAAGAATTCGGGGCTGTGAAAAGGCCGTGTAAGTAAGTGGCTTAATACAGCTGGGAAGGTGACCACCGGCATCTGTACCTTGTAAGGAATGCTGTGGAGGATGTCACTAGTTGTCTACACTCCATGTCTCTTCTCTGCTTCTTTGTCAATAAGGGACCCCTGCACTGTTTGGACATCAGTACACCCCCTGAATATGGCTAACTATTGAGGATGGGGGAATAATGAAGTGTTTTTCACTTTGGGGGAAGGGGAATTCCAAGTTCTGTAGTTCATTTCACCTTATGATGTGTGTGTGTGTGTGTGTGTGTGTGTGTGTGTGTGTGTGTGTGAATGAGCTGATGGAGGGGAAGAATGAAAGAGGGAGAGAGAGGGAGAAATTGCAAGGAAAGAAGAATGTCAGGAAACATGGGTGTAGGTTCCCATCACTGCCTTTTTGAGGATTCCACACCTGGTGGGTTAGGCAGTCCAAAGCAGACAGTGGCAGCCATTCTAGCCATCCCCAGTGCATGCTAAACATGTTCTGATCAAGTACCAAATCCATGACCTGCTGTGCAGCATTTGAGCTCCAGCGAGTGTCCGCTCTCTATTCCTATAGAAGTTAGAGGAAGCGCCTGTTTGTGACAAGCTTGATCACCTGTAGATGTGGTTTAGCGACTTCATCATGAACAGCGAATCAGGAAGATTTCTCATGTCCTTGCTCCCAACCGCAGCTGCAGTGCAGAGGCTCTGGACAGCCTCCTGTTCCCCCAGACCCTCTTCCTCCCTTCTAATTTAGCCGCCTCGGAGGGCAGTATGTGTCAGGGCAGACCTGTCCGGGGACATTTCTCCTTTGAAAGCTTTCCGATGGAGTCTCCTAAAACAATGACATTTAATTACAAAGAGAGGCTTTCTTTTGGTCCCGACCACAGCAAATGTTTCAATCAAATGCACGCAGTCGCCTAAACCGGTTTGGCTCAGTGGATAGAGCGTCGGCCTGCGGACTGAAAGGTCCCATGTTCTATTCCGGTCAAGGGCATGTATCCTGGTTGCAGGCACATCCCCAGTAGGGGGCATGCAGGAGGTGGCTGATCGATGTCTCTCTCTCATCGATGTTTCTGACTATCCCTCTCCCTTCCACTCTGTAAAAAATCAATAAAAAATATATTGAAAAAACAACAACAAAAAAACAAATGCACGCAGTCCTTGTACTGTTTTCTCTCCCTTTCTCTTGCCCCGTGAGATGGTGAAACACACACACACACACACACACACACACACACACACACAGAAGCCACACAGTTTGTGTGTTTACTTGATTGTTTTGACAGGCTTCCAAGGGGGCTGTGAAGTCACGGGCTCATTTCTCAAGTTCAGGTTCAAGCAGATAAACACATTTTGATTAAACCACCTTTAAACTCATTATCAGCTCAGCAGTGACTCCTTCCAGCATGACCTTTCGTGTTCCCTGGTTGCTGACCTTGGTTTGTATTCCACCGAGGCTCCGTAGGGTGGCCCCGGGAAGGTGGACATAGTGGGAAGCGAGAAGACCCCTCTTAAGATTGGACACATGTACATTTAGGCTAAAAGAAACTACTTTATGCGATGAGTTGTGAATAGATATGATGTCAAGAGATGATACGCTGACATAGTGGTTAAGGGCCAGGACTCTGGGTCAGACCTGCCTGGGCTGGAGTCTTGAGTTCATTACTTCCTTAGCCTCACTTTCCTCATCTGTAAAATGGGCACAATAATAGTGTCTACCTCACAGGATTGCTGTGAGGGTGACGAAGGGAAACTGGAATGTTTGGGGAGTGTCTGGGTGGCCTCGCATGGCTCTCTGTTTCAATCCCAAGCCAGCATGACTCGTTGTCTGAGCCTTAGAATCCTTCTCCAGGCAGCTCCTACCAGTAGCCAGCTGTGTGCACACAATATGAAACTTATGCTTTGTCCCTAGGCTTTTCCTGTAAGTATTTGGGGGAAGGTGCACTAGACCATGAGGTCAATGATATGAACACATTTCCCTGGACCGCAGGGTTGAATTTGCTCTTGTCTCCTTCTCCTCCCACCATCCCCCCAAACTTCCCCAGAATGTTCATGCCAGGTCCCAGGGAAGCCAACACCATAAGCTCCCTTTAGGGAGTCCACATGCCTGAGTAAGGTTGAGCCCAAATCCACATCCGCTGTGTCTTTAATCAGAGCTATCCAAAGGGTGGTCTGCATGCCGGTGCTACGCCACGAACCAACTGGTCTATGACCACCAACCAGGTGGCTTAAGACAATAGACATGTTCTGGAGGCCAGGAGTCCAAACCAACGTGTGAGCAGGACTGTGCTCCCTCTGAGACTCTGGTTAGATTCCGTCCTTGTCTCTCTTTTTTGAAGTTTAGCTGGGATTTGTATTCGTCCTTGTCTCTTTCAGCTTCAGGTAGCTCCCAGCACTCCTTGGCTGGTAGACACATCCCTCCAGTTCTGCTTTGGTCGTCACACAAACTTGGTCTTTGTGTGTATCTTTGTGTGGTCTCCCCTTTTTTGGCAGATATCCCAAAAATGTATCTTTCTTTTTCCTTTCGTTTTCATTCACATGCACATGGCCCGCAGCACGGCATACATTTCAGGTATGCAGCACAGTGACTGGAGTTACATATATGGTAACATATCGCCATAATAAGCTTTGTTAACGTCCATCCTGCAGTTTGTCTTGGTCTCTGCGGTGCACAGGGTGCTTCCGCCTCACTCTGTGTTCCAGGGTTTTCTCAGGGGGGTCTTGTCCATGAATGGTTGTTGGCTGCTCTTGTGCGGGGGAGCAAGGTTGGGAGTGATCAACATTGGCCTCTTGGTGACATCGCTCACTCTGCTCTTCTTATAAGGACGCCAGCGATTGGACTTTCGGAGGACGGTCAAGGGCCGCTCTAATCAATATGACCTCATCTTAACTAATGGCATTGGCAAAGACTCTGTTTCCAAGGAAGGTCACATGCAGAAGTTCCAGATGGACAGGCATCAGGGGACACCCTTGGACCCGGTCCAGCCTGCACTTTCCAGAGCACATTTTGAGTAGCTCTGTCTAAGCTGATTCCATTTTCTGTCCTGGCCCCTGCATGGGTATGGAGGTGGTATGAAGAGTCTTCCTGCGCCCAGCCAGTGTGGCTCAGTGGTTGAGCATCAACTCATGAACCAGGAGGTCACGGGTCCATTCCCGGTCAGGGCACATGCCTCGGTTACAGGCTTGATCCCCAGTGTGGGGCATGCTGGCCAATCCATGTTTCTCTCTCATCGATGTTTCTCTCTTTCTCTCAAATCAATAGAACCCCTTTTTTAAAGAGCCCCCCTGGGAGATGAGCGGAGACACCCTTTGGGGAGTAGGTGCCTCCACAGCTGGTGCCAGGCTGAGGAAACGCTTCCCATCCCAGCAGAGCAGCTCAGCCAGCCTGGTGCTGGACTTAGGCTCGCCTCGTGCCTTTCAGAACCCTACCGGTGCCTGAGGCCGCCCTGCTGCTCACGCAGGCCCGCAGGTCCCGTGCGTGGGGTTTCTTTCCTCCCAGGGGATGGCTTTCTAAGGAAAGCAAAGTAGGATCCCAGCGTGAGGCAAACGCCCTCATCGAGGAGAGAAACAGGATAAACAGATCTGCGGCATCCCTCGGCATGCCTTCCGGGGAGCAGCTCCTAACCGTGAGG
>JAAGEH010000417.1:12142940-12177485 GCA_011751065.1 Lasiurus cinereus | reverse complement strand
TTTGTTTAAAAACCTACATTGACTATCATTGTTTGGATATATCCTACCTAATTCATTTAAGTAGTCTTCTATTCAAAGGCATCTGGATTGTTCTTAATATTTTGCTCTTTCAATTCTGCAGTGAATAACCTTGCAATAGATCATTTTGCACAAGTCGAAACACCTCTATAGGATACATTTCCAGAAGAATTGCCATGTCAAAGAGTATCTGCAGCATTTGTAATTTTGATAGATGTTGTCAAATTATGCACCCTAGGAGCCCTGCCACCAGCAGGGCTTGAGAATACCTTTCCCCACAGCCTCACCAACAAAGCCTGTTATCTGCCATTTGGATTTTTGCCAATCTGCCAGGGGAAATGGCATCTCAGTGTTGCTTTAATTTGCATTTCTCTTTTTGGAGCGAGATTTGAGCATCTTTGCAAATGCTTAAGAGTCATTTACATTTTCTTTTCTACCAACTGTCTATTCATTACCCTTGAACCATATTTCCATTGGATTGTCTTTTTATTGATTCCCTCATGCACCTTTGCTGAATAAACAAATGAATGAAATGAAATGAATTTAAATACAGGGCTCTGAATACCCTGGTTCAACATCCGAAATAAAACCCAGCAGAAGCAAGAATGGGTTGGGCCTGACTGTGGCTGTTCACTGTGCTCTTTTGATAAAAAGCCCAGGACCTCACATTTCAGTACCAGCCCTGATGGACAGCTCTCCAGGAGGCCGAGGTATTGAGGCCCAAGGAAGCAGCCTTGTGCAGCCAAGAGCTGAGAGTGTCCGGAGGCCTGCCTTGGTCCAGTGGGGCTGGAGCAGGGTGGGGTGGGGTCGTGTGCTTCCAGGGCTCAGGAGACTTCATTCCTTCTCTGAGATGGGTGGTTAGACACGAGGTGAGCAGGTGGCAGGTTGACATTAAGGAGGTGAATCTTGGTTCCCACCTGGATGGGAGGTGTACCAGCCTCACCTGATGTACCTTCCATGAACCACACACCTGCCTTGCTTTCAGCCAGAGTGGGCTCAGCACCAGTTCTCATGATCTGAGAGACAATGGTTGTTTCTACCTGTCCTGCAGTTGACTAGCATCTTGTGCCTGGGGAGTGTCTCACTCGATCGTTCTCTGAATTCTCCAGCAGGGGCACAGCCACCAACACCCTTCCTCCAATGCCCACTGTGTCCCTCTGCTGCCCTCCAGCACAGCAGCCCGACAAGCCCCTGGATACCTCCCTCCCATTACCGGTAAGTCATCGATCAGCTCCGAGAGTCAGCGAAGAGCAGCATCTATTTAAAGAAGCACACGTTTCGAGTGCTGAGTCACATCGGACTGGACCAGCTGGCCCGTGTCCGGGCAGCATGGATGCTCGTGGCGCAGCGGCCACTGCAGCCTGGCTCAGACTTTGGCAGCCACCCCAAAGGCTCTGAACCGAGGCGCCCCGTTTAATCACATGACGCCCAGGCTTCTCTCTCAGATAGACCTTGAGAATAGAATGGCTCCACCACAGTCCTCTCATTCTTAAAGGGAGGGAATTGAACAAGTTAAACTTGAAATCATGTTCAGTGTAAACTGCATATAATTAGGGTCCCCTGGGGCCCAGTCTTTGTTCTGTGTCAATTCAAAGAAATAACAATTTGTCCGAAAAATATAATTGACCATAATTCCATTTTTCGCTTAGTAGCTCAGAAGACCCCAAAGGTTGTGGTATGCTTGGGGGTCAACCCAAGAAGTACATTCTTCTTCATGAATTGGTTTGTTTGTTATTTTCAGGTATAAGTATCCTTGGTGAGGTTCTTATTTCTATCTTATTTTTAATTTTCTATCTTATTTTTAATTTTCTATACATGCATAGATCAATGCTACACGTGTTTGCAAATTAGAAGGTAGGAGTGGATAGCAGGTTAAAATGCTCCCTCCCACATCTATTATCTTGCCAGAGACAAGTCTCTTATATATCCTCTCGCCTGTTAACACAAATGATCTCTTTCACAACATAGTCCAGGTATTTGTCTTTTAAATTGTTTAACTATGGGAAAATCCAAACATGTACAGAAGCAAAGATGCACCCCTCTGTATTCATTGTTCACCTTAGCAATATCAGCATACTGCCCTTGGTTTTCCAACTATATAGTACGCATTGGACCTTGTTCCATTCCAGTCATGTAAACTCAGCTTGTTTCTTCTCCTGGTTGCTTAGTGTCTATATATACAAAAGCCTAAGCTGGCCAACCCCCTGACTGGCTGCCACCCCCGCCCCCAATCGGCCCAATCGCAGGCTAGAGTGGGGGATCACCCACCGCCATGCACAAATTTGTGTGCCGGGCCTCTAGTTCTATAATAATGACGGCTTTCCCATGATTCAATTCACCAGTCTCCTAATGATGGACATTTATATTGTTTCCAGTTTTCCGTTACTACAAACAAATGCTGCAATGCATTTTTTTTTTTACAGCCGTGTCTGAGTACATGTGTGGATAAATCTGTAAGTAGTTCCTGGAAGTGGAAATGCTGAGTCAGAGGCACATGCATTTGAATATTGATAAGGGCTGCCAAATGGCCCACTAATGGAGCCGCATTCATTCCCATCCCCGCTAATAGTACACGAGTGTGCTCATTTCCCCACATGCTCATCAGCATAATGTGTTATCACATTTTTTATCTTTAAAATACTTTCTTCTAGTTAGGTCTCCGGCAATATTTTCCAAACCCAGAAGTGAGATGTATTTAGTAAGTTGTGAAGCCAATTTAGTGGGTGGAACTCATCAGAGAACAGACTAGAACATACCAGAGAATGCCATTTATGACAAAGGCAAGTGTTGCTTGTGAACCTCTGGCTTCAGTGGCGCCTTTGTGTTTGCCTGTGTACATGGGTGTGTTGTGATGTGAAACACGGATCTTACTGGGGGTGTGGGTCTGACGACTTTGAAAAGGTCCCTTCCCCATCTCATCTCTGCTCCTGTCCTCAGAGAAAAGTGTTCTGATGGAAATCCACCCCACGACGGGCACCCCACCCCACCTCACCCCCTGCAGGTGCAGACAGCTTCTCACGGGGCCTCCAGGAGGCGCTGCTGGGGGCTGATTCACTCAAGGCAGATGTGTCTTCTTTCTGGGGGGCTGTCCTGTGCATTACAGGACACTAAGAATCCTTGACCCCAGGCACTCTGGCCAGGAGCTTCTAGTCACTGGATGCTGAAGATGGCCTCACTCACTTTCCTAAGCTCCCCTCCGGGGGTCTCTACCACCCCCAATGCAAAGCCTCGCTGCCTTGCTGGGTCCTGGAAACAGTGGCTATAGTTGGACTTAAACAACTTTTTGTCTCAGTCACCTTTGCTTTAAAAAGTCCTTCCGGCCTCACTCAGGGTCCGCTGTGTCTTCTGTTTGGAACACTAAGCCCCCGTCTCATGTGTGCACTCACACACGCACACACACACACACACACACACACACACACATGCACACACGCACACACGCACAACCTGGCCATTTCCCCTACTCATCCTCAGGTCCCAGTGTCACTCATTTCGGGAGGTCCCCCTGATAGAAACTGTCTCTTCCTCTCCACAATCACAGTGCCTTTCTATTTCCCCTTATTTTGTGAATGACCTGACCCTCCATCTAGTGTTTATGCAACTCCCTGAGGACAGGGCCCCTGGTGTCCACACCCCCCCCCCCAGGTGAATCCTAAGTGTGGTGTCTACTAGCGAGGAGGCACGCCACTGACATTTCTCGGAGGGGTGATTTGCGGTGTTCTCTTCTCACTGAGCATCAGGAGAGGTACTGATGGGCCAGCCACCATTTCCTAAGGGGACTAAACAAGCCGTCTTCCTTCGGCTGCTGCAGCTCCATGCATCTGTGAAGCGATGGGGAATCTGATGAATTGTCCGAGGCAGGCCATCAGCCAGGGGCCCGGCAGGTGCAGAGGCACACCCGACCCAGGAAACCTGCACAGCAGCCAAGGGCTGCTTACCAAGAGAGGAAGCGGAAGTGGCAAGGCCCCTGGAAAGCCAGGCTCCTGGCTTCTATTGTTCGAAGCAAGCCCAGGCCAGCACACGTGCGGGGGTGAGGGGGTGGGGTGGGGGTGGGGTGCAGGGGAATTAACCACCTCTTGTGGACAGAGCTGCAGAGGCTTGTCGCAGTGTGGAGCCCCATGGCAAGGGCTGTGGGTCCTGGGGAAGGCAGAATTAGGGCCACTTCTGCAGCCAGCCACACTCATGTCGTTATGCGGAGATCACCTTAGCCCTCACTTCTTAGACTGCTTGTGAGGATTCAGTAAGATCATGCACATGCAGCAGTGATATGGAGCCAGGTTTGCAGGAGGCGCTCAGCAAATCTCAGCCATTGCCGTGGCCACCGCTGTGATAATCAATATATCATGTGATTGATTTGAGTCCTCCTCACCCCTGGGCATCTGCTCCGTGCAGCTCTTAGTTCAGATCCCCTGGTCAGATTGGCTCCTGCGTGCCCGATCGCCTTCCCTCTCCACAGAGGAGCAAGTCAGTTCGTGGAGAACTTACGTGATTTCTCGCAAAGATGCCACAGCACATTAGTGTCCTTTGACCACTCACTGTCAAGGCAGCCAGAGCAGAGATCTATTTAAAGAACACATAGGTGCCTTTGCCGTTTGCCATCAAAGCCAGGCCAGGGATGGAAACACATCTGAGCTGGGTGGAAGGGTGCGGACAGGAGACAGACCTTCCGCCTGTCACTGCCTCGACGCAGGAGTGGGGAAGTAATTGCCCAGTGGAGTCTGGTCACCTCCTGTTCATTAAGGATGCCACCAGCTGCCCGTTAAGGGCTTCTTGTTTATGTTTATTTCCAAAGACGGGCGATCGAGCCTGGAGTTGGACGAACCGCACCGGCTGCAATGTTGCTAAATGCCATCGCCCTGCTGACAGTGCCTCCGCTGGCCGAGAGATCCTGACATGGAGCTTAGAGAAAAGGGATCAGGGGGTGTTGGTTTTGTTGGGGTTCTTGTTTATGGCCAAGCAAGGAATGGCCAGGGCACTTTTCACCACTCAGGAGAAACCTCAGCAGCAGTCGCTATTATGGGGCTGACATCAGCCCTTCTTCCAAGCAGGACGCACCAGCATTTGCAAAAAGCATCTCCGTGTATAGGAAGAAGAGCAGAATGCATTTACTGATAGAAATCTCCCTGACTTTTATTTTTTGAAAAGGGGGGAAATACCTTCTTTTGATCCCGTCTCCAAACAGAAGCAAAGCCAGCGATGAAATGTGTTTGTGATTCATCAGAAAGCAGATGGATTTTATTTCTCTTATTTTTAGAAGGTGGCCATCTAGGTACTGGGTCCTGGCAAATGGCAGAGGGATTATATTTGGAAATCCTAATTGGGAGAGGCCTTCTTTAAAAAGCTGCCCAAAGCCACGCTGGCTCCCACAGATGCTTCCTTGGCTCTTTCTTTCTTTCTCTCTAATCTTTCTGACACCCCAAAAGTAGTGCACACACAGAATGAAAAGAATCTATTCTGCCCATCCTTGATGTTTATGTGACTTTGTAGTTCCTCTCCGGCAGCCCCTATCCCGTCCTCTGGCTTCACTTGAAAGAATGGTGTCAGAGGAAAATGTTAAATTTAATGTTTTGTAGTTGAGAAACTCAACTCCAATAAGCTAAAGCAAAACAACAAACAAAGAACAAACAAAAGCACTTATTGATTGACATGGAAAAGTGCAGGGGCTTCAGGCCTGGCTGGATCCAGGTGCTCAACTAATGGCAGAAAGCATTCTCTTACGGCACTCTCTCTTTTGCATAAACTTCAGTCTCAGGCTAGAGGAGGGCAGCGATGCTCCAGGCGTATATTACACCGGCTTAGCAACCCTTCCTTCTTAAGAGCACTAGCAATGGGAAGACTTTAGACTTCTAACCTTTAAAACTGAGGGAATAACTCCTGTAGATCCAGGAACTACTGGTCACTGGCCTTCCTTGGTACCAAACAGTGTGGCCAAAGGCACAAAATAGATGGATTGGTCAGGTGTGGACATGTGCCAGCTCCTGGAGTCGAGGGAGGCCGCAACTACACTCGGACTTCACGGGCCAGCTACGGGGGAAGGATGGCTGACCCAAAGGGCAACCCGGGGCACGGAAGTATGTCCCGGCCCCAGCAAAGGCAAAAGACGGCCTTTGCGATGATGTGCTAGTCTGGGTCCTCCCGGAAGCACACACCAAGCAGGACCAAATGTGCAAAGACTGGGTTAGGGAAACACACTTACGGGAGGAAACAGGAAGAGAGCCAGCAAGGCTTGAAGAGCCACCCGAGCGAAGGGGGAGGGAAGGAGCGTGGCTGGGAGCACCCTCGGCTTGTGTTCAGTCTAAGGAGGTGTCAGGAGTCCTCTGGCCACGGTGTCTGCCGGAGGAGTCCCGCGTCGCCCGAGATCAGGGCCTTGTTGGAATATCTCTGCTGCGCTGGGTTCTGGGCTGGGAGCAGCCCCTGGGAAGTGTGGTCTTATTTGCACCGATGGGTTTTTTCGAGCGTAGCAGCCGGGGCCCTCCGTCAATCAAGCTTCCTGTAGCTGGAAGTCTGCGAGGCACATTCTCAGGGCTGCCGCAGATAATAGCTCCTCTGTCTAAAGCATCTGGTCGATTCAAAGGTGCTGCCACGGCTCGTAGCTAAGTTGATCCCTTCAGTACAAATAACAGTGTCGTCACCTCCCCCCGTTTTATAGAGGGGGAAGGTAAGGCAGGAGAGGTAATGATGTGTCCCAAGCCACTCCACTAGCAGTCAAGAGCTGGGACTCGGAACCTGACCTTCACCTACCTACCTCTCATACCTCCCTGCATGGGGTGGCATAGCATCCCCCGAAATCCATAACCACCTGGAATCTCAGAATGTAACCTTATTTAGAAATAGGTGGGTCCCAAATTCAGTAGAACTGGTGTCCTTTTAGGAAGAGATGAAGACACAGATACAGATGTGGCAGAGGGAAGAGTGCCATGTGACGGTGGAGGCAGAAACTGGAGTGATGCAGCCACAAGCCAAGGAGTGTCGGCAACCACCAGCAGCATGGAGAGAGGCATGGCTCTGTTGACACCTTGACTTTAGACTTCTAGCCTTTAAAACTGAGGGGATGCTCTGTTGCTCTAGCCATCCACTGGGTGGTAGTTTGTTACAGCAGCTCCAGGAAACTGATACGCCCTCTTAAAAGCACCTGCCACCCTCCTGGTTCTCTCTGTCTGTGCTACCTGACTCTTTCCGGAACCCAGCTTCATGGGCACTGCTGAGTGGATAAATCCAGAACTCCGGAGCCAGTGGTCAGAGAGCAGAGGCATAGACATGCCGAGCCAAGGAGACTCAGGGCATGTGCAAACCAGGGAAAGTGGCCGAGACATTGTCATGTTGATATCAGGTACCCGCAGATGTGATGAGATGAGAAGGGCGTTTCACCTCTGTGGGATGCTCTCCCCAAACCCACGACTCCAGCCTAATCATGAGAATCAGACAAGCCCAAACAGGGCGGACCTTCTACCAATGACTTGACCAGTGTCAAGGTCATGAACTAGGAAAAGGGTGAGAAACTGTCACAGACTGGAGGACTGCCTGCAACCTCAGACCCCCGGCATAACCAGAAAGACACGAGTGGAATCCAACCGGAGGCAGTAATAGCGTTGACCCCGTGTTAACTTGTTAGTTTTGACAACTGTGCTGTGGAATTGTAAGATGTTGACATTAGGAGAAGGTGAATGAAGGGTATGAGCTTTTCTGTAAATCTGAAATCATTACAGAATAAAAATGCTATTTAAAGAGAGAGAGAGACAGAGAGACAGAGAGACAAGAGACAGAGAAGCAAAACAAAGAGAATACCATGGGGCCAGGGAGAAACTTGATGTATGATGGACCAAATCATATCACGTCTGGCTAAATTTCATAGCCTGTCCTTGGCTACATCTCCCCATCCATCATTTATGTATCCATCCATTCGACAATTTTTATTGAGCACATCTTGTATATTATATACTCTTAGGTCCTAGGGATACAGCTGTGACAGACGATCAGGTGTCTGCTCTCATCGGACTGATATTGTAGTAAGAAAAACAGACTATCCACCCATCAATCAATCATCTATCCATCTAAATGAACGCTAAGTTATCAGGTGATGGGGAGTGCTGTGCAGAAAATGGAAATAGGCAACGAGGGGGAGTCGGCCGGAGAAGGCCTCGCTGAGAAAGGGACTTCAGCTGGGAGCCGAATGACCCGGAGGAAGCCTGCCATGCAAAGAGCAGGAGGAAAGCAGTCCAGGGGGAGCAGCTGGTGCAAAGGCCCGGAGGTGGCAGCAAGCTTGGGTGCTTGAGAGGCCCGAGGCTGGAGCCCAGCGAGAGGGGGAAGGGGTAGGAGTGGCGGGGGGACGTAGGGCCTACATCATCTACTTGGCTCCTCCCTGTGTTTCCATCCCCTTTGGTCCCTTGGAACATCTAGGGAAGAGGATCCTCTCGCATCTTTTTACAGGGGTGGGAAGGAGAGGCTCGGCACCTCTCTTCCCTTTCCCTGCAAGGGATTATGGGAGTATCAGGATAGGTCAACAAGCAGAAACAGTTTCGTGCTTTGATGCCCCTCCAGGTTGACTTGAGAACGGCATGTAACGCTTATGTAAAACTCCCCCACCCCCACCCCGGGTCTGACCAGGTCTCCTGTGCTCGAGAGGGTTTGCCGTCTGAGTGAGCAGGGATGTTGCGTGAGGCTGCAGCTTTCGGGCCATCAGGTCCGGTGCAAGAGATTGGCCGCTGATCTTCCCCCCACCCTCTTTCCCTGCACAGGTGTCACTTCCTATATTTTCCCCAAGTCTCCTCTTCCATGTGGTTCCGGCCCATGAGAGGGGCCCTGGGTGAATGAGGTGCTTGATTTCTTTCAGCGCAGTTTCTATGCTGTTTTCAGGCTGTGGTGGGGATGGTGGGAGACCGTGAGCTATAGGCATCCGCGTCAGAGAGAGAACCTTTGATCTCTGGCAAAACCACGGTGCCCCTTCCCATTCCTGCAGTTGTGCATTGATTTACCAGATTCTGATTTGGAAGTCATCCTGTGCCAGACACTGTGTCAGGTACCTGAAGACAGATGTGATCCTCTAGCAGGGACCTCCCGGGATGGAGACCTGGTCCAGGTCCTTCTAACCTGGTGTGTAGAGACCAGCATCTGGACGATGCAGAATCCCGTTTCAGGCTAACCCTGAGCCTGTCCCGGGGGCCCCTCCCCTGGAGTGAGCTGTGCAGTCGATTTAAACGACCCTCTGTTGTTGGACCCGTCCGTGGTTTCCCATTTGTCGCCATGAGAAGCAAGGCCGGGATGATAATCTTTGAACAAACGCCTAGCTGTTTCCTTAGGTTACGCTCCTGAGAGGCCCCAGGGGTGGAGCAGGAGGTGGGTGGGTGTCATTTCTAAGGTTCGGGCACACGGTGCCAGATCGCCCTCCAGGAAGTTCTGTGCCAGCTTACCTGGCCGCCGGGAACAGCGGACCCGATGCCTGGGCTGCCGCCGGAAGACGGGAAAGTCCGCAGCACTTTCCCCGCCCGCCACACGGGCTCCGTGGCAGAGCCAGCCTCCGCCTCGCCTCGCCTGCTGGAGCTGGGTCGCGTCATGCTGGCATTACATAAGTGTGATGCCGAGAAATCTCCCGGGAGGAACCATGCTCCCCAGATGTGAGAGGCGGGAGGGAGAAACGCTCGGGGCGCTGAGAGGTGGGTCACGTGGCATGCCCCTACCCTTCCCTCACCCCCCACTTCCCAGGTCTCCCGTGGAGGTAACCTGGCTCCGCCTCTCCCCACCTCACACATGTCACAAAAATAAGCTTCCTCTCCCCAGGATATTTTAGAGCTCCTGTCACTTTTTTGTGATTTGGGGGCCGTTTCCTCGCTCTCCCCATGGCCTGGAGCATGGAGGGGTGGCGTCTTAGTCAATCCAGTATCCCCAGCATCTGCCTCCTTGATAAAAAACGAACAAAATGCGAATAAGAATCTCAGTAATGGTAAGAGTATCAGCTAATGTGTTGAGCACTTGCTCTGTGGTAAGCATTTCACAGGCTGTATATTTTATCTCTTCGAAGGAGCCCCATAAATGAATGATGTGTCGTTATTACCCCCATTTCACAGATGAAGATGCTGCGGCTCAGAGAGGTGACGTGACTTGCCCCAGGTCACACAGCCTGTGAGTGGGGCTCAAGCCAGTGTCTTTCAACCATTCTGCTGGGTGCGTGGCGAGCATTTGAGGCACCAAATGAGGAGCAAGTGTTCCCTCTGCTCCCTCCCCAACACTAGCTATTGACCGGAAGACCTGGACACATCTCCCCCTGCAGAACGGAGGAATCTGTTCTCTTCGTTTCCAGGGAAAGCCAGACGGGGCGGGGGTTGAGAGGGTTGGATTGGAGGAGTGCTTTGCAGGACCTACTTCTCCTTATCTTCCCCTCCCCCAACTTCCAGTCTCAGTGGGAATCATTCCTTTCCCATCAGAGCTTCAAGCTCCTTTTGCAAATGTCGATTCCACCAGCAAATGCCAGCCCCCTCCATCTTAACACCGTGGTGGGTGTTGGGACATCTGAGCTGTGTGCTCAAGCTGCTCTTCCTCTCTGCACTCATCCTCTCCACTGCCCAGCCCCGTCCCTCTCCAGGGAGCCTTCCTGGCCTCGCCTGCTCCCTCGCTCTCCCTGTGGCCAGGCACTGACGGTCTGCGGTGACAGTCTAGCCCAGGCCCCCCTAGACTTGTTTAGAGAGAGCAGCCTTGTGAAGACCCGGGGCTCCTGGCGGAATCCCATCGTCTACTGACATGTCCCATTTCTGATAAACATGCCATGGTGGGTGGCCAGCTGCCCCTTCCTGAGATCACAGTAAGATAAAGACACAAGCATCCAAAGCCGCAAGAATGATCCACTGGTTTGGCAGTGCCCGAACACCCGCTTTGTCCCAGGCCCTGAGAACTCAGATACACGAGACGGAGCCGTGCTCTTGGACTGTCCGGTCTGAAGGGGGAACCGGTTACCGTGCAGGTTGGCCCAGTGGAGGGTTAGGCTGAGTTGGAGGAGTTCAAATGAGGGACAGACATGCGGTCAGCCTTCAGTGAGTGCCATTTGTCGTCACAGACCAGAAGCAGCTGGTGGAGGGGCCCTGCGAGAGGGAAGACCCCGTTCGCTTCCTTTATTTTCTTGGCACGAGACCATGCGTCTGGAACCAAGCAACTGGGAAGCTGCCTCTGGGAGATGCAGTTGCTGAGGGGAGGGGGCCGAGGTGAAGCCAGCGCACCTAGAGGCCTGGTGCTGCCGAGGCCCTGGACATCGAAGGAGAAAAATCAGGCTTATCCTCGCCCTGCCTTCCCTCAGCTGGAGTGCCTTTGCAGAGAAGAAAACGTGATGTCACCACTGGAAATGCAATGCCATATTTTTCGAATGCACTTGAAAATAAACACGTAACATGTGAGCCTTAAAACAATGCTTGCACGCAAACCACCTGACATCGTTTTCTGTGTCTCGGCAGAACATGTGCATTCTTTGGGGAGCTCTTCTCTTTAATACTACTACTGTTAATAATAATTATAATACAATGGCAACAATAAAAAAAGAAAGACGAGACACATGGGACTTCCTATATGCTAGGCACGGTTCTAAGTGCTTTTGTCTGTGTTAGCTAATGTGACTCTACTGACAACCATAGGCGGAGGTATTGTTTGTATCCCCACTTCACAGATGGCAACACTGAGGCACAGAGATGTTTAGTTACTTCCTCCAAGGCACACAGTTCGTGTGCGGAAAAGCCAGATTGGAACTTCGACAGCCTTGCCCTAAACCTGGCCTTTTAAACATTTCTCATACTGTCTGCCCACTCTCTTTCCTCCAGCACCTCTGGATGTTTTTTAAAAAATATGTATTTTTATGATTTCATAGAGGAAAGGAGAGAGAGAGAGAGAGAGAGAGAGAGAGAGAGAGAGAGAGAGAGAGAAACATCAATGAAGTGAAACAGTGATTGGCTGCCTCCTGCATGCCCCTCAATAGGGATTGAACCCACAACTTGGGCATGTGCCCTTGACCGGAATCAAACCCGGGACCCTTCAGTCTGCAGATTGATGCTCTATCCACTGAGCCAAACCATCCAGGGCAGACATTTTAGGCTGGATGCTTGTCTAGGCTCCTGGAGCAGTGGTTCTCAACCTTTCTAATGCCGCTACCCTTTAATACATTCCTCATGTTGTGGTGACCCCCAACCATAAAGTTATTTTCGTTGCTACTTCATAACTGTAATTTTGCTACTGATAATGAATTGTAATGTAAATATCTGTGTTTTCCGATGGTCTTAGGTGACCCTGCTAGCAGTTCTCAACCTGTGGGTCATGACAAGCTAAGATGAGGAAACTGAGGCTCAGAACACGCAAGTGACATATTCAAGGTCACACAGCTGGTGAATGAGGGAACCAAGATTGGAGCTCAGTGCTCCAGAATGCAAGTCCTAGCACCGAATTGACTGATTAATAAATAATACTGGCTGACTTGTCTTAAAAGCGTGTCCTGCCAAGTCCTGTAACATCTTCTCTGTAATCACCCATTTTCTCCTGTGGCGGCTAATGAGCTTCCTTAAGACTTGCTCCTTTCCCAGTGGGAAGGGGTCTGTCAGGACACAGGCCAGCCTTGGGGACTCAGCCATTCTCTCTCTGTTTTGCTTCCTCTTTCTCTCTTTTTCTCGCTCTCCCGTGTCTCTGCCGCATTTGTTTGTTTGTCTTTGACAGATCCTCCGGGATGAGCTGTGCTCCTGTGACATTTCTTCCCTTTTGTGTTCCTGATGATAGCATTTCCCTGGCGGCTCTGAAAGAGAAGGTTGGAGCGAATAAAGCGCCGCTCGCCTGGCAGTGCCAGCCAGCCACAGAGCCTGGTGGCCCGGCGAAAGCTTGGAGCACGCGTCCTTTCTCTTCAGGCCCCTTCTGTGTGGACATGTGTGCGGTGCACGTGCACACGTACACGCACACGCACACTGTATTGTAGGACAGGCTGTGATGTGATTGGAACATTGGTTCCTCTGGCCAAGGGGGAGCTCATGATCCCTAAGGCTGAGTTACTATGAGATGATCCCTAAGACTTCTCATCGTAGGCGCCTCTGCAGAGTTGCGGTATCAGTTTCCCACGGCCCCTGTAACAAATAACAAATAACAAGTTTAGTGGCTTAAAGATCCCAGACTTATTTTCTGGAGTCAGAAGTCAGGGCTGCTTGAGGGGGAAATCTGTTTCCTTTGCTTTGTCAGCTTCTGCAGGCTGCCTGCTTTCCTTGGTTTGTGGCTACTTCCCGCCATCCTCAAGGCCAGCCACATGACCTCTCTCTGTCTCTCTCTCTCTCTTTCTTTCTTTTTTTCTTTCTTCCCCCTCCCGTTCTCATTCCTTCCCTTCCTCCCTCTCTCTCTCTCTTTCCTTCCTTCCTTCCTTCTTTCCTTCCTTCCTTCCTTCCTTCCTCCCCCCTCTTTCCCTCTCTATCCACCTACACACTTCATCATCACCTCTCCTCTCTGACCTCAGTGCCCCCCCTTTTTCCCTTGTAAGAGTTCTTGTGATTACACTGGGCCCCTCCAGGTAACTCAGGGTAATCTCTCCATCTCAAGATCCTTAACTTAATCCTATCTGTAAAGTCTCATTTGCCATGTAAGGTACTATATTCACAATATCTTGGGATCTGAATATGGACATCTTTTGAGACCATTTTTTTTCTGTCCCACTTGCCCAGTGAAGTGGGGCTTTTTTGTGTGCAACATTCTTCCTTTTGGGCCTATCTTAGTACCCATCTCCCTGGGAGACAGAACAGCACAATGGGCTCTGAAGCAAACGGCTTTGATTCACACCCTGCCATCCCCTCTCTTCCTAGCTGTGTTACCTTGGGCAAGTCACCCAACCTCTCTGTGTCTGATTTCCTCATCTAGAAGATGAGGGGAAAATGTAACACAACTTAATTGCACTGTGATGGCATGGAAAGTACTGGGGTGACAAGGCATCTTGTTCATGTGGGGAACAATAAGCACCAACAATAAATGGGCAAGACCCTTATAATTAGGGGTTTTATAGCATAATAGTCAGAAACTCAGAGGGCCTCGGTTCAAATCCCAGGCTCACCACTTATGAACAGAATGGCCTCAGGCTATTTGCTTTAGGTGTCTGAGTCTGTTTTCTCAATTGTTAAAATAGAAATAAAACAATGAGCCCAACCAGCATGGCTCCATGGTGGAACCTCAACCTATGAACCAGGAGATTGAGGTTTGATCCCTGGTTGGGGCATATGTCCAGGTTGTGGGCTCGGTCCCCAGTGTGGGGCAAGCAGGAGGCAGCTGATCGATGATTCTCTCTCATCCTTTATATTTATCTCTCTCCCTGCCTCTCTGAAATCAATAAAGATATATTTAAAAAAAGAAAAGAAAAGAAAAGAAAACAGTGATAATATGAACACATAGGATTGCTGTGAGGATCATACTAAGATGGTGCGTGCGAGCCCCCCGGAACAGGTGGGTAGCTTTGGTTGGCAGATTTGTCACCACCACCATCACTCTCCACCTGCCTGGGCTGCCTCCGGCCTCAGCAGAGCAAGGACAAGGCAGGGCAGGGCAGCTTGCGGAGTCCTGAGGGACCCTTGGCCGTGCTCCGGTTTTGAGAGGGTCAGAGCAAGGCCCGCTCTGTCTTGAGGTGTCTGAGTCGCGGCGGCTCCCTGCTGCAGCACTGCTAGACGTTACAGCAGCAGTGGTTCTTCGGACGAGGGGCTCCTGGGACAGAAGAGGGGTTTGGAGATGGTGACCAGGGAGGGTGGGGGCAGAATTCCCCGAGAAGACAGGGCTAGGTCCTAGATGGTATGATACCAGGGAAGATGCAGGGTTCTGGTTTCAACCATATTATCTTTTAAAATGTTTGCTGCAAAGCCCTGTGTCAGTGAAGACTTGGGCAGATGCCCAGGATGCAAAACGGTTAAAAGCGCTATTGCTCTGGTGGAAACTAGGGTGTGTGTGTGTGGGGGGGGGCAGCAACTTGAGCCTCTGTTTCACTCCCATGGGGACCTCGAGGGGCCCCGTTTGAGAAAAACTAGCAGGGTGGCAAAAAACAAAAGCAGGCTCTGGAGGCAGACCTGAGATCCGAGTCCCTGCCTCTGCTACCGCCTGGTGGCCTGAGCTGTGGGGTTCACTTCACCTGTCTGAGCCTCAGTCTTCTCGTATGAAAATGGGACCTCAATCGCACCTGCCTCATGAGGTTGTGAAGACAGGTGGCAGAAACTCTAACGTGCTTAGACCAGTGCCCAGTACATAGTGGATGCGCTGGCATTTAGCAGCTGGTAGCTGTATTGACAGACCCTCTGAGAACACGTGTCTAATGTCCAGGGAAGCTATGAGATAGAGTAAACTATTCCTTGGGACCCAGAGCCGAAAGGCTTGGGACCTACTTGGGATCTGAATCCACCACCAGCAGCCCGTGTGACTTTAGTCCCTCTCTGGGCTTCTTGAATCACTTTTCGGGTGTTTGTTGAGGTGCCTCCTATGTACCTGGCACTGTTCTTGGCACTAAGACACAGGTCCTGGCTTCAGAAAGGCTGGGTTCCAGATTCAACTGTACTACTTCCTCGCTCTTTGGCTGTGGTAAGTCACTGCCCCTCTCTGGCCCTCAGTGTCTCCATGTGTAAAATGAGAGGGTTGAACGTGTGTCATAGGGCCTTCCCAGAAAAGATGCAGTGAGATCCTGCCAAAAATTGTAGAATACACTTGAACTTGACTCTGACCTTCTGAAACTTGGGCTTTGGAGTCATATAACCTTGGGTTTGAACCCTGTGCCTGCCACTTACTATGTAACCTTATGCGAGAGACTTCTTGAGTCTCAGTTTCCTCATCTGTAAAATGGGGATAAGAATAGTACTCTCACAGGGTCATGGTGAGGACTCAAGATGATACAGGTAAAGATCCTAGCAGAATGGCTGGTGCATAGTTGGTTCTCAATTAATGACAGCTACCTTCACTACCACCACCATCACCACCACCACCATCACCACCACCAAAATCACCATAAAAGACCACCACCATCATCACCACCACCACAAGCATCATGATTATGGTCATCTGTAAAGTGTAGGTCTAAATTGTCTAGAGATTCTGACATCTTAAGTTCTGCTTTACAAGGTGAGAGAACTAAGTGGCAAATGTGGCAGCTCGCCCTGGGGCACCTGAGTGGCACAGGTTAGAGGAGGGTCCCCAGTAAAGAGGCTTCTCCTTCACGTTGCAGAGCAGGTCTACACAGACCTCGGTCTGCCTGAGTTTTCCTGTCTTTTGTCTGTAGTCAGCAGGAGTAGGACCCTTGAGCTCTGCACACTGTAATCCATGGGAATCAATTTCTCTTTGTGTATTTGTCCTTTTAATGGTTGTATTTTCTTGTCCATTTAGTGGTGTCACTTCAGAAAGCCAGTCTGCATCTTCTGGGGCTGGGGTCTTTGGCGAAGGCTCAGTCGTCCTATTTAGACCCCCCTATCATCTCCCAACATTGTCCTCCTCAAACCACGGGGAGTGCAGGGAAAGGAGAGACTGCCATCTCCCATCCTGGCTGGCTGTCAATTCCTCTCTCCCTCTGTCAAAACATCTGAGTCGTGGGACAGGCTGTGGATCGTGGGTTCATAGCAGCTCACATTTCGTGGGTTCTTCTTGCTGCTTTTGAACCTCTTGCTTCCTATCTCTGGGGAAATCGAGTAGCTGTAATCTCATTTTGTAGATGGGACTTGGAGACATTAAACGACTTTTGCAAGGTTGTATGGAAGCTAGACCCGGGTCCCAGAAACTACTGGGCGCAGTGCTTATTCAACTAAGCCACCCTGTCTCTTGAACATCTCCCTTTCCTAAGGTTTATCTTTCCTATTCCAAATTCCCGAGGCTCCCGAGGTCCAGGCCAGAAACCTGCAACGATGTGGGGGAGGACAGGTCAGCTGGGCTGATTTCTTTTGAGAAACACCACTTGAAGGCTCCCGCACTGGGTTGTCAAACTCTTCTCTGAGCAGAGCCGAGCGGTGAAGGAAGGTCTGGGCATGTGTGGGAGAGGGGCTGCGAAGTTACAGCTCCTTTGCTCCGAGAGTGAGTGACACTGTTAGAACGAGTGTGTGCGATGGCAAGAAGTCCCGTCTCCCCTCCCCGCCCCGCCCCCTTCTCTGCTCCAACCATCCAATAACTTAACTTCGCCGCCTCAGGGTTCGCTTCCCGCCCATCCCCTCCTCCTCCTCCTCCACGTCTTAGCGCTGTCCGTGGTGCTGATCGCCAATCTCCTGACTGCCGTTCCGGCCAGCTGGGATCTCTGATGCGCCCAACCTCTCCTCCCCGCCTCCCACCTCTCTTTCTCCAGGCACCTCACACATAAATCACGGGTGGGAGGCAGGCTTGGTTCCCCTGCGCCGGGAAGCTTCTGCCCCCCCTTCCCTTGCTCAACAGAGGGCTTTGCAGCAGTGGAGGAGGCAGTGCCGCTGATTTCGGGCACAGGAGAAGCAACCGATTCGTCGGCTGCCAGCAGCCCCGAGTTGCCTACGCGGAGGACAGAAAGGAAGAGAGAGAGAGACAGAGAGAGAGAGAGAGAGAGAGAGAGAGAGACTACTTACAGAGCAAAACCCTTCATCCATGTGGAGGACAGTCTGAGGGAGCCACAGCCTGCCTTGCCCACCAACTGGCTGGCTGACTTTTCTCCTCGCCTGGCAGTGGTATTTCTTTTCATCTTGGTTCTGCGTGATTTAGGGATAGTTGGCGTGTGTGTGTGTGTGTGTGTGTGTGTGTGTGTGTGTGTGTGTTGGCACTTTGATTTTATTTTGGGGAGAGTAAGAGAGTCAAATGAACAAATTTCTTCCAGGCACCTCCGCTGAGCTTTCAAACCAAGTCACCAGGAGTTAACATCTTCCCACCGGCAGGGAAGGGAGGAGTTGGCAAGAATTTGGCTTACCCGTCTCCCCTGCAATCCTCTGGTGTTGTGGTAAGTGACATCCTTCTCCCGTTGTGCAAAGGGGCTGGGGGTATTGAATCCCATTTGCGATGAGGTGTGTGCATAAGTTGGTGGGCTGGAGGGTAGGTGGGAGGGGAGGGGTGCTGAGGAATGACCACGGTTATTTGCTCACATTCTGCAGTGTCTGATCACCCAAGCGGCACCCCAAAGACAAATTAGACTTCGGCCCAGTGCCCAGGGAGGGGTAAACTGTGCTCATTTTTAGGCACTGCGATCACAATTGTGGCTTCTGCCCAATTTGCCCTCTTCCTTGCAGCAGAGGCTGCTGAAAGTAACTGGCAGTTCTCTGAGTGAATTAACCCTTTGGGGGGCTGGCCAGCCTGGCACAGAGGGTCTCTGCATGTTCTGATCTAGTGGGTGGGCATCTTGGCCCTGGATGGGAGAGGGTTGCCTGGGGCCGGAAGGTTAACCCTTGCTCGGGTCGCCTCGGCACACCAGGTGGGCTTGCACAGGACAGGCTCAGATGGTGCTGTCTTCCAGGGATAGCCGAGTACTTCAGTTGCATGGTTTGTGTAAGCTTGGCTAGCCTATGCTTCCTGGGATGAGGGATGTGGGAGCCATGAAAGGACCCCGTTTTGCTTGGAATGAGTGGTCGGACAGGCCAGAGCGGAGCAGCCAGCTGCCTGCCGAGCAGACGACGTTTTATTTGCACAGGTGGTGTAACCTGTAAGTGAGGGTATGGGGAATGCGTCCTGGCACCAGCCTGGCAGACTTCATCCTCAGAGCAGGGGAAGCGGGGGACGGGGCTTGTTCTAATGCTGGGGAGGAGCTCCAGGCTCCAGTTTCAGGTCTGTTCCAAGGCAGAGCCTACCCTGCTGTCATTGCTTGATCCGAGGTCCTGATGGGCTAAGCCTGCACCAACCTGTAGTGAGTGGCAAGTGGAGGTCCTTTGCGAGTGAATCCAAAAACTCACATTTAATTTTAAAACGCCTTTGCTGCTAATCTGTGACTTATCAGGAGGGGATTTCTCTTTGCTTCCTGCTTTGATGACGTCTACCTTTCTGGAAACGAATGCTCTTATTTTTGGCATCTCTGCCGTTATCTCAGGGGTTGCTTCAGTCCTCCGCATCCCCAAGGATTTCCTCTTTAAGTTCTTGTTCTTGGAGGTGGGAGGAATTCAAACCCCGCCCCCCGCCCCCTGCCAGAGACTGGCAAGCCTGGGATGCAAGCAGAGCCCACTCAGTCATTTTCTCCCACCCCAGGGCCGTGCGGGGACGCCAAATCCCGGGGCCTGTGCCTGCTCAAGCAGGACTTGTGGGACAGAGGGGGCGGGTTCTCAGTGGTTCGTGCCCAAGATTCAGTCCTCAAATCCTCGGCTTCCTTTGGTGGATGACCTTGAGGACAAAGTTACCTTAGTTTCCTCCCTGGGAAACCTCAACTCTAAATGAGGAATGTGAGGCTCAAATCATGAGCCACATATCTGGCCATGGGTGATACTGAACTTAGGCACTGACTGGCCAGACGGGGCTCTGACCGGGCCCTGGAGTGGGGGATCTGAGGGGTCCCCTACGGTGCCGAGTATTAACCTTTAAGGTTCAGAGTAGACTGGGGGAGGAACAAGGGAGCCCCAGGGGCCTCAGTGTAACATCACCGTCTGGCACGGGAGTGTGTTAATATTTTAACGACTGGGCCATTCCTGTGGTGCATGCCGCCCCGCTGAGGTGGCCAGGACTGGTTGTCCACATGTGGGTGCTTTCGAAGCATCTCCTTGCTGTCTCCCAGCTGTGCTTCCTTGGGGTGGCTGAGATCCAAGAGGCAGCCTTGCCTCCTCCCCCCTCACATTTGAAATGGTGCATTGTGGTGCGCCAGGAAGAGAGACAGGAGTTCTGGAATGAGCCTTGCAGCTGGAGTGGGAGACCTGAATTCTGGCCCTGGCTCTGCCTCCCCTTCCCGAGCCTCAGTTTCTCCACCTGTGCAATATGGTAGTTGGTCTTGGTGACCCCCAGGCCCCTCTAGCTCTGAGGTTTGTGGCTGTGCGCTAAGTATATGTGTGTGTACGTGCTTCTAGGAAGGGTTAGCACTGTCTCTGGGAATTTATCACGTGCATTGAAGAGTCTGTGTTTGGGGTAAATTGGGGGGAGCGGTTGGGGGTCTCTTGCAAGCATGTTGGTAGGGTCCTGGAGTCCTGGGCTCAGGTGGAGAGGGCTCTGCTGTATGTATGGCGGAGGCAGATGCAGAGACACGCAGATTTGTAGCACATGAAGGCCCTGTAGACTAATCCCAGGGGTGACAGCAAGGACCCCATTAAGACCCCCCCTATGCTGAACAGGTGCACATTCACTCAAACACACCACAGCAGGGGGCTTGTGGGTGCTCCCTAATGCCCATCTGAGCACCTCAAGTTCAGAGCCTCTGATCTAGCCCAACCCCTTTGGGGGGTGCCCAGAGAGGGAAAGCAACCTGCCCAAGATCACACAGTAAGTCACGGCACAGCAGCATATGCATCTACCATCATGAAGACAGGCATCATCCCTCACTGCTGGCTCCGCAGCCATCTCTCTGCCACCCAGCCTGGGATGTGGACGAAGGACCGAGCACCTGGCCAGCCGCAGAGGTCACAGGGAACAGAGCCAGGAGACAAACACGGGCACCCCCTTTCTCACTTGCAGGAGAGAGGCAGCGGCCAGGGTTCCTGCCGTTTCACAGTGGGGCCTGGAGCGTCAGCCTCCGCAGCCTGCTCTGTTGCTCCCCTTCCTTCCTGCTCCCACACATCCTGGCCAGCCAGGGCGGCTGCTCTAGGGGTTCTTGGTAGCATGTGGTATTTCCTCTTTATTCACCCCCTCCCCATCTCTCTCTCTATACACGGGTCACAGAGAGTTTGTAACTTTCTAATAAAAACCACCATGACATATGGACCTGTCTTCTGCTCTCGATCCCCTTTGAGCGGGGAGCTGGTCATAAATGCAGACAAATCGGCAGCCGATGCGAAGACGAAACACCAGCAGCGCCGTTTATTTCTGTGAAGCACTGTGGCTGCAACCTGGGATAAAAATAGCCCCGGGACCCAGACGTGGGCTGGAGCCGATGAGTTAAATTATTCAGCTGCCCCAGGATGGAGGTCCCGAGTGTACTGGGAAAGTGAAGGCGACACCCCTGCCCCCTCTCCTTCTGGCTCCTGTCCCCAGCTGCCACCGGAGCCTCTGAGGGCTGCAGCGTGGGGCTCTGGGAGCAGCCAGCCCTGAGTGTGAATCCTGACCCCAGTGCTTCCTGGCTGTGGGACTGCAGGCAAGACCCTCAGCCTCTCTGAGCTCGGTGTCCTCAGGCATATTAAGGTGGTCCAGTGTGGTGGCTAAGAGCGTGAGCTCTGGAAATAGACCTCTTGGGTGTAGGTCCTGGTCCTGGCATTATCCAGTTGTCTCAGTTCACCTTCCTGGATCTCAACTTTTCTACCTGCAAAGCGGGAATAATAAAGGAATCATGAGAATTGTAAGAGTTACTGCTTGCAAAGGACCTGGCAAAGAATAAGTGTCCAATGCATGTTAATAATGGAGATGTGTTGGTGACAGTACCCCTGGCCCAAACAGGATCAGGGTGAGGGAGAGGGCAGTGACTCCTTCCCGCCAGACATGCAGATTTGTGACCCACGAGGGAGAGGACGTGGCTGGGAGACAGTAGACTTCCCACCCACTTGTTCCCTGTGTGTTTTTTGTGCAGTTGCTGGAGGTCCCAGGTCCTCAGTTTCTTCATCCATGAAATGGGCATAACCATCCCCTTTCCTTAAAGCTTGGGAGGCCCTGAGGATCAGGACTGCTGTGATTGTGGTGAGCAGGTGCTGCAGGAAGAGGGCCAGGAGGAGAAAAGCTTTAGACGCTCCTGAGTCTCTGGTTCCTCCAAGTCTTGGAGGCTTTTGCTGAGTCATCCCAAATCACCAGCTCAGAGTCGGTGAATTTTTCCTTAGAGCCCGAGCTTTCCCTCTCCCCCTCCACAGTGCTCCTGCGGGTGCTACATGGTGGGATCCTTAAAGGCCAGAGCTATGCCGTCTCTATTTTTGGTGTCAGAGTTAGCACGGAGCTCAGCAGTGACTTGCATGCATGAAAGAATGAACGAATGCATAAATGAATGAACGAATGAAAGAAACCTCAATTGATTGACGAGTGGACAGGTCGGTTTGGGGAGGTACCTTGGCCTGTGGCCCAGCCAGAGACTTGCATGCAGCAGGCGCTTGCGATTATGGTGAGTCATTGGTGACGTTTGGGAGGATGTGGCTTTCACCTCCGATCTGCTACAGGCAGCCCACACGCCTCTCTCTCTTCCTGCCCGGACACTTGTCAACACTTCCTCACGCGTCACACATTTATTGAGTACTTGCAGTGTGCGTAGCACTATGGTGGGCACTGGGCATAACGTGGTGACAAAGACACAGTGGGACTTAGCTAAAGTAAGTGGCTACTTCTAACAGGTGATCTTTTGGGGGTGGCACTTAGTCACCCTAAAACTCTCTGCTTACTGACGTCCAAAATCCCTTCATTGAAGTTTCATTCTTTGTCTTAAGGCTTGTTCTTGGATAAAGAGCAGGAGCTTTGAGGTGGGATGATACCGCCAGCCGGCCTTATTAGTCATTTGCCTTAACGGGGGGGGGGGGGGAGTTGTAAAGTACTTTCCCAGAAGCGAGGAGAGGGTTTTTTGGAGTGGGAGTGGAGTTCGCACACACGATCTTGCAGGTAAAGGAGAGGGCAGAAGCAGAGAAGGGCGAACGCTGCTGGGTACGTTCTATCGGGGCTGCAAAGCTCCAGAAGCGCCTGAGAACCCAAGGCCGATGCCTGGGTTGTACCTTGCCATCTGGCACTCTGAGTGCGGGGCCCTGGGACCTGTGCTCTCCCAGCTCCACTGCCATAGACAGAGGAGTGTTTTGTGAAACACAAAACACGTTTACAGGTGTTAGCGATCAGCTCTAGTCTCGGGAGCCTCAGACTTGTTGCTGCGGCTCCGGCCCCTGCATTCCGTAAGGGCGGAGCAGAACAAGCATCAAGCCTGTTGCCTCCCAGACACCGTTTACGCTCTGCAGCGCAATCCCGCAGGTGTGCACGGGCTGGGGTTGACCCATTTCCTGCAAACCTCACAGAAGTCGGGCGGAGCGTGGGCACTTCTTCTTAGACTGGACTCAGGGACTCAGGCTATCAGCTCAGTGACAAGGGAGACTGGCCTGGCCTTTGGGGCTCTTCTTAGCCCATCTTGGCTCCCCATTTGGGCCAGGGCAATGGGGGGAGACCACAGGGCCGTGCTGAGGTGCCAGGCTGCGGTGTGCAGTGTCACTGCCGTTTCCTCAAAGTGATTGTCTTGCTGTCATTAGTTTAATGACACTAGTGGCCTGGTGCATGAAATCCGTGCACATTAAAAGGAGATTAATTAGAGGAAATAATTTAATATTGCTATTTGCTCTTTCTCTATAATAGAAGTGTCAGCACCGGGGGGTTAGGGCATGCATGGGAGTGGGGGGGAAGAAATGTACACATGTAATACATTAATAAAAAAATGAAAAAAATAAATATAATACAAGTGTCAGAAATAGGAGAAAATTAGTAAAATGTATATGAAAACCTTTCTCACTCAGTGAGTGAGATAATAGGCTCCCTAGACTAGAGTCTGGGGTTCACCACGGGACCCAGAGTCAAGTCTCTGCCCATCCATATGCACCTCAAAATCGTGTGAGACCCAGACCTGGCCAGTTCCCCTTCTACCCCCACATTGGACTAGATCCAGACCTGGCCAGTCCCACCCCTGTCAAGCCCTGCCAAGCAGGGGGTGTAGCCTCAGGTCCCCAGGCCCAGTGCCAGGATGTGGGGCATGGCCTGAGGTCCCCCAGCCCAGACTGGGAATGGGGGGTGCATGCCTTGAGGCCCTCTGTCAAGCCCTGCCAGGTGAGGGGCATGGCCTGAGGTCCTCTGTCAAGCCTCACCACATGGGGAGGCATAGCCTCAGGTCCCCTGACCCAGCACTGGGTGGGGGATGCAGCCTCAGGTCCCTGTCAAGCCCCGCTGGGCAGGGGCGAGACCTGAGTTTCCTGACCCAGCACTGGGGGTGCACCTTGAGGTCCGCCGTCAAGTCTTGCTGGGTGGAGGGCATGGCCTGAGGTCCCCTGTCAAGTCCACCCAGGCAGGGGCCCAGTGCTGGGGCGGTGGGTATGATCTGAGGTCCCCTGGCCTGGTGCTGGGGTGGAGGAAGCAGCCTGAGATCCCCTAGCCCAGCACCAGGACGGGAAGCACACCTTGAGGTCCCCCATGAAGACCCACCAGGCAGGGGTGTGGCCTCAGATCCCCTGGCCTGGCACTGGGGCAGAAAGTGCAGCCTGAGAGCCCCTATCAAACCCCACGGGCCGGGGAGGGCATAGCCTCAGGTGCTTCAGTTCCCTGCTGATTGCTTGTTAAGGCTCCTTATGGGAACTTGGTCTCAGCTGTGGGTGCAGCCATCTTTGTAATGGAGTGATGGTCAATTTGCATATCCCCTCTTTATTCTATAGGATAGTGCACGCCTAAATCCAGTTGTAATGGAGCCGAGGCAGACTCTGACTTAGCAATGCAGTCAGTGAGTGAGATAACAGGCCCCAGGAAGCTGGGGCTTGCACCCTCCCCTTCCCAATGAATCAACAAGAGGAGACTCATCCAACAGCATCGTCGTAATGATGTTTGGTTTGTGAAGGCTTCATTTGGAGAGTTGGGGGCGGGGATTGCCTCGTCTCCCAATATGATCTGAGTGAGTTCATTCAGCTGCCTCCTCCTTTCTTTTTCCTTTCTTTCCTCTTTTTAATGCACCTACACAGTGACAAGCAGCGACTTGTGAATGGAAGCCGCTTTCAGTAGAGAACTGATTATGTAAGCAGGTTCCGGTGCCAGCAGGGATGGTGGGGTGGCATTCTGGGCTGCGTGGAGGAGAGGGGGGTGTCTCCAAGTCTGTGGGGAGGCCCTCCCCGGGAGATGCCAGCACAGAAGCTTCTGTGTGGTCCATTTTGTCCCACAACCTGGCCTCCGACCCTGTTCCCCTCCACCTGTCGGCTTCCCCCACCTCCGTCCCTGTGTCGCTGGATTAATCTGTCAGCTTTAAGCAGGATATTGGAACTTGGCGAAGGCGCCGAAATCTCTGGAAGTGGCTGCCAGCGCGTCGGGCTGGGGCGTCTGGCCAAGTCTTTCTCCCAAAGCCCTGCAGATTGGGGGCTTGTGGGAAAGGACGGAAGGTGGAAGCATCTGACATTTGCAGTTTTTCCTCTGATCATTAGGGACCTACCTGTTGTTCCTCAGAGCCGGCAGCCTGGCCAGAGGGAGACAGCAGCTCTGGGCGTGTGCCCAAGGACAAGTGCAGGTGGACACCCCCTCAGGGAAGGGCTGGCCCTCAGAGGGCAGACCAATGACACACCTCCTGTGCCTTTCAGAGAGGGACATGTCGCTGTCTCTTTAGGTGTTTGCTGTGTTTTCTCTGGTTTGTCTATGTGGAGGGACCCTGGTCCCATTGCACAGTCAGCCACGCGGGCCACCTCAGCCCGGGTTTCTGCCTTCGACACGGACGTGGCCTCTGGGAATAGACTGCTGGCTGCAGACAGGCTCCCCGTGGCCCTGAACATGCTCCGAGGGTGAAATGCTACCGAGTCTGGCAGTGGGAGTCCTCGGGTGGCCAGGGAGGCCTCAGAGGCGCCCCAGGGCCCTGAGATGGAGCAGATTCCCACCCTGGAAAATGCTCCCTTTGGTTGTCATGGCAGCAGGTCCAGGATGGGGCCTTTTCCCCATTGGGGAGGCACAGGGCTGTCAATTCTGATTGACATGGACTGTAAGGGTGGTCTCAGGTCTCTCCTGCAGGGTGGTCTCCGATGCCTGGGGGCTTCCCACCTGCTTTCTGTAACGCACCAGGCTCTTGCTAGAAATGCCACGGAGCTAAGAGCTCTCTATTTGGGGTCAAGTCCCAGCCGTGCCACATAGCAGTTGTATCCTAGAGCCGTGGTTTCATACAGGAAGTGAAGGGACTAGGGGCTTGTCCACCAAGACACAGAGCATCATGGGGATGAGATCCTGCACTTGGAATTGAAATGAGTGATCTCCTTGAATCCTCACAAAACCCGGGGAAAGAGGCCTATTCTGTTGCCCAGTTTGTAGACCAGGACTCTGAGGCTGCAGACAGCAGAGAGATCGTGGTTCTCCAAACTCACATCATCAGGAAAGGGTCGGTTCAGGGACCCAAATCAGATCTTTTGGACACCAAAGTCCAATGCTGAATTTTCACGGCAGAGAAATGAACCTCCCTGGGCCCCATTCCTCTGCGCTGTAAAATGGGGTAACCATCAGTCAGCACTTCACTTACTGTCAGGGCTGCATGAAGACCGAGCAGCTGCGGAATGCTGCTTAACAACATAGAGCTTTGCAGAAATGGGTGTCTGTCTATTCTTCAGCTCCTCCTGGCCCGATCTAAAGCCTGAATGTTTTTCTCATGAAGGACTGGCGTGCACCCACCAGTAGGAGGCAGTGTGCTCAGTGGTCAGAAGCACAGTCCCTGCCTCCGGACCTTGGGATCCTGGCTGTGCTCCTTGCCAGCCTGTGACCTTGACACGTTACGTGGCCTCCCTGCCCTCAGTTGACTCACCTGTAAGATGGGAATGATCATAGCACCTTCCTCATAGAGTTGCTGTGAGATATAACATGAGTTAATATCTATAGGAAGCACTCGGAGTGGCTAGTACATGCTGTACTATACTATAGTATAAATATTAGCTGCCTGTTATTACATAGGACTTAAATTAAAAATATATTTATATTGATTGCAGGGAGGAAGGGAGAGGGAGAGAGAGAAACATCAGTGATGAGAGAATATCAGCGAGAGGTTGCCTCCTTCCTGCATGCTTCCCCCGGGAACTGAGCCTACAAACCAGGCATGTGCCCTGACCAGGAATCCTGGTTCATAGATTGATGCTTAACCACTGAGCAACACTGGCCTGCCAGGACTTACATTTTTTTAAAAAATATTTTTTTATTGATTTTTTACAGAGAAGAAGGGAGAGGGACAGAGAGTTAGAAACATCGATGAGAGAGAGACATGGATCACCTGCCTCCTGCATGCCCCCTACTGGGGATGTGCCTGCAACCAAGGTAGATGCCCTTGACTGGAACCAAACCTGGGACCTTTCAGTCAGTCCACAGACCGATTCTCTATCCACTGAGCCAAACCGGTTTCGGCAGGACTTACATTTTTAAGGAAATTACATCCAGAGTCAATGTTGTTTCACAATAACCGCCTGAAGGGGAGAGTTGGAGATGCTGCCTCCTTGTACAGATGAAGAAGGAACTAAGCCCCAGAGAGGTGCACCAATTTCCCAAGGTCACACCAGGAGTCAGACCAGAAAAAGGTCTAGGCTTCAGGGATGACCATGGCCAAGCCACAAAGCTCCAAGGCAGAGCAGGTCCACCAGGCCAAGGACAAAGTGTAAACCCAACAAAAAGCGACAGCAATGGCAGTCCCAGGCAGGCTGGGAAAGGCAGCTGGTTAATTTGGAGGCCTCGATCCTCCCTGGAGGACCCTGGTAGCTAGGGCGCTGAGCACTTCCAGGTGGGTGCGGGTGGACGCCACGCCTGCTCCAAGCCACAGCACACCTGGCCGCCAGCCGGTGGCGACGCCCCACTGGGCAGCTCCCGGGTGGACAAACGGGGTCTAGTGGGCTAGTTCTCATGCTTTCTCGGAAGTTGGGATCCCTCCCAGCTTCCGTCCCCACACCCCTGCTAATGCCATTGGCAAATCTCTAGGAGGGTCCGGAGGGATGGCAAGGAAGGCGCCAGAGATTTCGGTGATGGGGAAGCAGGTGAAGGTCTTTTATAAAACCGGCTCAGCAGCCTGATGGCTTTAACCTGATTAAAGCCTTTGTCAATATCACCATTACCTCAGCCCCGGCCGGCCGGCTGCTGGCGGAGCAGGAGGCTTATCCAATATTTAAGAAGCCCTGCATTGCAGGCCAAGGGTTGGGACCGCGCGGGGAAGCAGCAGCAGCAGCAGCAAATGCTCAGGGACAGTCTCATAAGCGGTGGATTCCTTTTAAAAGGAGAGAAACAAGAGGAGGAAAAGCCTCGCAGGCCTCAGCCTTCCCTCGGGGGTCCCCAAATTTCGGGTCACATTACACAGAACACCCCAGAGCTATTTGCTGTGACTCAGGACCAGTGAATGAATGCAGCCGTGGACAAGGAAGCTGGGTCTGCGGGTTCCGCTTTCTCTGGAGTTGCACGAAGCGGTGGCTCTCGGGGGGCTGTCCCCAGACCTGCAGCACCAGCATCACAGGGACCTTGTTAGAAATGCAGATTCTCGGACTCCGTCCAGGACTCCCCAAATCAGAAACCCCGAAGCTGGGAAGTGGCCATCGGTCTGCTCTCACGAGACTTTCAGGGTCTCTGATGCAGATTCAAGTTTAAGATGCTCGATTGTGAAGACCAGGGGCTTTGCAAATTGCAGAGTGCTCCATCCATACTTGATGGCTGTTTCCTGGGGTGGGGGGCGTGGGAGAGGGGTGCACAGGGAGAGAGACGGGGATTTTGTGGCTCATTCATGTTCTTCAGCCAACACTGAGATTCATATTTCTGTTCCTTTCCCCCGCCTGGCGCCAGAGGGGCCTGGGCAGCAGAGGGCAATGGATGGAGGCAGGTCTTTAAGATCTATTATTCATGGGAACTAAGAGGAGCTTTTTGTTTTTCTCTAATGTGGTCTCGGATTTCTTAGAATCCATACCCCAGGGAAGTGGCCGTGGCCAGAGTGCATGAGGCAGAAAGTACCCTTCCTGGCCGGAGACTCTGTAACCCATGTTATTTTGGGGATGAGGTTCCTCAGAAGCTCCTGGGTAACCTCAGAAAGGGGGTGCCCGGTGCCAGCACTGGCCTTGATACTCTCTCCTACCCATTTTTCCTCTCCCAACTCTCAACAGCTCTGTGAAGTAGAGGCGGTTACTGCCCCATTTTATAGACAGGGAAATTGAGGCTCCGAAATGTTCATTAATTTGCTCAGGCTCACCAAGCTCGAGCTTAGCCGGGGGTTGAACCCTGGTCCACGTGACTCCAAAGCCTGAGCTTCTGATGGAAGATTCTGTCATGAAATTTGTGCCACGGGTGCAGTGCGGGTGGTGTGTGCGTGCATGTGTGTGTGTGTGTGCGTGTGCGTGTGTGTGCGTGTGTGTGTGTGTGTGTGCGTGCGCGTGTGTGTGTGTTGTGAGGTGAGAAGGAGAGCCTCTCCTGAGGCTCTAGTTGCTGCTTCTTCAGGAGGATGAAGCGAAAATCCGCATTTTCCCAGGGCAAAGAGCACCTAAGGCGAGAGGACCCCTCTCTACGGCTCTGACTGCCTGATAAGAGGCCAAGTCAAGGTGGCGAGGGAAGAGGCCGTGAGCCTGAGCCAGTTTCCTTCCAATTTCAGAAAAGCGCCCTGCCCTCTTTTCAGCACCGTTGACAAGTAGTTTTGTAATTTGTGTTTGATTGCCTCCAGGGCCTGGGAACGCATCACCCATCGACCTAGCACACCCTCCTTTTGAGGCCTCTGGTGGTTAAAAAGCTGTTCTTCACCTCAAGCCAGACTCTCCCTTACTTTACTGTCCCCTGCTGAGGCCGTAGGCGGCGGGCAGCTGTGTGAGGAGAGTGGTTATCCAAAGAAGTGGTTGAAAGTGTGGGTATTAAAGGGAGACACAGCTGGGTTTATAAGCTGGTGGCTCTGCCATTCCTGGCTGGTGATTTGGGCAAGTTAAGGCAACGTCTGAGTCTCAGGAATCTTCATAACTCCAGGGCCTCCTCCTAGGAGGGGGCTGAAGAGGAAATGAGGTGGAAGTCACCCTCACAGAGGCCATTCATGTCTGTGCTGCCCACCTTTGCGAAGTACAGACCCTCGGGGCAGGATAGTGGGCTGGTCAGAGCATAGGCTCTAGAGTCCCATTGCAGGGATTCCCCAGGTGGCCCCATCATTCACGAGCTGTGCAGCCTGGGAGAAGTTGCCCAACCTCTCTGTGCTCCAGGTGCCTCACTTGTGAAAAGGGACTGATCGCCATTTCATCGGGTCCTTGTGAGGATTAGGTGAGTTGAGTTCCCAGAAGAGTGGGTGGCAGGGGGGTGGAGTAAAACTAAGATCATTTAATGAAGAGGCTATTTACAGACCATGAGCAAGCCAGCCAGGTCCGGGGAAGCCAGGTTGCTAAAGCACACCCACAGCATCAGAGGGCCAGCCTCCCCTCCAGCCGGGAGGGGCAGAGGTGGGGCAGTTATGGACCAGAGGAGACAGGGCTCTATGGAGAGGGCCTCCCGACCAGAGCTGTGACCTTCAACAGAGGCCATGATGCCTGGTGGGAGGGGTCAGTACCCCAGTCCGTCTCTCTCCTCACGCACTCCCGTCTTCTCCTGGTGTCTTCCTATAGATAGACCCAACCGGAAGCCAGAGGGCCAGGTTGCTGTGGATACTGTCCATACAGGGCAGCCTCCCAGGGCACAGAGCAGGGCGGAGGGTGAGTGGACCTGGAGGAGGGAGTGGAACATACCCAGCAAAGCTATGTTTATCATTAGGTTGGGCCATTTGATGCTGCCCCTGTACAATGGTATTTGCCATATAAAACACAGCAAATGAATAGGCTTAACCAAAGATTAATCACATTGTTTGCACCGACAATCAATAGAGAAGGGTGGCCGGAAGGCTCGTGGATACACGACTCAGGTCTGAGTCCTTGACTAGTCCACCTGCTCCCAGTGTGATCTTGACAAATCCCGGGGCCTCAGTTTTCTCATCTGTGAAACGGGAATGCTCCTCAGAGGAGAGGATGGGGACTGCTGTCATTGAAAAAGGAATAAGTGCCACCCCCTGCTCTGAATACATTCGCTCCTTGATGTAATAGTGGGGCTACTCCCCTCCCCCCACCAAGAAACACAGCTTTCGTTGGAAATATTATACGTACATTGAAAATGCATTGGGTACACCTAACCAAACATCATAGCTTAGCCTCGCCCACCTTGAACGTGCTCAGGACACTTATACTAGCCTGCAGTTGGGCAAAATCATCTAAACAAAGTCCGTTTTATGATAAAGTATTGGTCGCATATAACAACGTTGTATCACTTTGGAACCATCACAAAGTGAAAAGATTGTAAGTCAAACCGTTGTGAGTTGGGGACGGTCTGTATCTTGTCCTTAAGGGAAGGGTCAGGAGGACCCTCGGGGTCTCCGTGGCTTGAGGAGATTTCGGGCCGGAGGCACGTCCATTCCAGCCAAATTTTAATCCCCCGAGTTTCTCTGCCGCCTGGGCCTCAGTGGCAGCCAGGGGCCAGTAAGCGACAGGACTTGTGCTGATACGCAGGCCCGTCTAATCACATTTCCCTGTGTGGGGCCGTGTGTCTGTGCACGCACGCACGGATGCAGACACCCATCCCGCGCGGTTCCTCTTCTCCCTCCTCCCCGGGACGTGGCTGGGGCCAAGATAAGCTCGGTTAACAGCACAACAAAGGCCAGTTTCTGCTTATCAAGCAATCAGGTAATTGGCTGGGCTGTGCCGGGAGCCCCAGCGGCTGCGCCGCGCACGGCGTCTGCCTCTGCGATGCCTAGTTTGGCATTTGGGCTTATAGACTCGGCTCAGAGGGATCCATCATCCAGGGGAAGAAGGAATTATTAATCATAACACAAGTCAATGGGAGCTTCCACTTGGCGGGGGGTATTTTGTGCCAGGTCCTGGATCCAGGACTTCCTATATGCTATCTTACTCCATCCCCACAGGGATTCTCTTTTGACCTGGATCCTGTTACTGCCCCCACTCTACACATGAGGTCAGGGAGGTGAATATACTTGTCAGGCTGAATGGCTCGACCCCCAAACCCATACCCTCAGCCACCCTGCTGAACGGGCTGCTCAGAGCATGTGGTCTGGGCTTCTGGGTTTTTAAATGGAAGGAGGGGTCGTTGCGTGGGAAGTGAGCCGCAGTCACAGAGTTCACCACTGGCACCCCTTTCTCTCTTTTCAGTCCTGTTTCTGCCTTCTCCCTGTCCTCCCATCACCCCAGGCCCCATCCTCATGGGTTTCTCTGTTCCCTAAACATTTCAATCCATTGACGCCTCTGAGCCTTTGCCTACTCAGTTCCCCTCCTCCTTCCCTCCATCCTTCCTGTCTTGTACACTCCAGCTCATCCTTCAAGAGCCAGCCCAAATGTCCCTCACCTGGGGAGACTCCCCTGACCAATCCCATCCTCTGTTTGTTCCCATGGCATTTTGTACATTAACAAAACCAAACCTGTTCCGGACACACACATTTTTTAGAGAAGGCAAAGAAATTAATCTTTATTTTTAATTACTGCCAGCTCTCTCATCCTGACTTTAAATGCTGCCATCTCATTTGTCTTATTAAGTACTTAGTTTTGCTTTTCATTAGTGCTGCTTATTGTCACTGAATTTTAATAGTCAGTGCAGGGTCTAAGCAGGCCTCGGTGTGGGTGCTTCACAGACGCCACCTGTCCTCCTGCAAGGCCCCGGCTCGGATGGCTGTGCCTCTGAGGTGGCAGGAAGGGGCTGCAGGGAGTGGCTGAAGGCTGGTGGACTTTTTCCAGACCTCAGCTGATCCTGGCGGAAGTTATATCCAAGGTAACTGATGGTGACAATACACAGAGAGTTCAGGAGGGATGCAATGTAGAAATTCAATTTAAATTTGCCTTAAGGAGGGGAAAAGAAGGAATATACTGTCTCAGGGTATCCAAAAAAGGACATGATAGATTCAGGTGAGGCTTGATCCAGCATTCCAACTCATCATCAGGCATCAGTCTCCCTCCATCTCTCAGCTCTACTTCCATCATCTGGCAAGTCTTTCCCATATGGTGGCCGCGGTGGCAAAGGTCACCAGGATCAGCCCCGGGCTTCTGTGCTTTGAGCCTAACAACACCAACCAGAAGAGGGCACTTCCACTGACGGAGCACATGCCCACCCCAGCCTTTGCACTTGCTTCCCCTTTGCCTGGAATGCTCCGCCTCAGAGATCCCTTCTGACCACCTATTTAAAGCCCGTCGTCCCTCCCCATCACAGTCCCTTCCCCTGTCTCATTTATCTTTAAAGTGCTCAGCATGGTCTGGGATGCTTTGTGTTTGACCTGTTTGGTTGTTGTCTGTCTTCCCTGCTGGAAGGCTGAGTACCATGGCCACAGTGGCTTTCCTCTTCTGTGTTTGTTTCAATGCTGTATCCCCGTGCCTAGAACAGTGTCTGGCATCTAGTAGTAAATGTTCTATTTAAAAAAATTGTTTTTTTTTGTTAATCTTCACCCGAGGATATTTTTTCCATTGATTTTTAGAGAGGGTGGAAGGGAGGAGGAGAGACAGAGAGAGAGAAACATCTATGTGAGAGAGACCCATTGGTTGGTTGCCTCCCGCATGTGCCCCAACTGGGGCCAGGGACCGAGCCTGCAGCCAAGGTATGTGCCCTTGACTGGAATCGCACCCTCAACCCTTCAGTTTGCAGGCCAGTGCTCTAACCACTGAGCAGCCAACTAGGTTATTCCCCTTTCTCAGAGAAGCTGGCAATCTGCATTTTTCAGGTAAATCCTGTGCTTTTAAAGCATGGGCTTAATTTCACTTTTAAAAAACACTGCGTAGGCCAAGCAAAACTCGTTTTCAGCCTGGATCCGGCTGTGGACCCCCATCCACCCCGCGTTGAGGCCCTTTGTGTAAGCTGCATCCCCCACCTCGTCAGATAGTCTGAGTGAGGTTTCCCAGACTCCCCCTGACTGAGCAGTGATGGGCTGGACTCAGGGGAGGGAGGGAGGGACGGGGACAGAGACAGAGAGATGGGAGTGCGTGCGCACCGTCCAGCTGGTGGCTGTGTGTTCTGCTGAGAGGCATCTGGTTTAATTCCAAGACTGTGGGTGGGGGTGGGGGACTAACAGGGGCAGAGGGGCGAGGCTGACTGTGGCATTGAGCTCACACAGGCTCCCTGCAGCACCCCAAGCCCACCTAGAGCTTGGCCCGCCCTGCACCGTCCCTGCGGAGTGGAGTTCGGTACCTGCTGTGACTGGGAAGTTAAAAGTGTTTCAAGAGTTGTTTTCAGTTCAACTAAAACCTGCGGAGATCCTGGGGGTGGAGGCACGGTCCTCAGCCAACAGCCCTGACGGAGCCACAGGAGAAAGAGGCAGAGCAAGTTGGAAAGGGGAAAGGAGGGAGCTTCGAACCTGGCTTTTCGGGATGTGGGACAGGGCCACCCAGGCAGTTTAAGACGCAGGTGGGGTCAAGGTTCGCGCCAAGCAGTGGGCAGAGCAGGAGCGACGCCTGGCTCCGCCACTTACCGGAGGACCAGTGAGTGCCCACTGCCCTTGCTGCGCTCGAACTGAGGGCTTACTGAGCACCTGCTGTGTCACACTCAGGACTGGCTGCAGACGGAAGACGCAAGGCCTTTGCCCATGGGGTATTAAGAATATCACGGCAATGGCAGCAGAGCATTAAGCCACATGTGGGCCCCTGGAGCCTACGGTCCTTCTGTGTCCCCTCCCAACTTCTCCCCCTTCATCTTCTCCGGGGACAAGGCTGTGCTGTAACCAGACCTTCAGGGAAATTGGGGGACCCCTGCGAACGCCACCCCTACCCCTGCTGGGCACGGGACCTTGCCTCGGTGAATGAGAAGAAGGTGGGCTTCAGGGCGGGGTCTTCGGCTCCG
>JAAGEH010000417.1:12092936-12142930 GCA_011751065.1 Lasiurus cinereus | reverse complement strand
CGGTGAATGAGAAGAAGGTGGGCTTCAGGGCGGGGTCTTCGGCTCCGATCCATTCCTGCCAGAAGGGAGCTGGGACCTCCAGCAGGCACTTTCCCTCCCGGCCTGCGGTTGCCCACCTGGAAGGAGGGCACGCTGCGTGAGCCCCGCCCTCTCTGTGTCCCCAGCATGTGGGACATAGAGCTGGGCGCGGGGAACCAAGCAGTGGCGGAGCCCCGGGTGACGTCCTCTGTGGTTACTGTGTTCCAGGAGCCGCGGCATCTGCCATGACCGACACCGTGTTCAGCGGCAGCTCCAGCCGCTGGGTGTGTCCCAGCGACCGACCCCTTCAGTCCAAGTAAGTCGCGGGGTCTTCTTGGGAGTGGCTTGTTGGGGTCAGCGAGGTCCTGAGATTCGTACTCTCCGAGGAGGACAGGAATAGCAAGCCAAGAACCGGAGGCTGCGCCCGGGTGGGGGAAACTTCTCCACGGATTTTACTGCTTTTTAAAGACATATAGAGAATTGTTTTAGTTTAAAAAAAATGATTTTTAGAGAGAGGGAGGGAGGGTGAGATACATCAATTTGTTGTTTCACTTATGTAGGTGTTCATTGGTTGATTCTTGTATGTGCCCTGACCGGGGATCCAACCCGCAACCTTTGGGGATCGGGGCAGAGCTCTAATCCGCTGAGCTGCCGGCCAGGGCCGGTTAGGCCACTTTACACTGCCACAGAAATGTAGGAGAGTTCCCGCTCCTCCACCTCTGCACCAGCACTGGCCACCAGCCGCCCTTTTCATCGGAACCACCCCAGTGCGTGAACACGGGAGTTTCTTTGTGGTTTGGGCTTGCATTTCCCTACAAACAGATGTTGCAGACCTTCTTACAGACTTGCCATCACACCGCCCCTTGGTTGAAGCGTCTGTTCAGACTTTGCCCATTTTTAAGTCAGGTCACTTAGCTTCTTGTTACCGCGTTCTGCAGGGTTCCTCCCCACCATGGGTTAGAGATGACAGTCCTTTGTTGGATTTACGTTTTGCAAATATTTTCTCAGTCTAACCCTTGCCTTTTTTTTTTATAACAGTTTTTTTTTTTGAAGAGGGAAAGTTATTTTTATTTTGATGAAGTCTATTTTGAGAGGGGGAAGAATTCCCTTACTTTATTTTATTATTTTATTTTTACCGATTTCAGAGGGCAGGGAGAGGGAGAGAGAGATAGAGACACAATGACGAGAGAGAATCATTGATTGGCTGCCTCCTGCACACCCCACACTGAGGATTAAGCACACAACCTGGGCATGTGGCCTGACTGGAATTGAAATGTGACCTCCTGGTTCATAGGTCGGTGCTCAATCACTGAGCCACACTGTCCAAGCCCCTTATTTTTTAATCCCGGAACTAGCTGCATGAAAGAGCATTGTTCTTATTTACCATAGGACCTAAATATGTATCAGAGAAGGGTCTTTCTGAATAGCTAGTCCATCCACATCCTCTGAAGCTAAAGCCCCTGCCCCTTTACTTCTGCCTAAAACCAGTCTTAGAGTTTTTAACACAATATTCTACCGGTTTCTTTTTTGAAAGGAAACACCTGGAAAAAATGAAATTAAATTAAAAAATTGAACAAGGAAGGAAAAAAAAAGGAAACCCTACTCTCCCAAGCCCTTCCCATATGCGCCCTTGGGCCCAGACTTATTTTGCAGAAAATATTCTATCCATCAAACAGTGTGTCTCTGGAAGATAAACAGTTGCCTGAAGGGTGGATGGGGTAATATTTATTTTATTTCTGAAACGTCAGTTAATTAAAATCCTGTGCATCCGAGAGTTTGCTTCTGTCGGTGCCGGGCCAAACAATTTGCTTTACAGTGACATTAGAATGATCCCGACAGCCTGGATGCGGTTTCATTAACAGAGCGCCGGGGCTATCGGGAAACAGCGTGGCCTTCTCCGTGCACACGGGCTGCCCGGCTCACTCCTGCGTTTCCTTGGGATATTAAATTTACTTTCCCATACATGCTAATGGGTGGATTACAGTCATCACGCATGCTCTCGTCAGCTGCAGTGGTGATGCGGAGGCTTGCGATGTCTTTCTCGGGGAAATGAAGATGTCCGGTCTTCATTAACTGCTGGCTAGCCAGATACACTCGCTGCTTTTGTGATTCTCAAATGCCTTCCTCTCTCAGCCTCCTTGAGTCTAAGGTGGTTGTGAAACGTGAGGGCGTTTGAACGAGGCAAAGGAACCTGCGTCTGGCAAGGGTCAGGCAGTGGTTTAGCTCCTAAAAATAATATATCCTATCTAATAAAAGAGTAATATGTAAATTGACCATCATTCCAAGACACAAGATGGCTACCCCCATGTGGACACAAGATGGCCATCACAAGATGGCCTGCAGGGGAAGGTAGTAGTGGGCAGTTAGGGATGACCAGGCCAAGAGAGGAGGGCAGTTGGGGGTGACCAGGCCAGCAGGGGAGGACAGCTGGAGGGGACCCCAGCCTGCAGGGGAGGGAAGTTGGGGAGGGACCAGGCCTGCGGGGGAGGGCATTGGTTGGGGGGGGCACCAGGCCATCAGGGAAGGCAGTTAGATGTGACTGGGCTGGCATAAGATGGCAATTGGGGAAGACCAGGCCAGCAGTGGAGGGCAGTTGCAGGAGGTGGGGGGGGACTAGGCCTGCAGGGGAGCACAGTTGTGGGGGGCAGGCCTGCAGGGGAGAGCAATTGGAGGGCCCAGGCCTGCAGGGGTGGGCAGTTGGGGGGTATTAAGCCTGCAGGGGAGATCAGTTGGGGGGACCCAGGCCTGCAGGGGAGGATAGTTGGGGGGAGAGGAGGGCAGTTGGGAAAGACCAGGCCAGCAGGGGAGGGCATTTTGGGAGGACCAGGACAGCAGGAGAGGGCAGTTGGGGGGGAACAAGCTTTCAGGGGAGGACAGTTGGGGACCCAGGCCTACAGGAGAGAGCAGTTTGGGGGGCAGGGGGAAACCAGGCCTGCAGAGGAGGGCAGTTTTGGGCAATCAGGCCAGCAGGGAGGGCAGTTAGGGGTGACTGGGTCAGCAGAGGGGGGCAGGTGGGGGAGACCAAGTCTGTAGGGGAGGGCAGTTGGGCGCAACCAGACTGGAAAGGGAGGGCAGTTACGGGCAATCAGGCTGGCCGGGGAGCAGTTAGGCGTCAGTCAGGCTGGCAGCAGAGTGGTTAGCAGGTGATCAAGCTGGCAGGCAGAAGTGGTTAGGGGTAATTAGGCAGAGATAGGTGAGCAGTCGGGAGCCAGCAGTCCTGAATTGCGAGATGGATATCCAACCGCCCGTTTAGGCCTGATTCCATTAGGATCAGGCCTAAACGGGTGATTGGACATCCTTCTAGGGGGTCTCAGATTAGAGAGGTTGCAGGCTGGGCTGAGGACAGTTCCCCCCACTTCCTGTGCATGAATTTTGTGCACTGAGCCTCTAGTGTGCGCGCGTGCGTGTGTGTGTGTGTGTGTGTGTGTGTATTTCTTTTTTTTTTCTCCATTGATTTCAGAAAGGAAGCAAGAGGGAGAGATAGAAACATCAATGATAAGAGAGAATCATCAATTGGCTGCCTCCTGCACATCCCACACTGGGGATCCAGCCCACAACCTGGGCATGTGCCCCAACCAGGAATCAAACCATGACCTCCTGGTTCATAGGTCAGTGCTCCACCACTGAGCCACACTTGACTGGATTAGTTTAGCTCTTTATGTTGGGAAAACTTGGGGAGAATTGCTGGGAAGGTCACGCTGCTCTATAGCTTTGACGTCTGCCAGCAAGGGAGCACCTGGGGTCAGGGGGGAAACAGGCACACAGAGAGGACTTAGGGTGGTGTCTGTGTAGGGTCACACCCTGATAGATGGGGCGGCGGGTCTCCTCCCTCAGCCTGGGGCACTGAAGGCTCTACGTCCGGAGGAACCAATTACTGCTGAGGGCCCCTGGCCCGCATCAAAGTGTTGGAAACAACAAAAGCCAAGAATGATGTTGGCCATGTCATTAAGCGATTTCTCTTTAGAGCCCCAAGCCCGTTATTTAAATGTCTAATGACCTGCTGGTTCATCCATAAGCTGCACTGATTGGTCATTTTAATCCCAGCTGTGGCTTTGAAGAGCCTCACCTGCAGGAACCTTGTTTGGATGAGCCAGAATCAGATGACGATGACTTGGGGGAGAAAATGGAATAGGTCCATGTCATTTCAACCATGTGGTGTTGCATCCATCCAGTGCGGCTCTCATAATGAGATTTCTTTCCTGACTTTATTCTTTCTTTCTCTCCTTTCTCTGCCTTCCTCCAGTGATAAAGAACAGTGAGTATTTTATGCTACTATTTTATTTTTCAACCAACTGAATTATAGTTTGTTTGTTAATCCTCACTTGAGGATATTTTTCCATTGATTTTTAGAGAGAGTGGGAGGGGGAGAGACAGAGAGAGAGAAACATTGATGTGAGAGGGACACATCGATTGGTTGCCTCATGCACACGCCCAACCAGGGTCAGGGATTGAACCTGCCACCGAGGTACATGCCCTTGACTAGGATGGAATCCAAAACCCTCCAGTCCACGGGCCGACACTCCAGGCCGACACTCTAACCACTGAGCAAACCAGCCAGGGCTAGCATATCTCTTCTGATCTAAGTGGCTTACCCCTACAAGAGAGATGGTCGAAAAAGGAGCTAGCACATTTTATATATCTAAAAAAGAAATTTAAATGATTTTTTTTTTAAAAAACCACCCTTTTGAGAAAAAGAATTATGAAATTTCAAAAAATATCTTGATGAAAGGACGGACAGCGTTCCCTAGGGGAGTCCTCAATGTCATCCTTGTGGCATTTCAACAAGTTTGGGGACCACTCAGTGCCCCGTTTCCACAGCCTGTGCCTGGGAGCTCTGTCCCAAAATAAAGAAAATGTGAACTGAAACAACGGCCTCCATTAATAAAAGATGATGAGCAGACGGAGCTTGCGGGAAGTCACGCGCTGTGCACGCCGGCCCTGTCCCCGGCGGGAGGTCGCCCGATTTCCCCGTGAGCTGCCCTTGGGGCAGAGGTCCTAGCTCTGCTCACAACCTTTGTCTTTTCAATGGGGTTCACTTCCCGAATAGGCATGACGGATTGGATGCGGGGCCCAATCAGTGAGCAGTGGGCTGCGGAACAGCAGGGCGCCGGTGGTTGGGAGCACGCTCAGAAACCACGGGAAGGGAAGCCGTCTGCCCTCCCCACAATGGGGGTGTTAGCACAGCGTCAGAGGCAGAGCGCGGGGTCCGAGGTCAGGAGACCCAGTGGGTCCTGCTCTGGGATGCGACGTCGGGGGATGGGGCGGGGGGACCATGAACATGCTCTTCACCTCCTGAGCCCTGGCTGTCTCCTCCGCAAGACAGGCGGGGTCACCCTGCCCTTCCTCCCTCACCAGGTGAACGTAGCATCAACGAGGCGCACAGGAGAGCGCAGTGAACTGTGAAGCACTGAGCAGAGGAACAGCATGTGCAAAAGTGAGAGCACATGGAATTTTAAAAGAACCAAGTGGAACACAGTCTTGCTTAACAGATTAGCAGGAGCCTTAGATCCCCTTAGCATTCTGAAGGGGACTCGGGGGGGATCCTGGCTTCCTTCTGCACCCCCTTTCTTCTGGTGGGGATAAATTTCATCTGAAAGGGCCTTTATACCTACAGGGCATGTGTAAAACGTTTTGTGGTGTGGCTACCCTTCCTTCCCCGTCCTTTCCTCCAGGATTCATTAAAACCGCATTCACTGAGCTGTAAAGCGACTTCCTGCTGACACCTGCCTGTGTCGGCATCCTGGGGGAAAGAGGGAGTGAGAAGAATAAAGGAAAGAAAAAGGATTAATTTTCTGCACAGCACCACCGTGTAATGCATCAGAGCCTTGGTGCCCCAACAGCACTTCCATCATCGCCCTCCTTTTGGGAATTATAATTTGTTAAAAGGGACATCTGGTGGGTATTTATTAGGTGACTATTGTGCGCATGAAATAACTTTATTTCATGCGCACAATAGTCACGTAATAAATGGAGACAGAAAGGAGGTGGGAGTCTGCCCTTGGCAGATATTTAGGGAGAAACATCTGTGAGGGGCTTCCACCTGGAGTCTGGATTCATTCCTTTTGTATTTGGGGCCACTGGGGAGGGTTCCTTCTGACCCTCTCTAGATGCACCTGAGCAGGTACATTCAGGTAGCGATCAAGCATGCTCAGGATGCTGGTTTCTTGAGCCCCCGAGCATACTTGCTCCACACTTGTTTCTCAGCCACTCCCCTCCCTCCTCTGAGTGGCAGGCATCTGGAAAATGAGCAGGTCAGTTGCAACTACTTTGAATGTGTAGCTCGAACCCAACATGTTTGTGCCAGGCAGGGGCTGGGGTTTACCTGGAGCCCAGGGCTTCTGACTGCCTTCCCAGAATTGGCTCCACTCAGGCAAAATGACTTTTTGTTAGCAATGAAATTCTTTCTTTGATTCCTATTTTATTTCAAAGCTAAATAGATAAGACAGGTAAAGTGGAGCTGGATTAGGACATTTAGTAGCTGAAAGGATTACATTCATCATGGTGCAATTTGTGCCACTGTAATTTAAAACAATGCCAAACTGCAATGTAAATGTAGGGAGTCTAGCAAGCTTCACATTTGTGTTGTTGTTGTCATAGTAGATACTGTATTAGCTAGCTTTTGCTGTGTAACAAACCATCTTAAAACTCTGTGGTGTGGAACAGTTATTTGTTTCCAGGAATCTGGGCTCAGATCTTGGCTGGACCCGCTTATGTGGCAAAGGGTTGGCTGATCTAGGATGGCCATGGCTGGAATGACTCAGCTTTGCTGCACAGGCCACTCATCCTCCAACATTCAGTCCTGGGCTTTTGTTGTGTCATGGCAGAGGTGTAAGAGAGTAATCAGAGACACACGGGCTTTTGCAGATTGGCAAAGATTCCCCTCTTCCTCTTCCTCCTCGGCTTCCTTCTCCTTTTTCTTTACAACATAATTCTTTAAAAAGATACTTTGAATTAGCCATGGATGCCATGAAGAAAATGAACCTGGACAATGAGGGATCAAGGAAGGCCTTTCTGAGTTGACTTTTGAACCGGATTTGAATGATGGGAAGGAGCCATCCATGGGTTCCTGAAAAGGGACAGTGAGTGCAAAGGCCCTGAGGCAAAAACAAGGTTTCAGTGTTTAAGACTGAGCAGGGAGGCCAGTGATGCTGGGGTGCAGTAAGGGGGGTGATGAGGACGGAGGCAGGTTAAGGACAGATCAGACAGGACTTTGCAGATGGACAAGAAGGCTGACATTTATTTCTACCAAGTTAAAATTCACAGAACACAAAACCAACCATTTTACAGTGTACAATTCAGTAGCCTTCAGCATTATCACAATGTGGGGGTTTCTGTGAAGTCAATGAGAAGCCACTGAAGGGCATTGAGCAGAGGGGTGAGCCTGTTTAGCATTTATTTGCTCATCTCCACAGGCCCTGGCTCCAAGGCAAGGTGTGTTTCCACCAGAATTTCGCCCTCCTCCCCTTTCTCCCAACAAGCCTTGGCCCCAGATACCTGCTTCCCTTCCCTTTCAAACTCTCCCTTCTCTCCTCTTTAGTGCAAACCAGCTAATATAGGATGGCAGAGGGGAGTAGGGGAGGGAGATATGGCTTTTAATTTTTAACATTGAGTGTCAAAAGGCAATTTCATGGCTGCTAGTGAGAGTAGAGCAGTGGAAGTAATAGAGGCTGGCAGCTAATGGGGTGCTGGCTCTGGAGGATTCCAGTTACTGTTTCCCCCCTAACAGGGACCAGCATTTCTAGTGGTGGTTAACCCTGCATTCCATCGGGCCATGCACCTCAGTGCCTCGGGGCGTGGACTATATCATCAGTGGAGATGATCATAATGTGCCAGAGACCTCAGCTCTCCATCAGCAGTCTCTGATCCTCTGCACTGTCCCTGGGGCTACCTGGGCAGGCACTCAGTCCTCTTCATACCATGGAGATTAAGTGCACAGGCGGCCCAGGTTCGAATCTCACCTCGGCAACTTCCTAGCCACGTAATGTTGGGGAAATGGCCTAATTTCTCCATATTTGAGTCTCCTCCCAGTAAATGTATGACAATCCCTGTCTTGTGGGGATGATGTGAGGATTAAGTGAGCTAGTGTGGTACCCAGGAGGTGTGATGTCTGTGTTTGCTTGTTTAAAAAAAAAGCCAAGAAGAACACAGGATGAAACTCAGAATGCTACAGGAGCTTCTGAGGCTGCAAATCTGGATGTTTATATGAAAGCAGAGGGTTTTTATAAGCCTCGTGGGCAACTACTTTAAATGTGTAGCTCGAACCCAACATGTTTGTGCCAGGCAGGGGCTGGGGTTTACCTGGAGCCCAGGGCTTCTGACTGCCTTCCCAGAATTGGCTCCACTCAGGCAAAAGTCTGCTGCTCTGGAATCTTCTCCTGGGGACACCATTGTCCTTCAGGCTGCAAATGTGTGCTAAGCACATAATGAGGATAAAGCCATTGTGCTGATGAGCAAACGGGGACTCTGAGAGATGCGATTCTTTAGCCCAGAGTCGTCCAGCCAGGGAGTTTTCAGGCAAAGGTGTGACCTGGGGTTTACCCGCCTCCAGGGCCTGGGGTCTAACCACAACTCAAATTGCCTACTGGGTTTCCAGTCCAGCCTCACGCCTTCCCAACTTACTTTTCAGGCTCCAGGCGGGATGGTCCGTCCATCCTGGTGGTCAGCCCGACAGACAGAGGAAGCAGGAAGAGCTGACAGATGAGGAGAAGGAAATTATCAACAGGGTAATCGCCCGGGCCGAGAAAATGGAAGAGATGGAGCAGGCGCGGATTGGGTGAGACCTGACATTTCCCATCCATTCCAGGGTCCTGGGGGCGGGGCCTGGGGCGAGGCTGCTCAGGGCGGGAGTGCTGGGGTGGAGGGGGCTGCCTTTGGGCCTTCCGTCTGTGATCCACCAGGCCACCCACCCAGGCAGAACCGGAATCTTTATCACATGAGGTTGGAGGGCTGGAGGAGGAGAGGATGGAGGGGGTTTACCTGGGGAGGGGCTTTTCCAGAAGGGGAACGGGGTTTTCTGATGGGGAGGAAGGAGACTGTGGGCCTGTGCCTTGTGGGAAGAGGGATATGTGTGTTTAGGATAAACCCTCGGAAGCAAGAATTCCTCTCAGCCTTTCTCCTGAATAGCACGTACCACCTGCTAACATTACATATTTACATATTTACTCGGATGATTGTTTATCTCTCCCAGTTAGAAAAGGTTCCAAGGGGAGAGATGCTAGCCTGTTTTGATCACCACTGACTCTCCAGAGCCTGGCACATAAATAGGCGTGCACTAAAATACTTGAGAGAATGAGCGAATGTGACAGACAATGCTGCCTCCTAATTTCCCTCTCCATCTCCTGTGACTCAGAGACTGGAGAGTTTAGAATCTTGTAGTTCAGGGTCCAAATTCCCAGGAAGGGCACTCTCATTGGCTGCCTTATGTCAGGTGCTCTCTCTCATCCAGTCAGCTGTGATGCCCATCTCATCTGAACATGGCCATTGGTCTGACACTGTGGGTCAAGTGAAGGTGTGAGGAGGGTCTCTGTGGCCTGAGAAGGTTCTAGCTTGAACATCCTAGAACAGAGTAGATGAGCTTGCCTTGTCCTCCATGTCTTGTGATTTGCCTTGACTAACCTGGTGACATGATGGACTAGCCCAGTGGTTAACCACTGGGGCCCTAAAGTCAGAAAGACCTGGGTCCAAATTCCAGGTCTACCACTGACCCCCTGTGTGACCTTACCTGGAAAGTAAGCCATTTACCTCATTGTGCCTCAGTTTCCTCCTCTGCAAAGTGGGGATAACATTAGCACATACTTCTCAGCGAGTGTTTAACATGCAACGGAGTCATGCGGTGCCTGGTGCAGAGCATCCCCTCAATAAATGGTGGCAGTCGTTTATCAATGAACTTGCTGTGGGAGCTCAGTTTTTGTCACTGGCCAAGGCCTCTGTTCTGGAATTTATGCCCCAAGACTCCTGCTGGGCAAGCCCTGGACTTCCAGCAGCCCGGCTTCCGTGGAAGGAGATCTGAGAGGCTCCCAGGGGAACTGGGGCTGAACCTCGGTGTCAGAGTCTCCCTGCGAGGATTCTGGCTGTGGCTGTTCCCCCCGCCCCTCCACACTTCCAGCAGGGAGACTCGCTGGTAGCATGGCCAGAGGCAAACGCAGTGCTATTTGTGTCTGAAGAGCTCGAACCTGCCCTCGTCCCAGTTCTTCCCACGCTTCCCTGGGAGAGGATCAGAGAGGAGCCAGATAAAAGCAAAGCAACATGTGAGATGGGAAACGAGGCTGAAACTGGGGCGCCACGGGGCCCCCACTTCAGGACCTGAGGTTCCCAGTAAATAAGCTTTGGAGCCTCGGTTTCTCCGCCCTCAATGAAGTGGTCAGTCTGATTCCCAGGATCCTCCTGATCAGACTCCGAGTTGGGGTGTTTGCTGGAGTCCTCTGGACTACGGGGCTACCTGCTCCTCTAGAGCGATTGACTTCCTTCTAATTCTTAAAATAGCAGCTGTTTCTGTGCCCCATTCTGGGTCCAGACACCCATCTCTGTGATGCTGAGTCCTCTTCCCATTACCCGAGTGAAAGCCTTCTAGAGAGGGGAGTCATTGTTGATGCACATCACAAATAATCATCATGCTGGGTACCATTTATTGAGCACTTACAAATGTCATATGGCCTGGCCAGTGTGGCCTTGTGGTTGAGCATAGACCTATGAACTAGGGGGTTATGGTTCCATTCCCGGTCAGGGCACATGCCCAGGTTGCAGGCTCGATCCCCAGTGGGGGGCGTGCAGGAGGCAGCCAATCAATGATTCTCTCTCATCACTGATGTTTTCAACCCCCTCTCCCTTCCTCTCTGAAATCAATAAAAGTGTATAGTATATATTTAAAACAGCAACTATGATAACATCACATGGATTAACCCTTGAGCTGCTTTTCTCAACCCTGTCAAGTAGATGCTATTATTATCAGCCCCATTTTGCTAGTGAGGTCAGGTCCTTTGCCTAAGGTCATGTCGAGTGAAGATGTACATACTGCCGGCTGGCTCTCAGAAGTATGCTCTTAGGTATTAGGTGTCTTCCCTGAAGGTCTGACCCCAACTTTCTAGACTGCAGAACATGGGCATTCGAAAGGCTCGGGTTTGAAGGGGGCATGTTGGGAGCTAGACGCTGGGGCTCCTCCTATGCTGGCCCTATTCCTTCCAGATCTTATTAACCTGTTTGTCCATCCATAGCTGGTCTCCATGCTCCAGTGGCTCTGAGAGTTCCAGGGAGTCTCACTCTCAGGCCCCCCAGGAGGTGCTGTCTTCCTGGGGCAGCTTGGCTAGAGTCACACACCCCAGCAGATCAGAGCTGGTTCTCTCCCAGAAGCCTCTTTGCTTCTGCCCAATGGGGTGTCTAAACCTTTGATCACCACTCAGCCCACAATCCAGCTCTGCTCTCTTCAGCACCCCCAGATGGGGAGATGATGGACAGGAGAGGGGAAACTCATAACCACCTCATCATGCCCCACACCCCTTATTTAACGGCTAAGGGGGGCAACAGAGTTGATTTTGCATGCCCTGCCTGCTACAGGCTTTCCATATTTGTTAGGACACTTGGCTTATTTGCCAGAAAGGAACTTAATTCCAGCAAGGTGGTTCCAGTTATCTATGGCTACATTAACAAAGCACCCTAACTTTAGTGACTTACAGCAAGGACCATATATTACTTTTTACAATTCTGTCGTTGAAGAATTCAGGCAGGGCTCTGCTGGGCAGATTTTCTGCTCCACGTGGCATGGGGTGGGATTGCTGACCTGGCCGCGTTTGGCTGGTGGCTGGGCTGGGCTAGAAGGTCAAGGACATGTCCATGCTTGTGTGTGCTCTATGTGGTCCCTTTTTTCCTTACTCAGAAGTCTGGCTTGAGCTCCTTTGCGTGGGAGGTGAAGCCCACGAGATCCAGGGTTCTTAACAGCTGGATCTGAAACTAGTAGGGCAGCGGTTCTCAACCTGTGGGTTGCGAGCCCTTTGGGGGTCGAACGACCCTTTCACAGGGGTTGCCTAAGACCATCGGAAAATGCAGATATTTACATCACGATGCATAACAGTAGCAAAATTTCATGGTTGGGGGTCACCACCACATGAGGAACTGTATGCAAGGATCGCGGCCTTAGGAAGGTTGAGAACCACTGTAGTAGGGTATTAGTCAACCATATTCTGTTAGAGAAGGGAAATGGGTCCCATCTGCTTGTGGAAGAGTGACTTATGCAACCATAGAAAGGCATTAATGTGGGGGGCATGCAGGAGGCAGCAGATCAATGATTCTCTCTCTGATGTTTCATTATACAATGAAGGGAATTTAACATAAGGATGCAGAGCTATTTCTAGGGATCCGAGGACAGGACCACAGCCTAGCCTCATGAAAGGTCTGCTTCTCATCTCACAGGGTAGAAAATATAGCAATGCTATACCTCCCCAGCGGTTATAGCTCTTCTTAGTCCTAATTCCAAATTCCCAGGGAAGGAACTCTGATTGGCTCAGCTCACTCTGAGTGCCCACCCCTCATCCAATCAGCTGTGGTTAGAGGTGCCAGACTGCATGGACACTGAGTACTTCTCCTGAGTGTGCAAAGGGTCTTTGTGAGCTGGACACACCCAGAGGTGTCCGCAGGCCTTGACGTGTATTAAGGCTGGAATTAAACATTTGCTTGGGAAGATTTGTGTCTGCACTTTTTGATTTAAAAAAACATTCCCCTCCCCGCCCCAGTGGTAGCACCCTCTGCATCCTTATCATAGTTCTTTCTGCCCGGAGCTTCTCAAAGGCATTTGCTCTCAGATCCTGCCTGTGAAGGGACAGGCAGCGGGTGGCTTCCATTCGAGGTCACCATCCCTAAACAGATGGGCCCCCAAAAAGTAATTAGGATTTGTCATTAACCTTGGTGTCCAGATGCTGTGATGGAGGAGGCAGTCAGAGAGACACAACCTGTTGTTGACAGGATCTGCTGGGTTCCATCATCCCCTATATTGTTGGCACAGATTTATCCCAAAATGTGGACAGAGGGAGAAGTGAATAATAGTGCTTACTAGGTAGGCGTCTTTCCTATGGCTTGACAAGTCGACAATAAGTCGGGTCATTCCTCTTTCTAAAGAAAGAACTTCCCCACTTTTTTTTTTGACCTTGAGTCAGGCCTTCGGTGGCTAGGTTTCAGAGGTCCTGCGGGTATTCTAGACACGTTGATGCATGTGTCTGTGTGCATTTTTTAAGAAGGAATATTCATAGATCACACCACGTTAGGCGGGGGAACTCTGAACCCCCAATGTTGGAACTGCTGAGCAGCACCTCCACTTTCTCGGGGATTGGGCCATTGCTTTCTCATGTGCTGCAGACTCTGCGGAATCTGTTTGTGCAAGAAAATGGAAATCTTCTTAATTCTGTCATTAGTCAGTGTCTGGCATAGCAGGGAGCATGTGTTAAATGAACCCTCGACCCAACTGACCAAGCCTCTCATGGAGCCACTCGAGTCTCACGGTGCGAGGTTGGACCGCGTGATCTCCAGGCTCCTTCTGCCCCGGCACTATTGACACTGGGGGACAGATAATTCTTTACGGTGGACTGTTCTGTGCATTGTAGCAGCATCCCTGACCTTCATCCACCAGATGCCTGTAGTAGCCCCCCTAACCAGATGTGACAACCCAAACTGTCTGCAGACCGTGCCACATGCCCTCGGGGAGCAACAGCACCCACTTTGAGGACCACCGCTCTAGCCTTTTTGTTAGGTTCAAAAAAAGAGAAGAAGTAAACTTGGGATTTCCCTGCAATCCCCCTCAGCTTAACATGATACTAGTTCACATGCACAAAGCTTTAGGTTGGTTCATTTCTGCCATCCTCACAACAAACCTATATAGTAGGCTATCCTGTTATTCCCATTGTATAAAGGAGGAAACTGAGGCACAGAGAAGTTCAGCAGCCTGCCCAGAGTCATATCGTTAACTAGAGGCCCCATGCAGGAAATTCATGCAAGGGGCTTGCCTCAGCCCTCACAGCCCCAGCTTCATCCAGAAGGTCATTCGGAGGGATGACTGGAAGGTCCTTTGGCTGTCTGATCTAATTAGCATATTATGATATTATTATTATAGACTAGAGGCCCGGTGCATGAATTCATGCACCAGTGGGGTCCCTCGGCCTGGCCTGCAGGATTAGGTGAAAACTGGCTCTCTGACAGGTCCCAGATTGTGAGGGGGAGCAGACCAGGCTGAGGGACCCCACTAGGGCACAATTGGGGCCAGGGAGAGTCATGGGAGGTTGGCCATCTGGGGTGGGACTGTGAGAGGGCTCCAGGGTGTATCTAGCCCATCTTGCTCAGTCTTGATTGGCCAGACCCCAGCAGCAAGCTAACCTACCGGTCGGAGCAGCTGCCCCCTGGTGGTCAGTGCACATCATAGTGAGTGGTTGAGCAGCCTTAGCATATCATTAGCATATTACATTTTGATTGAATGGCTGACCAGTAGACCAGACACTTAGCATATTAGGCTTTTATTATATAGGATAAGCAATTACAAATGCAGGCTGGCCAGTTCCAGAGTTGAGTCTTACTCTGCTGCCCTACAGAAAGGCAAGACAAATACTTGCTGTCCAGCACTGTGCTAGGAACTTGCAAATGTGCTATATTTCCTTTAATCCTCATGTCTTCACTGAAGGACAGACTACTGTCTCTGCTTTACAGCTGAGAAAAGCTCAGTGAGGTTAGGACACTTGCCTAGAGGCACACAGCCTTTATATGGCCAAACCAGGCATTGACCCTGAATCTGTCTTTCCACTTTATCCCGTTGCCTTTCTGGGTGCAGAGAGGGAGGCCATTGACAAATGACTTCAGGGATTTAGAGAAGTTGGTAATTTAGAGCAGTGGTTGCCACCCTTTCGGACCCCACGGACCACCGGTTGGCAACTGCTGATTTAAAGGGTCCTCCGATATTCACTCGGGGCAGGTGGAAGGATTAGCAAGAGCCCCAGCCATAAGCATGGAAACCAAACAAAGAGTAACAGCATCTGGGCAGCTAGACCTCGCCTCCAATCCCATCTCCCCCACTGGCGTCTGAGTGCCTCGGGTAGGCGACTTCCCCTGCGTGTGCCTTGGTTTCCCCGAAGGGGAACCAATGGGAGTGAACAACAGAGCTGATCCAGCAGGCTGTTGATGACTGATGAAAAACACTGCATGCACAGTGCTCAGCACAGCACCTGGGAACTTGGTAATGGTGATGTGCCCAGCACCTTGCCTGGCAGTGACCACATTAGCTCCCTTGTTTCCAACTCCGAATCGGGGTGACCCTCCTCCCCAAAGTGCTGCGGTGCAGGCAGGAATCCCATCTACCAATCCATCAAGGGGAGAGATTGGGCTCTATGGCTCCCCGGGTGATGACAGTAATAAACAACCGTGAGAATTAATGAGTCTGAGATGCACGCAGCCCGCATACCAGCGCACGGCTTCCTGACGGAACGGCTCAGCCATTTCAGGACAGGTTCCCGAGAGGCCCTGCTCCGGGCTCTCAAGGCAGCGCTGGTCAGAACAGCCACAGCTGCCTCCTATTTCTAAATCCCGCCCCGTCCTCAGCAGATGGCCTCATCTGAACTTCAGAAAATGCCACATTCAATGAAGTTACCGGTAATGTCCCCCCACTTGGCAATTAGGGTGACAGCGAAAGCAGCATGGCTCTGGAATTGATGGTGTGTATGCGTATATATGCCTCTCTCTCTCTCTCTCTCTCTCTCTCTCTCTCTCTCTCTCTCTCTCTCTCTCTCTCTCTCACACACACACACACACACACACACACACACACAGCATGGCACACACTCTCCCACTTTGCTGTATTTTTAGGAATCGCTGTGTAATGGTTAACTGCGGCTCTAATCGCAGCTGCTCCAGTCCCTCCCATCAGCAGTGGAACCCCAGCTTTTCGCTATTTCCCTCTCCGATTGAGGAATCGGTACCAGACCCCTACACCACGCAGTGCCAGGCGGGGTGTCTTCCTGAGCCCCACAGTGCTCCGCGTGGGGCCTCCTTCCCGGCGCAGTTGCACATCGTTAGCCTTCCCTCCCGTTCAGCGAGGTGCTGCAGCGGCGCTGGGCTGAGGGCTCCAGAGCAGCTGCCTGCGTGTTTCCCAGACTGCGCGGGCTTTTGCGGGGAGAGGGAGCGAACACGCGCCATCGGTCCTGCAGTTGGCTCTGTCCTCGTGGGGGAAAGGCACAACTGGGCCTCGGCGCCCTGCCAGGCCAGGGTATGCACGGCCCTCATGGGAAAGTGTGGTCTGTACGTTGGTGCTGACTTATGCACACATGTGTGTGCACACAAGTGCACATGGACGTGTGCCTCTACAGGTGTGCCTGGGGCATATGTACTCACATGTGGGTACATGTGCCATCATGTATGTGTATTTAGAGATGGGCGCAGCCCCTTAAAAGCTTTAGAAAGACAAATTTCCTGGCTAGCTTATAGCACCCTGGTTACACAGGAAAAACGCTAGTACAGGGAGTTATAAAAGTCACAAATTTCCAGAAGAAATAATTAGCAGCAACCATTACTGAGTAGATACCATGTTCCAGGCATTTTACAAACACGCTCCTTTTATCTTTGCAGCAATCCTAGGAGGTAAGGACTTTGTTTTCCCCAATTTACAGGTGAAAAATGAAGGCTCAGAAAAGTTAAGCAACTTTCTTGGGATCACAGAGCTAGGAAGTAGCCAAGTTCAAAGGTGGAGGCAAACAAGCTCACTCCAGAACTAGCATCCAATACCTGCTTCATAACTGCCCCTACTTCTAACATCTGAAAGTGTGTGTAGGTGTGTGTATGTGTGTGTGTGTGTGTGTAGGTGTGTGTGTGTGTGGTGTGTGTGTAGGTGTGTAAGTTGTGTGGGTGTGTAGGTGTATGTGTGTGTAGGTGTGGGTGTGTAAGTGTGTGTGTGTAGGTATGTGTGTGGTGTGTGTGTGTAGGTGTGTGTATGTAAGTGTGTGTGTTTAGGTGTGTGTGGTGTGTGTGTGTAGGTGTGTGTGTAAGTGTGTGTATGTGTGTGTATGTATGTGTAGGTGTGTGTGTAGGTGTGTGTATGTATGTGTAGGTGTGTGTGTAGGTGTGGGTATGTAAGTGTGTGTGTTTAGGTGTGTGTGGTGTGTGTGGTGTGTGTGTGTAGGTATGTGTGCATGTGCACGTGTGTGTAGGGGTGTATTTGTGTGTGTGTGCGCGTACATGTATAGGTGTGAATGTCTGGTACATGTATGTAGGGAGCCCACACTTCCCCAGGGCTGGGCCCCTGGAGGTGGTGATTGGCATCACTCTGAGACTCAAGACACTGCATGGATTGGTCCCTGCCCATCTCTGCAGCCTCATCTCCCGCCATCCAGCCCACCAGCCATGCTGAGCATCTCTCTGGTCTTTTGTACATGCTGTTCCCTCTTCTTCCAGGACTCTTCCTCACCCTCTTTACTGAGTCAGCTCCTCTTTATCCTCAAGTCTCAACTCAAGGTCACTTCCTCTGAGGCCCCATCCTGACTTCTCAGATCCCTCTCTTATGAGTTCTCACTGCTACTCAGACTTGTCCTTCAGACAAGTAGTAGGAGTCTAATTATGACGGTCTGTGTGGTTATTTAAATGACATCTGAGTCCCTCACTAGAATTCCAACTCCATGAGGGCAGGGGCCTCATCTGTTTGCTCCCTTCTGGATCCTCACTGTCTACTTGGCAGGTGGCAGGTGGCAGGTGCTCCTTGAATAGTTGTCAAATTAATGAGCAGCTCATCTAGATCCATTTGGATGGCAAGGTCAGACCGAGCTGAGAATCCTCATCCCACAACCTCCAGAGGTTGGTGCCCAGAGAAGGGGACATACCCTTTCTAGTTTCCTCTGGGAGCATCCCTGGAAATGGAAGGTCTCCACTGACTTTACTGAGTAACCAACAGCCTCCCTTCAGCACACAGCCTGGTGATGGATGTGTCTCCTGAATGTGAGGCATGAGGGTCAAGTTAATCAGGCATGTAAACACATAACTAGAGAGTGACAGGCACTTATGCTGTCCAGCTAAATGGGCACTTAATATGGAGACATTAAACAGGCAAACAAAACCAGCCTGCCCATGCAGACAGGCCTGCTAGCAGCTTTACCACTTAGAATTTGGGTTGGCTCATTGAATATCATGGGAGAAGAGGGTAAAGGGTGACCCCCCAGATCCTGGTTTGTGGAAGCCAGCGGGATGGTGGTGCCATTTTTGGAGAATAAGGAAATGTTTGCTGGGCACGGGGATGGAAATAGCTTCTAAGATGATGGCCAGGTGAATGCCCAAGTCTGAGATGCCTATGAAGACATCCATGTGACAATGTCATGTAGACAAGTAGATGAACAGACCTGGAGCTCAGAAGGCAGTTTCCTAGCAGAAGGCACATGAGGTAGAAAGGACTAGATAAGAGTCTTAAACTGAAGTCAGTAGACTAGATGGGCTTTGGGGGATATGAGAGGGGTTCTGTGATTTTCTGAAAATGTATCAGACTTCATGTGCTTGTTTCTTAGGGAAGTTCCAACAGTCATCATCAGGTACGTAAGAGCTCATGACTCAGAGAAGAATCAGACCATCAGCCTGATACTGTGGGAGATGCAGGTGGTCCCTGGTCCTGTAAGGTCCTTAGTACCCTGTCTCTGCTTCCAGGCGCCTGGTAGACCGTCTGGAGAACATGAGGAAGAACGTGGCTGGGGATGGGGTGAACCGCTGCATCCTGTGTGGTGAACAGCTGGGAATGCTGGGCTCTGCCTGCGTAGTGTGTGAGGACTGTAAGAAGGTACCATCACTCTCCTTTTCTCTTCCCTGTATCACTTCTCATTACATGAAGAGGGGATAGGCCTGGGATCAAACCTTGGGGGACTCTGGGTCTTTGGAGTAGGGCTTGGATCCTGAAGGGTAGTTGCCAAATATGATTCCTACTGGGATGTTCTCACATCCAGCTGTCTCCCGAGGTAACCCTGATCCTGGTTCCTCCCATGAAACTCACTGTCCCCTTCTGTCCCCTCGGAGCTCAGGTCCATGCAGGATGAACTTGGGAGTTTGAGGTAGGACCTGAGCTAAAGTTGAGCCTGCAAGTATCCTGATAGTGGCTTAGCAAGTTACATGTCAGGTTGAAGAGCATGATAGACTCATGTCTACACATGTGTGTATGAGAAAGGCTAACCCAGCATTCTCTTAACCTGGGTTATAATACAAGTGACTTAGAAAGCCCTTCTCCAGCCCAGTTAGGACCACTGGGCTTTGAGAGTCTTTATTCTAGAAGGGGGTTCTCCTCGTATTCCTCCCCCCTGTACCCTCTCCTCAGCTGTCTGCACTTGACAATTCCAGGACACTGACAGAACTGTCCTTAGGTCTGTCTGATTCCCAGGAAAGGAACTTAGGAGAATGAGCCATCTGGAAACACCCATAGAGTCACTTGGCACCTCCTGCTTGGAGTCCCATTTAGCATTTAGGTGGAATATTGAGGGAAGTTGATCTATTCCAAAAATCTCATCTGCCTTAGTCAGCCAAGAGTGAGAATTCGGTGACCCATCAGACTTTCCTATTTGCCTTGACTTCCAGGAAACAGCCACAACTATAATGTTCCATCATGCAGTCGTGGTAGTTACTCACATAACTTCCTTCTCCTTGAAGATTTGAAGCCATGGTTGTGGCCTAGGTGGTCACAGTCTTGCTTGGGAAGGGAGAAGAAATACATTAGTAAGCCACATGAATACATGGCCTTCCCTCTTTAAAAATCCTCTCAGTTATCTCCCCTGTATGGATGCTTAAAACTCAGTCCCTACAGGGACTCCTGGAGAATTTCTTTATCCAGTGCTTGGAAATGACTCCAGTTCTTGATATTGGAAATTAAGACTCAAGTTGGAACTTGATTCTAACTGGCCCTGGTCATGGACAGGAGGTGAGAAAAGAAAAGTTCTAGCTCTTTGCAATGGGCTTCCATTGCCACCTCCCCTGATCACGAGTATCTGGCATATCTGAGTATACACTGGCCTCTATTTTGTCCCCAGAATGTCTGCACCAAGTGTGGGGTGGAGACCTCCAACAACCGTCCACATCCTGTGTGGCTCTGCAAAATCTGCATCGAGCAGAGGGAGGTGAGTAGACGTGTCCTTTCTAGTTTCTAGAGCACCCTTCCTTTTTATTCATCTCCTCCTTCCTCTATAGAGCCAGGGAAACAGGGTGGCAGGTGGGGACTGGAGAACCTAGGATGTGTCTTAAGAGTTTGTTATAAAAAGAACCAGCTCAGCTGTGGACCCTGGCAGACCAGCCCCTGAGTGTATTTGAGTGAATTTCTTTTCCCTTCTAGTTCTATGACTTTTCTCTTCCTAGTAATAGAAAGCACACACCACATTTAAGAGCTGGAAGACTTGGTGTCCTGTCTTTGCCCTTGCACTCTCTGGCTGTGAAGCCTTATACTAGCTCATATCCTCTGATGTCCAACTTTATCAAGAAAATGGGTCTACTCAGGCCTTCTCTGGTCAGGGAAATTGTGTGGATCAAATAGAAATTCTGAAAAGCTGCATACTGGTGAGAAAAGTGTGATGGCTGTTGTGTCCATGTGCTTAGGGAGGGAGAAGAGTTAGAAACTGGCACTCATGAAGGCAGGAATAATATATTTGGCTGCCATGTCATTATCTTCTCCCTCTCCTCCCCAAGGTGTGGAAGCGTTCTGGAGCCTGGTTCTTCAAGGGCTTCCCCAAACAGGTCCTCCCACAGCCTATGCCCATAAATAAGACCAAGCCCAAGCAGCCTGTCAGTGAGCCTGCTGTTCCAGAGCAGCCTACCCCCGAACCCAAGCACACTGTCCGGGCTCCCACTCAAGGTAGGACAAAACAATTGATCCTTTCAGGACCAAGGACAGCTCTCCACTAACTGGTCTACCTGGAGAATGTCCTGATATGTTTGTGTTTCTACCCAGTTGATGGAAAGGCAGTCTCTGGGTTTGGGTCTGGGAATCCTATGTTCCCTTCCCAGCTCACCGTGAACACTTATGAAGAAGATAACACAGAAAACTCGTCAACAATGTCAGGCATTTTTGATGGGATATTTAGAGGTACAGCAGAGGTGGAAATTAAAATTAGGAACAAAGATAATATATAATGTTCACAACCAAACTACACACTGGAGCCCGGGGTCATTTGGGGCTTGCTGAGAAAGCCTTCCTCACCCTTGATATTTCTTTTCTTTTCTTTTTTTTTTATATATTTTATTGATTTCTTACAGAGAGGAAGAGAGAGGGATAGAGAGTTGGAAACATCGATGAGAGACATCGATCAGCCGCCTCTTGCACGCCCCCCACTGGGGATGCGCCCGCAACCAGGATACATGCCCTTGACCGGAATCGAACCCGGGACCTTCCAGTCCGCAGGCCGACGCTCTATCCACTGAGCCAAACTGGTTTCGGCTTGATATTTCTTATATCCACCATCAGCAAATCTGAAATTGGACTAATTAAAACAGAAAGTTGAATAAAAAGGAAATTAGTAAAAGAAAATGATTACTACTATGGATACTATCACTATCATCCAAGTATTATTATTAATTATTAAAATGATTATTAAAAGACAAAGGCAAAAATATACAAAGAAAAAAGGCCACCACAATAAAAATATATGAATTGGATGAAGCCACTGGAACTGATCAGATAAAGCCTTTACAATAATTCCAATTAACACTAAGTGATCATTTTGGGATGACAACTTTGCAGTTGAGTACAAGCAGTGCTTCTGTAAGGAAAGTCTCAAAAATTGAAGTGCCTGAGCATGTCTCCTATAAGATAACTTCTTAATGTACTTAGTGATACTGTGTCTGGCATTCAAAAGGCATCAACAAATATTTCCTGACAAAGAGAGCAATTTCTATCCCTTGCAGAGAACTACCAAATTGTCCATCTCCACTGCATCCTGAGGAGCCCCGGTTTCTACCAACAGAGCACCCTTCTTCCTGGTTAAGCACTTCCCCCTCTAGGTCAAGAATATTTTAGAGTCGAAACCGGTTTGGCTCAGTGGATAGAGCATCGGCCTTCGGACTGAAAAGTCCCAGGTTCCATTCCAGTCAAGGGCATGTACCTTGGCTGCGGGCACATCCCCAGTAGGGGGCGTGCAAGAGGCAGTGATTGATGTCTCTCTCATCGATGTTTCTAATTCTCTATCCCTTTCCCTTCCTCTCTGTAAAAAATCAATAAAATATGTTTTTAAAAGAATATTGTAGAGCATAACTGTCTAGATCATGGACATATGCCTGGCTGGTATGGCTCAGAGGTTGAGTGCCAATCTATGAACCATAAAATCATGATTCGACTCCCATTCAGGGCACATGCCCAGATTGTAAGCTCGATCCCCAATAGGGGGTGTGTAAGAGACAGATAATCAGTGATTCTCTCTCATCATTGATGTTTCTATCTCTCTGTCCTTTCCTCTCTGAAATCAATAAAAATATTTTTAATTAAAAACAAAAATATCTGGGCATCTGAGGGTAGGAGGACCAGAATCTGAATTCCAGCTCTGCCACTAACCAGCTCTGTGAGTTTGGGCAAGTGTCCTAACCTCTCTGAGATTCATTCTTTATCTATGGGGTGGGGCAAAATAGATTTACAGTTGTGAGTGTGCAAAACACAGTTTATTAATTGTTTTACTGTTTTTCACATGAACAACTGCAAACCTACTTTTGCCCCACCCCATATAACATGGGGCTAATAACTCATTGAATTCGTTTGAGTATTAAATAAAATATTACATGCCAAGTACTTTGCAGAGTACAGCACTGAGTAAATGCTAACTGATAACATATAAAGTTCGTCACCTGTGCACAGACACATACACAGACACACTTAGGTGGCATGAACTAGATAAACACTGGACAACACAGACCACTCTGGAAATGAGGTGGATGTAACCCTATTCACTTCACTGGAGAGAAGTAACATCACCAGCATTGCATAGTGACACTTAGAAAGTTATTAGAATAACATCGGTGCTGGTGAACGTGTGGGGAGACGAGTATTCTCTAAACTGTTGGTCTAGACTATAAGTCACCCCAGCCTTTGGAATGTAATATGGCAGACTTTATTAAAATGGGGAATGTATGTACTATTTGATCCAGCAATCCCTCTCAGGGATTATATGGAACAGTGATCCAAGTACCATATAAAAGATGTAGATATATTTGTTGCATCATTATTTACAACAGCAAAGCACTGGAAGAGGTTCATTAGTAGGAGAATTGTTGACTGGACTATGATATATCCACACCACGCTATAGTAGGGATTATTTAAAACGGAATGATGTCCTTTATGGATTTGGAATTATGTCCATAAGTGCTTTCAGTATTCTCTTAACAAACATTCACTGGGCACCAAAGGAGTTCCAGACTCTATTCTAAGCCCTGGAGATAGAGTGGTGTTTGCAACAGACAAAGACCCCGCCTTCATGCAGCTAAAATTCTAGTGGGGGAAACAGGTGCTCGACCAGCTGCCAATGCAAATGCAGTAGAGTATCGGACAGTGAGAGATGCTGGGGATGGACACGGAGCAGTTAAAGGGGACAGACAGTGACAGGAGGCTCCATTCAGGATAGAATGGGCAGAGAAGAGCTGTCTGAGGAGGATCTTTGAGGAGACACGTGACTGAAACGATAGTGAGGACCCAAAGAATCTTCGGGACTATGGTGTACGTAGGGCTGAAGATTGGAATGTGTTTGGTGAGTCCTGGGAAGATTGGATTAAGTGGGCAAAGCCCACCTAGAAGAGGATGTAGCCAGTGGCCGCAGCTTGGCCTGTGTTCAGCCTGTGTGCGTTCACATGCTTGTGCAGGCAAAGGAAATATGTGAGATTATAAACGAAAGCTATGCCAAAGGGCAGGTCAGGAGGGGAGAGTTTTACTTTTAAAGAGCCCTTGAGAGTGGAGGGTGGACCCCTTGGTGGCGCTGCTTAAGTAGTGGCCCTCCTGCACCATAAAGAGCAGTCTCCCATCACTGTTCTCCCTCTCCAGGTGACGCTGAAGACAGGAGGGGCCCAGGTCAGAAGCCAGGCCCCGAGCTGGCCTCTGTGCCTGGCCGCGGAAGCTACGGGCCTCCTGTGCGCAGGGCCTCGGAGGCACGAATGAGCTCAGCCAGCCGGGACTCAGAGGGCTGGGGCCATGGCCATGGCGGGGCAGCCGGTGACTCCAACCGGAGCCCAGCAGGTGAGAGAGAGGGGCAAATCTGGGCAGGCTTCCTGGATGAGGAAAATCAGAATAAATGGGGGGGGGTGTTTTTATTCATGTATCCATTCGGTGCTTATTGAGCACCTACTGTGTGCTGTGTTCAACACCAGATGCTGGTTCTAGCCTATGATAGAGGAAAGTTAGGACTCAGAAACAATTCTGACTCCAGACATCCAAAATTTTAGGTTACATCCTTTTCTTGCTCTAATGCCTGCATTTCTTTTGTAGCGAGGTCACGAGACTGCCTCTGATTAGATGGGCTGTATATTAGTTCCCTTGGGGACCTCTGGCCTTCTCTTTCTGAATAGGGGGTTTGTGGCGTAGCACCTCAGTTCCTCTTGGCAGGAGAGCTGGGGAGAAGTATCTGATGGTCTCCAGCAGACTCTGGAGACCGACTGCCAGAGACCAGCCAACAGACATTGGATGAACTCCTTAACCTTGCTGGGCCTCAGTCTCCCCATTTATAAAATGGGGTGTAGATGTTAAATAAGTTTCTTATATGGAAAGTCCCTGGCACATGGTAAGTGTTAAATAAATGTTAACTCATCCTTATCAAGTAGCCCCTGAAGTTCAGAGAGAGGGAGTGATCAGCCCAGAGTCACACAGCTTATAAAAGAATGCTTGGATGCAAAGTTAGGTCGATGTGAAGATATAGACCCAATTCTTTCAAGAGTAATACAATAATATCAACATTTGACAGATGTTGAGTGTTACTACATGTTCTGAGCACATTGCATGCATTGTATCATCACATCTCCACCATATGCAATCAGTAGGTACTATCATCTCCATTTAACAGATGAGGAGACTGAGGTCCAGGAAGGAGAGGTCATTTGTTCAAGGTCATACAGGTGGAAGCGATATCACAGAACTTGTGCTTTTTCAACACCTGGGTGACTTGCTCAGGGGGTCTGAGTATTGGAAAGAGTGAACCCACTAAGAGGCAGAGAGGTCTGAAGGAGTTGGGGGGCTGCGTTCAAATCCAGAAGGCCTTGCTTTATGCCAGCTGCCCAGCCCCAGCTTCTTTCTGCTTCCGCTGTGTGTGTGTGTGTGCAACATGACGGCTGCTTCCCTTTTTTTCTCCTCCAGGCTTAAGACGAGCCAACTCAGTCCAGGCCTCCAGACCCGCCTCAGCCTTGACGCCGAGCCAGGCACCTCCTCAGCCTGGGCAGCCAGGTACTTGCCGCCCGCCCAGCCACCCATTGTCATGTCAGTCAGCGGTGACCCCAAATCCTACCATTCTTGCTAGCAGAGCCCCGACTCTCTGCAAAGCTGCAGCCACCACCGAATCCTAAGCTCTTCTAAGACCCTTAGACTGAGTAATCCTCAGGCTGGGGAGCCGGGCGGGGCACAAGCGAGCAGCGTACCCAGCTGAATGCAAGAAGGGACAGCACTTCAATCCTCAGCATTGCCCACCTTCAGCGATGGTCACTCCCCTGGCACAGTTTTTACCACATGCACCTACCATCCATCCTCTTATGTTCTTGGTCTTTCTTCAAATGGACTTGCTTTGCAAGCATGGCTGACCACAAAATCTCTCGAGGGGAGTGTAAGGCCATTGGGCTGTAATAAAATGACACATGTTCCCAGAAGGGTGGTGTGAGATTCAGGAAGAAACAGTGAGCAAGGAGATCAGTAACTTGGGGAAATCTGAACACGTACGGCTTGTGAAAGACAAAGGAAGTGATGTCTAATCGGTGCAGTGCGGGTTTTGTTAGTTTAAAAGAAACCCATGAAAATGGCATCACTGGGAAACCAGTGTTCCATACTACAGAGTGTGTGAGAGCACCACACTGGGTGGAGTAGCATAACGGAAACGGGTGGTCTCCCAGTCCTGGAGGCCAGAGGTCTGAGGTCAAGTGTCAGCAGGGTGGACTCCATCTGAGGCTGTGAGGGGGATCTGCTTCATGCCTCTTAGCTCCTGGGGCCTCCGTCATTCCTCAGCTTCTAAATGACGCCCTCCCTGTGTCTCCCACCATCTTTCTTCTAAGGATGTTCCTCTCTCTGTCCAAACTTCTCTTTTATATACATAATCTGGCCACTCAGTGTATATCCTATACAGTATAATAAAAGGCTAATATGCAAATTGTCCCCTTGACCAGGAGTTTGATCAGCTGCCAGGCCGGCCAAGTGCCCATGTCCCCTCCCCCTGGCCAGGCTGGCCGGACCCCACCTAGAATGCACAAATTCATGCACTGGGCCTCTAACACACACACACACACACACACACACACACACACACACACACACACTGAGTGGCCAGATTATTATGTGTTCAGAGATCATAATAATCTGGCCACTCAGTGTCTATAATTGATTTCAGAGAGAAAAGGAGAGGGAGAGAGAGAGAGGAACATGAATGAGAGAATCATGGATTGGCTACCTCCTGCTGCCCCCTACTGGAAATTGAGTCCATAACCAGGTATGTGCCCTGACAGGGAATCGAGCTGTGACCACCTGGTTCACGGGGGATGCTCAACCACTGGAGCCATGCTGGCCAGGCCAAACTTCTCCTTTTGATAAGGACACAGTCTCATAGATTAAGGCTTGCCCCTGTGACCTCATCTGAACTTGACCATCTGCAAAGACCCTCTTTTCACCTGAGGTCACACTCACAAGTGCTGGGGATTAGGACTTGAAGATCTTTTAGGGAATGTGTCAAACCCACGGCAGAGGATAATGATCTAAATGAATGTAATGAAAATTAAACAAAACAATGAAATTCTCATGCCTCCGGCCTGAGGAAGTTCTGAGCCTGGGGCCTGTTTGCTTTTGCTCACAGGGGAAACCCACAAAGTTTAGAGAGGTGCTAAAGACAGAGGCACACTCAAATGAGACTTCCCAGGAGGGTCATATTGAAAGGCAAGGGAAGCCTGCGGGCTCTCATGGTGGCGGTGATTGTTACTCCATTCCCCAGCCCTGAAGTTGTGAAGAACCCACTGGGTCAGTAATGACCCCACAGCATTGATGGATTCCAAGTGTAAACTTTCCCATCGCCTCGCACACAATTCTCACTCCATTTGCTTATCAGCCTCGTAGCCAGTGAAACGTAAAGAGCAGGCATTATTACCCCATTTTTCAGAGACGAGAAAGCTGAGGCTCAGGAAGGAAACATTGGGCCTTGAACCCTGGCCTTCCTGACTCTAGAATCCCCCATGGGAGTGTTCCTGCAGCCCCAGGTACCTCTGCACATGACCTGTGACCCCTGGGCCTGTGTCCATGATCTCTGAGGATACTTAGAGATTCTGAGTAGATCTAAGGAAGTGAGGGGGACAGACGGTGGACGTTAAAATGATGCCACCGTCTCTGCTCTCTCTCTCCTCTCTTCTCTCCGTTCAGGGCCCCCAGGAGGCAGCAGGCCCAGCCCGGGGCCAGCAGGACGCTTTTCTGACCAGAGACCAGGCAAGTGCCCGCTGCTTCCCATGCCTGCTCGAGTGACCGCCTCTCTCTCACTTCTCCACGAGAAAGCAGGGGGCTGCCTGGTCTTGGCCCAGCCCACCCCCCAACACCTCCCTGATGAGCTCTAAGGCTCCCCACCCTGATTCCAAAACTCTGGAAAACAACTACCCATAGAGTGATGAAGAGCACACCCCACCTGGATTCAAATCCCAGCTCCTTCACGTCCCAGCTGTGTGACCTGGGGCAAGTTCCTTAACTTCCTTCAGCCTCAGTTTCCTTATTTCTAAAATGAAAATAATACTAGGACCTACTTCCGTGACTGCTGTGAGGATGAAACAGACTAGCACATGTAAAACCTTAGTGCATGGCCTGGAATGTTTAAGACCACCCTAAGCGACAGTGACTATTACATATGATGTATATGCCTGGTCACCATCACACTCATCCCTGTGGCTACAACGTAGCCATTGCTTCCTGATGCACCAGGCACAGTTTTGTATATGTATTCCGTAACTTTTAAAGTAATAGCTACTACGGTTTGAGTGACTTCCAGCATTATAATTCCCATTTTACAGGTGGGAAAACGGAGGCTCAGAGACATTAAGCAATTTGCCCTAGACCACACAGCAGAGGTGCAAGCCCAGGCTATCTGGCTCCAGAGCCCACACCACTGATCAGTCCCCCTTTGAGGTCTGTTTTGCCTGCATCTGATGAAGTGCGTGGGACTTGTTATAACACAGGGACTTCAAGGCCCCACCACATGGGCTACTGATTCTGCGTGGGGCCCGGGGACCTGCATTTTGCAAGCTCCCCTCGGTGGTTTTGACAAAGACAACATTCTGAGAACCAGGGAACGGCACAATGTGGCCACCCTGTCAGCGGGAGGCGGTAATTCTATGCCGCAGGGCTGTGGGCGAGGCTGGCGCACCTGCTATACAGTCGGTGCCCATCACTTGCGGTCATGCTGCAGCAGTTGCTGCTGCTGTCACCGTAACACAGGGACTCAGCTGCCTCTGTCCTGCCCTCTCTCCATCTCCCTGCAGACGCGGCCCCCAGTGACTTCTGCTATCCAGGGGCCTCCATCCCGCCCTGGGAGGAGCGAGTCGGAGTCGGAGCCAGAGAGGACCGAGCGGGCCATCCACCAGGCCCTTATTCCCAAGGGTCTGCCGCTGCCCCCCAGCCCGCCGCAACCCCTGCCCGCCAGCCCCCACCCCCAGAGGAGGATGAGGAAGAAGCCAACAGCTACGATTCGGATGAAGGGAGTATGTGGCACTTAAGGGAGGGGTGTCTGAGAAAAGCCCCTTCAGGATCACCCCCCCAAGGAAACGGGATGGCTCAGGAAGGGCCCTCTACCCACTCCCGGCTCCACAATATGCCAACCAGGATCAGTGCACTGACCAAGTTATAAAGATACAAGCTTGGATTGCTGTATCCACAACGTGACCTCAACTTACTAAAATATAGGTGCTATTTTCTTATTGTGGTAAAAGACCTGTAACATCAGAGTCGCCGTGTAACACATTGTAAAGAGTGCAATTCGGCAATATTCACGTGGTGCTGTTTGGTGGCTCCTCACCAAGTAAATCCGGAATTATCATGTGACCAGCATCCACTCCTAGGTACACCTACCTGCGCATTTTAGTAGTTCCAAGACTCTCTAATGTGTGTCTCCAAAGAGCAATTTTTTTAAAACCATTTAAAATTTTCTGGATGTTTCTTTTTGCATCCATGCAATCAAGGATGTATGAAGTGCCAGCTCTATGCCCCTCCCATTGAGACCCAACTCCTAAGGCCACACACACACACACACACACACACACACACACACACGTCCCAAGAGCTCGCGGTCAGGCGGAGAGATCGGCCCCGCTTAGATGAAGTGGACCGAGGGTTGTGAGCGGTGTCATGGCTTTGGCCCACGATGTTCACCCTTCTCGTTATAAAATGAGAAGCAGAATACTGCCTCCTAGGCGGGACTGAGGAGGGTAAACTGAGGCACCCCCTGGGAAAGTGCTTGGTAAGCTGGAAATCACTGTCATTTTAGTGCTAAACACACACACGGAGCTGGATCAGTAATGCGCACCCCGGAGGTAATAGCACTTGTGGAGCGCCTGTTTCGTGCCGGGCACTTTTCTAAATGTTCGGGGCACATACGTGCTCCGGTGACCTTCTCCGAGGCCTGGGGAGAGCTGCTTTTGCTGCTCCTGTTTCACAGGCAGGGAGACGGAGGCTCCGGGCTCGGGGAGTTGGCCAAGCTCTCATGGTCAGTGAGTGGAGGGACTGCCGGTCCACCTCACAGCTGCCCCACGTCAGAGGCCAGAGCTGGTGAAAGGCCAGCTGTCTCTTCCCCATCATGCTCTCCCGGGGGTCTTGGGGTCTGTGTCTTCCTCTCTCTGTAGGATTGATGCTTAGCCCAGACAGGGCACATAATCAGTGCTCGGGAGATGTTTGTTGAATGATTGAATGAAGGTTCTCTTGGTCCCTCCTCTGCCCCCTGCAGCCACCCTGGGTGCCCTAGAGTTCAGCCTGCTCTACGACCAGGAGAACAGCTCCCTGCACTGCACCATCATCAAGGCCAAGGTGGGTGCGGCGCCAAGCTGGGGCCACACGGGCTGCTCTGGCTTCTCCGGGGAACTTGGGGAGGACATGAGTCACCAGGCTCCTGTCTGTGGCAGTGACAGTGAGGAGAACAAGGCAGAAATTAGCTGCAGCCCATATTGTGGGGGGAGAGCTTCCTCCGGAGAGGGTCCCAGAGGGTCACGTAACTGCAGCCGCCTCCCAGGAGCAGAGGCAGCTGGGCTACAAGGGCAGAGCCCGGATCTCTGATGGGGCACTCACCATGTGCCAGGCACTTCACAGGTGAAATCATGTGTAAGTCTCACCCCTTATGAGGCAGGATTGTTCCATCGCATTTGACCTGCGAGGAACATGAGGCTCAGACAGGTTAAGAAAGTTGCCTGAGGACACACAGCCAGGAAGTGACATGACCGAGCTTGAAACCCCATCTGCCTGATCCCGGGGCTCTTTTCCTTTTCTCACTTCGCAAGAGGAAGCACACGGGGTGGACTGACAGGCAGGGCAGAGACCAGGGGCTGCGCCCCGGGCTGTGGCAGCTGAGTGGCCGGCCCTCCCAAGGCCCTCGCACCACTGCCTTTTCTCTTGCAGGGACTGAAGCCCATGGACTCCAACGGCTTGGCCGATCCTTATGTTAAGCTGCACCTCCTGCCAGGAGCCAGCAAGGTACCATCTGGCCTGGGCCTCTCGGCAAGCCAGGAACATGGGCCCTGGCAGGCCCCCAAGGTTCCCAGCCCGGAGCCTAAAATAGCCCACCTGCCCCCAAACCCCTCCTCCCTGCGTGGCCAAGTCCTCGCAAGGAGTAAGAGGTGGGCCAGGGGTCATTCTGCCCGTTCCTCCAACCCAGGGACCTGGAATCCAGGTCTTCCAAAGGCAGGGGAGAAGCAGATGCTCCCAGGACGCCCTCACCTGCTCACACACCTTCCGTGGCTCCCCAGTGCTGACCACCGTCCCCCTCCCCCTCCCATTTTACGGCCCAACCAAACCCGCCTCATCTCTCAGGAGAAAGGAGTCACTCTCTTTGGGTTTCAGGGCTAAGCACCCGAGACACTGCTCTGTCACCCAGAGAAATGTGCCCCCTCCCTCCCACCTCGCAGCTCCCTGATCACACTGTGCTCTGGGGAGGAGATGTGGGGTTCGACCGCTAAGAGGGGTTTACTTTGTCCTTTTGATGCGGATGTGCTAAACACAGAGTGACCGTGCACTGGGTTGCATGATCTCGGCAAACTGCACGTTAAAAATCTCTGCAAGTATTAAATGCCCCTTAAGACAAAAGAGGACACACATGCACACACACGCTCACACATGTACACACAAGCACACACACATACTTTTTCTTTGTTTAGATCAAGGAACAGCAGTCTCTCATCTGGCCATGGCGGACTGTGAAGTGTTCAGCCACTTCTTCTAACTCCCCAGTGACATTTGCTTCTCCTTAAGGCTCTCTCCTTTGCTCACTCCTAAATCCAAACTTGCTTTGCCAAAGAACCCAGTGCATCATGTCAGTCTGAATTAAATTTCTCCCCAGGCCACCTCTTCTGAGTTTAGAACATTTCTAGCCTCTCTCTTAAAGTGAAAAACTCTGTCTCTTCCCCTCACCCACTGCCCCCTAACATATTTCAGGCATGAAGGATGCTATTGGGGAAACCTAGGTATCCTCCCAGTATCCCCAGAAATTGTTCCTTTGCTGCCTAGGAGACGGTGACTCTTATTTCTGCCTCCCTGACCTATAAATATTTTTCTCAAAGGAAAATGTCTCAGCTTGCTTTCTTATTTATTTATTTATTTATTTATCCTCACCCGAGGATATTTTTCCATTGATTTTTAGAGCGAGTGGAAGAGAGAGGGAAAGACAGAGAGAAATATTGATGTGAGAGAAACACATTGATTGGTTGCCTACTCCACGAGCCCCCAGCTAGGGCCCGGGTCAGGGAGGAGCCTGCAACTGAGGTATATGCCCTTGACCAGAATCAAACCCAGGACCCTTCCGTCTGCAGGTTGACACTCTATCCACTGAGCCAAACCGGCTAGGGCCCTTTCTTTTTTTAAATCCTCACCTACGATATATTTTTCCATTGCTTTTTCAGAGAGAGAATGAAAGGGAGGGAAGGAGGAAGGAAAAGATAGAGGGAGAAAGGGAGAGAGGGAGAGAGAGAGAGAGAAACATCAATGTGAGAGAGACACATCAATTGGTTGCTTCCCGCATGTGTACCTGGAACTCACAATCCAGGAACATGCCCTTGACTGATATCTTCCCGCTGACACTCTAACTACTGAACCACACTGGCTGTGGCACTGCTTTTTAATGTTAATGAAAGTTCAAAGAGAGAGCCTACTGCGTGGAGGAAGGGGTGGCTCGGCATCCAGCCCTGTGGATGGCTGCAGACATCACCCTGAAGATGCCCCCCTCCCTGAGATGTGCATTTGGGAGCCCCTGGACACTCCTAAAGGGAGTGTCTCCTAAATCACTCCTCCTGCCCCCACCCCAAATCAGCCCAAAGGGTGTGGCTGCAGGCCTGGCTCCCCTCTGAGGCTGGTGTCTGTCTCTGGGCTCTAGTCCAACAAGCTTCGGACAAAAACCCTGAGGAACACTCGGAACCCCGTCTGGAACGAGACCCTCGTCTATCACGGCATCACGGACGAGGACATGCAGCGGAAGACCCTCAGGTACCTGCCCGGTGGGCAAGAGGGGGCCGAGGCTGGCTGATTGACACGTGTGCAGGTCACACGTTAAAACCTCTCTGCGTAGTGTTTTTCTTTCTTTTTTTACTTCTACAAAACTATATGTATATATCTGGCAGAAACTTCTAAAAATACAGATAACTGAAACTCTTAATATCTCGGTGTCTGGGCACCTGGTGTATATGTGCGTGCGTGTGTGTGTGTGTGTGTGTGTGTGCGTGCAAAAGTTTCTTATGAAACTGAGTGCTTTAAAAAAGAGACCATCGTGCCTAGCTAGTGTAGCTCTGCAATTGAGCATCAACCCAGGAACCAAGAACTTGCCAGTTTGATTTCCAGTCAGGGCACATGCCCAGGCTGTGGGCTCTATCCCCAGTTAGGGGTGTGCAGGAGGCAGCCGACCATGAGTCGCTATCACTAATGTTTCTACTTCTCTCTCGCTTTCCCTTTCTCTCTCTAAAAAAATCAGTGAAAACACACTTTAAAAAATGGACCGTCCTGTTAATCAGACTGTTTTAACCATATGTTGATACATCTTATCTTCTACAATGTTGTCTTACACTGCGTTTTAAATTATATTAGAGATTCAGGAATACATTCTTCTTGTAAAATATGAGAGAGGAAGGAACCCTCTTTTACGTTAGTTCCCGCCCACCGCTGGGGTCTGCTTCCTCCCTCCGTGAGCATGTGCATTCTCAGATCAGTGTTGGCAACTTGGACAGTTTCATGCTGTGATTCTGGAACCTTCCTTTTCTCTTAACGATCTGTCTTAGAGTCATAGCCATGAGGAACATTTAGATCTACATCATTTTAACTGCTTCAGGGTTTTCCACAGAGTGGATTGATTATAGATTTTTTAAAATGTTTTCATTAATAAGTATTACAAATATACAGAAAACTGTAGATTATAATAGAACATTCATGATCCCAGTACTCAGTCTTTTTTAAAAATCTTCACCCAAGGATATGTTCTTATTGATTTGAGAGAGAGACAGAGACAGAGACAGAGACAGAGACATAGACATTGATCAGTTGCCTACCATAGAGGCCCCAACCAACGATCAAGCCCACAACCTTTTGGTTATGGACTGACGCTCCAACCAACTGAGCCAGCTGGCCAGGGCCTAGTCCTCAGTCTTTAAAAAACAAACACACGCCTGGCCTAGTGCTCAACAAATAGCAAATTACAGTGCTGCTATGCACGTCACACATTTGTTGCCAGCATCCATCTCAGCTCTCGGCACAGAGTAAGAGCTCACTCTATGCTCTTTTTCTCTCCCCACCCTATTGGGGATCGCAGGATCTCTGTCTGTGATGAGGACAAATTTGGCCACAACGAGTTTATCGGTGAGACCAGATTCTCACTCAAGAAGCTCAAGTCCAACCAAAGAAAGAACTTCAACATCTGTCTCGAGCGTGTGATCCCGGTGAGTGCCTCCTCCTAAGGGTGCAATGGGGGGCCGGGAAGAATTCTGGGGGTGCTGCCTTCCCCTGGACCCGCAGGGTGCCCGACAGTACAGCTGCTGAGAGGGGGTGAAGGTCTCAGGTCAGAGCCTCAGCCTGACTCTGCCTCTTACCAGCTCGCTGTTAGCATCACCTCTCTGACCGTCAGAGTCCTCTGTGGTGACACTGGGGCGGGCAGAGTGGTGAGCAGGGTGGCCAGCCTGGGTGCAAAGCCCAGGTCTGCTCCTCTCCCCGGCTCCCTGGCCTCGGCCAAGGGTCTGAGCTGCTCGGAGCCTCGGCTTTCCTTGTCTGTCAGTGGGCATGATAACAGTCCCTGCCTCGTGGGAGGTTTGGCGCGAAAGATACAATCAGAACAGAACCTAGTACATAGCGAGCGCTCATACGGGGTTAACCTTTGTTCTAACAGAAGTAATACTGCCTGGGCCGCCTGTCACTCATGAAGGCAGAAAGCCCCATGCAGATGAGCAGGGGGCAGGATAGCTCAGTGCTTGAGAGCACAGACTCTGGACCCAGAGTCCCTGGGCTGGAATCCTGGTTCTGCCACTTGTCATAGAACCTGAGCCAAATTACTCAACTTCCCTGGGCCCTGTTTTTTCATCTGCAAATAGGATGTTACTAGCACATCCATCTCCTCGGGGCTTTTAAGGATTCACGGGAGAGTACTTGCAAAGCTTGAGGACTTTCCTGTTAGATGTGCTTCTGGCCTCTTGCGAAAGAACAAGAGCCAACTTGAGGGTCTCCAATGGGCTACGGCTCGGAGCCACCTGGAGACTTTAACACCAGGGCCTCACAAGCTAAGATCCCGACTTGGTGAGGCAGGGTGGGACCAGCCATCTGTACTTTCAGACATAATCCAACCGGCCCTCTTTGACGCGCAGGCCACCTCGGGCCCAGAGAGGGGAGTGCGCTGCCAAGGTCACTCCGGGAATCCGTGGCTATGTTCCCCGGCAGCCAGAGCCCAGGTCTCCTGCAGCTGCCAGCACGCCAGCTCCAGGCAGAGGGCCAGCTGCCCACGGGGAAGCCGTGGCGGGCGGAGGGGGATCCTATAGCAGCCTCCCGGCAGATGGCTGGCCCGGGGACGGAAGATCCGTGTGCCATGCTGTGTTTGTGTGGCGCGGGCGAAGGAACAAGACACAGCAAGGAGAATCACCAGGAAGAATGTACACCGAATGCCAGGCTCCAAATCAGACTCAGAAGACAGCCAGGAGGGGAGCACTTCCTCTGGGCCCTGCCCGGTAACAGCGGGCTCTTCAGGCTTCCGCTTCCTTCCTGCACTCAATGAGTCCCGGGGGCCAGGACAGGGGCCAGGCCGCCGCCTGAGTCGCCCGCTCCTGGGTCTGCCTGTCTTGCTGGGATGGACGCAGCCGGCCCTATGGCATGGGGCTGGGAAAACCCACGGAGGCTGCAGTGGCCACAGACCTCTTTTGCTCTGTGCCCTGCGTTCCCCACCACCAACTTTCCCTGTAGCCCCGCCAAGGGCAGGGGCCACATCAGTGCTGTGCCTTCCTCCTCCTGGACCTCAGTTTTCCTCATCTGTAAAGTGGGGAGGTTGTCTTTAACCAACTCTTTCCACACTGTGTTCCCTAGAGCCTTAGAGTCCCCCCAACCCCAGAAGGAACTTAGGAGCCACAGGGAGAGAAGCACCTGGTGGCCTGCCCCCAGGACCCCTGTGCCACTGCCACTGAGCAGATCAAATCCTGCTGGTGCTATGCATGGGACGCTCTGCCATTTCTTGGCTGTGTGGCCTGGGGCAAGTGGCTTACCCACTGTGCCCTCCCCTGTAAAATGGGGCTATGAATACAACCTGCACCACAGGCACTAACACCGGCTCTCAGTGGTTGGTGATATGCAAACTTCAGCCGAAAGGGAGAAAGCTGGATGCTCAGAAAACCCGTCCTCCTGGCTCCATTGATGATGGATGGGGAAGGGCATCTGGTCCTTTCTGCATAGGGAGGTGAGCCCCATAGACGATGTGACCTTTCCTTTCTCTTTCCTTCTAGATGAAGCGTGCGGGGACCACTGGGTCCGCCCGAGGCATGGCCCTCTATGAGGAGGAGGTGAGCACTGAGTGGATGTTGAAGCCCCAATCGGGGGCCTGGCCCCTCCCTCTTCTTTCCTCCCTGGCCTCACCCCTGCTCTTTCTCTCAAACCCACCTGCCTGCTGGTTCCCGTGAGAGCTGCCTTGCCCATGGTGTTAGGACATGAGACCAGGTGGATGCTCTTCACACCTGGAGCCCGAGGTCGGGGAAGCCCCATCCTCTCCCACCAGGGACACCCTTGAGTTCCCCGGCCTCGTTGGCAGAGGCCCTGCGGAGCTTCTGTAGGACGGGAGCCATGCCACCTCCCTCCGTGGGGATGGACGGACAGAGGTCTTTGAGCTCTGGGTGCCCATGCCCTCAGGCTAGGTCTCTGTGCAACCCCCAGAACCACATTTGTGAGAAGACGGGTTCTATTAGGGGAGTCTGAACTCGGAGTCAGGGATCAGGCAAGGCCAGTCCTGTGTCAGAGTCGGGGCAGTCAAATTCTACCCATGACCGGAGTCAGGGCTTAGCCCGTCTCGGGTGAAGTAAAACCACGGGCCTGTGCCCAGACCAGTCAGTCCCCTTGGCCTCCTGCATTCTCTCCTCCCTGGAGGCTGGGGCCCGCTGTCCATGGTGCTGACGGCACTAGCGCTGGCCCAGCTCCTCCGGCTTCCCAGGGCCCTCCCCTAACGCTCCCATCCAGGTGCCTGGCCGCTCCCCGCTGGGGCTCACACGCCCTCTTCTCTTGCAGCAGGTGGAGCGCATTGGCGACATAGAGGAGCGTGGCAAGATCCTGGTGTCCCTCATGTACAGCACACAGCAGGGAGGCCTCATCGTGGGCATCATACGTTGTGTGCACCTGGCCGCCATGGACGCCAATGGCTACTCAGATCCATTCGTCAAACTGTGAGTCAATGCCTTGGGACGGTGAGTGGGTCCCAGAGGAGGCTCTAGATCCTTGCAAATGGGGAACCAGAGAGCCTCCCCAAGACCATTGTACGCTGAGGCCCAGAGAGGGAAATGCGCCTGCCCAAGGTCACACAGAGAGACAGAGGGCCCGAACTGGCTAAAGCGTGAGGCTGAGTTCCATGCAGTCTCACGGTGCGTCACTCGCCCATATGAGAAGTTTGTGACTGTCCCCTCCTGTGGCAAGGCCACAGTCACCCCATTTGTAGCCCCTCGGAATGGGAAACACACACCTCCAGCCGCCCAGAGCCCAAGATCAGTTAAGCAATCTGGCCTTTCCCACATTCAATCTGGAAACGCTCAAATAGAAGACCTTAGACTTTGGGGTGATTCCTGTGATCTCACTCGTGGGGAGAAAGGAAACTTTGTCATCTGTTAGTCAGGATCCCCTGAGAAAATGCCACAGTGGGATTACACAGATGAGGATTCATGAAAGGAAATGCTGAGTGAGGGGAGGCGGGGAGAGCTGGGGTACATGGAGAACTGTGAGGGAGCCCGAGTCTGACCCTAGTGAGGAGGGATGAGCAGAAGCTTCATAGACACAAGTTCAGCAAGGGCGTCGGGGAGTCCTTAGGCCCCATGTCACCTTCCCTCCCCAGCCCACCCCTACAGAGTGGGCCTGCCATAGTGTCCCCACCACATCTGATTGTCATCTGGGGGCATGGCCTTAGCACACACATGGCATGGATTTCCAAGCACAGCAGCTGGGGCCTGGGTGGGAAATTCCCCTTGTAGTTGGAGGTGCCCCAGGCACATTCTCATAGCTGCCCTTAAATCAGACATGGGGTTCAAACCACCCACAACCCCCCACATCTCTGGAAACTGCTGGCTGTGTGACTATAAGCAAGTTACTTAACCTCTCTGAGCCTCAGATTCTTCATTGGTAAGATGGAGACAATAGTTCCACTTATTTCCAAGAATGAACATAAGGCCAAATAAGACGTCACAGATAAAGCAATGAGAATTGCTCTTGGTACAGAACCATTGAGCTCCTCAAATAGAACTCTGCCTTGTCTCATGGTGGCAAAGTGCGGATTTGCCTGGACGTGGTGAGAGCCTGGGCTTTGGGTCTCGACTGCCTGAGTTGGAATCCCAGGTCCAATAGTCTTCAATCGTCTCCAACTGTGTGACCTTGGGCTCCTGCCTCAACATCTATGGGCCTCAGTGTCCTCATCTGTAAAATGGGAAGAATAATAGCGTGCCTTAGGTCCTATTTTTCTAGAAGCAGGAGCCAAGACAGGATGAAATGGGCATGAGATTTACCGAGGAGAACACATGTGAAGGGAAATTGAGAGGGAGCCGGAGGAGGGCTGTGGAGACCACGGGCTTGGTACAGTCTGCTCCGGTGGGGAGAGAGGGAGGAGGATGGGGAATCAGGAAGTCTTAGACGGCAGTGCCGTTCTGAGCCAGGGGGATGAGGAATCGGAAGCACAAAGTCGCCTTCAAAGGAACCCTGCATCTCTCAGAAACAGGGCTGCCTCGCCTCCCTGCCAGCCCAGGCTGCGGCTGAGGGCAGCCCCGGAAGCATGGCCACAGGAGAACAGAGTGGGGATTCAGAGCCCAACACAGTCTGGCAGCTCCGCCCCCTGCCGCTGGGGACCCACGCGGTGCATATGTGGGGTCTGGTGCATAGTAGGTCCTCAATAATACCTGTCGTTATGGTTCTAAACAACTACCATCGTTGTTCTTACTCAAGGCAACAGATATTAATGTTCTCCCCCGCCTGGAGGCACTGCTGACCCCGCTGCCTCTGCACACCGAAAGGAACACTTCCCTTAAGCCCGTGGTGAGAAACCAGGCCAGCATGGGCTTTACTTCGGATTTCCTTCGAATGAGGGTTTAGTTAACAAAAGAACACGCAGGGCAGGAATGGATTTGATCTCCAGGAGTAATTTGGTCTTATTTTTTCCTGTGATCTGGTAAAGTTAACTCATGGGCTGCTGTCCTGCTCCCCGTTAAATCCCAGCCACGTGCAAGTTGGTTTTTTAAAATAATTCTCCCCACCAGCCCTTCTCCCATCCACCCAGTCTCACCAGAAGGAGTAGAGTCACCACGTCCCCAGTGAAGCAGCCGGCCTCGCGGCGGTTGTGGAAAGGGAAACCGGAGACCGTGAATCAATTTAGGATCAAATAACGATTTCGAAAATCACAATCGCCCTTCATTTTTGTCCTGCATTTGGTACCTTTCAATTCCCCATTTGTTTCTCCTCTTGAAAAGTTATCCTCAAAAAACAGTTTGGTGGGGGAGAAAGGAAGGTTTGCCCTTTTTAGTGACTGGGAAACTGAGGCACGTTGAAGGGACGCTCAGGTTCAAAGTTGCACAGTTAGTGAGAGCTTGAATAAGAACCCAATGGTCACGCCTAAGACAAAAACCGATAGAATCTGCATTGTCATAGGCAGGAAGTTGAGTGTGAAGAGAGATTGAATAAAATCACCTCCATTTTATTTATTTCCCCAGGAACTATTGATTGAGTATCTTCTAAGCGCCAGGCATTGTGTCTATACTAGGGAAGAGTCTTCCAAACAGAGGAAACAGTATGTGCAAAAGTCCTGGGGTAGGGAGGAGTGAGTGGGAAGTGGGGTGAAGAGCCTGGGTAGGATTTGGCTGGGCTAGAGCAGGGACCCAACCTCGCAGGCTCTAAAGGCCACATCAAAGACTTTGAACTTGACCCCTAGGACAAAGGGGAGCCATTACATAGTTCTGAGCAGAGGAGTGGCCATAATCAGATGTGCAGCTTATCCCTTTTGTCTACACACGGGGCCTCTCCCCTGGAGTTGGGACTAACCTGAGGGTAGGGGGGCGATTGATGGTAAAATGCTGGGCACAGCATCAGGGTCTCAATTTGACCCTTTGAGAGCAAGTCCTGGCTACAAGCATAGACTCCAGATGCAACAGCTGGGCTCAGTCCCTGCTGTGTGGCCTGGGGCACCTGTCTCAACTTCTCTGGACCCTCAGTTTCCTTGTAGGTAAAACGGGTGGTGGTGGTTCTGCCGTCCAGGGTTTGTGGAGGGATGAGTGCACCTCAGGTGCTTAGGGCAGTGCCTGACGTCAAGCAGAGACTCTCACGCACACTGGTCATCGTGAATGCTGACTCGCTTTCTGGTTTGTTTATCCGTGGTTCCCCTGACACCGGAAGGAGCCTGTGGTCATCCAGGGGCTGCTCTTACTCAGTGAACTTCACTCATAACAGCCTCTCGTGTCTCCTCTCAGCTGGCTGAAACCAGACATGGGAAAGAAGGCCAAACACAAGACTCAAATTAAGAGGAAAACTTTGAATCCTGAATTTAATGAGGTGAGGCTGCCTTGCTTTTGCCGTGCTGAGGAATGCTAACTAGGTGAGAATCGAACCAACTCCCTACTAGAACGCTATCAGGCACATCAAGAACGTGCTTTCTCTCATAAATCAGCTTGAAAGATCTCAGGGAGAGGTCATGGGTTTCTTGTCCCTGGAAGAAATCAAGCCTAAGACAAAAACCGATAGATTGGGCATTGTCATAGGCAGGAAGTTGAGTGTGAAGAGAGATTGAATGAAAGCACCTCCAATAACGTCACCAGTTCTAACAGGCTGTAATACTGAAATCTGAGGAGATACATTAGAACAGTGACACCCATTACCATCCACCCAGCTGGCCTTGCCTCTCCCTTCCTCCCCCCATCCATCCAGTGCATCAAGCCGCTGCCTAGATACTCAGTGGTGGCTCCTTCCTCCGTGTTCTCACTGCTTCCGCCTTGCCTTCAACCCTGGCATGTCACGCTTGGACTATTGCAGTAGACTCCTGCGTCACCTCCACATAAGCATTGAGCTTTGTAAGACACGAATCTGAATGTGTCACCCCCTCGCTTAAATAACTCAACAAGGACTCCTTAATTTCTTAGCATGACCTCAAGCCCTTTCAAACGCACAGCCCCCCCACCCCGCCCTGTCACACAACCCCCCCCCCCAAGTCACACTAAATTCCGTGCAGGTCCCTGGTGCACCCCTCAGCCTTTGGCATCTGCTGTTCCCTCTCCCTAGATTTCCTTCTCTCTCCTTTCCTCTCTGGCGAGCTCTTAGTCATCCCTCAAGACTCAGTGTGTGAACCCCCAGAGATACATTTCCTCTATGCTCCCAGGCTTTATGCACCCCTCTGTCTAATGCTGTCCCTCTGGGCTTCATTGATCTGTTGACAAGCCTGTCAGACACTAGGGTCCAGAAATAGTTGAGGAATAGAATGATCTGATGTTGAGCCGGTCAGCCACGTTGGTTTTCACCAAATATTACAATAGAAAAGGGAAGTTACAATACAGTGTGGGTTGTGTCATTTCATTTTTAAAAATATATATATTTTATGGATTTTTTTTTTTTAGAGAGAGGAAAGGAGAAGGAGAGGGGGTTAGAAACATCGATGAGAGAGAAACATCAATCAGCTGCCTCCTGCACACCTTTTACTGGAGATGTGCCTGCAACCAAGGTGTATTCCCTTGACTGGAATCGAACCTGGGACCCTTGAGTCTGCAGGCCAATGCTCTGTCCTCTGAGCCAAACTGGTTAGGGCTGTCATTTCATTTTTTAAAAATATATGCCATCAGCGCATGCATGGGGAATGTTCTGGGGAAACAGAGCCAGAGTAACCTAACTACTTGACCATCAGGCATTAGGGTACAGCCACACGCCATTAAAGGAGCCATTAAAATGGTGATGCCTCGCTGGCCGGTGTGGCTCAGTTAGTTGATCATTGTCCCAGGCATCTGTCCATCCCCGGTAGGGGGCGTGCAGGAGGCAGCTGATTTATGTTTCTCCATTTCCCTCTCCTATCCTCTCTCACTAAAAAACATCAATAAAGCATGTTTTTTAAAATGGTGATGCAGAGAAATATTTGGAGCATAGGAAGTTTTTTGTCATGTGTTCTATGAAATAGGAAAAGAAAGCCATAATATGGTACATTCATATTATATTTTATATAATATAATACATGAATATTTCACATAAAATAATATCCTCATGAATATTCATATTCATTTTTTAAAACACCGGAAGCAGGAGCACCTGTTGCTCATGTCAGCCCCAGCCCCTCAGCTGCCTTAAATCTCTAAGTGATGGTGGCCAGGGAGACCTACCTGAGTGGAAGGCCTGCATCCCTGGCCCTCGGCCTCCAGGGAAACTCGGCCGGGACCAGCTCTCTAGCAAACTCCACCTGCCTTGCCAGTTCCAAACAGTCACTGCAAAGAGAATTACAGGGCTCAGGAGATATTGTCATGCCCTGGCTGGTTTTGCTCAGTGGTTGGAGCATTGGTCCACACACCGAAGGATCATGGGTTCGGTTCCCGGTCAAAGGCATGTACCTCGGTTGCAGCCCAGTAGGGGAGCAATCAGGAGGCACATAAATCTCAAAATCTCTCTCTCTCTCTCTTTCTCCCTCTCTTCCCTCCCCCACCCCTTCCACTCTATCTGGAAATCAATGGAAAGAGTATCCTCAGGTGAGGATTAAAAAAAAGAAAGAAAGAAAAGGGATAGTCAGGCCTGGAATAGAGGCTCAGAGTGAGAGGGCCCCCTTGTTCCCAGAATACCTACTTCAGGGGCCTCCCGTGGTCCGTGAACCCCTTGGACCTGGCCTCTTGGCTCCCAATACCAAAGGCTGGGGGACCCTCTCACTCACACCCCCGCCCTCTCTTGCATCCAGGAGTTCTTCTATGACATCAAGCATAGCGACCTGGCGAAGAAGTCGCTGGACATCTCCGTCTGGGACTATGACATCGGCAAGTCCAATGATTACATTGGTGAGTGCTCCCAGCCCCCCACAAAAACCTGCCCTCTGTCCTCCCAGGGCTGTGCTGGGGGGTGAAAGGGAGGGAGTGGGGCGGGGGCGGGCGTGGTGAGAGTCCTTTTTTGGCAACCACATCATCCAAACACTGAGTCAGAAACCATGGTCCCTACTTGGGTCCAATTTGAGAAGCGGTTACATGAGAGAGCTTACGAAGTTGGGAAGATTGGTTCATGATTGGTTCTTTGCCGAACAGATCACCTCCAGTGGGATAGTTAAATCACAGGAGCATGGGGCCTGTGGCTCTGCAGAAAATGGGGTGCAAAGGATGTCTCCTTAATCTATGTGCAAGTCCAGGGTGAAGGCTCTGATTTTCCCAGTCAGCCTCCAAAAACTGAGGAAGAACCGTCACTAAAGATGGATGGGGGAATCCAGCTGCTGGGCTCAGTGGTTGACCATCAATCCATGAACCAACAGGTCACTAGTTTGATTCCCAGAGTTCATGCTCTGGTTGTGAGCTCGATCCCCAGTAGGGGGCGTGTAAGAGGCAACAGATCCATGATGTTTCTCCCTCCTCTTGATGTTCTATCCCTCTCTCACTCTCCTTCTCTCTCTATAGAAAAATCAATAAAAACATTAAAAAAAAAAAAAAGATGGAGCGGGGAAGGAACTCCAGGCCAGGGACACAGCTTGAGCAAAGGCGTGGCCGCAGGATGGGGCGGGTGATGGAAGTAACTCTTTGGCAACAGATGATGCGGTTCCACAAGTAGAGGGAGGTCGGTTTCTGGGGGTGTGCAGCGATCTGCGGCCGGTCTTAAACACAGACAGCTCGGTGCGTGAGTAGGGAGCTACAGCAGTGCGTGAGGCCTGTGGCTCTGCAGAAAATGGGGTGCAAAGGATGTCTCCTTAATCTGTGTGCAAGTCCAGGTGGCCTGTGGGCAGAGAGGCCAGGAGTAACAACATGGAGACATCCACCCGCAGAGCCCGGATGCCCAGGCGCTGGAGGGGCTCCCTGCTTGGCGGCAGTTTGGGGTACAGAATGCGAGTCCCACTGTCCCTCCTCTCTGACCCCTGTCCCTGTCTGCCCTTGTCACCCAGGAGGCTGCCAGCTGGGGATCTCGGCCAAGGGAGAGCGCTTGAAACACTGGTACGAGTGTCTGAAGAACAAGGACAAGAAGATCGAGCGCTGGCACCAGCTCCAGAACGAGAACCACGTGCCCAGCGATTAGGATGGCGCCCGGCTCCCTCTCTCCGTGCCCTGCCCCCTGCCCAGGTCCCCCAGCCTGCCCTAGCGGCCCACTGCACTCTGGTCTCTCTCCTGTACGCCCCCTGCCCCTCCCCTGCCGCCCTCCCTGAACCTGCTTTTGGGGCCCCCCTCACCTTGGGCACTGCTGCCAAAGACCTCCTCCCCCCCCGTGATGCTGCTGCGAGCTGAGGCTGAGGCTGCGAGGGGGGCTCTGAGCGCAGCCCCGCTCCGTCAGGTCCCGCTAGGATGGAGCAGCGGGACAGGGATGGATGGGAGGCCTTTACAAGGAGGCTGTTCCTCGAACAACCTCCCGGTTTGGGTGATCACAGACGTTCACCATCATTTGCACGGCGTCAGCCCCCCTGGCCTGGAGCAGGCGGGCACCTACACTTCCGTCTCCTGCGTGTGTGTCCCCTTAGCAGTCAGCACCCGGACAAGGCTGTGGGGACCCTGAATTGAGTAGACATAGAGTGTCCAGGCTCCCACCTTTCTGTCCCTCTCCACCCCCATCTCTTTCCCCATCTCCCCTCTCCCTCTCTAAGGGGGTTCAATAGCGAAAGCAAAACAGCCTAACACAGCCTCACCCCCTCACCTCCTCTCCCCTGCCAGACCAGCGATCGCGGAGAAACTGGCAAAACGCGAACTTCCACGCACACCCTGCTTCCTCGGAAGACCCACTTCTGTGGGCACCGCCGGCGGCCTCGCAGAGGGGCTGGCTGCTGGCACTGCCCGGGTGCAGGCAGCATCCCACAGGCTGGTAGGCGCCCGAGAAGGGTTTTCCCAGCCCCTGGCCTCCCGCAGTGGGCGCAGAAGGCGCCTGGAAGCCAGAGGCCCTCGCCAAAGCCAGCATCGTCCCTCCTTCCCTGCCCTCAGTTCAGCGGCCCCGCCCCTGCCTCTGACACTCTGCTGCCTGTGTCTCACCCCGAATCGCCCCGAATCTCTGTCTCTGTCTCGCTGCCTGTCTCTGCCTCTCGCACCCTCCAAGTGTGCGGGAGGAGTCCACCGCCGCCGCGGTGGGTCTGAAACGTCCGTGTGACAGGTGCCGTGCCAAAGGCCTTTGTTCCGTCAGAACCACCCCGTCTTGCTCTTTAAGAAACTTGCTTTCCGGGGGGAGGAGGAGGAGCGGGCCGACCTCGTTCCCGTGAAAAGGCCTTGGTTTCTCCCAGTTCCTCGGCGCCGGTCCCTGTGCGAACCACCCCCTCTGGCCAGCAGCCCCCGCCCTTGTCTGCGATGGACACGCAAACGCTCACTTTGTGGAGACACACGCCTTCCCGCGCCAGGCTCTCCACCCCCAGCTCTCCCCACAATTCCCGGAGAGTCCCCGATTTCTAGACCTTCAGCCCGGACACCCCGGCCCCGCCTGCCCCGAGCTGGCCAAAGCTTCCCGGCTGCCCGCGGTGCCCTGCGGAGAAGCATGCTGGCTGCGCCGCCCAAGCCTGGCGCTGGCACTGGCGCTGGCACCAGCCAGCATGCGGCGAGCCCCCCGTGCCCGCAGGCCAGGCGCACGCTGTCTCCGCGCTCCCCACAAATGTAACCGTCCCCCCCCCACCCCCAGCCTCAAACCCACACACGCCCTCCACCCTCCGGTGCATGCAGAGCCCCAGAACCGCCCACCGCCCTTCTTTGTGATGACGTAGCCACAAATAAAGTAGGAATATCCAGGAGCACCGCGGCCTGCGCTCTTCCTGTCTGCTTCCCGCGGCCTCTCTCCCCCAGGGTTCGCCACGGCCTGGGTAGCCAGTGTTTACCGAGCAGGTTCCAGCCCCTGGGGACACCGCGGCCAACAGGGAAGGCGTGGTCTCGGCCCGTGGAGCTTGGGCAGTGGGCTCCAGGCCACTGGCCTCACCCACGGCCTCTCAGAAGAGGACTGTGTGCTGAGGCCCACCCCGCCGGCAGACAGCACCCTCAGCTCCTCCCTACCACCCCAGCCTGGGGGGCAAGTCCCGCCTGGCTGTGGGCTCGATAACGCCAACGCTGTCAGCTCACTCACAGGATTGGGGAACAGTCTCCTGGAGGGAGCCAGATCCTAGATGGGGGACTCCCTGTGGGGACTCTTAGCCGGTTGATTCACACCAATGAGGTCATCCAGTGCCTCCTTTGTATTCCAGCACCTTCCCTCCTGCAAGGAGCCTTCCCAGGGGCCCCTCCCTCCAGGTTCTCCATGTCCCGAAAGTGAGCTGAGAGGGGAGCGAACTTTCCAGCTGGAACCCTAATCCCACTGTAACCCGCCCCCAACGCGCCGGGGAAACGGATCAGGAATGTTGGTTTCCTCCCAGAGGGAACAGTCAGTTCCATCCGACAGAGGGCTGGGCCTTTTCCAGGCCAAGTTCGAAACCAGTTCCTGTCTTGTCCCCCAAAAGGGAGGTTCCCAGTGTTGGGGCAGAAGTTGGCATCGCAGGTTCATCCGGGGAGATTTTATTTTTCAGTCCACCCAAGCTCTGCCCGCCAGAATACTGACTGGTTAATCCACTTGCCATGAATCAAAATATTTCCTGGTCTGTTTCCACCTCCATCCTGACTTGGCAAACCACTGCCCAACATCCTGTTTCTTCCTGCAAATTCATCTAGCGGCCACCAGGTGGAGAGAGGTGCCGATTACAGCCATCCAGGCCTCCCAGGCGTGGCAGGGGACACTTGTTGCCAATCTCTCCCTCTGCTCACGGCAGACATCACTAATTGATACGGCATCATTCACACAGAGCCTCCTTGCAGCCTCTGAACCCTTCTTAACACAGCCATCCAGGCAGCCAGCACCACTCAGTCATGGACAGTTGAAAAGAAACCTCATTTCCTTCTCTAGACATGGGGCCATCCCAAAGAAACAGATAAAGACACATAAGAAAAGTTCTCATAAACATCGGTACACCTGACTTGGCTAATTCTCCCCCCTCCCCGCTCCCCACGCCCTTTCCCCTCTGCCTTGAAGTAAAACAGAGGCAATATGATGTGGTAGAAAGCACCCGACCAAAAACCACAGCAGCTTTTTCACTCATTCAAGTCCAGTGTTCAGATCCTGGCCACCACATTCTAGCTGTGGAGTCTCAGTTTCCTCACCTGGAAAATGGGGACAATCGTAAACACTTCAAAGAGGTGAGACCAGGTTGCCAAGCTCTGGTCTCCCATCAGGGCTGACCAAGGTGAGGCCCGGGAAGCGGGAGGGCATCAAAGGGCTGGTGGTCCCAGGTGGAAGGTGTGTGAGCTGGGTCCACGGGCAAGTGGATTAAATGAAGGTCAGTATTCTGGTCTCTCCTCCACTCAGATTTGCCAGGGACATTGGCCTAAGGAAGTTCAACAATACATGCCAGCCCCACGGAAATACGAATCACCACGCATGCAGGTAAGAGGGATATTTTGCTCGGCTCTGGCCCAGTACTGCTGCGTGACCTTGAGCAAGTCACTTCCTCCTGTGGATCCTCAAGTCCCTAGGTAGGACATTTGAGTATCATAATCCTCTAACTCGGGCCTTAACTTCCCAGTCATTCAAGAAAGGCCTACACCAGGGGTGGGGAACCTTTTTTCTGCCAAGGGCCATTTGGATATTTGTAACATCATTTGAGGGCCGTACAAAATATCAGCTTAAAAGGCAGGCTGCTACCTGTGGTCAAACATTTAATGAACTCACCCCTGATGCCTTGGCAGGGCCAGACCCAATGATTTCCAGGGCCTTATGTGGCCCGCGGGCCAGACATTCCCCATGCCTGACCTAGGCCTTTCTGCTGAGGGCAGATCCCTGGAGTGAAGTTCTGCGCCCTCTGTCTTATATGAAACACACAAGATGCGCCATCTACAATTTCCTGTCCCTGTTTCTTTAAAGGAAACAAGAACTTAAAGCCACTTTCGAAAGCATGAGGGCATAATTCTGTATTCTTCTAATTATTTCCTCAATCTTTTACAGTTGTAATTCTGACAACTCACGCTTTCCTAATTCTAGGCAATGTTTTGTGAAACATGCTTTTATTACATTTTCCCCAAGAATTCAATGCTGGTTTCCTGAGGACAGATCTCTTTGGAACTCACATTGGGTCTGTTTATATGTAGATTTAGCCAAAAGTATACATTTCATGAACAAGTACTTTTGCCATAAAGGCATTTGAGAGCAAATGAGATCTTTGATGTACACATGACCCAACTGGTGGGCAAAGCCAGTGTTGTGCAGATGGACACCCACCCCTTCATAGTTACATTTTGCTTTAAGCAGAAGTCACCATAGTGCACAGGGATGGGGAGTGCCAGTTAATGGAGGATCTGGTGAAGAGGAGGGAAATTAAGGAAGATAGATAATGGGCATCTATACACGACTTCATCCAACAAAAACAGAACACACATTCTCCTCAAGCTCACATGCAACGTTCCCCAAGACAGACCACATTCAGACCAGAAAACACACCTTAACACGTTCAAAAAAATGCATCTCATCCAGGTACGCTCTCTACTATGATGAAATTACACACTCTATCTGGAAAATTCCAAAATATTTGAAGACTAACACACTTTTAACACATGAGTCAAAGAATCCTCGCGAGAAATTTAAAAATAGTTTTCACGGACTGACAATGAAGAAACAACCAATTAAAATTGTGGGATATGCCCTAGCCGGCTGGCTCAGTGGATAGAGAGTCAGCCTGCAGACTGAAGGGTCCCGGTTCGATTCCTGGTCAGGGCACATGCCTGGGTTTTGGGCTCAATCCCCAGGAGGGGGTGTGCAGGAAGCAGCAGATCAATGATGCTCTCTCATTGATGTTTCTGTCTCTCTCTCCTTCTCCCTTCTTCTCTGAAATCAATAAAGAAATACATATTGTTTTTAAAATTGTGGGATGCAATGGAATCAGTGATTAGAGGAAATTTTTTTTTTTAATTTTCACCCAAAGTTATATTTATTGATTTTAGAGACAGAGGAAGGGAGAGAAAGAGAAACATCGCTGTGAGAGAGGAACACCACTTGGTTGCCTCCCATATGCACCTTGACCGGGGATCAAACCTGCAACCTGGGTGTGTGCACTGACTGGAAGGCACACTGGCAGCCAACATGTTCCTAATGGTCGTTTTTGAAGTTTGGGCTGTGGACGAAAGGGGCCACATGCTGACCTGACCAGCTCAGGGGAGGCCTGCTTGGCGGTCTTACAAACTCAGAGACCTAAATAACCACAAAGGACGGGCTGAAATGAAACTTTAAACGCAGTGATGGTGGGTAGTCACCTCCTAGGCCGGTATCTTTCCTGACAAGGTCAACCTTTACCTTAACTGAGTCTATCTGCCTTTTTGCCTCTATGATAACATACTCTGGAAATGTCTGGGTAACTTATAACTCCCCTTTTCTGGAGCTCCTGGGGCACAACCAAAAGTGGTGGGTGCCAGGACAGATGCCACAAATTCCTTCATTATCATGTTAATTGTTCCTGCACCCACCTGAGTATGTGTCCATCATTTTACTTTTTATGCAATCCCAGGGGTTTCCTCCACTTTGCTTTATCCCACCTCCTAAATCTACCACCAATGAATTTCATGTGACCCACCTACGTCCCTCTTTGACTGCAATGTACGAATACTACAAATGTAACCTGCCATTCTCCGGAGCATTCTCTCAATTCCTTGAGGTTCTGCTTCCCAGCATATGTCAACAGTTTGGCTCAAATGAACTCACAGACATTCTTTATAGGTTTCAATGTGTGTATTTGTTTGTTTATGA
>JAAGEH010000417.1:12066611-12079065 GCA_011751065.1 Lasiurus cinereus | reverse complement strand
CGAGACAGACGACCACCAGACAGTCAATTAGGAAATTTAGGAAGCCTTCATTACGAACTCGAGTCGAACTCGAGTCCGGGCTCACAGTTCCACTGACACAGCAGGAAGCACGAGAGCCCCGAACCTCTGCAGCAAGTGCCTTTTATCCCCAGTGCAGGAGGATTTGGCGAATTTTAATTGGCTAAGCATTACTAAATTTCATATACTGACTCTGTATCTAAGCTTTTTGGTTATGCAAGTAAGCAGTCTAGATAGCGGCTGTCCTTGCAGGAGTTGTTTGTCAGACTTCATGGCTTCTCAAGGCCGGGGGTGCCTTCAGGCACCTGGTGTTCTGAACCCCCCCCCCTTCCTTCTGCCTCCAGGCCTGAGGGCACCCTGACCCTGATTCATTCTTTATGGGGAAATGCAGTCTGGTCCTTGCCCCTCCACATTCCCTACTGGTCTTATAGGGGAATCAAATCCTTGATTCCGACTGTTCCCACTCCCCGTTTGCTATGGGTTGGTCACAACAGTTAGCAGGCGATACTGTGCGAAAGGCGCCCACCTAAACCGACTTTCCTTTCTCACTTCTCCACGTGAAAACGACGAAAACGTAATTCTTGGTCACTTTACAACGATGTGTTTGCAAGGTTAAGAAACGGATTTTTCACTGGACTTGCCTCCAAGGTATAAACTGTGTGGGCAGAGTGGGCTCCCGCAGGAACAGAGGCAGCGGTGAGGGCTGCCACAAACCGGTTTGAATCCAGCCGCCTGACCTTTGACCGGAGCCCCAGGTTCTCCTGCCTGCACTCCTCACCTATGAAGCGGGGTGGTACCGAGGGGCCCCCCCAGGGCGGCGATGTTTGCAGGGGGTGCGGACCCTCCCCCATGGCCCCGGCGGCGGCGTGCAGCGCGAACCCTCCAGCCCGGCGGGGGCGGCTCTGCGCAGCGGACTGTCCGGCTTTCCCCCCGAAACCCGCGCGGCCGTCCGCGCTGCGGCCTTTACTGGGCGCGGACGCCGGGCCTGCGGACGAGCCCCCGCGAAGGCGCTTTGCTCCCTTGTGGGCATCGGGCCGGGGAGGGTCCCCGGAGCTGGGGGCGGGGTGACCAAGCCAAAGGAGGGAGCCGCCCGGAAACGGCAGCCCCGGCCCAGAAAGGAAACCGAAAGCGGGCGGGGAGCGGGGAGCGGGGAGCGGGGCGGGGCGGGGAGCGGGCGGGGGAGGAAGTGCGGACGCGGGGGAGCCTGGCTCGCAGCGCCTCCCGGTCCCGCTCCGGAGCTGGGGAGCTGGCGACCACCCGCACAGCGCGGCGGGCACCTGGGCGCCACCCCGGGCGGAGGGCGCCCGCGGACCATGGACGTGTGCCGCACCCCCGCCGCCGCGCTCGACGGCCTGGTGGCCGGCCGCCTGCAGCCGCCCCCCGAGTTCCTGGGCTCCGCGCGGCGCGCGCTGGGCGCCCTGGGAGCGGCCCTGAGAGAGCGCGGGGGCCGGCCCGCACCCGCACCCGCACCCGCACCCGCACCCGCACCCGGAGCCGCCGCCGCCCCGCGGCCGTGGCGGGTGCTGAAAATCGCCAAGGTGGGCTCTCGGGGGACAGGGGCGACGGCAGGGGCCAGTCCTCGGAGGACGGGCTTTGTCCGTCTCTCCATGCTGTTACCTGTCACAGAGCACACTTGCTCGCTCCTGGCGTCCAGAGCGGCCTGAACACAGACCCACCCCTGCTCACCGCACCTCCGCCCGGGGCACGCACTGTGCGCCCCCTGACAGATGGGGAAACTGAGGCTCAGGGAGCCCAGGCCACATATCCACGCCTGGAAGAAGCGCAGTCAGGGTTCGAAGTCGGGAAGTCTGATTCCTGGATCTATGTTGCTAAGGGCTGCCTCTTATCCATCCATTCACTCATTCATTCATTCACTCGTTCATTCTTCACTCACATTCACCCGAACAGCACACGGACCTCCTAGGCCTGCCCCTAAGGAAGCAGATGTGACACTCCCCTAGAATCGGCGATCACAGCCCGTTTACTGAGGAGTCACCGAGTAACGGAGCCTGTCTCCTCATCGTATCTCCCGCAATCCCACCGTTTAGTCTGGTGGAGGTGACTGTCCCTGTTGAATGGGTGGGGAAACTGAGCCGGGGTTCCTTTTTGTCATGCTGACTCTGAGCTCAGGATGCCCGCAGACTCAGGGAGAAGACAGGTGCCACCTACGGCATCCCCAAGATAAACTCAGGGGTGCCAGGTGGATCCAGGAAACCTGGGTGGGATGGAGGGACGTCTGGAGTTTATCAGGGAAGAGATGAGAGCAGGAGCAGCCGGCGGTGCTGGGGCTTTGGAGGCCAGGGCCGGTGTGGCCACAGTCCCCACCGGGCCCACTTGCCTCACTCCCCCTGCCAGCCCCTGGGACGAGGATTGGAGAGTGCAGAGTTCTGAGGCTTGTGTTTCTTCATAGGGTGGCTCCTCTGGCCGGGGCACAGCTCTGCGGGGTGGCTGTGATTCTCAACTTGTCGTCTTCCTCGACTGCTTCAAGAGCTACGAGGACCAGCGGGCTCTTCGGACAGAGATCCTCGCGGAGATGAGGGCGCTGCTGGGATCCTGGTGGCAGAAGCCGGTCCCTGGTCTGAGCCTTGAGTTCCTTACACAGGGCACGCCCGGGGCCCTCCAGTTCCGACTGGCATCCACAGACCTTGAGAACTGGATGGATGTTAGCTTGGAGCCTGCCTTTGACGCTTTGGGTGAGACACTCCGGGGTTGGGGCAAGGTCATTAGGAGTAAGTGAGGGCTAACAGTTTGAGTCCTGCCACCAACTTGCTGTGTGACCTGAGCCACCTTCTCTGGGCTTCCGTTTCTTTCTTTTTTTTTTAAGTATATTTTTAAAATTGGCTCAGAGAGGAAGGGAGAGGGAGAGAGAGAGAAACATCGATGATGAGAGAGAATCATTGATCGGCTGCACACACACCCCTCCCCTTACTGGGGATCGAGCCCACAACCCAGGCATGTGCCCTGACCATGAATGGAACCGTGACCTCCTGATTCATTGGTCGATGCTCAACCATGGAGCCACGCTGGCTGGGCTTGGGCTTCAGGGTCGACTAAATGTCCTGGGTTGGGACCAGACAAGGGCCATTCCTTCTGGGTCTGTGGTCCTTGCTCCCACCACGGGGGAGAGTTTCCTTCAGCCACCGCCTCGTGCAGTGCAACTCAGCCCTTCCGTGGACACCCCACAGGAGGAGGCAGATGGACACATGCTGGCAGCAGGGGTCTGGGGACAAAGCCAGAATTCTGAAAAACCTCATCTTTTATCTTAAAAGCATCAATGGGATTTTTCATTCCCCTTTGTAATAAACCCAGGCTTGATTTAATATAATATGTGTCTGCAAAATGCAGATAATAATTATAGGACACTACTAGTTTGTTCTGGAAAGACTTTATGCGTTAATGCATTTAATGAACTTAGAACAGTGCCTGGCATGTGATAGGGCTATATGAGTGCTTGGTATTCTTATTTCTATTCTTTTTTTTTAAAATATATATTTTATTGTTTTTTTACAGAGAGGAAGGGAGAGGGATAGTGAGTCAGAAAATTGATGAGAGAGGAAACATAGATCAACTGCCTCCTGCACGCCCCCTATTGGGGATGTGCCCGCAACCAAGGTACATGCCCTTGATCGGAATCGAACCTGGGACCGTTCAGTCCGCAGGCCGACGTTCGATCCACTGAGCCAAACCGGTTTCGGCCTTTTTTTTTCCTTTATTATTTCTATTCTTATTGTTTCTGTTATTATTATTATTATCATCATCATCATCATCGTTTACCATGATGCTCTGGGAGATAGCTGTCTTGAATTTATCTAGGGTTCTGCTGACCTGGCAGGCAGCCACACTCTCCCACACCTAAATACGCACCTTGTTATTAACCCGAATAGCTACTCCTTATTAAATGCTTCACTATTCCAAGCACTCGACATGTTTTATCTCAGTACTCCTCAAAACAAGCCTATGAGGTCTGTACTGTTTCATCTTCCACTTTACCAATGGGGACTCTCAGGCACAGAGACATACGGTAACTCATCCGAAGTCACACCGCAAGTAAATGATATCAGCAACCTGGACGTTCTGGGAAGTGTTTCCTTTTCCCAGGAGAGCGGGCACATACTGCAGAGTCAGCCGGCTCTGTGTTCCAGTCCTGTCTCCAGCTGCCTCACCTAATGTCCTTGTGCCTCGGTTTCCACTGCTATAAAACGAGGTGGAGAACTGTCGGCTTTTAGTGGGGATACAATGAGGGGATTGGTGTAAAACTTGCAGCACAGTGTTGGCATGTGGTAAGTGCTCAAAAAATATTAGCAATTACTGCTAAGGAATCAGAACCTCTTGCCTTGTATTTCCCTGGCATCATTTCCTCTTCGCAGGGCACCGATTAATTAAAGGTCTGCGCAGTGGTATTTTAGTATGGCCTGCGGGGAGCCTCGGGGAGGGAAGAATTGCCAGGTAATAGAACACCCGACTCAGCAGGAAGCATCTTGCCTACTAACCTGGGAATGAGGCTGCACTTCTTCCGACGACCTCTGGGGGCGCCTAGCCATTTGGGAGCAGGAACCCTCCCTTCTGGTCCAGAGCTTTCCCCTTTGGCTCCCTGAGACGCTCCAGGCCCTCTTCCTCACCCTCCAGTGCCCATGCAGGGGTACCCCACCCCTCAAATCCTCCTCACTCTCCTCCAGCACCCCAAGCTGAGCTCAGCACCAGCATTTCTCTTCATCCTGAGTCCTCAGCACCCTTCCCTCACTCACAGGCCTTCACATCCCCAGGTCCGCTCAGCTCCGGTGTCAAACCCAAGCCCGAGGTCTACGCCACCCTCCTCAAAAGCGGCTGCCAGAAGGGCGAGCACTCGGCCTGCTTTGCAGAGCTGCGGAGGAACTTTGTGAACACTCGGCCAGCCAAGCTGAAGAACCTGATCCTGCTGGTGAAGCACTGGTACCGCCAGGTGAGGCCAGGAGGGCGGGTCCTCGCTCCAGGCAGGGGACTGATGGAATGTGTGCCTCGGTGATAGTGAGACTGTTTCCCTGTGTTTAGCAGCCGTGCGTGTTTCTCTTTCTGGGAATTGTCTGTTCATATGATTTGCCCATTATTTTCTACTGGGTTAGCTTCCTTCTAGTTGTTGATTGGTTGGGGCTCTTTATATATTGTGGGTGCTTGTTTGTATTTCGTTAACACAGTGCAAATCTATTCTCCCCTCTTCCCCTCCTCACCCCTGGCTTCTACTTTCACTTTGTTTATAGATCTTTTGACACAGAAAATGTTTGTGTTTTAATGCAGTCAGGTGTGTTCACCCCTTTCTTATGTGATGTGTGCTTCGTGTGTCTTGTTTAAGAAGGCTTTGCCTCTTCGGACTTTCTAAAATTATTCTCCCAAGTTTCCTCCCCAAAAATGTTTTCCTGCTTTCTTTTAATATTGAGGGCTTTGACACTATCTGGAGTGTTTCATGTGCAGTATGAAGTGTGTGAGTCTGGACGCCTCCCACCCTGGCCTCAGGATGCCCTGAGCCTCACTTGGCTTGGCGCTTCTCCTCCTAAAGCAGGTCTGGAAGGAGGAGACCCCGGAGGCCAGTTCTTGCTCAGCCAGGGACTTGCTGTGCTTTTCCTTGGGGATCACAGTCCCAGACTACCGGCTGGTCCCTCCTGGCTGCTCCCCCCTCTTGGAGGCTTGCATCTCGTACCTCCCCCTCCCCCACCACAACATGAGCCAAGCTCATTGCTGAAGCCCCAGCAGTGAGGGAGGTGGGAAGCACCAGGCTGCTTTTGGATCAGGCCTGGCACACAGCATCTCGTCCAGGCTCAGCCTGCTATAGTGTCCGCCCCGGAGACGGAGATCCTGCAAAATTCTCCAGAGAGCTAGCTCCTCCTCTTCTTCCTCCTCTCAGCCATCTCTCCCCTTCCTCCCCCGCTCCCCGTCCTGTCCTCTTGCAGGTGTGCCCGCAGGTGGGACAGAAGGAGATGCCCCCTGCCTACGCCCTGGAGCTGCTGACCATCTTTGCCTGGGAGCAGGGCTGCGGGAAGGAGGCCTTCAGCCTGGCCCAAGGCCTCCGCACCGTCCTGGGCCTGATCCAGCAGTACCAGCACCTGTGTGTTTTCTGGACCACCAACTACAGCTCGGAGGACCCTGCAGTTAAGAAGTTCTTGCAGCGCCAGCTTGAGGGACCCAGGTACCTCCTCGTACCCAGCACCCGCTCTCCTGTGCCTGTGCCTGTGCCTGTGCCCATACCTGGGAGAGAATTAACAGTGATAAAGCAGGTCGTAGCTAATGAGAGTCAAAGCCAACTGCTACCGGGCACTTCCTCATACAGCGCATCCAGCCCCAGGTGCAAATTAGAATAGCTTAAGGGATGTTTTTTTAAAATATATTTTTATTGATTTTAGAGAAGGAGGGAGGGAGAGAGAGGGAGAGAGAAATCAATGATGAGAGAGAATCACTGATCAGCTGCTCCCTCTATGCCCCACACTGGGGATCAAACCCACAACCCCAACATGTGTTCTGATGAGGAATCGAACCATGACCTCCTGGTTCATAGGTTGATGTCAACCACTGGGCCATGCTGGCCGAGCAGGGGGATTTTTAAAGGATGCCAGCCGCTTTGTGTGTGAGTGTTTTAGTGGTGCCTAGCACAGTTTGATGCCTTTCTAAGAAGTAAGCTCATCTGGGAACCCCCTCTGACCGCCCGTGTTTTCTGCAGCCGGCAGGGGGCACTGTGCAGCCCTGGGAGGTGCCAGTGAGTGAGGGGCTCCTGGGACCCGTGGCATTGACACCGGTGTTTTCTGGGCATTAGATCACGGCAGAGTATCCGGGCACCCCAGGATACTTGTGCCCTTTGTGCCCCTCCCACAGGGAACCCCCTCCTACTGTGATCGGTACAGCTGTGCTGTTAAATCACATTTAAGTGGGACCACCACAGCATGGGCTATTGTGTGTGCCTTCTCCTCCCAGAATTGAGTCTTTGAGGTTCTGCATTCGGTTGCAGGTAGCTGTGGCTCCTTCTCGTCCACTGCTGAACAGCATTTCATTGTGTGAGTTTAGCGCCATGTGTTTTCCGTCCCACTCACCATGCGTGTTTGGGTTCTTTCCACTCTTGGCCTCTTACAGAGAGGGCTGAGGCTCACGGCCTCGTATTGCAGGGCAGACCCTGGGTCCCGGTAGCTTGCGATTCTAACGTGCAGGTGGAGTTGAGGACCATCGCTCTCATTCAGTCTCCACAGCAGCCCATCAGCGCAGGCATTGCTGTGATCCCCATTCTGCAGATGAGGACACCGAGACACGGAGAAGCCAGTCATCTGCCTCGGGTCACACAGCCGGAAAGGAGCAGAGTTGAGATGGGAACCAGTCGGCCTGACTTGCTAACCAGAATCTTCTTGTCCCTGTGGATTTGCAGGCCCGTGATCCTGGACCCGGCTGACCCCACGTGGGACGTGGGGAACGGGGCAGCCTGGCGCTGGGACCTGCTGGCCCAAGAGGCCGAGGCCTGCTCTGACCGCCCGTGTTTTCTGCAGCCGGCAGGGGGCACTGTGCAGCCCTGGGAGGTGCCAGTGAGTGAGGGGCTCCTGGGACCCGTGGCATTGACACCGGTGTTTTCTGGGCATCTGCGGTGTGCGGGAGGCCTGGTGTGGAACAGAGTTGGGAAGGGGGGACTAAGGGCATGTGAAACCGGCTAATCACCAGTGTTTGTGTAGTTACTGTCTGCTTACCAAGTGTCCTGCCTCAGGGAGGCCGTTTCATTTTTTTAATTACATCTTCATTGTTGGAAGTATTACATATGTCCTCCGTCTTTCCCCCACTGACCCCCTCTAGCCTGCCCTGGGGGGAGTTTTTTCTAAGGTATCCCCTTCATAAGGGCACCTCTTCTCATGTGCACAAGGCACCATGTGGACTACCTCTCCCTTCCCCTCTCGGAGCCTCAGTCACCTTGATGAGGTGGGGGGTGGGTGCTGCCAAGAGGAGGAACTTAGAACCCTGCATGTGTAAGAGTCCTTCCCAACTTTCCAGGGCCTTCCATGCACTGAGCGCCCAAATGTGGACCAGCCCCTCCTGCAAGGCCCTGCCCAGAGGACCCCCAAGGACAGCAGCAGTGTTGATGCTGGATGCTCACGGACAAGGAACAGGCAGCCCTTATGCCCAGCCCCCCACCCCTCGGCAGATGGCACCGCCCCCGGTACACCAGCGGGGGTCCCGGATCTATCTCAGGTCCCCGCCAAGGAGCTGGACCGCTTCATCCAGGACCACCTCAAGCCGAGCCCCCAGTTCCAGAAGCAGGTGAGCAAGGCCGTCGATGGCATCCTGTGCCGCCTCCGGGAGAGCTGTGTCCACAAGGCGGCGAGAGTCGGCAAGGTGAGCGGCAGGGGGGACACCGATGGGGCCCGATGGGGGGACCACCGTGGGGACAGGAAGAAGTCACAGAGACGCAGCTGAGTGCGGACAGAGGAAGTGGACACGAGGGAGAGCAGTTTGCTGGGGGAGGGATATATCTATAAGAGCCGGCTGCTTTTTTTAATGGTAGTTTTTTTAACCGCTGTTACCATAACGAGGTCACTCCCCTTCTCTGCACAAAATCCTGCAAGGTTTCACAGAGGGCAGTGGCCTCTGGCTTGTGGGGTCTGGCCCTGGTCTCTCTCTGCTCCTCACTCCATGCTGGCGCCCCAGGTACACCTCCCCATTGGCTGTTTTCTTTTTCTCGAATATTCTTCCTCCATCCACTTGGCTCTCTCCCTCTCGTGTGTGTGTGTGTGTGTGTGTGTGTGTATGTGTGTGTGTGTGTGTGTGTGTGTGTATGTGTAATTGATTTCAGAGAGAAAGGAAGAGGAAGAGAGAAATAGTAACCTCAATGATAAAAGTCATTAATCAGCTGCCTCCTGCATGCCCCACACTGGAGATCGAGCCTGCAACCCGGGCATATGCCCTGACCAGTAATCAAACCGTGACCTCCTGGTTCATAGCACTCAACCACTGAACCACACTAGCCGGTCCCTTCCCTCCTTTAAATCTGTGATCCAAGTCCCCTTCTCAAGGGGCCTGGCTGCTCATTTACAATTACAACCTCCACTCCCCTACCAGGTCCCTTATTATTGGCCTCTACACAGCAGTTAGGGCTTTTGGGGGGCTCCCTGCCTCCCCCCCTTCCCTCTCCTCCTGGTACAATATAACAAATTGTACCAAGAAAACAAATACTTTATCCACTCGCATACCCATACATGTAATTGCTCGATAAATATCTGTTGAATGCATGCATGCATGAATGAATGAATGATTGAAACAGGCCAAGTACGTTGCAGACCCTTATTGGGCCAGGACCCCAGTTAGCAACTTGGGATCCAGCTGTGCAGTCAGTCAGTGCTACAGATGTTTGGCTAACACCTTTGACCGCTGCCCTCTCCACCCAGCCGCCCCTGTTATCTGCTGCTGCACTTAGTGCAAGCTTCATGGGTTGGAAAGCAGATGCCTTCAGATATAGGCGATATCGCCTGACTCTGCCGGGCTTCTGATGGTCAGAGGTCACAGCCTGCATCTGTCATGGATGCCCCAAGAGCCAGCATCAGTGAGCGAGCAGTTCCAGGGCTGCAGCTCGGGGGTGCTGGGGGGGAAGGCGGGGGGTCCCGGTCTGACTTAAATTGAGTCACGAGTCTGAGATCTTTTCTCTGCAGGGAGGCTCCTTTGGCCGGGGCACAGACCTCAAGGGTGGCTGTGATGTTGAACTCGTCATCTTCCTCAACTGCTTCGAGGACTACAAGGACCAGGGGCCCCGGCGGGCAGAGATCCTCACTGATATGCGGGCCCAGCTGGAATCCTGGTGGCGGGATCCGGTCCCCGGCCTGACCCTGAACGTTCCAGAGCAGACCATGACCGAGGCATTGCAGTTCCGGCTGATGGCCCCGGCCTTAGCAAGCTGGATGGACGTGAGCCTGCTGCCTGTCTTTGATGCCATGGGTGAGGGGTGCCCAGCCTGTGCCTGGGGGAATCAGGGAACATCTCACGGGCTCTTGCAATCCTCTCTGGCTAAGTCCCCTACCTCACCAAGCGTTGGGACTACTGTGCAATCCCGAAAGTCATGATCATCAACTCAGAACTATTTGGTGCTTTTAACTTTACAGAAGTTTTAATTACAAACTATTTCAAACATACAGAAAACTATAGGCATCAGATGACCATGTGCTCCAATTCCTATTTCCCAAGTGTTAACAATTCTCCATGTCTGCTTGGAACTTTTTCTTTTTAAAGAAATTATATGTAATTTTCTTTCTTTTTTTTTTGTTTGGTTTATTAATCCTCACTTGAGGGTATTTTTTCTCATTGATTTTTAGAGAGAATGGGAGGAAGGGGTTGGGCAGCGGGGAGAAAGAGAAACATCAATGTGAGAAAGACACGTGGATTGATTGCCTTTGGCAAGCGCCAGGGCATTGATCAGACCTGCAGCCCCAGTATGTGCCCTTGCCTGGGAATTGAACCGTTTCCTCCTGGTTCATAGGTCGCTGCTCAACCACTGAGCAACACCAGGCTCTTTTTCTATTTTTAATTGTAGTCAGAAAATATACCCTCAACTTATTCCATTATTTGGCATTTGTTAGCACTTCCTAACTTCCCATGGTGGAAAAGAACGCATGCTTCCCACTGGGGAATGCAGGCTTCTGTACAGATACTTTAGGGTTAGTTTATGATCTTTGTTCAGATCTGTATTACTTATTTTTTCCTTATTTTGTCTATCAGTTTATGAATGGGCTCCTAGAATCTCCTGTTCTGAGTAGAGATTTGTCAGTTTCTCCTTGTAATTCTGGAAAGTTTTTATTTTAATATTTTGAGGCGATGTCATTAAGGAACGTGTAAGAATATAATTATATTTTATTGGATTGTTCCTTTTATCATCAAGTAATCATCCTCATAATTTCTAAAAAATATATAAATTTGCCTTAAAGCCTTTTATCTGACTTTAATAGAGCTGCACTGGTCTTGGCAGTGTTTTCCTGAAATGCCTTTTTCCATTTTTTATTTGTAAGGATGTGCTGTTAGATTTTAATTGCACCTTTGATAAGTAACATAAAACTGGAAGACAAAAAATGGAGCAAACAATAATAATATGATCATTTTAAGGAGGTTAGTAATCTATTAGAACTAACATACAAGACACAAACAATAAGAAAGATTATCTTCTTTGTTTTTGTTTTTATACCTGTATAAATTAAAACCTATACCTATGTAAATTAAAACCTCTGAACATAATTAGCAATATTTTCCCCCTCACTAATGCTTCTTAATTTCCAGTTTGTCCTCTGCATTCATTTCCTTCTTACAGAAATACATCCTGTAGTGCTTTTTCAGAAGGGATTTATACGTGATAAATTTTCACAGACTTTGTCTAAAAAATCTTCTGTCTCACCTCCCTCTTGGAGGAAATGTTTGACATTTGTTTTTCTCAGTTTTTATTGTCTTCTGACCTTTATAGTTGTTAATGAGAAGTCAGCCGTTTACTTTGTTGGTGTGTGTGTGTGTGTGTGTGTTTCTTTTTTGGTAGCTTTTAAGACTTTTTTTAGTCCATAGAACCCTTCAGCTTCTGATGTTTCTATATTGATTTCTTTTTAATTATACTGTTTGGAATTGGTTGTGCTGATTGAATCTGAGGACTCAAGTCTTCCTTTTGTTTTGGGAAAATGCCTCCCAGTAGTTCTTCAAATAGCACTTCTCCTTTGTTTTCTGTGTTCTCTACTTCTGGAACCCTACTAAATGGTGTCTCACTTCATCCTCCATGTCTCCTCGCTCTCATGTTCCCACCTCTCAGGGCTGCCTGCTGCTCCGTTGCTCAACTATATCTTCCAGCTTACTTTCTTCAAATGTGTCTGATCTGCTGCCTAAGCTTACTTCTTAAAACTCCCAGTGACTTTTCTTTTTCACTCCTATAAGTTCTAGAAGTTCTGGTTGTTTTTCTGCGCTCTAGATTTCGTGTCATCGATAGCAATGTTATATAATTAATGTTAAAATATTAGAGGCAGGCGAGCGGCTGGTTTGGGAAATGCTGCTGTCTTTTGTTAGAAATGCATCCTCAGCCTCTTTCAAACATCCACAGGGCAGCTCAGTGCCGGCACCAAACCGGACCCCAAGATCTACCGGACTCTCCTGGACAGCGGCTGCCAGGAGGGGGAGCACAGGGCCTGCTTCGCAGAGCTGCGGAGGAACTTCGTGAACTCCCGCCCAGCCAAGCTGAAGAACCTGATCCTGCTGGTGAAGCACTGGTACCGCCAGGTGAGGCCTCTCTGCCCCCTTGCTCCTCCCAGAAAATATTCGTGATCATGGCAACTGCCTCGGCCAATCAGCTCATCCCCGACACAGCGCCCCGCCTTTGAGTTTTATGGGCCATCCCGCCAGAAGGACTGCCTCCTCTACCCTTCACTCCCTGGTAGCCGCTGGCTGAGAGAGAATCTTTTCCATCAAGTCCCCAGATCCTCTGGCT
>JAAGEH010000417.1:12039483-12066601 GCA_011751065.1 Lasiurus cinereus | reverse complement strand
ATCCTCTGGCTGAGAGAGAATCTTTTCCATCAAGTCCCCAGATCCTCGTATCTTGTGATTGGTTCCTGCCCCTCTCTAGCCTTCCCTCCTCACACTGCCAATGCTTTCCCTGTTGTTCCTCACCTCCGAGCCTTTGCTGATGTTGTTCCTCCATCACCATCTCCTTGGCAAGCTACGCTAACGCCTGAGCATCCTTCAGACCCCCTCAGCAAATACTCTCTGAAAGCCAACTCACTTACTCAACGACGCCTACTGCCCACCCACTAGTGCTAACTTGTTCTGGGTGTTGAAATGCCAGGGTTGCAGACCCCACTCCCATTCGAAACACTCTAAGCCAGCGATTCTCAACCTGTGGGTCGAGACCCCTTTAGGGGTCAAACGACCCTTTCACAGGGGTCGCCTAAGACCATCAGAAAATGCAGATATTTACATCATGATGCATCACAGTAGCAAAATTTCATGGTTGGGGATCACCACCACATGAGGAACTGTATGCAAGGGTCGTGGCCTTAGGAAGGTTGAGAACCACTGCTCTAAGCACAGACCAAGTCTGAGCTTCCCTGTGATGTTGGATAAGTCACTACCCCCGCCCTGGACCTCAGTTTATTCTCCTGTAAAACGAGAAGGGTGTGCCCGGCCATCCCCGCGGCTCCATTCTTTCTGTTGTCCGTGTTGTGCTTTTTATATTCCCCTCCTTCTCCACGGAGGGCCGTGCTCAGCAGACGGTAAGTGCTCCCTCCACTCATTCTTTGATTTGGGCGCCATAGGTTGCCGCTGGGAACAAAGGAGGATGGCCGGCCGGTGCCTCCCTGCCGCCAGCCTACGCCCTGGAGCTCCTGACCATCTTTGCCTGGGAGCAGGGCTGCGGGAAGGACCGCTTCCCCACGGCCGAAGGCCTGAGGACCGTCCTGGGGCTTGTCCAGCAGCACCGGCAGCTCTGTGTCTTCTGGACGGTCAACTACAGCTGGGAGGACCCCGCTCTCAGAACGCACCTTCTTGGCCAGCTTCGGAAACCCCGGTGCACACCCACTACCTCCTCTCCCACCCTGTCATCTCCCCCACTGTCACCGGGAGTCACTGCGTCCAGGAGGGGTCCAGGGTGCCCACCCCCCTCCTCGCTCTGCATCCTTCTTTGGACTCTTTGCTGAGGAAGCATGGAGACATGACCCCAGAGGAAGCCAGGGCCAGTTTCACTGATACAAGACAATCCCCATCTCAAACTAAGGGGTCACCCCATAGCGTCCGGGCCAAGGTGGCCAAGCAGGGACCCTGATGTGCATGGGCAAGATTGCACCAACCCCACCTGCCATTCTTCTCTCTCTCCCTGCCCCCGCACCCCTTCCCAGTGTCTCCCACCCCCCTGCTCCTTCACTGATTCTCACCTGCCTCCCACCCACTCTGTCCCCAGACCCCTGATCCTGGACCCCGCCGACCCCACCTGGAACGTGGGCCTGGGCAGCTGGGAGCTGCTGGCCCAGGAAGCGGCAGCCCTGGAGACGCGGGCCTGTTTCCTGGGCACAGACGGGACGGCCGTGCAGCCCTGGGATGTGCTGGTAAGACGCTGCGGGTGCCCCGTCCCAGATCCCCTCTCCCTGCCGGAGCCCCATCCCCGGCCGCTAGGAGTGTTGGCTGCTTGATGGCTTGCTGCCAAGGCACAGGTGGTTCCATCCCAGCCAGTGCTCGGGTGACATGCGCATAAAGGCCGCCCTGTTGAAGGCAGGGCCAGCTCTCTGATGCACTTGCTGCCGCAGAGCCCGCTCTGCCTCCGGAAAAAGCTTTCTCCAGCTGAGCCTCCCCACCAGCTCCTGTGCCCCTCGCTCCCCTTCTGAAAGCCCAGTCTCAGTTAATCACATGCCCAGGAATCCCCACCGCAGCTCTGTTTCTGGGGAACCCCACTCACCCCAGTAGCCACGGGCAGCTCCCCAAAGGATAGAATGCCATCGCATTTGCTATTTTGCAGAATCTCATAACCAGTGCTTAACAATCAAGGCAATCCAGTGAGGCGTGGGCCTTATTCTTGCCCCCATTTAAAGATGGGGGAGCCTGGCCAGTGTGGCTTAGTGGTTGAGCATCGACCTATGAACCAGGAGGTCACAGTTTGATTCCCGGTGAGGGTACATGCCCAGGTTGTGGGCTTGATCCCCAGAGTGGGGCGTGCAGGAGGCAGCTGACCAATGATTCTCTCTCATCCTTGATGTTTCTCTCTCTCTCTCTCTCTCTCTCTTTCTCTCTCTCTCCCTCTTTTTCTCTGCCTTCCTCTCTGAAATCAATAAAAAATATTTTTTAAAAGATGGAGAAACTGAGGCTTGTGTGGTGGTGGTAGAACCAGAACTTGAACTCTGGTGTCCCTCTGATGCTACAACCGGACAGCCAGTTGAGAAGAAAAAGAGCCGTAGATCATGGGAGTCTTGTTCTCACGGGAAGCCAAGGGCCGGGGCCTGGGCATTCACAGGCAGGTCTTCTCCACCTGGTCCTACCTGTGTTCTCTGCAGCCCACGCTCCTGTACCAGACCCCAGCCAGGGACCTCGACAAGTTCATCAGTGAATTTCTCCAGCCCAACCGCCAGTTCCTGGCTCAGGTGAACAAGGCGGTTGACACCATCTGCTCCTTCCTGAGGGAACACTGCTTCCAGAACTCTCCCATCAAAGTGCTCAAGGTGGTCAAGGTGAGCTCCAGAGGCTGAGGGCCCAGGGCTGCAGGCTGGTGATCTCCTGTGGGCCCAGACCAGGCCTGACCCACTTCGGTGGGCTCTGCAGCAGCCAGCACAAGGCCAGACAGAAGAGAAAGTGGAACCAGGTCACGGATAGATGACCAAGGGAGGGCCCATATAGGTCCAAGAGGTTTCTTTGAGTTGCTCATGGCAGCCAGCTCAAGAGAAGCCATAAAGGCATGTGTTGGCTGATGTGAATGGAAGTGCCTAGAATACTCTGCCTTCAGGCACAACTGGATCCAGGAGCCCACTCCGGATCATCGGGACTCGGCTTTTCTTCCTAGCTTTGGGCTCTGCTTGCTTCTGCTTGGATGGGGCCTGTCCATGGGATGGTCTTTGGCATGTCTTCTAAAAAGGGGGATTCTCTTTTCTCAAAAGTCAAAGAAGTCTTGGAATTGAGTTTCATTGGCCTTGCAATGTAGCCCTTAACCAATCACTAGGGCTAGGGAGACACGGTGTGCCGGCTGGCCAAGCCTGGGTCAGATGGTAGAGTCAGCGCTAGGTGGACCTCCTGGTGGAGTGTGGAAGAGCAGTGATTCCCCCGAAGAAAGCCCAGTGCTGATCCCAGAAGGAGGAAGGGATGCTGCGGGTGGGCAAAAGGTCACAGTATCAGATATGACCTCGATTCACAATTGGAGTCACTGGGAGGCGCAGGTCAACTCTGGAAAGAGTGTCAGCATAGAGTCCTAAGCCTGGTGATGTGCTGTGTGGTTCTCAACTGTGGCTTCACTTAGAATCACAGAGAGGCTTTTAACAAATATACTGATGCCTAAGACCCCTCCCAGGACAGTTAAATCACAGTCTCGGGGACAAAGGAACCAGGCATGAGTTGTTTTTAAAAGATCACCAACCATGGGCCCTAAAAAAAAAGAAAGAAAACTCTCACATCCCTCCCAGCCCCCAACCATGATGCAATGGAGATTTTGCCTTTGTTGGAGGATTGCAACTGAAGTCCTGCACGTTTCTCTCCCTCGAAGCTCTGCCATATACTAACCCCACATTAAAGAGCTGACAGAGACCTTAGGTGACTTGCCCAAGGCCACACCGCAAGCTCCTAACTCAGAGCCCAGAGCCCGTCGGCTCGGGCAGGAGGACATGAAGCAGTACTTCAGGGCTCAAGCCGCTGCCCTGTCCTCCCCAGGGCGGCTCCTCCGCGAAGGGCACGGCGCTGAGAGGCCGCTCAGATGCCGACCTGGTGGTGTTCCTCAGCTGCTTCCGCCAGTTCTCCGAGCAGGGCAGCACGCGGGCCGAGGTCATCTCGGAGATCCGAGCCCAGCTGGAGGCGTGTAAGCGGGCGCAGCAGTTTGAAGTGAAGTTCGACATCCCCAAGTGGGAGAACCCCCGCGTGCTGAGCTTCTCTCTGGCGTCCCAGACGATGCTGGACCAGAGCGTGGACTTCGATGTGCTGCCCGCCTTCGATGCCCTCGGTGAGGTGCCGGGCAGAGCCCCGAGAAGGGAAAGGGGGAGGCGGGGCCGCCGGGACGGTGGTCAGGGTTGGGTGCCCGTTCGCTCGTCGGCCTGGTCGGTGTGTATGTTTATCACCACGTCCTGCAAAGGGCCCGGAGAAAAGGACCCCGAGTTGGCTTCTCGTTCCACCGACATACGGGGTGACCTTGCCCGGGACTCCTCTACCTTGAGCTCCAGTGTCTTCATTGAAGTATCTTCGTGCATCCCCAGCTTGGAATATTTGTGTGCCGCCTCCCCCACCTGCCCACCCATGCCATCAGTCCAATCCATCAGCGCACCTACTGTGTGACCGGCACACTTCCAGGCACAAAGGCGGGGGGATCCCCGAACAAAACAGACGCAAATCGCTTTGTATCTATTCAATTCTGTGTCTGGATAGCAGAGTTTGCAGAGTGAGAAAATCCCCTCCCTGCCATCTCCCCCTTTCTACCCCCCCTCCCCCGTGTTTGCATTTTGCAAAACAAGTAGCAAGGGAGAGATTGGTCCAGAAATGTCCCTAAATCTGTTCAGTTCCTTAGTTCAGAGAGCGAGAGCTTGGATGCCAGGGAATGTCTGCAAGTGCCCTGGGACCAGGGTGACAGTTCTGTCACCTGCGGGGGCCTCTCCCTTTGCTAGAGCCAGAGAGTCGAGGGGAGCCTTCCTTCATGGTGGGTAAGCAGGAGGGGTGTGAGGGGGCAGGAAAGGGAGTAAGGTCCTCCCCAGGGGTTCAGCTGTGGGTCAGGTCGCGTCTGTTCTACCTAAACCAGCTGAGGGGGACCTTCTCCCTGCCTCCAGGCCAGCTGGTCCCTGGCTCCAGGCCCCCGTCTCAAGTCTACGTGGACCTCATCCGCAGCTACAACTCCCCCGGCGAGTACTCCTCCTGCTTCACCGAGCTGCAGCGGGACTTTGTCATCTCTCGCCCCACGAAGCTCAAGAGTCTGATCCGACTGGTGAAGCACTGGTACCGGCAGGTGCGGCCCACAGACGCACCCTCCCTCCCCCCGCTCCCTCCCGGTGGCCCTGGGCTCCGCCTCTGGAGCTCTTTCCTGGCCGGACCCTGTGTCAGTGGAGATTTGTCCTAGTGGCGGGACCTTAGTTTTCTGACCTGTAAAATGGGGCTGGCATTACTAGATCACAAGAGTTGATGGACAGGTACAAGGAAAGGCATCTGGCATAGGAGGGCTCTGTCAGTGGGTGGGAGGGTTTGCCGGCTCCCCTTCATTGCTGTGTGGACCGATCCACCGTTTCCCCCTTATTTCTTAGTGCAACAAGATGCCCAAGGGGAAAGGCTCTCTGCCCCCGCAGCACGGGCTGGAGCTCCTGACGGTGTATGCCTGGGAGCAGGGCAGCCAGGACCCCCAGTTCAGCATGGCCGAGGGCTTTCGCACTGTCCTGGAGCTGGTCACCCAGCACCGCCAGCTCTGCGTCTACTGGACCGTCAACTACAGCAGGGAGGACAAGACCATCAAAGATTTCCTGGAGCAGCAGCTTCGGAAGCCCAGGTTCGGACCCACCCCACGTCCCAGGTCCCAGATCCAAGGTCGCCTTTCTCCCCGCCTCCTGAGGGCACAGAGCCGAGGAGGAAACCCGCTTCCTAGGACTGAGCTCCTTCCCAGAAGTATATCCTCAGCAGCTGGGGGCCGGCTGTCAGCTTCCTGGTCACCTGAATAGGATTGCAGGTGAAATGCAAGACTCCACGTTACATTTGAACTTCAGATAAACAGCGAAGGGCTTTTTAGTATAAGCATATCCCATGTGCTCATTGGGATATACTTATGCGTAAAAAAACCAACACCCTTGCCTAGCAGAGAGGCTCAGTGTTGAGTGTTGACCTATGAACCAAGAGGTCACAATTCGATTCCCAGTTAGGGCACAGGCCTGGATTGCGGGCTCAATCCCCAGTGTGGGGGGTGCAGCAGGCAGCAGATGGATGTTTCTCTCTTTCTCTCCCTCTCTCTTTCTCTCTGAGAACAATAAAAACATTTAAATTTTTGTAAAAACAAAACAAACACACACACACACACACACACACACACACACACACACACACACCTGTGTTCATTGTTTATCTGAAGCTCAAATTAAAATGGGCATCTTCTCTATGTGTTTGCTAAATCTGGCCACCCTGCCTGTGAACCACCAGGTAACATAAGCTGTCCCATTCTGTGGGATTTTGCCGCCTCTGAAATGCTACAGAGATGACAAAGATGCTTTACAACTTTGTGATGTATTTCCAGTCAGTGGGTAATAGCTACGTGGAGTGATGTGTTGATAAAGACCCTGCGGTTGTGAATGAGCTCCACTGAAAAGAGTGATCTCATCACTTAGTGGCCCTGGATCAGGGAGAGTGATGGAACCCGTGCTGTGATTGATTGACAATGCCTGCTTTAAGTGCAGGTGGGGCAAGCATAGCCTGAGCTCTGTGGTTGATTAGTAATGTCTGTCCTGGATGCAGAAGGTAGAAAGGGCTCCAGGGTAGCTTCTTCTCCATCCTGCCCTCAAGTGTGTGCCTGGAGCACAGAGGAGTCCCTGGGCCCTGCCCCCAGTGAAGTGTTGGGTGAGGGGGAGAATAGTTCAGGCAATCCCGCAGGTAGATACCCAGATGTTGCCAGGGAGAGGACTGACCTGGGATGGGAATTGCAGGCCCATCATCCTGGATCCGGCAGACCCGACAGGCAACCTGGGTCCAAACGCCCGCTGGGACCTGCTGGCCAAGGAAGCTGCAGCCTGCATCTCCTCCCTGTGCTGCATAGGCAAAGATGGCGCTCCCATCCAGCCATGGCCAGTAAAGGTGAGAGACCTGTAGTACAGCAGGGGACATCTTGGTTGGGGAATAGTGTGGTTGGGAGAGGGGCATGATTCCTCCCAAAGGGGCGGGGCCCAGGCATGGCCCAGATGTGCCCCTGCACCTCCACGTCCTGTCTGTTCCCATTGTCTCAGCTTCCCTAGGAAGGTTAGCGGTAACCAACAGATTCTATCATCTTCCCCAGGCTGCTGTGTGAAGCCCAGAAAATCAGTGGTCCTACCAAATGGACAGATGGACACCAGCCCTCCACGTGGGGAGACTCAGAGTCACATCCCAGATGTGTGTGTGTGTGCTGTGAGAGGGGTGGGGAGATTCAATGAATCCACCAGCCTCCTCAGCCCAGCCCCCCACCTGACATCCTTGCCTCCCACTCAGCTCTCTCTTCCCTGCAGCCCACTCTGCTCACCCAGCCCCATCGAATCCCTCCTTGTATCCAATGGGCACTACACATCTCAAACACTCTCCTGCCTCCTGCAGCCTGCACACTGGAGTGCAGCCTGCATGGGTGGACAACTTCCTGGGTTTCCAGCTTCTTCATCACCCTGGTGACCCTCTGGTCTCAGCTGCATCTGCCTCTATCGAGAATGTCCTCCTCCTCCCCGACTTCTTTTCTTCCCTAATCTAAGAACTTTCCACAGGGATGGTAGCGTTTTCATCTCATTTGTTGGCCACACGCAGTTGGTTGTGGCTGTCCAGAGCCCTATGTGTTAAAGGATTTTGAAGAATGGATGCCTAGCCGGGAGGAGTTCCAAATCAATTAGTGATGTCTGCCATGGATACACTAGGAAAAAGTAGTGGCACAAGTGCCGTGATTGATTAGCAATGTCTGGCCTGCATAGAGGAAGAAGTGCTCAGAGACCTACAGTCTGTACATGCCTGGGCTATTGTGAAGCTTTCTGAGCTCAGCTGCTAGAAGGACAGCAGGCCCGGATCGGCTACTTATGTCTGCCATAGACACAGACAGAGGAGTGGGACATGCATGCCATGCGGTCCCTGTCCTTGGACACTTCATCGGGTGCCTTTTCTTTGGAGGCCTCCTTTGGTCACTTTTCCCCAGTTTGCACATCTTACTGCCATGCCATACTTCCTTTCTGAATGTGTACCAAGTTCCTGTCTTTTTTTCTGCCCTTCTCCATCCCCAGCGCCTACATGTGAGCCAGTGCCCTAGTAACGGTGCCAAACTGCTCTGCCCTCCAGAGCAAATCCACTGGGCACATGCAGAGGGCACTCTGACCTCCAGTGCAGTCACAGTGTCCCTCTCAGTCCAGGACCAGCATGGAAAACAGAACACGCGGAAGTGGAAAGGGATTCCATCTAAACCCTGGACCGGCGACAGGAGGCTGGGGCCACCTGGGTGTTAGTTTCATTGTTGGACCACCGCGGCTGAATCAGAGGAAGCTGCCGCTGCCCACCGCCCCTCTCCCACAAAGCCGGGGCCAGACCCAGGGACGTGGACTCCCACAGCCACAAACATCTCCCGGGACTGGGCCACCAGGGCTCCAGGCTGTGCTTCTGCACCTCTTCCTTAAAATAAACTAAATTCCAGCCAGAATCTGGCTCAGGGGGGTCTGAGAAGGGAGCGTCTGTCCTCCCTCCCCGGGTAGCACAGGGAAGGGGCAGCGTCTAGGACTGCATTCCCAGTATAAGCACCAGGAGTGTCTATTGAGTGGGCGAGGGTGTGGTCCATCCAGAGGGGAGGCCCAGGAGGCGGAGAGGAAGCAGCCTGGTTCTTAGGGGATACATATGGGAGGATTAAGGGGAAAGGGTCTGGGTGACAATGATGTGTCCATGTAGATTCATCGGTTGTAACAAATGCCCACCTTGGTCGGGAGGCTGTGCATGTGTGAGGCAGGGAGTACATAGGAAATCGCTGGGCCTTCTGCCCAATTTTGCTGTGAACCTAAATCTGTTTTTTTTTTAAAAAAAAACTTTAAACAAAGAATAAAGGTGCATAACATCTGCAACATGCTCTCAAATGGCTCCGTGATGAGACTGCTGATAAGATGTGCATACAGAATAAGGGCAAATGTGAGATATTCTGGGTGAGGATAGAAGAGGGAGTTCTTTGTACTCACCTCACACATTTCCTTAGTATTTCAAATTATTTCAGAGTCAAATCTTTATTTCTTTTTTTAAATTTAATAAATCTTTATTTTTCAGATTATTACATTTGTTTCTTTCATTTCCCCCTATAGTTCCCCTCCACCCAGCTCCCACCCTGCCCTCTACACTTACCTCCCCCTCATTGTCCTCATTCATAGGTGTATGATTTTTGTCCAGTCTCTCCCTGCACCCTCCTCACCCCTTTCCCCCTGAGAATTACCAGTCCACTCCCTTTCTATGCTCCCAATTCTATTATATTCACCAGTTTATTCTGTTCATCAGATTTTTAATTCACTTGATTTTTAGATTCACTTATTGATAGATATGTATTTGTTGTTCATAATTTTTACCTTTACCTTTTTATTCTTCCTCTTCTTAAAGAGTACCTTTCAGCATTTCATATAATACTGGTTTGGTGTTGATGAACTCCTTTAGTTTTCTCTTATCTGCGAAGCAGTTTATCTGCCCTTCAATTCTGAATGATAGCTTTGCTGGGTAGAGCACTCTTGGTTGTAAGTTCTTGCTATTCATCACGTTGAATATTTCTTGCCATTCCCATCTGACCTGAATAGTTTCTGTTGAGAAATCAGCTGACAATCGTATGGGTGCTCCCTTGTAAGTAATTAACTGTTTTTCTCTTGCTGCTTTTAATATTCTCTCTGTCTTTTGCTCTTGGTATTTTACTTATGATGTGTCTTGGTGTGGTCCTCTTTGGATTCCTTTTATTTGGAGTATTGTGTGCTTCCTGGACTTGTAAGTCTATTTCTTTCACCAGATGTGGGAAGTTTTCATTCATTATTTCTTCAAATAAGTTTTCAGTATCTTGCTCTCTCTCTTCTTCTGGCACCCCCACAATTCTGATGTTGATACACTTGAAGTTGTCTCAGAGGCTCCTTAAACTATCTTCACACTTTTGTATTCTTTTTGCTTTTTGCTTTTCCAGTTGAGTGTTTTCTGCTTCTTTGTATTTCAAATTTTTGACTTGATTCTTGCCTTCCTTTAGTCTTCTGTTAGGTCTCTGTATAATATTTTTTATTTCAGTCAGTGTATGTTTAATTTCTAGTTGGCCCTTTTTTATCTCCTCTTGGGTCTTGCTAAATTTATCCATCTTTACTATGAAATTATTGAAAAACCTTATAACCATAGTTTTGAACTCTATATCCAGTCATTTGTTTTCCTCCATTTCTTTCATTTGTGATCTGTTCCTTTGTCTCTGCATTTTCACTATTCAGGGAGAACTTCTGTGCTGGAATCAGCCTTATGATGCAAGACTTGCAAAACTGTAAAAGCCTCTCTGTTCAGCTTGGATGGAGTGGAGTCTCAGGGCTTAGCAGACCACCTTGGCTTCCAGTCAGCCCTGCACTACATGGCTCCTGGGTCTAAAGTCTCTCTAGGTGATCCTTGCAGCCCTTTCTGTGTGCACATGCATGTGTGTGCCTCTAAACTTCTGCCTTTCCGGTTCCCTTGCGTTCCAGGACCCGTATGAGTCTGGGTCCCCAGGGTCTCGCCCGAAACTCTCCCGACAACTAGAGAAAGCCAGCGGCACAATCAGCAGTCCATCCTCTCTGCACACATTGCTGTGCGTGCCCCAGACTTCTGCCCTTTCAGGGCTCCCCTAAATTTCCGTGCACTCCTCCCTTTTCACAGTCCAGACTCCCCCAGTATGAGTCTCACCCAGACCTGGGGTTCAGTGTCATAGGATAAGGGGTTCAGTGCTGTCGGGAGTCTCCACCTCCCTTCCACCAGAGGAAGCCAGCCAGGCACTCTGCTGCCCATTCTCTCCATGCGCACGTCTCCGTATCTCAGTTTTTTGCAGCTCTTCTGAGTCTCTGTGAGCCTCTCTTTCTTCTAGTTGTAGAATTTCCACTCAGCCAACTTTCCTGTGGTTCTGGATGATGTCCACTCTGTCTTTTAGTTTTGAAATTGTTGTGCAGTTTAGGTGTTCACCTATGCCGCCATCTTGGTTTCTCCAGATTTTTAAAAAGTAAAAAAAACAGGGACTTTGGAATCAGGTAACGTGGAGTTAGAACCCAGCCAGACAATTTACTAGCTGTGTGACCTTGGGCAAGTGTTTCCACCTCTCTGAGCCTCCACATTTTTACCTAAAAGGGGAGCCTATGACCTCTATCCCGCTGACCTCTAAATGTTACTGTGAAAGTCAGATAAGGGCAAGCGAGGACCTTTAATGGACAGGTGTAATAGTCAAAGCTCTACAGGAAAAAAAAAAGAACCAATAGGATATATAGATGTAGATCTAGAGATTTCTTTTTAAGGAATTGGCTCATGCTATTGTGGAGGTTGGCCAGTCCACATTCTGCAAGGCAGGCTGGCAGGAGGGAGACCCAGGGAGGAGCTGAGGCAGCTCCAGGCTGAAGGCATCTGCTGGTGGGATCCCCACTTCCTCGAGCGAAGTCAGTCTTTTTTACATAGAGGCCTCTCAGCTGATTAGACGAGGCCCACCCAAATACCAGAGAGTAGTCGGCTTTATTCAAAGTCCACTAGTCTAAATGTCTCATCTTTCAAGTACCTTCTCAGGAAGATCTAGAATAATGTTTGACCAAATATTTGGTACCTTGGCCCAGCCCAGTTGACATATGAAATTAATCCTCATGGCAGAGAGGGGCTGCCATGGGGGTGAAGAACCCACACGTTGGGGATGTTTGCTTCTGAGACAGCCTCTGGGAGTTCCATGTTCACAGCTCTGGGCAGGAGTTGCACATCTTTCTCCCCTCCAACCGGTGTGCTTCTGAGCTTGTTTCCGTGGCTGATGAGGCCGAGCGGGTTTCCACGGATGCTGCGGAACTGGGCATGCTGAGCCCAGCTCAGCCCGCATCTCGCCATGTGTCCCTGAGCGAGTCTGTCACCTCTCGGAGTCTCTCTCCTTCCCGCTTTCACCGAGTCGGACTTCTCAGGCCACTGGGAACAGGAAGAAGGGGAAAGAGGCGTAAGGAAGAACTCTGCCGCTGTACAATTTATCTGCTTAGCAAACACTTCCATAGCAGTGGTGACCTGCCGGCCCTAAGCGCTGGGCAGGTACCATTTTATTCTTGCATTCGCCCAGTAAGAGAGACACCATTGCTATCCCCGATTCACAAAGGGGGACGTTGAGGCTCAAAGCGGCGGCGTGCTCAAGGGCACAGTCTAGCACTCATGCAGCTCCAGCAGCTGCGCGTTTCTCCATGAGGACGCCTCCTTGGGAGCAGCTGAGAGGCAGGGAGAGCGGAGGGGCGGGCAGAAGTCTGGATTGAGGAAGTCAGCTGAGAATACTGTGAGTTTCGGTTTCCTGGCTCTTGCCAGCTTCCAAGCTCTCAGCCCAGAGATCCTCTCTCTCCTCTGCCTCCTGCTCTGCCGTGAGCCGTCACCCTGGGAGCCAGCAGGAGCAATGAGCAACTGGCGATTCGGCGCCTGCCCCGGAACGGTGTGCTCGGTACCTGCTCAGAACCTGGATGAGTACATCCAGACCTCCCTGAGGCCCACAGAAGACTGTCAGAAACAGATCGATGAGGCCGTGGACAGCATCTGTGCCGCCCTGCAGGAAGCCGCGGAGCCTCCCATGGTGACAGATGTGGCCAAAGTGAGTGGAGAGCCGGGGTCGGGACTCCTGGTGATCGGAAGTCAGAGTGACTTAGTGCTGAGCACCTACTGTGTGCCAGGCCCTGGGTGCACCAAACATCATCCTGTCCTCCCCCCCTCGCTGAGAGGATGGGATACAGTTTAGAGTTTAGGAGCACGGACTCTGAAGTCCGCTCTGCCCCTCATTACTGTGTGACCCGCGGTTGGTTGCTTAACCTCTCTGTGCTTCAGTCTCTGAATCTATGAAATGGGAGAGGAACAATACCCACCTGAAAGTGTTACAAGGTTTGAGTACGTATATCATGTTCTTAGTACAAGGCCTGGTACGTGATTAGTGTTCAGTGAACCGGCTGTGATTACTCCACCCCTGTTACTGCTCTGTCCTTCCCATTTACAGAGCAGTGAACTGAGGCTACAGGACTTCGGTAAAACTACCCAGAAGTTTCTCGGTGGCTTTTCCAGCAAGAGGGGACTGGGAGCTCTCCTCAGTCAGCAATGGTGGGTGCCATGGGCACCAACCCCAGGGCTGAGGCTAATGATTCTGGGCCTCTGGGGAGGAGAGGGTGCTGGGAAGGTGCCAGGACCCTAGGGTAGGGAGGGGGTTGGAGAGCCCCACTCCCACCCGCACGCTCTCCGGCGCTGGAGACTCACTTCTCTGCTGCCACAGTGCTGCTTGCCCTGCCCTCACACACACACACTCTCGCCCGGCAGGAGAGACACTTGGACACTGGTGCCCCCTGCTTAGCCCAGAGGAGGAAACGGAGGCACAGGGAGTCACGGAATAGCTGGGAGCTGTGTAACAGCCCCATCCTGCCTCTGAATGTTAATAAACTTACCCGTTAAAATAATCACACGAGAAGAGAAATGCACAGAGCTCAGTGTGCAGCCTGTTCAGGTTGCCACGAGCAACGGAGATGTGTAACCTACGTGCCCAGCCCCCGAGGCCCTGCACTTGTCCTGTCACCGCCCTCACCCAGGGCAGCGCCCTCCTGCCTCCTAACGGCAGAGGGCGTTTTGCAGGTGTTTTCATTTTGTCTACAGCAGCGGTTCTCAACCTGTTGGTCTCGACCCCTTTGGGGGTCAAACGACCCTTTCACAGGGGTTGCCTAAGACTATTGGAAAACACCTATTTCCCATGGTTCTAGGAACCAACACACTGCTCCTCGGTGTAGCAAATTGTAGCAATGTAGTTTGCTGTTGTTACATGAAGACTGTTACCCATGCTACACCACGATTCAAGACAAAATTTCATTTATTTGTCATTAGAAATAAATATTTCACAGTATATAATTACATATTGTTTTTGTGATTAATCACTATGCTTTAATTATGTTCAATTTGTAACAATGAAAATACATCCTGCATATCAGATATTTACATTACAGTTCGTAACAGTAGCAAAATTACAGTTATGAAGTAGCAACGGAAATAATGTTATGATTGGGGGTCACCACCACATGAGGAGCTGTCTTAAAGGGTCGCGGCATTAGGAAGGTTGAGAACCACTGGTCTACACGTAAGGTGGCCCAGCATCCCAGTGTGCCTGGGCTGAGGGGTTTTCGGGGACATGGGCCTTTCGACGCTAAGACTGGGTGCCCCGGACCGGCTGGTCACCCTGGATAAATGACTCCACGCCCTGTGTGGCTTCCCCGTATGGTCTCTCTGACCCACCCTGTTCCTGCGATGTCTGTCATGTGGGCAGGTGGTGGTGGTCATTTCACTGCGGTATGGCACTCCGCGCCATGGATGCAGCGCATCTATCCGTTTGAGTGCCCTCCAGGTTGGGGCTAGTCCGAAAAGCATTGCTACGGGCACCCTGGTCTTTGGGTGGGCCAGTGGATGGATGCCTGCCACTCAACTTTAAGACTATGGTGACCTTTAGGGCTTTTTCTCAAGTGAAGTAGCACTGCTGCCTCCTGGGGCGTGCCGTGACCCCCAGCGGGGCCAGGCTCTCACACCTGCTTCTCTGTTGCTGGCAGGGTGGCTCCTATGGCCGGAAAACGGTCTTAAGGGGCAACGCCGATGGTACCCTGGTCGTCTTCATCAGTGACCTTGAAAAATTCCAGGATCAGAAGGAAAACCGAGATGAAATCCTCAGCAAAATCTCGCAGCGCCTAACAGCTTGTCAGCTCGAAAGGAAGCTGACAGCCAAGATGGAGATCCAGAGGCCCAGCGGTGGCCTCACCATCCGACTGTCCACAAAGTGGCAGAGCGTCACTTTTGACGTGCTGCCTGCCTTCGATGCTCTGGGTGAGCCCTCCAGGGCGTGTGGGGCGGGTATGGGTCCTGAGGGCTGTGCTTGAGAGAGCAAAGTCAGAGAGAGGGTGGTGGGTGGGTACCGTTGGTGGTTTCCGAAGTGGAGGCCTTCCACAGAGGAAGTCCCTCCTACCCTGGCTTCCTCTCCTCTGGGATTCTCCCCATCTCCTCACTGACTTTTCGTTGCTGTTGTTCATCCTCACCCGAGGGTATTTTTCCATTGATTTGTAGGGAGAGTGGAAGGAAGGGGGAGAGACAGAGAGAAACATCGATGTGAGAGAAACACATCGATTGGTTGCCTCCTGCACATGCCCTGACCAGGACCTGGGCTGGGGAGGAGCTTGCAACCAAGGTATGTGCCCTGGACCTGAATCAAACCCAGGACCCTTTAGTCTGCAGACCAATGCTCTATTCACTGAGCAAAACCAGTTGGGGCTCCTCATTGACTTTTTTAAAAAATTTATTGTTTAGTTTTACATATGTCTTCTTTTCCCCACTTGACCCTCCCCCCACAAGCCATTCCCACTCCTGGCAAGCCCCCACCACCCCAGTGTCTGTGTCCATTGGTTATGCTACCATTTGTCTCTGAATCTATTCTTGTTCATCAGTTTATGTTGATCATTATATCCCACAATATGAGTGAGATCATGTGATTTTTATCTTTCTCCGACTGGCTTATTTTGCTTAGCACAATGCTCTCCAATTCCATCCATGCTTGTTGCAAATGGTAAAAGCCCCTCCTTTTTATAGCAGTGTAGTATTCCATTGTGTAGATGTACCACAGTTTTTTAATCCACTCATCTGCCTCATTGACACAGGAGGCTCTTGCACCTGTGTTCATATTAGCTGTGCAGCAGGATTCTTATTGGCACCCCAGTCTGAGAGCCACTGCCTGCCTCACCCTACCTTCCAGGTTCAGTGCTGTGGGGAGTGCACCTGCCAACTGGCATCCATCCCAGCCTCCAGGGCTCTGCCTGCACCTGCCTGCACCTGCTTGCACCTGCCTGCACCTGCCTGCACCTGCCTCCTCAAGGTGCCTGTACCCTTGATCCTGAACTGGAGCATTCACTGGATGGGCTCAATAGTGGAATACATTATATGTGATACATAAACTTTATTTTCTTCCAGGTGTAGGCCAATGCCATTTTCCCAAGAAACCATCTTTTCCTGATTTACTTGGAACTCCTTCTCTTTTTGTTTACTCTGTTTCTCCTTCCCTCTGTTTGCTCTCACTGGTCTTGTCTCCAGCCAGCACCACAGCATGTGCATGATGGTCGATTTAGGCTTCATTTTTATCTTGGAGCCGGGCAAGCCACCCCTCATCTTTTAAGCAAACATGCCTGGCCTCTGACAGAGGAAGGACTTTGCTGTCAAACCACACCCAGACTTCAAAGTCCTTTTGCTTTTTCCTGCCAGACTTAAGTGGCAAGCCCAGCCCCTCAACCTATCGAGACCTCAAAAGAGCCTTGGACAAGGCAAAAGCCAGCCCCGGTGAATTCTCAGTCTGCTTCACAAAGCTCCAGCAGAGTTTTTTTAACAACCAGCCCAGAAAGCTGAAGGATTTGATCCTCCTGGTAAAGGACTGGTATCAACAGGTAAATTTTATATTGCATTTCCTCTGGCTGGCATCCGTTTCCTTTGGGTGACGATAACTTGCAATCCAGTAAAGTACAACAATCTTAAGTATACAGCTCGATGCATTTTATATTGTTTTAAGCAAAACTCAGGAAGTGGCCTCAAGCCCACTCCCAGCTAAGACTCCCCCAGACAGCCACTCTCCTAATAGCTGTCACCACAAATTCATTTTGCTTGCTTTTCAACCTGATATGAATGGAATCTGACTGTATGTACATTGTATTTGCTGCCTTCTGTTCAACATTATGTCTGAGAGATTTGTCCATGTTGGTGCATGTGGTGGCCATTTTTCATTGTTTGGTCATATTCCATTGTCTTACTATACCACACATTTCCCCATTCTCCTACTGAGGGGCATTTTGGGTCATTTCCAAATTGGAGCTATTATGAATTATGTGACTATGGGTATTTCCTGCATGTGTTTTTGTAAATTTGAGACTCCTTTTTAAAATGCACATTTTCTTTTATTGATTTCAGAGAGGAAGGGAGAGGGAGAGAGAGATATATAAACATCAATAATAAGAGATAATCATTGATCGGCTGCCTCCTGGGGATTGAGCCTGCAACCTGGGCTTGTGTCCTGACCAGGAATTGAACCTCTTGATTCATAGGTCAACACTCAACCACTGAGCCACACCAGCTGGGCAAGCACTCCTTTTTCTTGAGTAAATATGCAGGCATGGAACTGCTGGGCTACAAAGTATATGCATATGAAAACATATGTGTTTTCACATACATATACACATGGCTTATATGTATGCATATGTGTGCCCACAATGAGGGATAGTTACATATTTAACTTCAGGAAATACTGCCAAATACAGATGGGCCTTGACTTAACAGTGGTTTGACTTAGATTTATTTTTAAATATGTTTTTATTGATTTTAGAGAGAAAAGAAGGGAGAGAGAGAGAGAGAGAGAGAGAGAGAGAGAGAGAGAGAAACACCAATTGGATGCTTCACGCACACACCCTACCTAGTGATGGAGCCTGAAACCAGGATCTGTGCCCTGACCGGAAATTGAACCACTGAGCCACACCGGCCGGGCTGGTTTTTTTATTTCAGAGCCTCGCCCTGGGAAGAGCAGGGTCTCTAACTCAGCTGCTGCCCATTCCTCTCCTGCAGTGCCAGACACGGTGGGAGCACCCTCGTATGCCACCCTCGTATGCTCTAGAGCTGCTCACGGTCTATGCCTGGGAAGAGGGGTGTAGAGAGGACGACTTCGATATCGTTCAAGGCCTCAGAACTGTCCTAGGCCTCATCGAGCAGCAGGAGCAGCTGTGTGTCTATTGGACAGTCAACTACAACTTCGAGGATGAGACTGTCCGGAACGTCATGCTGGGCCAGATCCGATCATCAAGGTACCGACCTCCATGGCCCTCTCTCCTTCCCCCTCCATCTGCAGGCCAGACTGTACCCCTTTAGGATGAGCGGACCCCCCACCCCGTCCTTTTCAGCCAGGGGTGCGCCATACGGAGGCCAGCAGCCCTGGGCGGGGAAGCAAGGAGAGGTCTGTCTGCGGGCGGGAACCCTGACCCACGCTTTCACACTACCAACCATCATCCCACTTTGTGCCCCAGACAAACGCCTGCGAGGCATTTCCCTTTGCAGAAGGAAGAGGCTAAGAGAGAAGAAAGGTCTGCAGGCAGAGGCCATCTTATGACACTACAATGGAGCGCCTCTCTCTGCTGACCAGAGAACCCAGGACCAGAGAGGCTGAGCATCATAGACAAAGCCCCTCAGCAATTGGCAGAAACCATGGAGTTACCAGAAACCCAGTCTAGGCCTCTTTCCCTAAAACTGATTTCTCTTCCCACAAGCAGCCAACTGATTTTTTTTTTTTATAATCTAATGAAATTCATAGGCCAGTAATCTTGGATCCAACGGACCCCACCAATATGGTGAGCAAAGATAAGACGTGCTGGCAATGGCTAAAAGAAGAAGCTCAAGCCTGGTTATCTTGTCCCAGCCTGAGAGAGTCACCGGGACCATCTTGGAATGTTCTGGTGAGAGGGCGTTCCAAATATAGCCCCTGTCATGCTTCAGGGACCCCCCACCCACCACCCACCCCAACACCCAGGCTGCAGTCATCCTCGAGGTCACCATGTGTGGGTTTCCTAGAGCTGCTGTAACAAAGCCCTGTGCCTGGGCGGCTTAAAGCAACAGAAACGTATGCGGTCAGAGTCCTGAGGAGTAGAAGTCCAGGTTCAAGGTGCTGGCAGGGCTGTGCTCCCTCTGAAGCCTCTAGAGGAGGAACCTTCCATGCCGCTCCCAGACTCGGTGTTGTCAGCAATCCTTGGCTTGTGGCAGCATCACTCCAATCTCTGCCTCCCTGGTCTCATGGCCTTCCCTTCTGTGTCTTCGCAAGGTCTTCCCTCCATGCTGTCTGTCTCGGGGCCTCTCTCCTCTTATTAGGACCCAGGGCGCATGGATTAGGGCCCTCCCGAATGACCTCATCTAACTCGATTGCCTCGTGCAAACATCCTATTTCCAGATACGTTCACCTTCATTAATTAGGACTTCAACATGTTTTGAAGGGACATACTTCAATCCCCTTCCAAGAAAACGATGGTCAAGTACAAATTGAACAAAAAGCAAAGGGGGAGGGCACCTGCAGGTGAGGATTTGGATTCATTTCTGCAGGTGGGAAGCTGGTGACGGAGGAAATGGAGCAGAGCCCGGGGGAAGTGGGTGACTCTCACCCTTATGGGTGCCAGGACAGGCTCTGAGTGCCGTTCGAGCAAGTGTTCAGGGCCAGAGCGAGAAGGGGGCTGGAGACAGGAGAACTATTTGAGGGGCAGCTTTGAAACGAGTCATTCACTTTGTCCCTTCCATCCCCGAAGGAGAAGCAAAGCTATCACCACAGAAGCCCCTGTACGCCCAGAGCTCATCAGAGAAAGGGAATCCCGTGAGAACCTTCTCGGGGTAGACTGCTGACTCCGTAAAGCATTCCTTGGGGTCGTAGGGTGGGGCCGGAGAAGTCAACGAAATGCCACAGTTCCCAGACATGGGGCTCCTTCACACCCCAATGAGGGCGGCAGCATCAGTGTTCTGTCTGCTCAGAAACTTGAGGGCCAGTCGAGCAAAGGTCTGGGATGTAGACGTAGATGTCAATGAACTTGGGCCCCAGAGGTGAAACTGCCGGTGAACAGGAAACCCCTAGTTGGGTGCAGAAGGATTGGAACCCTCTGAGTGGTCACCCCTGTGCCTGCACCCCGCCCCCCTGCTTTCATCGACCCCTGGTCTTTGCTCCTAGCCCCCTAACACAGCTTTTTAAAACATGCTTCTTCCAACATTTTATTCTGAAAACTTTCAAATGGATAGAAAAGCTGCAAAAGTGGTCAGTGCACCCACCTCAATGCCCTCCACGTAGGTGCCCTTTATCTAGATGCGCGGTGTTTAGCGCTGTCCACACTTGGTGGGACAGTGGGTGTGTGGCGGGGAGAAGGGTGTCATTAGTTGAGATGAGGCCACCTAGATTCGCATGGGACCTGACTCCAATAACCAGTGTCCTCATAAGAAGATACACAGAGCCCTGGCCGGTGTGGCTCAGTGGATAGATGTCGGCCTGACAACTGAAGAGACCCAGGTTCGATTCCAGTCAAGGGCACGTACCTCGGTTGCAAGCTCAACCCCCGGCCCCCGTGGGGCACGTGAGGGAGGCAACCGATCCATGTGTCTCTCTCACATGGATGTTTCTCTCTCTGTCTCTCCCCCGTCCTTCCACTCTCTCTAAAAACCGATGGGAAAATATCCAGGAGTGAACATTCATCGGTTAGAAGAGGCCAGGAAGGGCCTCCCGGGGGTTTCAGGGAGAGCGTGACCTTGACCTGCCCACGCTTTCCTGTTGGATCTCTAGTCTCCAGGTGGTGAGAGAATGAACTTCTGTCGTTTTATGCCACCCACTTATAATTTGTCACGGCAGCCCTGGGAACCAATCCCTGGGTCCCCGCATGGATACAGGAAGCCGATAGAACCTGGGAAAAGGAATGAGTATGGCCATCAGAAATCTGTCATAGCCACAGGAAATGGGAAAAGAAGGGAGGGACGGCGGGGGGGGCTGAAAAGTGACTGACAATGCTACAGCTGGAGACAGTGTGGAGACAGGGGCATGAAGGACCCTGGGGAGAAGGATTCAGTTCCCAACGAGGGGAGAGTATTGTTTCTGGGTCTGCCCTAAACTCAAATATGTCCCTGGGACCTCCTATATAATGAAAGCCTAATATGCAAATCAACAGAATAGCCGAATGACCGGTCGGTGGGGGATGAGGCTGGTGAGCGGGCAGCACCAGGCCAGTCAAGGTGGGTGCCAGCAGACAGGGGGAGGGGACGGCAATGGGGGGGATGGCAATCTGCCTGCTTGGCCCACCTGTCGCCTCCTACAAAGGGAGGCCAGACTGTGGTGTAGGCCTGCTCCCCACACTCTAAGTTGGACATCCCCCATGGGCTCCTGAACTGCAAGAGGGTGCAGGCAGGCTGAGGGGACCCCCCTCCCCCAGTGCATGAATTTCCAAGCACCAGGTCTCTAGTGTCACTGTAAGAAGTAAGGACAGCCAGGTTACCTGGGTTGGAGAGCAGGAGGGAGAGATGGGAAGAAAACCTGGGGCCAGCTGGCAGGCGGCCGCTCACAGCAGGGTTCTTCCCCCCTCCCTTGCCCCCAGCCAGCACCGCTCCATGAGACCCCAGGCCACCATCTGGATAAATTCATCAAGGACTTTCTCCAGCCCACGAAAACTGTCAAAATTCAGATCAAGACAGCTGTGGGCATCATCTCGAAGTTCCTTAAAGAAATCTGCTTCCAGCACTCAGCGACGAAGGTTCAGAAGCCCATCAAGGTGAGCACTGCCTGTCCCTCCACGGGGATTCCTAGCCAGATGCCAAGCAGTGGCTGGCCTGTCCCCCAGCAGAGGCCAAGGATGAGGCAGGGCAGCTGGGAAGGGCAGCAAGAAGGTCGCCGATTCTCTGGGTGGGGGTGGGAGTGGTGCCGAGGGACTGCTTACGTCATTAACAACATACTTTGATTCTGCAAGCATCCTGGCTGCCGGCCCCGGGGTGGTCTGGGGCTTGTAGCTGCATGGCTCAGGCCTCGGCCCCATCCTCCAGTCACCTTCTCCTCTGTGCATCTTCTCTCTTTCTCTTCTCTGAGGGACACTTGCCATTGGATTTAGGGCCCACCGATCCCTGATTTAGTTAAATCTATGGAGACCCTTTTTCCAAATAAGATCGCCTCCCCGCAGACTTACCTCTGCAGGGCCGCCATTCAAACCACGGAAGGTTCTAAGCTTGGTGCGGATACTGAACCGGAGTGACCTCTTTCTTGCTTCAGTGACTGGGGCCTGGTTCCTCCCATCAGCTGAGCTAGCGATTCCATGGATCGGATCTCGCTTGTCCATGACCCAGAGGCCAGGAGTTGACACTCTCCCCTCTGTCTGCCTGAACGAACTGGGGTGGAACAGGGACTAATTGAAGGTCTGGATACAGGAAACAGAACACTCCCCTCTTGCCCCTCACCCATACCGCCAGGCATTTACTACCTGAGGGTAAAAGAATCCTTTCTCTGCAAAAATGGAATGAGCCGGGCCAGTGTGGCTCAGTGTTTGAGCCGATCTATTCACAGGAGGTCAGGGTTCGATTCCTGGTGTATAGGAATGGAATGTCTGGGTTGCAGGATTAATCTCCAGTGGGGGCATGCAGGACGCAGCCAATTAATGATTCTCATCATTGAAGTTTCTATCTCTCTCTCCTTCCCCCTTAATCTCCTTTTAAAACACACACACACACACACACACACACACACACACACACACACACACACACCACAAAATGGGCTTTCTAGGAGCAGCCGGAGCGATGAGGATGAAGGTTGATGCCCAGCACAGGCCCCGCCCCTGGCAGCATTGGGAGGGTCCTTCATGAGGCAGCTGGCTTCTCCGTGAGAAATGGCTCACCTGTTGGAATTTCAAATATTGGCCTGGGAAACAGAAATGTGGCAAAAATTAGACTTTTAATAACTCTCCTGAAAGGGCCCCTAGGGTACAGGAACACGCGTGGGGCAGGGAACACGGCCTATTTATTTAGTCCCTCCTCCGGTTCCTCATTGGCTGAGTACTATTTGGCCACCTGTTTCCTAATACGATGTCTCCCATTGGGCCTTTTAAAATATCGGCCTGAGACCTTCGTGGCCTCTCCACCTCCCTTTGTCTCGGGGAATCTTCCTGGGAATGAGCTCTCAGCCATGAGCACAGCCCTCATGCCCTCTCCCCACTCCCCACCTCCTGTTGGCTCTGGGAAATTCAGAAACAGCCTGGCCACATGCTGTTTCTTTTCTGTGAAGATGAATCAGAGGCCTGTTTCTTACGTCCCTCCCCGCCTTCCCCACCCCCCCAAGCCCCCCCCCTCACACACACACACACACACACACACACACACACTGACCCTCAGAGAGGCCCATCAGGCCAGGAGTTGTGCCTACAGACAGAGTCCTCAACACGGAATGGGCCTGGCAGCTCCATGGGGCCATCAAACCAGGCCAGCGAGCTGAGACTAGTTTTTCCATTTTCACAGAAAGGAAAGGGGGCGGGGCGCGGAAAGGCAGGAAGGAGGAGATGGAGAAACCTCTTTATTAAAAGTTCGCTAAACCCAGTACCTAAATGATGAATGTTCACCCAACGCTGCCTGGATTGCAGGAGAAAACAGTGAATCAGGGGACAGGAATGTCCACACAGTGACGGCATCCACTTGGGCTTCCCTCAGGTCGCAGGAATTGAACGCGAAGTACACTTTCGGTTAGGAGACACGGTCAGGGCGTTGACTTGAGATGGCTGGTTTAGAGCCAACCCGTGAGTGTACATACTCTATTTCCCCGAAAATAAGACAGTGTCTTATATTAATTTTTGCTCCCAATGATGCGCTAGGTCTTATTTTCAGGGGATGTCTTATTTTTCCATGAAGAAGAATACGGCACACATTTATTGTTGGGAAAAAAAAGGAAATTTATTACCAGTATACGGTATGGTAGTAGTTGTCATCACAAACCAGCTCACTGATTGGCCGCAGCGCAGCCGAAGCTGTTCAGGCAGTGCGAGATCTCTTTAAATCAGGAGTCAAATGCCTTATGGTAGCTTCGGGGCCTTATATTCCTGGGAGGCCTTATGTTCAGGGGAGGCCTTATTATCTGGGAGGTCTTATTTTTCGGGGGGATGCCTTATATTACAGCGAGAGGCAAAACTGGAAGTAGGTCTTATTTTCGGGGGATGTCTTACTTTCGGGGAAACAGAGTAAGCACCTCAGAGGGTGGGAGAATTGCCGCCTTCGGAACCCCATCGTTCTATTCGTGTGAAAAAGCAAACACTCTGCTGGGGACTCAGCCCTCGCCGGACCCCAACTCGGAATCGCATTACTCAGTCCCACTGGGGGGAGTCCAGGGGGGCGAGGGTCTCTCGCTGTGTCTCAGCCCTCCTGTCCTCTAGGCAGGGTCCTCCGGCAAAGGCACCGCCCTCAGGACCGGCTCTGACGCCGACCTCGTGGTGTTCGTGGACTCGCTGACCAGCTACCCCTCCCAGAAAGCTGAGCGCTACCACGTCATCAAGGAGATCAAGCAGCAGCTGGAAGCCTATCAGCGGCTCGTGGCCGAGCAGGACCTGGAGGTGACGTTTGAGATCTCCAAATGGGAGGCTCCCAGGGTGCTGAGCTTCTCTCTGAAATCCAGGCATCTGCACGGACCCGTGGACATCGACGTGCTGCCGGCATTTAACGCGCTGGGTGAGACCCCACGCCTCCGCTCCCGGAGGAGGAAGGGTCTGGAATGGTGGTGGGAGCGGGTGGAGAGAAAGCCACCAGACTCAGGAATGGGCCATGGGGCCGGGCCCCCACAGGTGGCATGAGTAACACCCTGGATAAGTAGGGCCTCCATTCTCCCCGCGCCCCCCGCCCCCGCCGCCCATCCAGCTTTCCCAGTTTCAGTTCCCCATGATCAGCCATGGTTGGAAAATATTAAATGGAAAAATCCCAGAAGTAAGCAACTCATCAGTTTTAAGTCGCCTGCCTTTCGGAGGAGGGGGATGCAATGGCGCTCCATGCGGCCTAGGATGCGACGCCTCCCTTTATCCCCGGTGTGTCACGCTGTCTATGCTCCCTGCCCAATTGGCACTTGGCAGCCATCTGGATGCTCAGACCAAGCGCTGTGTCACAGTGCTGTGTCCACGTCCTCCTTTTCCACGGCATGATGTCCCCAGAGCCAGGAGCAGTGCTGCTGGTCACTCCGATAGGCAAGAGGGAAGCATGGAGTGCTTTCTTCACATGCAAAGTTCTGCATGTACAGGAAGTACATGGTAAAGAGGCCTCTTGAGAGTCCCCCGGAGATAAGAGAGAACTGAGTGCTCCTTACATTTTCTTTATTTTTTTAATATATTTTATTGATTTGTTACAGAGAGGAAGAGGGATAGAGAATTAGAAACATCGAGAGAGAAACATCGATCAGCTGCCTCTTGCACTCCCCCTACTGGAGATGTGCCTGCAACCAAGGTACATGCCCTTGACCAGAATTGAACCTGGGACCCTTCAGTCCGCAGGCTGACGCTCTATCCACTGAGCCAAACCAGTTAGGGCTCATTTTCTTATTTTTCTTTATTTTGGTTTGTGTGTGTGTGTATGTGTGTGTGTGTGTTTGATCTGATTTCAGAGAGGAAGGGAGAGGGAAAGAGAGATTGAAACAGCAATGGAAAAATATCCGGATTGAGGATTAACAAGAAACAAAGAAAGTCCCTTACAACTTCCATTCATGGGTGATAGAAACATGACTGGGTATTAAAAGAACCCAAGGAGCCCTGGCCAGCATGGCTCACTGGTTAGAGTGTCTATCTGAGTACCAAAGAGTCGTAGGTTCGATTCTCAGTCGAGGGCACATATCTGGGTTGTGGATTCGCTCCTTGCCCCTAGTCGGGGCACGTGCAGGAGGCAACAAGTCGATGTGGCTCTTTCACATCAATGATATTCTCTCACTGCCTCCCTCTTCCCTTCCACGTCTCTAAAAATCACTGGAAAATTGTCCTGGGGAGAGGATTAACAAAAAAAAAATAATAATAATAATAATACCACTAGTAAAGATACAAACTACATCATTTGTAATATCATCACTCTAGAGATGCTCACAAGTACACTAGAATTCACACTGGGTTCCCAGAACTGAATGATAGTTGTCAAGCACGTTTTGAAACTGTTACTTCCTGTCTCTGTAGACTGAGGCTTCATGTCATTCTCTCTCCCCCACGCAGAGGAGCTGGGACCTCTCTGGAGAGTCTACACCAAGCTCATCGCTCAGTACCAACAGCACCCAGACACCCCAGGGGGCGAGTTTTCTTCCTGCTTCACAGAGCTGCAGCGGGACTTCGTCGGCTCCCGGCCCACCAAGCTGAAGGACCTACTTCGCCTGGTGAAGCACTGGTACAAGCAGGTCTGCATGGGACGGTGACGCCAGCGCTCACACTCTGCCAGGCTGGGGCCCAGCCACCTCCACCCTGAGACCTTTGTGGAGGACCCCCTTACTAACCCCCTGGAGGTGGGTTGGGTGTAGAGCACCTCCTACCAGCCAAGCCACTGCCTGGGGTCTCCTTGGCCCTGGCTCTGCCACCCAAAGCATTCTGCAGGATGCCAGTGGCCCTGCCTGCAGAGCAGATGCCATGGCTTGCATGCCTCCAAGGTGCCAGCCCAGCTTTTCTGCTGCTCCGAGCCCCTAACTAACAGACACTGGTGCCATCTCCTGGAGGCAGGTGGCAGCTACAGGTGGTCCCAGGGGCTGCATTTTCTATAGTATTTATTGGTTAGCCCGCTTTCACTTTTTTAAAAACATTTTTTATTAATTTCAGAGAGGAAGGGAGAGGGAGAGAGATAGATACATCAATAAAGAGAGAAAATCATTGATTGGCTGCCTCCTGCACGCCCCTTACTGGAGATGAAGCCCACAACCCAGGCATGTGCCCTTGACAGGAATCAAACCAGGGACCCTTCAGTCCACAGGCCGACGCTCTATCCACTGAGCACACTGGCCAGGGCCCGCCTTCACTTTTATCATGTCTTGCAGAGAAGGTCGTTTCTGAGTATTTTTCGGCAGTAAGCGCCCAGCATGATATCTGTTCCTGCTAAACTGTCTCCTTTCTGTGTCTGACTCCCCAAAACCTGAGCTCCGTGGCTCCCAGTCCAGATCATTAGAGAGATCCCTCCGCACCCCACCAGCTGCAGGGTGCTCCGAGGGCTGAGGCTACAGGCTGACCTGGAGCAGGTCACTTACTTCCCAAAGCCTCGTGGCTTCATCTGAACCCACAATTACCACGCCTGCTTTGTGGGGTGGCTGGGAAGGTTAGGAATGGCATTGGCAAAATGCCCGGTCCCCTCATTAGCACGCGGTGTGGTTTCAGCATGTGGTCACCACAGTATAACTCTAGGAAGTCATGATGGTCAAATCACAACAGACCAGCCTCCGCAGTGTATTGCCCGGGAGAGGCTAAGTGAATGCCTGCAGACCTACACTGCTCACACCTCCCAGACCACTCCCACCCACACAGCCTGCTCACACCTGCTCAGGCCACTCCCA
>JAAGEH010000417.1:11936432-12039473 GCA_011751065.1 Lasiurus cinereus | reverse complement strand
CTCACACCTGCTCAGGCCACTCCCATCCACACAGCCTGCTCACACCTGCTCAGGCCACTCCCACCCACACAGCCTGCTCACACCTCCCAGGCCACTCCCGGACTCTCTGCCCTGCCATGGCTCCTTAACGTACAGTGTGCTCCCTGCCGCGGACACTATCATCTGACGATCTCCCTCTTTCTTCAGTGTGAAAGGAGACTGAAGAAAAAGGGGTCACTGCCCCCCAAGTACGCCTTGGAGCTGCTCACCATCTACGCCTGGGAGCAGGGCAGTGGGGCCACGAGTTTTGACACTGCCCAAGGTTTCCGGACGGTCCTGGAGCTGGTCACCCGGTATCAGCAGCTCTGTGTCTTCTGGACGGTCAACTACAACTTCGAGAATGAGACTGTGAGGAACTTCCTGCTGAGCCAGCTCCAGAGACCCAGGTGTGCCGCACCCTACCCTTTTCTTAACTGATTCCCTCCAACCCTACCTCCGAGAACTGGGTTCTCCTGTGCGAACATGATTGATTAGCTTCCAGTGAAACTGGGGGCGGGGCGGTGCCAACCAACAGAACCTCCTGCAGAGATAAGCCCCAGGGAGGCGGGAGGAAATGCCACCCAGAGTGGACAGGCGGAGGCCCCAGGCTCCAGGCTCCAGGCCCCTGCGTGGCATCCATCGTTTAGGTCACAAGGAAAAGGGATTGGTCAGCAGGCCTTCGAGGTGGAGCAAGAGTGCTCCTGAGAACTATCAGTGCCATTCTCAGGCTGACGGATCCTACCGGCGTGTTACTGTCAGGTTTTACCTGCCCTTTCAGGACCGCATCCCACCAAACCTTGATCCTTCCAGGATAAGAAGGCATCTCAGTTCATCTGCTCTGAGTCACCAGCCAGGGACAAAAACAGTGGAAGCAAAAGGAAAGGAAATGGGAGAAAAGCAAGGAGGATGGAGAGATTCAGGGAAGACGAAAGAGAGAACAAGATGCCCCGAGTTGCCTGCCATGGGGGTGGCATTCTCTTGGGTTATAATTATCGTCATGCAGTTGGCCTGGCATGGAGAAGATGTTTGTAGATGCCCTCACGTATATAATAGTTAGTAGCTTTCAAAACATTTTTGACAATTATTACTTAATTCCTGAAAATCACTTTGCACAGTAGTAGTACACTTGAATTCTTGACATCCAGGTAATAAGGACACATTTTTTTATTGCTGAGAGGAGAAATTTCTGGAGGTCATCTGGCTGCCAACTCTGAGACCACTGACTCTGAGAAGCATGCCCCTAACGCTTCTAACCCCTCGTCCAGGCCTGTGATCTTGGACCCGGCCGATCCTACTGGCGACGTGGGCGGAGGGAACCGCTGGTGCTGGCATCGTCTGGCGAACGAAGCTGCCGAATGGCTGTCCTCCTCTCTCTGCTTCAAGGATGGAACTGGAGGTCCCGTCCAATCGTGGAAAGTGCCGGTAAGAGGAACCTCGAGGCCATGTTGTCTGGGGATCGCTCTGTGACAGGCTTAGCTCAAAGAGCTGCCGCAGCTTGGAATGTGTTCCACCACAAATGACAGGTCACCCCACTCCGGTCTTAAGCAATGCTTGTTTGTTTGTGTTTCTCCATTATAAGAAATCCCAAGGCAGGGACCCCGGACGCCCCTCGCAGCCCCGCGTGGTTCCCCCGCCAGCAGTCTCTCCGCTGCGGCCCTATTTGCATTTCGGGCCGGGGAATTCTTTGTGGGGGGGCTGTCCTGGGCCGTGCAGGATGCTGAGCGGCATCCCTGGTCCCCACCCCCTAGATGTGACGATGCCTCTGGACAGGGCCTCCGTGCCTCCAGGTGGCAGATTCACGGTCCAGGCAGGAAGGACGGGAAGGGAAAGGTACCTACTCGGGGCATCTTCTCAGAAGCCTCGTCCAGCACGTTCTCTCCATGTCGTGCCCAGAACGGTCACGGGCATCTGTTACTTAAAAGTGGCTCCAAAAAGGGGGGCGGAGAGGGGCCACGGATGGGACTGGATCAGCCGCCAAGAGTCTGCCACACCTGCTCACAGCGCCCCTCTTACCGGGACACCTGCCACCGGGTACACTTGGCTCTCGCGTCAGGACCTTTCTCGAGGTCCCTTCGAAGCTGGGTTTCTCACGCTCAGCACTAGTGATACGGGGGGCCAGAGAGCCAGGCGATGCTTTATCGCAGGGCTGTCCTGGGCTCTATAGGATGGTGAGCAGCATCCCCTCTCCACCCACTTGATGCCGCCCAGTTGTGACCGTTAAAAATGCCTCAAAACATGGCCGCATGTCCTGTGGGTGCAAAATCGCCTGCTCTGAAAGATGCCCTCCCCCCACGCCACTCCAGGGTCAACTTTAGTTAGCCAGATCTGTGCTATCAACAAGCACCTCCAAATTATGCCTGATAATGTTTTACCCTCTCCGATACACTTCCCTCTCCTTTTTTTTTTTCTGACCCTTTTACCCAAGAGGATTTTAATGCATTTTTCTCACATATCTGTTTCTTTCTTTCTAGACAGTGCAGACACCAGGAAGCTGTGGGGCTGGTGTCCATCCTGTTGTCAATGAGATGTTCTCAGACAGAACCTGGACTGAGAATGCCAGGAGAAACTTCTGGAGGTCACCTGACAATTGCTTCTGAAGAATCAGTTCTCTGTGTAAACGTGTATCCCAGATCCCTTCCTCCTCGCTCCCCCGAGCTCCTCCCCCTCCTTCCCTGGTTTCTTGGACGCCTCTTCTAATCAACACTGCCATGTCCTTCTCAGAAAGTCTCGGAAACTCTCGCCTTGCTGGGCTCTCCCTCCGTGAGTGGCCTGCGTGATTAAAAATATTTGTTCTCATCGTATTTTTCCCATTAGCTCCTTCCTTTTCCTTCAAGTTTTAGAAGAGGATTCTCTCCATCTTCTGGGAGTGAAGCCCTTGACCTGCCCTTGGTTCCCTAAGTCAGTGGTCCTGCTTCCATAATCTCCCACCTCCCCCACCTCCCTCTGGACGCAAACCCTACCTGTGCCTGCTGACCGAAGGCCTCCGAAACCAGTAGTAACTCAGCCTCTTTTAAGATGTCAAACTCTCCTAAGCCTTGGATGGCAACTGTGGGAATATATTTATCTCCCGTTTCCTCCTTCTGGGCCTACCGTTAGTCCCCACCCATGAGTATCTCCTGGCCAAATCTAAAGGCTTTACCCTCTGGCTTTTCCTTCAAAGGTACTTGAAGATCTAAGTGTTTTAGCCTCATATGTATCCTCTGAAAGTCTTATTACTGTCAAGTATGCCAACTGTCATGTAGTAAAAGAAAATGCCTGGCCCTGGCTGGTCGCTCAGTGGTTAAAGCGTAGGCCCTCAGACCGAGGTGTCGTGGGTTTGGTTCCCAGTCAAGGGCATGTACCTCCATTGTAGGTTCCCCACTCCCGGGGCACGTGTGGGAGGCAACCAATCAATGTGTTTCTCTCATTTCAATGTTTCTCTCTCTCCCCCTCATCCCTCCCTTCTGCTCTTTCTAGAAATCAGTGGGAAGAATATCTTTGGGTGAGGGTTAAAAACAGCAACAACAAAAGAATGTCTGGTCTTTATCCCCAGTCCCTAGCACAGAGTTTCTAAAACACTTAGGAGTGTCTTCCATTCATAATGAGCCTCTGCCAGCCAGCCATGAGTTTATGCTAATGAGGCTTGGGCTCTTACATTGCAAGGGAGGGGCTGGCCATGCCAGAAAGATAAGCCAGAAATGCCACGCTTGTGATTAGAGGGTTAGGGATTGAACTCCCAAGAGAAGACAGGGTTGGAGATGGAGCTCAAGCATGTGGCCAAGGATTCACCAATCGTGCCTCGCTAATGAAACCCCAACAAAACACTGGACGGCCAGCTTGAGGAGCTTCCTGGTCCGTAAACGCTCCGATGTGTTGAGAAGATGGCACATCGTGACTCCACGGGGCAGAAGCTCTTTACGCAAGACGCTTCCAGACCTCACCCGCTATGCCCCCCTTCACCTGGCTATTCCTCTGTGCCCTTGACCATAAAATGGTGCCTGCGGGTAGACTGCTTTCCTGAGTTCCATGAGTCATTCTGGTGAATTACTGAACTTGAATTTGGAGTCAAGTTAGACAGAAGTACAAGTGGTCTGGTGACCCCACTTGTAACTGGCATCTGAAGTGGTGAAGTGTGGACAGTCTTGCTGAGATCGTGCCCTTGAACTGTGGGGTCTGCACTAACTCCGGGGGTTGGGGGGATGGTCAGGATTAAATTGAATTGTAGGGCACCCAGTTGGAGCCCGAGAGTTGGTTTTAGAATGCGCCACTGCTCCCGTCCAGAAAAAGATGAAGAAAACAGCTATGACTTGCGGTTAAAGAATGAAAGAATGACCATCCTTTGTTGACATCTACTCAGTCTGCACCCAGGTGCCATCCCCTTCAAGATGCACAGACTTGCCCCAGGTACATAGAGAGGGAGCTCTCGGACACTGTCCCCTCCCTCCTCACAGGGCGAAGGTGACCGGAGGGACTAGAACACACCTCGTTACCCTTAAACAAAGATGAAGGGCCATTTACCACCATACGCTAAGTGACTTCCCCTGGCACCTCAAAGGCAGGAAGGCACCCTTCCGTCTTTCCTGCCAATGTCTTCTCAGCATTCAGTAGACATTGAAGTTCAGCAAGAACAGAGACAAGAAAGACTTCACGAAACATGTGGCAGAAAGACGAAAGAAAGAAACGTGTGGTCACTTGGTCCTCATGAGAAGTAACAAGACACCAATTCTTTTTTCCAAAAAAAAAGAAAACTGGCAACTATCAGCAATGAAGAGGAAATCTTTAAATACAGCCTTTCTTGCACAAATTGTATTTCAGGGGGAAACAGCCATGACGGTTAAGGAAAACAACCTTGAACAGGAGAATTCTATTTACTATATGTGGGAGGGATGACACGTTAGAAGCCACCGTTTTTGCAACATCTGATGGAACAAGGGGTTTGGGCAGAGATGACCAATGGAGACCGTTTGATGACATGCAGCTGGGGGCGGACTGTCACCTCCCAGATCCACGGTTTCATCATAGCATCCCTACAAGGACAGCCAGACACGGTGGCCCTGCTGGCAAGAGGCACACAGCACCGTTCATGAAGTATTTTTGCCAAACAACCACTGAAAGGAGGCTGATAATAAACAAAAATAATTGAGTTAGAAAGTCAACAGTTCCAGAGAAGATGTAGCCTGGACAGACTTCAGAAGAGATCAGCAAAGAAGGGAGGAGGAGGACAGCAGGTGGAAGGGTGTGCCCTCTTACCCCAAGGGAGATGAACCTGGGACAGAGCAAGACTCCAACTAAGTGGGTTCAAGGTCAAGATTCGGGCCCATAGTCCACTCCCCGTTACCCTGGCAATGAGGGCCCCACTACATCAGCGAAAGTCAGAGATGATTAGAAGCAGGGCCACACGTGGGGCGTGGCCAATGGCCCAGGAGGAGTTTGGGAAGAGTCTGATGGGAAGACCATGAACCAGACCACGAGTGGGGAGGAGTCGTGGGTAAAAGGACTTGCTGGAGCCCGTATGCTGGGGAGCACAGCCGCTCTGCCGCTCCTCTGGCTGAGTTGGGTCACATCTGAGCAGGCAAAATGCTGTCACTCTTCAGTTCTATTTTTTTTTCTTTTAAAAAATATTTTTATTGATTTCAGAGAGGAAGGGAGAGGGAGAGAGAGAAACGCCAATGATGAGAGAGAATCGTTGATTGGCTGCTTCCTGCGCATCCCACACTGGGGATGGAGCCTGCAACCCTGGCCTGTGCCCTGAACGGGAATCAAACCAAGATCTCCTGGTTCATAGGTCGATGCTCGGCCACAAGCCAGGGATTCCTCTACTCTATGTCTTGGCATCCGTGCGGGGAGGACCCTCGGAGCCGGGGAAGTGACAAAAGCTCTCCCGTGTGAGCTGGCCTCTCGGAGCGGGACCAGGTGGGAGGAAGACAGCAGAAGCGGGAGGTGAGGATCCTAGTGCACCCAGCCTACAGGCCGGCGGGGCCCAGCTTGCTTGCCCTGGGTGGAGTTCCTCCGACAGGAGCCAATCCAGGTCCCTGTCCCTTCGCTTCGGGGTGGGCTGAGGGTTGCCAGGGTAACATCTCCGGTTCTGAGGAAGGAGGCTCAGTTGATGGAGCGGGAAGGCGTCACCAGGAGAAGGGGAAAGTCTCAGTTTTTTTGGAGGGGTTTCTGGAAAAGAGACCCTTCCCCCAGGCCTGGCCATGATAATGTCGGGAATCATGGGAGAATGCGAGCACCAAGCAGATGACTGGCAAGGGAAGAGAGAACGCCACTGAACCCACAGGAGGCCTGGGGAGCAGGTAGAGTGTGTCAGGCACCATCACAGCCCCTCACCCCCCAAAGATGTCCACGTCCTAACCCCCGAACCTGCGACTGTGTTACCTTATATGGCAAAGTTAAGGGTCTTAATATGGGGAGTGTCCTGTGTTACTCAGGTGAGTCCAATCGATCTCCCAGCTCTCCAGCAGAGATCCTGCCCCACTCCACCTGCCCCACCCCACTTCCCCCACCCTCATCCCCGGACGTCAGACACCCAGTGGAGGCAGAGCCAGAGCCAGAGCCAGGGGTGGTGGGAGGAAAATGACCCCCCGCTGGCCGCCAGCCGTGACGTGGGGACCTCCGGCCTGCAGTCACGGGAAACGGACTCCAACAGCCCAGGTGAACCTGGCACCCAGGCGAAGCCGAGCTTCCCATTGGGAATGCAGCCCGGCCAACCCCTTGATAACGGGCTCGGGGGACCCAGAGCAGAGGAACCAGCCAGGCCTGCGGGCTTTCGCCTACAGGCTGTGAGGGAGTGAACTCGCCTTGTGTGGAGCCACTGACTGTGTGGCATTGGGCAGTTACCAGTCTCACCGGGAGGGCGGCAGCAGAGAGCCCCTGGGGGCGGGCCCGGGGACGGGGAGAGGGGGAGAATGGGGGGGGGGAGTCAGCGGTGCCCACAGCAGGCAAGTCACGTGTGAGAAGGAGTCTGCCCTCCTTTCTTCTGACACCAGACTGGGGAGAGGGGTCCCCACACTGACCCATCCCCCAACCCTGGCCAGGTGTCCTACCATTCCATTAATCTCTGACACAGTCCACCTGGGGCTCATGTCAGAGGCTGCAGGTGAAGGCCTCAGTCCCACCAGACGCCCTCCCCTCGCCGCCCGGCAGACACAGTCACACGTCCTGGCCTCCAGGGTTACAAACCGGGGTCCCCAGCCCCTCCTCAGCTTCAGTCGTTTGTTAGAATGGCTCGCAGGCCTCCGAGTAGCAGCTGGCTGGATCACCGGTTTCTTACAGAAGCTGTGACGCATCCACGTTGTTTTCCTGGTTGCAGGCAGCTCCCTTTCCCATGTCTGCTTGTGTTGGCGGGGGGGCGGGGGACAGGGGAAGGAGAGGAGAGAGGGTTCCCCCTTGCTTCCCCATTCCCACGGTTAAAGGAAAACACTGGATTTCTAACAATCTCATGTAAACCATTTGCGTGGGGTAATTTGCATTCAGAGTCAGCATCCCTGCCCCCCCTTCCCACGCTGCCCTAGGGTGCTGCTCCAGGGGGCCATCCAAGGAGTTCTGTCTTCCCGATCACAGCTCACACCCTCCTCCTCCATTCTCGGTCCTTCTCCCGCATCTCCCTCCTCCTTTCTCCTGCAGGTCCTGTGGCTTCTCCTGCAGCGGCCCTTAGCAGCCAGCTTCGACTGCCATCGTGTGGTGTCAGAATGCAATGCGCCTGAGCAGGAAGCAGGCAGGCCTAGGACACCGTGAGGCATGCCGGAAGCCGGGGGGTATGGAGAGGGGGTCATTTTGAATCATGATCCCTGCCGTGAGGCATCATTAAACAATCTGTTCGTTCCACATAGGGTCCACGTGCTCACTAGGAGCAGAGAAGGAAAAGCCAGCCAGTGATCCTTCAACAACTGAGTTTTCTTTGTATAGATTTGTATTGATTTTTAGAGAAAGAGGGGCTGGGGGAGAGAGAAAGGTCTACTTATGGATGCATTCATTGGGTGACTCCTGCATGTGCCCTGACTGGGGATCAACCCACAACCTTGGCGTGTTAGATGATCTCTAAGCAACTGAGCCTCTATGCTGGCCAGTGGGACTCAGAGGGACATGGCGGACAGTCTGCTGGGGTCTCCAGAAATCTCCCATGTTCCTGACACAGGGGCGCCCCCTTACTTTGCCTCGAACATGCTATCAAGTCTGTAGGTGCGATAGTCACTCATCAAGGATAAGGGACAAGCTTGGGTCCCGGGAGCCACCACACTCAGTATGGCAATTCACGGGAAAGCATGGGTCCTCCGTGACACCCTTGAGCAGCTGCTAGAAACAGCACCTACCGACATGCAATGTCTGGTCCCTGGAGACAGTATCCCCAGTGAGCCGGGTCCCCAACATCCTTCCCACCCTCACAAACTATGGAAAGCAAGGCCTGTCACTCACCTGTTCATGGAAGCCCGTGTTCATCGCAGCACTGTGCCTAGTCGAGAGGTGGAAGCAACCCAGGTGCTCATGGACTGGTGAGCGGCGGGACAGAACGTGGTGTTTACACACAATGGAACGTCACTCGGCCTTAAAAAGGAAGGAAATGTTGACACATGCTGCAACATGGATGAACCTCGAAGACATTAGGCTAAGTGGAAAAGGCCGGTCACAGAAGGACCGACGCTGTATAATTCCGTTTATATGCAGCATCTAGCGTAGTCACCATCAGAGACAGGAAGTGGAAGGGTGGTTGCCAGGGGAAGGGAGGAATGGGGAGTTAGGGATTAAAGGGTACAGAGTTTCAGTTTTGCAAGATGAGCCAGTTCTGCCGAGACTGGTTTGGCTCAGTGGCTAGAGCGTCGACCTGCGGACTGAAAGGTCCTGGGTCTGATTCCAGTTGGGGGCATGTACCTTGCTTGCGGGCACATTTCCAGTAGGGGGCATGCAGGAGGCGGTTGATGGATGTCTCTCTCATGGATGTTTCTGATTTTCTATCCCTCTCCCTTCCCCTCTGTAAAAAAATTAAAAAAAAGAATATATTAAAAAAATAGATGAGCCAGTTCTGAAGATTGGTTGCAGAACAATGTGAATGTACTGAACACTACCTAACGCACACTTAGAAACAATGACACACCGTTGCCATACTCAGTGGTTGAGCACTGACCTATGAACCAGGAGGTCATGATTCCAGGTCAGGGCACATGCCGGGGTTGCAGGCTTGATCCCCAGTGTGGGGCGTGCAGGAAGCAGCAGATTGATGATTCTCTCCCATCATTGAGGTTTCTGCCTCTCTCTCACTCTCCCTTCCTCTCTGAAATCAATAGAAATATATTTTTAAAAATAAAAGAAAGCCCTACAATGGTAAATTTTATGTTACCACATAAAATTGTTTTTGCCACAATAAAAAGTAAATAAAGACAAATTACCTGGAGATCCTTCCAGCATTAGAGCAAAATGGCTCCGAAATGACCACCAGGGGGCGCAGTGCACCCATTCCTATGTCATTTCAATGGTAGTTTCTAGAGGGGGGAAACACTAGGGTCTCTGAGAAAGTTAGGTCTCCTCTCCCCTTCTCTCCCTCTGCCCCTCTTCCCCTAACCCCCTCTCCCCCTCTTCACTTCTTCCCTCTCTCTCCCTTACTCCCTCTCCCTCTCCCTCTCTCTCCCTCTTCTCCTCTCCCTCCTTCCCCCTGCCTCCCTCCTTCTCTCTCCTCTCCCTCCCTCCCTCTCTCTCCTCTCTTCTCTCACCCTGTCTCCAAGTTGGACCAGATCTGCTCCGCACTCCAGAGACATCCCTGCCCCTCCCCACTCTGAGCCCCGTCTTTCATCTGGGTCCCTTCCCGCTGTGTTGGAGACACAGCGGTCCTGGATGCTGTGTAGCCTCCGCCCAGCTGCACTCAGGCCTCCAGACGGCCCAGGCGCTGGAGAAGAGGAGCAGTGACAGGACTCACCTGCCCAGGTGACCCAAAGATGAGGGCACGTGGCACTGGAAATGGGCCACACAGCTCCTGTCCCAGGGCCAGGGGCGCCGAAGGGTTTTCTGGTTCGGCTGCTCACTGTGCATGTCGCAACCTCCTCATCTGTGAAATCTGTGCTAATGCCTGGGAGGATTGAAATTGCGTCATAAAATCCCAAGCCCAGCCGACACCGCTTAGCAGTCCACCTATGAACCAAGAGGTCATGGTTTGATTCCCAGTCAGGCAGGGCACATGATACCCAGTAGGGGGCGTGCAGGAGGCAGCCAATCAATGATTCTCTCTCATGGTTTTGATGTTTCTATCTCTCTCTCCCCCTCTCCCTTCCTCTCTGAAACCAATAAAAATATATTTTAAAAATAAATCATAAATACGATGCCTAGAAAGCACTCCATGAGTGGGCTAGTTTCCATCCCACAACCGCATCGGTGCCGGCCTGTGTCTCTGCCCATCGCCCCGTGCGCTCCCCAGCACAGCGCCGGCTCTCCACTTTGCATTTTCTCCTAAGAAACCCGCACAAGGAGCTTCTGGCCACAGGGTCAGCCACTTAACCAGGCAGGACTCAACTAACTTGCAACCCAGTTAAGCCACCTCAAGGCAACTGAACTGCCTCATGGAACCCGAGGAAAGAACTGAACAGCACATCGCTGGGAAGAGCAGACTCCGAATATGGACTCTTTGGGGAACCCTGAACATCCTCTCCCCGGTCCCCCACCCTGCCACTGTCCCTAAGCCTGCTTGATTCAGGACACACTCCCTCCCTCCCTCCCTCTGGCCCACAGACCTCACTGCCGTGCCTAGAGCATGCCCCTCAGGGCCTTCGCACTTGCTGTGTCCTCGGCTTGTGGTTCACTGACTCCCTCCCTCAAGTCTCTCAGCTCGGCTGTCACCTCTTCTCCTCTCCTTCTCTCCCCCTTCTCCCTCTCCCCCTCTCCCTCTCTTCTGCCTTGACCAATGGATTGAATATTGCTACCCCCCCATCCCACATGCTCTAGCCCCCTCCCCTGTTGCTCGTTCTTTTCCTTTTGATTTTAGTTCAGAATAAAAAAGGGATTAAACATGGTCCTTGGTTCATAACCCACTCTCACCAGCTTTTAATGATTAACTTTAGTAATAAACCCTGTGAAATCACCACCCCAAACGAAAGCCAGAATCTTGGCAGTAACTTACATCTAACCATGTGGCTCCCCACCACAGCACCACGTCACTCCGACACCATCGTCCTCATCGTGAATCCTGTATTTATTCTTCTTAAAGTGTATTATGGCATAAGCGTGTGTGTAATTAGTTGCTTTTAGCTTTATGTAAAGGGGACCACGTTTATGTGAGGGGCCGTGTTCACTGGCTGTTCTGAGATCCATCCATATCGTACTGCGTGGCTCGCTCGTTCATTTTGACTGCCGTGTCGCATTTCATCGTGGAAGTTCATGCAGCTGCTCTCCCACACCTGGGCACTGGGTTTGCTTCATGATTGGGGGCACCGTGAACAGAGCCCCTATAAATATTCTCCCATGTGACTCTTGCTGGAGATGGGCAGGAATTTCTCCAGAGTCCATACTTTAAGTAGAACCACTGGGTCAGGGGGCCTGCTCGCACTCAGCTTTAGGAGATAAAGCCGGACTGTATTCCAACAGGGAGGCGCCAATTTACGTCCCACCAGTGATGTCTAAGATGTCCATTTTCCTCCAAGGCACTCACAATTTATGATATACTAGAGGCCCGGTGCACAAAATTCGTGCACAGAAGATGGAAGGTCCCCTCAGCGCAGCCTGTACCCTCTCTGATCCCGGACTCCTTGGGGGATGTTGGCTGCTAGGGATCAGGCCTAAACCGGCAGTTGGACATCACCCTCACAATCCTGGACCACTGGCTCCTAATTGCTCACCTGCCTGCTGGCCTAATCACCCCTCACTGCCTCTGCATGCCAGCCTGATCACCCCTAAATTGCCCCCCCATTGCCGTCCAGGTCACCCCCAACTGCCCCTCCCTGCAGTCTGGTAGCTCCTAACTGCACACACACACCCTGACTGGCCTGGTCACCCTTCACTGCCCACCCCCCGTGCTGGCCTGGTTGCCCCCAACTGCCCCATCCCTGCCAGCCTGGTCACCCCTAACTGTCCCTCCCACTGGCCTGGTCGCCTCTTACTGCCTCCCCCCTCCCTCAGCCTGGTAACACAGCCTGCTGTTCAGTTGTTTGGTGTCCCTCACTAACTCCCCTGCTAGCCTGGTCATAGGCAGCCACCTTGTGAGGGCATGAGGATCAATTTGCATATTATATCTTTATTATATAGGATTAGGTATCTTATGAACTTGTTTATTCTCTATTCCCTCCTCCCCCTCCCCCACACACATACACTCTAAAATGACAGCACCAGGAGGGCAGAAATTTTAGACTCTTGTTCACTGCTCTGTCCCCAGCACCCAGATTGGTGACTGGCACATAATAAGTAGTTGCTCAATAAATATCTCTGGTTGTATAAACAAGGTGATTGCCCAGTACAAGCTGAGAGCTCCTATTTGTACTGTTGGCCCGATTACCAGGAGGAGGGCTAACTGAACCCTCTCTCAGTTTCAATCCTCCCCGCACCCCAATCCAGGAAAGGACCATTGGCCAAAAACTACTGACGCCTGGATTCCCAGGCCGACGGAACCAGCATTTCTGAAGGTGGGGCGGCCCCATGGCTCTTACGGTAAAATTCCCCAACCCATGCTGGGGTGTCTGGGACCCCACCTGGTAGCCCTGTCCCCTTCAACTTGCTCCACACTCACCCCTGCTCCATCTCTCACCTCCACTTCGTTGCTCTACACACCAATCTCTTTCCCATCTCTGGGCTTTTGTGCACCCCCGTTCCCTCTGGTCTTCCTCTGCTTAGCCTATTAGGACTCTGAATCTTCTGGGGAGTCGCTGAAGCATCACCTCCTCTGAGAGGCTCTTCCTCGATCCAGAGACCCAGTAACATTCCTGTTAGAGACCCTCGGGACATCTGTGGCTCTTGCAACATTCTGTCATCACACTTTGTGCGGTTCTTTGATTTGCCTCTCTCCCACTAGACTACACTGTTTTGGTTTTCTCTCTGTCTCAACACATAGCCCAGTGCCTGCCACGGAGACAGACTCCAGTATCTGCGGACAGGGGGATGGTTGTGTAGGAGGAAGGAGGCAGGGGCGGAGGGTCCGCTCACAGATGAATGTTTAGATGAGTGAGTGAATAGAGGATTGGCTAGATAATGAATAAGAGAACATCTCTCTCTGCCGTCTCTCCAGGCCACCATACTGGTGCACTGAGTGGCTGGCCGGCGCACTCAAGAACATCCACAATGCCGAGAGGAGAGGCCATCTCCAGCTTCCTTTGGGTCACGTCCAAAGTCATCATCCGGTTTCCCCCTGGGGGAACGAAGCATGACTCCATGGGCAAACTGAAATCATGGATGATCGCAGAGTGAGAAAATCACGGTGAACGTCACTCACGTGCAGCTGAGATAAGGGTGTTAGGCCCCCGGTTCGATGTGGAGCTCAATCACCTAGGAAAGTGGCCGAATCACCTTCTCCTGTCTCATCAGCTTGGTTTTGTAGTAATTTCGTGGCTGCAAGGAAGCAAGACGAAAACACGGAGAAGAGAAAATCCCAGGATTCTTTTTCTAGGGATTTAATACACACAATTTTTTAAAAATATATTTTATTGATTTTTTACAGAGAGGAAGGGAGAGAGATAGAAAGTCAGAAACATCGATGAGAGAGACTTCGATCCTGCACACCCCACAGTGGAGATGTGCCCGCAAGCAAGGTACATGCCCCTGACCGGAATTGAACCTGGGACCTTTCTATCCACTGAGCCAAACCGGTCTAGGCACAAAATTTTTTTTTTAGGTTCACAATTGAGGGTTTGTCCTATTGGCTTGTAAGTGCCTGGCACATGATAGGTACTCAACATCCAATACACATCATGTACAGAGCACCAGCCGCATCATCCATGATGGATAAGACACAGTTCCTGGTCTCCTGGGTGTCCCACTCTAGCAGGGGCGGCACTGAAGTGACTAATGGTGACACAGTGTGTCCCATCAAGGTCTGGGAAAAGGAGGAGAAGGGACAATGGAATGAGTTCAGGGAAGGCTTCCCGGAGGAGGTGGCACTGACTCAACCCTTAAATGGCATTCTAAGGTCTGGTGTCTTGGGTTCTTCTTGACAACTTCCTGCAAAATTTCCATGTGACCCTGAACTAGGCTTTTCCCCACCCTGAGATCCTCCCATCCCCTTCTCTAACATAAGGTTGTTGAGCATCACAGCCTCCTTTAAGAAGAATCTCTGAAAGACAGAGCCCTTCTTCCCAGAAAAACGCACAGACATGTCTGTGTGTAAGGGGGGAGGAGGCCTTCACGGATCCCCAGAAAGCCATCAGTGGAGCCCTGGCTAAGATCCCAGAGCTCAGGGATTCTGGGAGCCTTATCCCTGTAGCACTGGCCCTGCCCCTCGAAAGAACCTCTCTCTCTAGACTGTGCAGGCCCAAGCAAGCAGCATCATTGACCCAGTCTGGAAAAGCCCATCAGGCACCGGGCTGCGGACAGAGCAGGGGCCTGGGGAAGGGGGGTCACCCCGCTGGCTGGGGAACCGGAGTTCAGGTTCTGGGAAAGTGCCCCTGAGCAGCCTGCCCATGACCTCGACTAGTTCGTCTGCCCTGGGGAGGAAGGGGAGCGTGGGCTGCCCTGGGCAGGCTCCCAAACAGGCCACTGACCCCCATCTGCTGCCCAGACTGGAGTTCCCGGATGCATCCTTCATCTTCCCTCATCTAAACACCCGCCGGCCCGGGGGGCCACTCCTCCCAGCTGATGCGTGTCCTCAGCTGCATCCAGCTTGCCAGAGGAGGGAGAGCTGGCCATCCCATCAACGCCTGAGCCACTGCCCTCACCTGCATCCCTTTCCAGCCAGCCAGCCCTCACCCAGCAGTTACTGAGCACCTATTGTTTGCAAGCGACTGTGAATGAGATGAGGAGGCTTGCACTTGCCTTCTCCGAAAGCCTCTGCTCCTGGCCCAGGTCCCCCCACACGCCCCGGCAGGACGCTGCGGCTACCCCACGCACCTCGAGCAGGGGTGGGCGTGGGGGGATTGAGCTTTGGGCTGGCAAATTGGATTCTAGGAGAATCTGCTCTGGGTTGGTGTTTGGGCATTGCCCTCAGCTGCTGTGTGACCCGGGGCCTCTTTCTTTCCCTCTCTGGCCTGTGTCCCTCCATGCACACTTCAGATTCCATGGTGCCCATCGGCTCTGAAACGGGCCCCTCCTCACTGCCCACCCCCAGGTTGAAGGAGAAGAGCATGCTCCTCTAGAATGGCATTAAAATCCTTCTTTAGACAATCTCTGGATCTTGTTAATTCTGCCGAGCACTTATTGAGCACCTAGTATATGCCAGGCCCGGGACTGGGCAATGGGAATGTCAGGATGACCGAGCTTCAGGCAGGCGACCCCGCACCCCACCCCTGCCTGGCGCCTGCTGCGGGTAAGGAGACCTCCGGGGACCCCGGCGGCGGGCCTATGGGGATGTAGGGCGCCCAGGGACTCCTGTGTGAGCGCTCGCTGGCGCTGCGATCTGTCTCCTCCCCTTCCTCCTCCGCCGTCTCCTCCTCCCTCCCGAGCGCGGCCGCGGCCGCCTCCCACCCGCGGGATCCCGGCGGCCGGCTCCCGCGTCCGTCTGCGGCGGCGGCGGCGTAGTCTGTCCGCGCGTGGAAAGCCCAGCGACCGGCGCGGGCGGCGCGGGAGGAAAGGGCCGGAGGCGGGACCGCGGCGCCCTCCCACCCGCCGGCGGGGTGCTGCAGCGCCATCGGGAAGGCGGAGGAGAGGCGGAGGGAGGCGGTGAGCGCGGTGCCCAGGGACCCCACCCCTGGCGCCTGCGGGCCCCCGCGCGCTTTGGGCGGCTGGGCCGGAGCGGGGGGCTCTCCCCCAGGGCGGGAGCCGGCACTGCGGCTCCGGCGTCGCCTCTCCCAGGACGCGACCCCCGAGGGGCCTGGGCCGCGCCTGCAGCCGAGCATCCCCGCGCACCCTGCGTCCCCGGCCGGGGGAGGAGGAGCGCGCCGGGGAGGCTGGGGAGGGGGCTTCGCGGCGGGAGTCTCCGGGACCCCCCCCTGGCCCCGGCCCGGCCCGAAGGCCTGCCCCTAGGGGCCGCGGGCGGGACCCCTTTCACCCCCCCCCCGGCTGCCCACCCCCATCGCTCCCCATTGTTCTCCGCGATCGCTCTCCGGGGAAGGAGAGGGGGTGCCGCGCTCTGTTCTTAAAGGGCCCTCTCTCCCTCTTGTCTCCCGGCAGGTCGCGAGCGCGAGTGGGGTGGGGCGTGCCCGCGGGCCCCCGCCCCCTGGGCCCTGCGCGCAGCTCGGGAGCCGCAGCCGGGAGGCCGGCTGGGGACACGCCGCACTCCTCCCCCCGTGCGTTCTCCGGCCACCAGGCCTTCCAGGACGCGTGGAGCAGGGCCCGGGGGACAGGGACACCGCTGTCGGCAGGAGCCGTCGGTGGGCGGCCCAGAGGCGGCCAGCAGCCCCGCTGGACCAGCGCCGGGCCTGGGGCGCAGGTGCGAGCGCAGAGGGCCGGCTGGCGCTGCGGAGAGCAGCAGGCGGGGCGCCTCGGGGACAGGCCCTGCGCTGACCGGGAAGAAGGACAGGCCAGCAGGCGGGAGACTGGACCTGAGCAGGGGCGCCTGCCCCTCTCCCTTCGCTGAGCAGAGGGATGCCAGGAATGTAGAGCTACGGCCGTCCTAAGAAAGACACCTGCTGCCGGAGCAGCCCGGTCACCGGAGACAGGCCCGGGGAAGGGTCCTGGAGCCTGGAACCCACCCCCACCTTCGCATGTAACTGAGGCCCCTGGGCCTCCTGGAGGACAGGCAGTGAGCACGCAGGCCGGCCTGGCTGCTTCCCTGCGGAGAGGGGCAGTCCCCCGCCCGCTCCCCGGCCCAGGCGCCGGGCCAGTCACCGCGGGGTCCTGGCCCCCGGGGCGGCGGCGGCCATGTCCCGGCCAGGCCAGGGTGTCATGATGCAGGTGAACGGGCTGGGCTTCCCGCCGCAGAACGTGGCCCGCGTGGTGGTGTGGGAGTGGCTGAATGAGCACAACCGCTGGCGGCCGTACACGGCCACCGTGTGCCACCACATCGAGAACGTGCTCAAGGAGGACGCGCGCGGCTCCGTGGTCCTGGGCCAGGTGGATGCCCAGCTGGTGCCCTACATCATCGACCTGCAGTCCATGCACCAGTTTCGCCAGGACACAGGTGAGTGGACTGGCTACCCACCCCACCCCACCCCACCCGCGGGCCAGGCTGAGACACTAACGCCACCAGCATCCTCCCTCACACCACCTCTCCCGGTGAGATGCTGAAATCCCCCAGCATCCCTCAGGAGGGAACCTGGGCCTTCAGGAGGGCCAGTCTGCCGATCCAACCTCCCCCGCCTCCCCCAAAAAGGGGACAGCCTGGCCTCGTCCAGTTTAAGGGTTCAGTCCCAATCCAGCCTTAGTGGCAGGGCCTCGGGCAAGTTACATCATCCCTTTCCGGGGCTCAGTTTCCTCATCTGTAAAATGGGCTCATAGCTCTCACCGCTGGGTAAGGATGGAATAAAATTGGGCTCACTGAGCGCAGAACGTGGGACACCAGCACTCAATCATCGCAGTGAAAGGACTCTCCACGCACTTGGTGCTTTTCCATCACGGGCAGTTCCGTCCTATGATTGCGTTAGTACCAGCCGTCATCCCGTTTTACAGAGGAAGCAACTGAGACTCACAGCAGCGAAGGGATTTCAACTCAGAGTTGAGATTCAAGCCCAGGCCCCTGACTTCCACAGCCCAAGCTCTGAACTGGTACCCTCTTCTGGCTCCACATGTGGATGGTGTGGGGATGGGATGATGCTGGCGGTGGTGTTGGGGGTGGGGCTGTCATGGTGGAGGAGGCAGCGTTGGTGGTGGGAGTAGTGACTGTGGTGCTGACGGCTGTGCTGGTGGTTGTCTGGGGGCTGAGGAGATGGGGTGGTGGTGATGGAGAGAATGAGGTTGGTGGCAGTCTTGGTGGTGGTATGAGAGGTGACAAGAGTGACAAAAATGGGGAGGTCCAGTCCTGGCATTTTTGTTCTGGAAATGTGCCATCCCCGTGGCCATCTCCCCGAGCTGTGGTGGCCTGGTGGTCTCTGTGGCAAGTTGGGGGGCAGTGGGGTCGGTGAGGCCCGGCCTCCTGGAGGCTGCCGACAGATCCTTGTCCCGCTCGATCCCCAGGGCCAGCTGGTAGAGGTTTGGGGGCTTTCCTGGGAACCCCTGGGTGGCAGAACCACAAGGAACGGACAGTAGGACACGTCCCTTCTCTCTAGAGCTGTGCCGTCCCATCTAGCAGCCATGAACCCCGGGTGGCTATTGAAAGTACGTGAATGAAAGTTAAACACAATTTAAAATTCAGTTCCTCGGCCCTGCTGGCCCCGTTGCAGGCGCTCAGTAGCCACCTGCATGGGATGGCTGACACAGGGGACAGGTAGACCCAGAACGGGGCCATCATCGCAACATCTAGGTTCCCATCACTCCAGGCACTGACTGAGGTCCCCGGGTGTGAGCTTCCATTCACGCCACCATGTGATCGTTTATTCATTTCCTGCTGCGCGTCCCTGTGCTGGGCACGAGGCCACGGCCAGGAGCCGGCCCTGAGCAGAGGGTTACCACGGGGGACCTCGGCTGGAGGTCTCGGTGTAGTTGATGTAGTCGGAGAGCAAACACACATGTAATCTCACAGATAATCAGCTGCAGGTCTGCAAACAGGAAATAAACCTGGCCTCCGAGTGGTCATGGAAGGCTCGCTGAGGAAGGGATGTTAGAACAGGAGTTTGAAGAGTCAGTGATGGGCGCCAGTGTTCCGGGCAGGGGGAACAGTGCAAAGGCCCTGTGGTAGGAAGGAGAGGACGTTCAAATCCATTGCCTTTGGTGCCGTAATTGTGGGGAAGGCGGCACAAGATGAGGTGGGAGCCCGGCCTGGACGGCCACGAAAAGGACTTTAACTGTTTCAAACACATCACCATCGCGTCCTCGCGCCCATTCTTCCCGAGGCCCTGCTGCTTGCTCTGGTTTCTCCCGGAGGCCGCGGTCGGCTGCAGGAGGTGGCTTTTCTCGCGGCGCTGAGTTTAGTTTTCTGCGGATTCAGAGCTAGTGCTGGATGGAACTGTTCCAGGGTGTGGTTTGGGGAGTTGGGTTCCTTAGAACAGGGGTAGTCCCACCCACGGCTGCCTCGCTGGCCAATTTGTCTTTGATCCCCGCCTCCATGTTGGGGCCCTTTTCTCTTCACAGGACCCCCACTTGGGTTCCTCACTCCTCCATCCCCCCTTCAGCAGGCCCTTCCTCTCCGCTGCACCTCTGCCCCAGTGCAGCTTCTCTGGGTCTCCCAGAGGTTCAGCTCCAGTCCCTTCCCCATAACCCCCTCCCGAAACTGCTCACTCCACACCTGCCCCCGTTTGCCGGAAAAGGGGAAAAACCCTCATCCCTCTGAGGGCTCCTGGGAGCCTGCCCAGACCTTAGCGAGGAGGAAGATGGGAACCTACGGGGCCAGTGGGGGGCCCAGAAAGCCTGGCAAACTGTGAGAGGGAGGGGCACGAGGTGGCCCCCCTGGACATGTCATAGTGTACGCCCCACTTCTCCCAGGACATCTTGTCCTCATGGCTAATGGTCCAGGGAAGACCCACAGGCAGGCGTCCTCACCTCTCCAGGCCTCAGTTTCCACATCTATAAAATGGACAACAGCGTCACTTTGCGAGGAAGGTTGTTGGGTTGATGGAAAGAACCAAGCCTATTATTTTATCCCACAAACCTTGACTAATCACCTACCATATGCTCAATAATACAGATGCACAAGACGAGTGGCAGATCCTAAAAAGATTCTCCCTTCTCTTCCCTCCTTTCTCTCTCTCTCTCTCTCTCTCTCTCTCTCTCCCTCCTTCCCCCCCCAAAAAAAACAATATAAAGTTGTAAAACCCAAAGCTTGCATATATGGACTGAAATAGACACAGCTTCTATCTAGATCTTGTCATTGTAAAATTCTTGGTACATCCATTGAGGCTGAACTTGAATTTGGGGGATACAGCAGCATGCCCAGCTTTGCTAGTGCCCTAACACTGGAGCCAGCAGACTTCCCAAGAAGGTCAGGTAGGACATATTTTAGCCTGTGTGGGCCCCGCAGTCTCGGTTGAAGCAGCGGTAGCAGAGGAGCAGCCAGGACGGTGTGTAGATGAATGAATGCGGCCGTTGTCGCTCTCAGCTCGCTCGTGAGCTGCGCAAACACAGGCGGAAGGCAGTGGCCTGGGCTGCAGTGTGCCAACCCCTGCCCTTCATGTTCTTATCCTGCACGTGGGGCAAGCCAGTGCTGGTGCCACGGCACGCCCGGCGCGGCGTGTGCTGAGAGGCGTGCCCGTGGTGTGTGCCTAGGCGTGTGCAGGCACACACAGCCCCAGCCCGTGTGCACACTGCCAGGAAAGGAAGCCCAGGTGACGGCTTGGATCGCAGGCCGGGCTGCTGTTTGTGCAGCCGGCGCCCCCTCACCTCTTCCTCGTGGGCCGCTGCCATTGCTCCCACAGCGTGTGAGGTTCCCTTTGAAGCTGGCAGGTCCCTGTAGCGGGGAATGCGGTGAGCCTGGGCCATGTGACCCCGTGAGGCCACAGCTTTCCTGAGGGTCATGTGCCAGCCCCACCTCCTCCCGCACAGCCTGGGTTTTCCATGCGGTCCCCACAGCTGCACAGAGATGTGACTTCGCCGCTTCCCAGGCGACGTCCAGGTTCCTCCCTGGACTCCCGTGGCGGGGGCAGGGCGGAGGGGCCCTTTCTGACCGCCGTGACTCCCATCCTCCTCTCCCTCTGCGGCTGGGGGACGTGTGGCGCCTTCTGCCCGTTCTGTAGCTGGGTCAGCTGAGGCTGGGGGAGGCCAGGCCGGGAACCATCCACAACTGCTGTCCCCGAGGCTCAGACACAACTGTGCCTGCGCTCCCAAGCTGCCAGGCTGGAGCAACAGGTGGCCCCGGCTTCAGCGTCTCCCAAGCTGACATCATCCCTTGGATGGGGGGCCCGGGCTCCACTCAGGCCCGGTCCCTGCCTTTAAGGGCACATCTGTCTGAAGACATACTTGGGCTATTGGAGACTGGGTGAGGGCGCCTGAATGGGGGAGCAGGCATCACCAGGGAAAACTCTGCCAGAACGTAGACTCCTAGGCGCTCACTGTGCAGACAGAAGATTGAGGCTCGGAACAGGTGGGTGACCTGCCCACGGTAACACAGCCGCGCCATCCCATGCTGGAACCAGGCCTTTCAAACAGTCCTCAGGGATAAAGAGCAAGGTGACCTTCAACGCTGGGCTGAGAAAGCCCCCTCCCCCTTCCCCCCTGAGAGCTGAGTTGGGACTTGTTGTCAGGGTTTCTACCAAGTCGGGAACATCCTGTGCAGCCCAGACGCCTCCAGGGCCAGCTCCCCAGTTGCAGGAGCCGTTGGGACCCTCCCCCAGCCAAGCACGGAGGCACAGGGCGCTGGGCCCAACATCAGGGAGAGAGGGTGAGGCACGTTTTCGGGGGGAGGTGTCTGTTCCATGTGGCGCAGGTCATCCACCCATGGGAGTCTTTCATTCCATTTCCGCCACTGCAGAGCCGCCCCCCGCCCCCACCCTTCTGGCCTCTGGCTGCTTGTCTGGCTCCAGAGTCTCTTCTGACACCATCAGCCCATCCTCGCTTTTACTTACAGTCAGAGGTGCCTGCTCAGTGCCAGGCCTGGGGCTGGGTCCTGGGGACCCCTGCCTAATAGATGTGGGAGCCTCGTGGAGGCAACGGCAGAGAAAATGATGGGAATACAGCTGAGCCCTCTGACTGCGAGGCCACAGATAGAGATCTTGGCCGCTCTGCGACCACAGGCAAGCCCTCCAGCTCTCGGAGCCTTGGTTCCTTGCCCTAAAATGGGAACAAGAATAGGACTTCCTGAGAGGGTTGTCATGAGGATTCAACGAGGTAACACAGGTAACGCACAAAGAACATAGCTTTGCACATAATTAGCACTCCCGCTCAAGCAGGAAAAATTTAAGTGCCTCCTAAGAGAGGTACCCTCGGCGGGCGATGGGGGAAGTGTGCCTGAGGCCTCTGAGAGGGAGGACTTCCTGGAGGAGGAGTCCTCAGAAGGTCTGTATGGTTTGAGGAACACTTTGAGCTAGAGGGAACAGCGTCAGCAAGAACCCGGAGAAGACCTGGGGCCCAGGTGGGAAGGGAGGCTGTGGCAGAAGGAGGAGGAGGAGGGAGGGTAGAAGGGAGGCCTCTTGGGTCCCATGGGGCCTGGATGGGCTGCCAGCTGCTGCTTTTTAGTGGTCAGGCCCCAAGGGACCCAGAGCCACGCTGCAGAACCAGCCCTGTTAATTATGGGTCCTCAGAGGCCAGAGCTGGAGCTGAGGCAGACACTTCCGCACTGTCCGCGGGCTCCCTCCACCAGCCAGCAGGCCTCACCCCATTTGTCACACGGTGAGGCTGAGGCTCAGAGGGAGTCACCGGCCCAAGCAAGGTAGAGGCGGGCTGGAAATTCAGATGGAGGTCTGCAGCGCCCACCCCAGGCCCACCCTGCCGGTCCCAGCACCTTGGACAGCGCCACAGGGCTCTGCCCACTCCTGCAGGGTTAGGGGTGAGGGATCCTGGGTCAGATCCTCCTCCTGTCCCCTTCTCCCCTCTCCATCCTCTCCTGCTCTCTCCCAGCCCTCCAGCTCGTGGGTCTAAAGGAGCTGTAGAGTCCGGCCTAGAGAGGAGGGAGGTGATAGAAGCTGTGACGGGAGGTGGCGGGCTGGCGTAGGGAGGTGAGGGGGAAGGTGATGAGAGCTGGGGTGGGGAGGGAGGGGAGGCGATGGGCTATGATTGGAGCTATCCATGTGAGGTGGAGGGAGGGGACACGAAGAAGCGGGTCAGATGAGGAGGGGAACAGCGCTGTCTGTCGTGGGGAGATGATGGGAGAGGTGACAGGGATGCCGTGGGGGCTGTGACCGAGGGTGGTGAAGAAGGTGAGCCTGTAGGGGAGGCATGGGGTTCTATGGGGGGAGGTGACAGAGGATGTGGTGAGCAGGTGGTGAGGAGGGGCCAGCGTGGGAAGGTGCTGGGCAGGGCTGGTCACAGGGGAGGCGCTAGAAACTTAACTGGCGGGAAGGGAGGTTAGAAACTAAAGTTCAGATGATTTTAAATTCAGGCTGGGGACAACAGGTCCCTAGCTGCCTCCTCAGCGTGGAGCTGTCAGGGTGTGGAGATACCCAGAGCCCTCCAGACCTCCCTCCCCCACACCTGTCTTCCTCCTTCCTCTCATGCCTTTATCACGCTCCGTGGGAACCCCTCCCCAGGACAGCTGCCCCCCTCCCCACCATCCCATCCAGCCTCCCAGCTGCCCCTGACTGATACCAGCTGAGAACAGGGAGCCCCAGATCTGGGACTGTCTGCCTCAGGGAGCCTAGTAGGTGAGGCCCAGACTCCAGACTTCCTAGCTGTTCTCCAGGGATGGGGGCAGGGAGGGGTGTGCCTTTGGGTAAGCCACATTCCCTCCCTCAGCCTCAGTTTCCTCCTCTAATATGGGTCCAACTACAGCACCCAACTCGTGGGATTTTGGTCAGTATTCACTCATTTATTCAGAGGGAATTAAACAAGCACCTACTGTGTGCCAGACACGGTCCTTAGCACCTTGGGGGCAGTGAGTAGGAAGACACAGACTGCTGCCCTCAAAGCCTTCTATTCTGGGGGGTGAAGCGGCACATGCCACAGGAGGTGCACACGGAGGAGGTGCCGGGATGTGGGGCTATTCCCGACCCTGGGGCCTCAGGAGCCCCAGGTCCTGGGTGGCTGCGCCCATGCGAGCCCAATGCCTACCTCTCTGGGCTCCTTCCATTGTCTCTCTGGAGCTGCACTAGGCTGCCACCTCCACCTGCCCAGGCAGCAGTGGCCGGCAGGTGATGGGGTCCCAGAGGGAGTCGGGCACAAGGCCTGGAGCTGAGCGCCCTGAAACGCAGAACAAAGGACGAGGCAATCAAAGGAGGCAGCACTGGCGGCCACCACGGTCCTGCCAGCAGCCACAACACAGCCACCTGCTCTCCTGGTGACAGGCTGGCCCTGCCGCCACCAGCCCTCGTCCCCTCTCCTCCGACTGCAAGCCGAGTGCGAGGGAAGCCTAGAATTTACCCGAAATCACACCATTATGGAGCCCGCCCCACTCCTCTCTTCTGGGGGACAAAGCTTCATTCATTCCAGGAGCTTCATTCATTCCAGGTGCTGGTCACCTTGTCCTGTGGGAGTGGGAGTCAAGGGGTTTGGGGTCAAAGTGCACCTCTGATTTGTAAGTAATTTGGGCCATGTCTCTCTTTCTCTCTCTCTCCCTCTCTTTCTCTCTTTCTCTCATTCTCTCTCTCAGAACCAGTTTCCTCATCTAGACTGGGAATTCAAATGGTTACAGGCCTGGGCAGCTAACAGAAGTGTGTGCAGTGGCTGGGAAAGCAAAAGTTTTCCAATGTTGTTCTCTAGTACCCGGTACATAGTAGGTGCTCAATAAGTACTTGAAGACATGAACGAGGCCACTGTGACTCAGCTTCCATGAACTGTTGCTAAGAAGGCCAATCCTTGTGGCCACATCTTTGGATATTTTGGTATCGCTGAAATCCAGGCTTGAGCGAGTCCACCCCAATTTTTAAATGCCCGGTCATTTCCTGCCCTTGGATGTTGCCACTGGGCCTGGGGGTCTTAAACCCAACTGGAACCTAGACAGCGTGGCTCAGTGGTTGAGCATCAACCTATGAACCAGGAGGTTACAGTTTGATTCCTGGTCAGGGCACATGCCCAGGTTGCAGGCTCATCCCCAGTGGGGAATGTGCAGGAGGCAGCCAATCAATGATTCTCTGTCATCACTGATGTTTCTATCTCTCTCTTCCTCTCCCTTCCTCTCTAAAATCAATAAAAAATATATTTTGAAAAATGAAAATAAGAATAAATTTAAAAAACCCAAATAGACTGGAAGCCAAATGACTGGGAAGACCCCACAGAAAACTGCAAAGTGGGGAGAGCCAGCTTCTGGCTGCCAGTGGCCTCCAGGGTGAGGGCCTTTCAAAACCCGATTTGAAGGTGGTGACCTCTCTGACTGCCCTGCAGCCCCGGGGCCTCCCCGGGCACGGCTGGGGATCCCCTCTCTTCCCCCCTCTCCCTCCCTCTCCACGGCCCTGGCCCAGCAGCTAGCGGACCCTGGTCAGCCTCAAACGTGCAGAAACCGCTAATGGGCTGTTGCTCAGCCTGACACGTCCACTGGGAGAGTTTGGTGGAAACAGAACACTGCGGGATTATTGATCGCAGGGCGGAGGGGTGGTGCCTGGCCATAGACTGCAGCTCTGGTCCCAGCCGGGCCCCTGCCCCAGCCGAGCTCCGTGTCTCCTAAGGAGTCCTGAGAGTCAGCCAGCCCTGAGGGTCCTCCGTGGGGGGTGGGAGGGGCGGGGCGTTAGGGAGAGATGCTGGGTCACAAAAGTGTGTCCTCTGAATGCAAACAGGTGTTACGATTACTCTGGGCTGCTGGAGGATGAGGTCAAGTCCCTTCTGGGGCCCGGCATCCAGTGGGTGCTCCCTTCCGGCTTAATCCTCTGCCCAACCCTTAGTCCCAGGCCTCCGCCTGCAGTGGGACTCCCCCACCTGACAGGATGTCCCATGACTGCCTCCCACAGGCCCCCTTCCCGTCAGGGTCTGCGGGCCCCCAAGCTGAGGTCACTTCCCTCCGGGAAGCCAGCCCCGGGGGAGGGTTCCCTGCTGGCCGGGGAAGAAATCCTTTGAGGCTGAGGGGCAGGCAGGAGGGTCCAGGGCCCCCCTTTTCACTACAGAGATAGTTTATTCTTGAGGCAAAAAGCTGGGTCCTGAGCCACCCACACACCCACCTGTACGCAGAGGGTCAGATGGGGACCACAATCACAGCAAAACTGAGGGCAAAGCTGAGGTAGTGAGTTCCCCGTCGCTGGAGGTATCCTAGTCCGGGCTACCACTAAGCTGAGCTGGACCCCTTAGAACCAGTCCATTCCTGGCCTTCCCTTGACTTACACGGATGGAACATCCTTCCCAGCCCCCCAAGATTACACTTCTCTGGGCCTCGGTTGCCTCACCTGTAAAACAGAAATAAGTGCCGGTCCCTCCCTGGAAGAGATCACGTGAGCATAAAATGAGTTCGTTCAAGGAAAGTACCGAGCACAGCCCCTGGCCGTTGTGGGTGTGCTCAGTCAACACTGGCTCTGTGGACAGTCCCGTAGCTACTGTCCGCCTCACTGTCTCTCCTCTCCCCTCTCCCCATCTGCTGGCCTCACTCTCTTGTTCTCCCTGTACCGCCTCGGCCTCGAGGTTTCGGGGTTTTGTTGCTTTATGTCTCCCAAACTGGCGCTCTCGCCGCAGCTGTCCTATATCTGCCTCAGCGGCTCCCACTTTGATCTTGGCCTCAGGCAGTCTCTCTCGCCTGTGGTCTCTGTCTCTGTGCCTCTCTCCCCCTCTCTCTCTGGACCTCCATCTCTCTCTGTCTCTGCCCCAGGCAGGAACTGGTCTCTGGCTGCCGTGGCTGCGGCGCCCCCACACCCGGTCTCAGGGGCCCAGCTCCGGCAGTCCTCCCGCTGACATTTGGCCAAAGCCTCTCCCCTCGGTTCAGCTGGAACGAGACTGGAATTTTGCAACCAAATATTCCTGCAGAACGGAGGAGGGGGTGGGGGACAAACAACAAAAGCAGACGCACAAAAACAGGCCGAGGAATGGAGCATGCCTGACCCATGCTCCCAACTGCCATGGGGACAAGCCCTGGTGGCCGGCACAGCTGGGTGCCCTCAAGGCCGAGGCGGGAGGGGCGGGCCTTCTCAAGGACACCCAGCAGAGTGGGTCCACGAGAAAGCCAGCCGCCCCCCAAGCCGCCAGTCTGAGGCCCTCCCGACACTGGGCTGAAGAACCTCCAGCCCCATCTTAGACCCATTGTTCTGGCTGGAAATCTAGGCCAAGGCCACAGTGGAGGAGAAGGCATATTTCCGCCTCTGCTCTCTTGAACATCTCGACACTGCAGTCCAGGCAGGTCACCAGGGAACCAGCTGGCCCCCCTGGTGCAGGGCCAGCGCCAGCGCGAGAGGTGGATGGGCGGGTGGCAGCGGGTGCTGGGGGGCGCAGGGCCCGGCGGGGGGACAGCAGCTGCCCTAATTACTCCGGCTCTCCAGGTTCCAATCTGGTTTGAAAAGGACTCCAGGGACGCAGCCTTTAATAACTACCAGTAAACAGGCAGGAAAATCGATACCTGGTAAATAGAGCCCTGGAGAGAGGGCTGGCTGGGCGGGCTGGCTCTGGCCCCGCCCAGAGGAGCTCCCAGAGTCCCTTGTGGTAGAGCTGGCCACGGCTGCCCTGAGGAGCCTTGTCCCCACCCCCAGCCCCGGGGCCCCTGTGCGCTTTGGCTCCTGATCCAGTCTCCACTCGCTCTCCATGAGCGAGACTCCTCCTCCTTCCCACTCCATCTGAGCCCTGACCTGTGCCAAGTAGGTTGCCTTTTCAGTTGCAGATGCCTCCTTTGTGCCAGGCTTTGTGCCCGGTACTGGTAACACCGATCTGGTCCCTATCCTCCTAAAAGCTACCAACCAGTGAGGAAGATTAAGAATAAAAACAAATAACTGAATCACAGTACAAGGATAGGCATGCAAAAAAAAAAAAAAAGCTGGATATAGCAGTGAACAGAAAAGCACTTCCTGGCGGAGATGAGCGGGTGGAGGGTTTTGTTGGATGAATAGGAGTTTGCTAAGTAAACAAGGGCTGGGAGAGGGTGAATGTGGGTAATTGTGTAATAATAACAGGCATCTTAGCGAACATTCGTCTAGCACTGGCTCTAGCCCAGCGCTCCGCTAAGCACCCAGGTCATACACTATCTCACTTTGCCCCACGGTTGGTGTTACTACTCCCATTTTACAGATGAGAACCCCGAGGCTATATGTGGATCCAGAATTTGCACAGGGCCTATGAGGCTTCTGAGTTGTTTCAGCCCCTTCACTCTGCATCTCCCACACCTGACCCTGCCCTGCCGGTCCCAAGACGTGGCACACAGAGGTGGTTAAATAAAGCGAATTTCCCTCCCTTCCCTTTCCTTCCCTCCCCATCCAGGGCTCACACCTTCCAGGTAACATAGCACCTTGACCCTCAGCACGAAGCTAAGGGCGCTACTTCAGGCATATCAGACCTAAAGATCATCTCTCATGAGCCCCCATTTTGCAGACAGGGAAACTGAGGCCCTGGGAGGAGAAGACCAGCACTCGGGAGCAGAGGCAGGAACAGGACCTGGGATTTCCCCTCTAAGTCATCCCCTCTCAGGACTGCCCTGGAAGCACACTGTTGTCGAGGGAGAAAATCAATACGCACACACTCAATTAAAATGATAAATCAGACATCAGAAGGAGGCTGCCGGGAGGCCCTGGGGAACTTTTCATATGATTGGTTGGAACATTACCGGAGCCCAGGGACCCATCCCCTCCCTGCTTCTCCCCACCAACAGCGGCAGCTCTGGGCCTCGATGTCCTCAGCTCTTGTGGTCTAGGCAGTGGACACAAAGTAGAGAAAGTCCATAGCCCTTGGATTCTAAGTTCTAACAGAGAGAGCCAGCCAGCGTGGCCCAGTAGTTGAGCATTGACGTATGATTCAGGAGGTCACGGTTCAATTCCTGGTTCAGGGCACCTGCCCAGGGTTGCAGGCTCGATCCTCAGTGGAGGATATGCAGGAGGCAGCCGATCAATGATTCTCTCTCATCATTGATGTTTCTATCTCCCTCTCCCTCCCTCTCTGAAGTCAATAAAAATATATTTAAAAAATAAATTCGAACAGAGAGAGAGCAGGACCCAAGTGAGAACAGTCGGAGGAATCTGAGCAAGTGGAGTTGGGGGGGTGGGGAGGGTGGATCATGATGGGTCCCCACCTATCTGGCTGCAGATTCCTGGGCCAGGCTCCCTGGGGGATGCCATGTACCAATGGAAACACGGTCGTGAGGGGTTGCTGTGTGCCAGGCACCGTGCTAGATGCTTAGGACACAGCCATGAGCAAGACAGTCAAGATGTCTGTCGTGGGCTGACGGCCTGTGGGAGGTGCCAGAGAGTGAAGAAAGTATGCAGATGATACATCGGGCAGGCAGTGCTAAGTGCCAGGAGGATGGGAATGGGAGGGTAGCCGTTGGGGGTCTGGGGAGGTTCTTGAACAGAGATCTGCAAGGGAGGGAGGGAGAGGGATAGAGAATCAGAAACATCGATGAGAGAGCTTCTAGGTCCTTTTCCAGGGGAGAGGACAGCATGCGCAAAGGCCCCGAGGCTGGCAGCGTTGGGGATGTTTGAGGAACAGCAAGCAGGTGAGGGTGGCTGGAGCGGAGGGAGAGGGGGAACTGTGTGGATCACACAGGGGTCATAGGTCATGGCCAGGGCTTTTATGCCAAGCAAGCCGTGGGCGCCAGGGGAGGGTTTGGGGCAGAAGGACTCGAACTGACTTGCACTGAGCAGGGCCCCTCTGGCCGCCATGTGGGGAACACGTTACGGAAGGCAAGGCCAGAAGCAGAGACCGGCCGTGAGTCCACAGCAAGGGTCCAGGCGGGGGACACGCAGTGGCTTGCACTGGGTAGAATCGGTGCAGTGGGAGGGGAAGGGTCCGAGTGGGGTGTATTTGAAGGGAGGGGTGACTGGATTTACTGAGACTCGACATGGGGTGTGAGGGAAGAAGTGAAGCCCACATTTGGGGTTTGGGGGCGCAAGCAGCGGGAAGGACAGAGCTTCCAGTCACTGCAACAGAGAAGACTTGAGGAGGAGCGGGTTCGGTGGGGACAGATGGGAGCTGTGCTTGAGCAGACCTAAGGTTGGAAAGGTGCCGGGAAGGTGCCGGCGGGGGTCGGGGGGCGGGGCGCGCAATGGGCCACATGCGTCTGGCTCTCAGTGAAGAAGACAGGCTGGAAATGACCAACTTTAGAGTCATCAGAGACAAGGCAGTATGTGTCTTGATGGTTCCTTTTATCTGCTCCACAAGGAAGGCCTGCTTGTGCCCATTTGAGAGATGAGAGCAGGGAGGCCCAGAGACGTTGAGTCACCTGACCACCGTCACAAAGCCGGAAAGTCGGGCAGTCAGGACCTGAAATGAGGTCAGCCTGCCCCCCAGCCCCGGGGCCCTGCCCACCCCCTGTTCTCTGTGGCTCTTCTCACCGAATCCTCCCAGCAGCCCGAGGTGAGAGGGGCAGGGTGAGTCACAAACTAGCATCAACTTCATTTTCGAGATGGGGCCACTGAAACTTAGGGGGGCTTAGGGGACTTGCCCGCAGCTGAGGAACAGGCAAGTTTGCCATTTTCCGCGGGTGCGCCAGATGAACCCAGCCCCAGGGTCTTTCCGTGCTGGCGCCGGGCCAGGGCAGGCCAAAGGCTCTGATAAGTCCTGCAGCCTGGACGTTGGGTTATGTCTGCTTAACCCGCTGTCCCATGGAGCCTTGCTCTCGGGGAGCACCTGGAGCCTTGGGAGCCCAGGAGCAGGGGCTGGGAGCGAAGCCTCAGTGCCCTTGTCTTTGAAATGGGGGCATGGGTATCCTCCTGGCTGGGCGACCCTGTGGTTTTTACGTTCTTTTCAAATGAGCACTCAGCATGGAGTCCCCAGAGAGCAGATGTCAGCGAATGGATGTTAAAGGAAGGAGCAAACGAACGAACAGGGGAAGGGAAAATCACATAAGTGGACTCAGGAGTCGGCCAGTGCAGGGATAAGCACAAAGGCACAAGGGAAGTGAGAAGAAGGGATCCTATGAGCCCCGGCTGTGTAGGTGCTGGGGATACAGCTGAGAATAAAACCAAGTCCCTACATTGTGGCGGGGACCTCCCAGCCAGAGGAGGCAGAAAGCAAGATGAGTAGGTAAAACAGAAAGCATCCCAGCGGGAGAAAAGGGACGCACATTTTAGGATAGGAGGGTCGTGAGTGAAGGAATGACCGTGCATGGAGAACGGAGTGAGGGAAGGGGCGAGAGGAAATGCAGGTGTGAATGAGAGCACGGTGGCTGACCGCAGGCATGGGTGAAGGGACCGATGGGAGGATGAGTGACCTGAGGAATCCATGAATGGGGGGACTAGGGCAGGAAGAAATGAATGCGCTAAGGAGAGAATGGTGGGATGAATGAGTGAACTAACGAGGGTCTGCATGCCACCCGCCTGTCTGCATGGGTCTCTGCCCCCGCTGGGCGCTGACTCGGCTGCCTGGGAACCGCCCTCCTCCCACCACCACCACCACCCGCCTCACTCCAGGGCCTGGGTGTACTGGGTGCCTGGCTGGCCCCTGGGAGGGGGAGGGAGTCTGCCCGCCCTGCCCTCGCCCTGCCTCGCCCTGCCTTGCTGGCGTGCATCGTGCATCGCGTGCTGCCCTGACACCACCTTTGCGGACCCTCACCCCGCCCGGCACTGCTCGCACCCACCCCTCCGAGCTCAGCCTCCGCCCTGACTCCTCCCCTTGTGCGCGCAGGCACCATGCGGCCCGTGCGCCGCAACTTCTACGACCCCTCGTCGGCGCCGGGCAAGGGCATCGTGTGGGAGTGGGAGAACGACGGCGGCGCCTGGACGGCCTACGACATGGACATCTGCATCACCATCCAGAACGCCTACGAGAAGCAGCACCCCTGGCTCGACCTCTCGTCGCTCGGCTTCTGCTACCTCATCTACTTCAACAGCATGTCGCAGATGAACCGCCAGACGCGCCGGCGCCGCCGCCTGCGCCGCCGCCTGGACCTCGCCTACCCGCTCACCGTGGGCTCCATCCCCAAGTCGCAGTCGTGGCCCGTGGGCGCCAGCTCCGGCCAGCCCTGCTCCTGCCAGCAGTGCCTGCTGGTCAACAGCACGCGCGCCGCCTCCAACGCCATCCTGGCCTCGCAGCGCCGCAAGGCGCCCCCCGCCGCGCCCCCGCCGCCCCCCGGAGGGCCCCCCGGAGGGCCCCCCGGCGGCGCGCTCGCCGTGCGCCCCAGCGCCACCTTCGCCGGCCCCGCCGCGCTCTGGGCCGCGCCCGCCACCAGCCCCACCGAACCTGCGCCGCCGCCCTCCGGGGCGCCCCCGCGGAGCCCGAGCGCCCCCAGCGGCGCGCCCACCCCCGGCCAGAACAACCTCAACCGGCCCGGACCCCAGCGCGCCTCCAGCGTGAGCACACGTGCCTCCATCCCGCCCGGGTAAGACGCCCCTGGCGCAGGCGCGGCTGCCCAGCGGGCCGGGAGCAGAGAATTGCAATCGTAGCAATAAGCATAAGCCATATTTCGCATCTAGTAAGTGTTCACTTTGTGTCAGGCCTTCACTAAGCGCCACAGTGCGTTTCCACCCATTTCTCTCCTCGCACTGAGGACCCTGTGCGGTAGGTGCCGCTCACTCCCAATCACGCACTAAAGCGGGAGGGTCTCGAGCTTCCAAGATCACACAGCTCCCAAGCGGTGGAACTGGAGCCGCAATAATAAGGGCGTGCAGTCCATGTTTACTTGCTACTCTCGATCTGCATCGCCTCGTTGATTACTCCAGCTGCTCCTGTCATGCCCGGTGACAGATGGAGAGGCTGAGGCGGGAGAGGTGCGGTACCTGCTGGAGTCACCCAGGAGGAGAGCAGGGGTGGAAACTCAGGCCTGGAGGGTCCAGAGTCTGTGCTGTGTTGGCTTCGAACGGTTGGATGATTTCCACCCCCAGCCCCCGTGCTGGCCATCTCAAGGGAAGGCTCCAGCAAGCACGGGCCACTTACCCAAAATAGTCCCCCCAGAGGCCGCACCTGAATGATCACCATCACTTTGGTCTAATACTGTGGTTTGCAAACTGGGTTCCAGGGACTCCTGGGGTGACCAGAGATAGTGGCAGGAGAGGGTGATGGATAAGGAGAAGTCACACACAGGAACTGGCCTCTGCTCTTGTTTTCACCCACACGGCCCTTTTGGGGAATCTTTTACAAACTGGCAGGATTTCCCAGTGGATTTCATCGAGGAAGGGAACCCAGGTCAGACAAGGTTGGAAATTCCTGTGTTAAGGCATCCAAGCCCAGGATGGGGACCCAGTGAGCCTGTCGGATGCTCGCCCAGACTCGTTTCAGCAGAGGAACGGGCCCTGAGGGCGTGGGAAGGAGAGCCAGGAGCCACAACCTTGACCTTGGGACAGCCCAGAAGGGAAAAGACCAGGTGGATCCTGATGCCCAAGAGGAGGGTCGGGCACCAGAACCAGCCCTGCTTGTATCACATGGCATGGCCCAGGGGATTGACCGTGACAACCTGAGACCAGCAAAGGTCCTATCTGGATACAGTCTGTGAGGTCACCTCCTCCAGACCTCCCCTTTCACCAGGGGAAACAGGCCTTGAGAAGGGAAGGGACCCCGAAGTGAGGTGGCTTCTGTCTCCTTGAGAGTCTGCTTAGATTCGAATCCCCTCTCAGCCATTTCTGAGCTGTGCGATCTGGGCCTCAGTTTCATCATCTGTGAAATGGGAGCAGGGTTCCTCCTCATGTGCAGAGGCTGTGTACCTGAACATGGTGTCTGCATCCCGCAGCCGTCCAGCAGTGACAGGGGGACTGTTTTTGTTAACCAGGAGGAAGGTTGGTGTGGGGGGCGGGGCTGTAACTTTCCATGGGAAGATCTGTGACTACCACCTGCCCGCCTCACCCTTCCCTTCCCGCCAGGCCCCTCCTCTCAGGCAGGCCCAGGGCCAACAGACAGGAGACCTCAGGGGGCCCTGGAGGGGCTCACCGCTGGGGATGCGGAGACTGGAGTGTTCATTATGGCTCCTTGTCCTTAGCAACCTGGCTCAGGCTCCCTGATGAAGAGGAAGGGTTGGGGGTGGGGCCAGAACAACAAGAAGAGTGGACGACCAACTGGGGTGAGGTTGGGAGGGGGCAGAACCAGGGAAGGTCCAGGGACCTCGGCAGCAAGAACGGAGAACCTTCTCTTTGGGGCTGCACTGTGTCCGCACTGGTGGGTTATGGGGTTGGAATGGATTGGAATGGAATGGAACGGAATAGTGGAGCAGCAGACAGGGGTCTGTGTGGTGCAGAGCAATAGTAAGAATTGCTCCGTGAACCTTTCGCATCATTTCTGGGTGTGTGTGTCATGGGCGGCCCGGTGAAGTGAATTTCTTAGTCACTGATGAAACCGGCGGAAGCCCCTGTGTTAGAGCGGGCTGGGAATTAGTCGGCTTTTATTGTGCAATATTAATCCCTCTCATGGGGACTGTGGGTGAGGTTCAGAGAACACACAGGACAAAGAGGGTCCAGACTGATGGGCAGACAGACAGAGAGCAGGTAGACGTGGAAATGAACGCAATCCTGGAGAGGGCAGAGCTGGGGAGGGAGGGGCAGGGCAGTGCGGCTGAGGGGATGGCGGTCAGGGCAGACCCTCTGCGGAGGCAGCCAGATCGGAGAAAGGCTGTTCCAGGCAGAGGGAGCAGTGTGCACGCCTTCGGTGGCACTAGAAGGACTGGCTCTTTCGGGGAAGGGCTAGACGTGAGAGGAGGGCGGGTGTGAGAAGGGGAAGGCCCCCGGCAGGGGCGCTGTGAGTGCAGAGGGTGGCGGTGGGGCTGCCGCCAGCAGGTCGGGGGCACTTCACGGGGATAGAGGTTCCTGCTGGGACCTTGCGATGTTTCCCAAGTGGAACCACAGAGCCAGCTGGGGGCGTTCGGGGAGCCTGGGCTTGGTGCTGCCAGCAGTGGGGAGCCATCGGGTGTGCTTGAGCTCAAGGAGGCTGGGGGGAGAGCAGGGTGGTTCCTGAGGGCACTGATCATTACGTATGTCCCCTACGACATACCAGAACTCCGTTCTCCTCAGCCACGTGCCCCTGCCCCGCCTATGTCCTCCTCCTCCTGGGAGCTGTTTGTGACCCTGGAGACCAGACAAGGGCTCCCTCATCCCTCGCTAGCCTTGCAGAGCCGACCCAGTCTCCCCTCTGCCCCTCTGGCCTACCCTCCCCAGCCAGACAAGCCGAGTGGCGATCCCCCAACCCTCATCTCCAAGGGATGCCAGTCAAAAACACCCCTGGCTCAGGGTGAGGGTGGGCACACGACCTGTGGAGTCTGCTGCCCTGAGGAGGGGGCAGACCCTGGTCCCTCCACCAGCAGCGTCCTGTTGCCAAGGCAGTGGAGGCCAGGTGTGGCCATGTGAGGGGATAGGGATGGGGTCTCTGAGGAGCCAGGCAACCAGGCCTCCCACCCCCACCCTGGTCTCCAACACCCCCCGTCCGACCCCCAGTCCTCACGGTCCCCCACAGTCTCACCTCTGTGTCGTGGTGTCCAAATGTCCTTCTATAAGGACACAGTCATGTTGCTCAGGGCCCGCCCAAGTGACCTCACCTCACTCCTGCAAAGGCCCTGTCCCCACAGTGTCTAGGGCCGGGGCGTCAGAATTCAACGAGAGGCCGGGAACGCCATGCCCCCGACAGGCTCTGTGCCTCTAGAGCTGAGTCGTGGTCTTTGCGCCCCTGTCTCCCTGGCCCTGTCTGCCTGTCTGTGTCTGTTGTTCCTTCTCTCCCGCCTTTTCCTTCTCAGCTCCTTCTCCCTTCCCTGCTCCCTGCCCTCCACCCTCCCTCTCTCCCACGCGGGACTCACACGGACCCAGAGTCCAGTCCTACCCCATCCTTTCCCAGCTGGACGGCCCTGCCGCCTGCCCGGCTTTCCCTCCCTGCCTCCGGGTCCCCCTGCCAAACAGCGAAGACCACTCACACGGGAACCTAAAACGCGGCGTGACCAGCGTGGAAGGGAGTGGACTCTTCAGAGCGCCCTGAGCCCATCCTCATCCCACCCCCACCTCAGCCCTGGCTGGGCCACAGCCCGGAGGCCCAGAGACGGCCACTGCCTGGCCCAGGCCACACAGCCATTGGGGGCCGTGTCCCCACGCCGGGGTTTTTCCACTCGCCCCTGTGCGGGGGCGGGAGCCAGCTGGCGGCGGGACCGCGGGGTGGGAAGATCCGGCCTGTCTCCGAGAGGGCAGCGTCCAGCGCTTGGAACACAGCTGTGGGCAGACTCAGAGTTTCCACCGCACGCGGTGGAGGGGAGGGGCGGCTGCAGGCCTGTTTTTCTGTCCTGAGCACTCACGTGCCGCCCAGCCTCCTGCCTGTGGCCGTGACAGGCGATCGCCTCCCTTAGTCCCCACTGGGTGCGAGGCAGGTCCTATGATCCCCGTTTTGCCCGCGGGGAAATGGAGGCTCCCAAAGCCTGGCGCCTGCTCGAGGTCACACCACTAGGACCCTGATTCAGAACCCCCCCTCGGGATATCGGGGTGTCCCACCCTCCTGCCTGCCCTCCACATGTCGAGCCATGGTCCCAAAGGCACCGCGGCCCCCGCCACAGCCCTGATTCCACAGGGCGCCAGGGGCCCCGAGCAGAGGCTGAGTTTGGGCCCTGCTCCCACATCTCCTTTCCCTGTGAGCCCAGCGGAGCCCCTGCCGCTCTGGCCCCCGGCTTTGGTGCCTGTGGGGTGGGGCTCACAACCCCGGTCCTTGCCCAGCTTGAGGCCTAATGTCCAAGTGGCTGCCTTTTGACGTCTGCCCCACTGACATCCGTTTGGCGGCAACCGGAGAAGGTGCCTCTCGCTCCCCGCTGAGGCGTGCCCATGGCCAGCCTCCTCGGTGCCGGGAGATGCCGTTGGCCTTTTCAGCCTCTGGTTCTTCCGGTCTCCCGGGCGCCAGCAGTTCCTGCTTTTTCAATCCTTTGCTTCTTTCGCTTGCCCTTCTCTGGGGCTGTTTGCTGCTTCGTGATGGATCCGCCAGCACTCCTTCTGCGCTAAGGGCGCTGGCCCTGTACCTGTCATCTTCTCCCCCGTTTGCTGTTTCGTCTGTTCCCTAATCAATTCGTCCACATACATCAAGCAACTCCTGCGTAGCAGGTGCTAGTCGGGACCCTGGAAATACCTCAGTGAACAAAACAGACCACCCCCGCCTGCTGGAGCTCACATTCCATGCGCAAACAATAAAACAAATTCTAGACTATGGTAGAGTCATAACTGCTACAGAGTCAAAAAGAAAAAGGGGTGTAGGGAGTGGTGAGAGGGATGTCAATTTAAGTAAAGAGGCCTCCCTGAGAAGGTCACATTTGAGCAAAGATTGACGGAGGTTGAGAAGTAGTCTGCGCACAGAACTGGGTGAGTTCCAGACAGAGGGAACAGCTCGAGCAAAGGCCCCGAGGCAGCGGCAGCTGGGATGTTGGAGGAGGCCTGAGTGGCTGATGAAGCTGCAGGGGGGGAGGGGAGCAGGGGGAGAGGAGGTCAGACATGAAATGGGGCCAGTTCTCCGGGGCCCTGAGGGCTGCGCCGGGACTTGGGCTTTGACTTGTGCGTGAGCTGGGAGCCCGCAGAGTTGTGAGCCGGGAGAGACGGGTGTGACTTTGTTGTAACAGGGTCACTGGAGATTGAGAACAGCCTGCAGGTGGGGCCGAGCAGGAGGCGAGAGCGGTGGGGAGGTGGGCTTTGATGTGGTGGTTATGCTTGAGTGTTTTCCTTCTTCTTTTTTTTTTACTCCTAGCAGTGATTTTACGTTTTCACTTAAAAGAGTCCACATTCTGTTTCTGCAGTTCTTTAATAGGTGTCACATCTAAATGCTTAAAAAAAAAAGAACTGAAAAGCACAACATGAGGCTCGCCCTCAGAGTGTCCCCACCTGGCCTCCCGCCCGCCCACCCTCCCCTTCCTGGCCTCCCGGGGTGTGCAGTGGCTGTAACTCCACAGCTGCTGTTTCCCCACCGCCTCAGCCTCATCACAAGGTCAAACCAAACACCCCCCCACCCCACCCCGCAGACCTGAAGCACTTCCTGCCCCGCTCCCTGGGAGGCCAAACCACACACTCCTGTCTGCACAGGGCGCCCCAGGCCGTGGGAACCAGCCCAGTCCTCCTCTCCCCTTCCCTCCCCTCCCCTCCCCGCCCCCCCCCCCCCCCCCCCCCCCCCGGCGGGGGGGGAGAGACCAAGAAGGTGGGAGAGAGTGACCCTGATCCCCGGGCCTCGGGGTAAATCTGACCCCCAAGTGGCAACAGCCCCTCAAAGTGTCTCCCCAGGGGACTTTTGCCCCTTTCATCCCTAGGAGTGGACGGGTGTGCAGGGGTGAGAGGCCCTGTTTGACAGAGGGGAAACTGAGGCCATAGAAGCTCTGGGCTTGTCCAAGCAGACAGGTGCCGGAGGGAGGAAAGGGGAAGTGAGCAAGGCGTTTTGCTGGGTCCGTGGGGCACCCAGTCTTCCCAGAGCTGGCTGGGATGTCCTCAGGCTTCTGGCTTCTGCAGAGGGTGGGGGGAGGGGCCCCGGTGGGGCCCCGGACTGTGCAGGGCAGGGCTAGGTACAGGTGGATTGGGCACTGGAAGGGGACAGGTGACAGGAGCAGGCCCAGGGAGCATGGAAACCCCATGGCATGGCACTCTCACTTCTGCCTCCTCCTCACCCTCTTGTACCAAATGCCTGAGGCCTGGGCTCCCCTAGGCCTCCCCAGGGGCCCCTGGGGAAGGGCCAGGTGCTCTGAGGGCTCCTGAAGCCCACTGGGGGCCTGGAAACCAGCATCAGAGAACGGTGACACGGTGGGCAGGACGTCCAGGGCAGGGAGACCAGATGCAGGTAGAGGGGATGGGAGCTCAGCTGCCTTCAGGGAGTGTGGGGGGGGAAGGGCTTCCTGCTGTCCCAGGACCCTGAACTGCCCAGATGCCTGGGCCAGAGCGGGGTGGCCCGAGCAGACAGAGGGGCCCCTTGTGTAGCCTGCTCAGGGCTGAGCCGGCTCCAGGGCCCAGGGCCCAGGCTTCAGCCCACCTGGAGGGCACAGAGGTCTCAGCAGGCTGGCCCCTTTCCAGATGGCCCCACAGATCCGCCTGGTGGGATCATCCTGCCCACTGACTCAAAACTCCAGGACCCAGAGCCAGGTGGGTGACCCTAGTGAAGTCACTGCCTCTCTCTGGGCCTCAGTCCCATCATCTGCAAAAATAACTGATGAACACATTCCATCCTGAGCCATCTCTGCCCACATGGCAGCGACTCCCTTGGAGAAGGGTGTTGAGGATTCTGCAGCTGCATTTCTGGCTCATGGGAAGGAGTGCTGGGATTGATTGGTGATGCCTATTACGGGTGTCATATATTTGCCAGCCCTGCTCCAATTTTGTGTCAGGTTTGGGGGGTGGGGGGGGCAGTATTTGGCATTGGAACCACTGTTTCTTTTCTTTTTTTCTTTTTAATATATATTGTATTGATTTTTTACAGAGAGGAAGGGAGAGGGGTAGAGAGTTAAAAACATCGATGACAGAGACATCAATCAGCTGCCTCTGCACGCCCCCCACTTGGGATGTGCTCACAATTAAGGTACATGCCCTTGACCAGAATCGAACCTGGGACCTTTCAGTCAGCAGACCAATGCTCTATCCACTGAGCCAAACCGGTTTCGGCTGGAGCCACTGTTTCTAAAGATACTGGACCTCCCTCTAGTAGAGACCACAGAGCTAGTAGAGCACTTCCTTATTGGGCTCCGCTTCCCCATGGAGTACTTACTGAGAACCCATGTGAGCAAGTTTCATCCTCAACCCGGGGTCCCAGGGCCAGGTCAGAGACACTTCCAGAAGCTCACAAGAGAGAGGGGAAGAGCGAGGGGAAGAACCACACAACTAGAAAGCAAAAGTGAAAATGTTTGAGTCCTCAAAGGAAGAGAAGCACAATCCCTTGGGAATGCAAAGGAGGCGTGGCTATGAATTCGCTGGATGGGGCTCCGAAGTGGCCTCCTGCAGACAGTAACCTTTTACCCCGTCTTCAGAGGGCAGATGTGACATGTCTGGGCTCCCCAAACCCTTGCATGGAACTCCTGCCTCGGATTGGATGGGGGGCATATCCCAGAATTTCTTTGAGGATGTTCACTCGGGCTGCTCCCACAGGATGCCACTGAATGTGGTCACTGAGAATGCAAGCTGGCCCAGACCCTCCAGGACCAGCGGCTGCAGGGGTGTTTCCCTGGGACTCCTGCTCACGGCTCACCTCAGATGCGTAAAAAAATTCCCAGACAGTGTGTCTGAGCACGTGCACAGGAGCCCCCGACCATCCGAACTCCGGGCTGCCTCCATTCATTACGAAAGAAGTGTTTACTGAACATCTGCCAAGTGCTAGACATTGGATAGTCAGGCGCGGCTCTCTGATGAGGTGGGGTTGCAACAGAGACGGAAGAGAGCCCTTCAGCATCGGGGGGCAAGCCTTTTGGGCAAAGGCCTTGAGAAGGAACCATGCTCAGCAGCTTATAGGGGTGTCTAGAGTAGCGATGGAGGGAGCAGGAGTGAGGTCACAGAGGCAGGGAGGCCTGGTCATGCCAGAGTTCATGACATCAGGTCACCACCAGGGCTATGACAAGAAAAGTAAGTTAAGGGCAAAGACAGAGGTGCCTCTGAAGTAGGGTTTAGGGAGGCCTCTGGTAAGAAGACATTAATTAGGACAACCGGCCAGAGTGGCTCAGTTGCTTGAGGATCATCCCACAAACCGAAAAGTCACTGGTTGGATTCCTGGTCAGGGCACATACCTGGGTTGGGGTCACCATCCCCAGTAGGGGGAGTGCAGGAGGCAGCCGAATGATGCTTCTCTCTCTCTCCTTTTCTCTTCCTCTCTCAAATCAACAGAACCTTTTTCTTTTTAATGAAAAGAAGACATTGGGGCAGAAGCCTGTGTTAGGTGAGGAAGCAAGACATGTGGAGACCTGGGAAGAGCAGACTGGGAGAGGGATCAGCCAGTGCCAAGGCCCTGGGGTAGGGACGTGCCTGGCATGTTTGAGGAGCAGCAGGGAGACCAAGGACTCGGGAGTGGAGGGAGAGGGGGTAAGCACGGGGGAAGTGGCGTTCCAGGGGTCAGTACTGGCTCTACCCTGTAGGGTAAGAAAGCCACATAGACTCTGAGCAAGGTAGGACCCACAGGGACTGAGGGCCGAGGACAAACAGGATCTGAGGGGGTGGGAGCCAGCAGGAAGACCAGCATGGCTGCGGGACCCAGTTCTCCCCCGGGGTGGCTGGGCCTGGCGTCTGGTCAGAGCAGACTTCAAGGGGATTTATAGATTCCTGGGGCCCTTTGCCAGGCTGGGCCCCCAAAGGGCGGGGCAGCGAGTGAAGGGTGGCCGGCTTCCGGAGGCCTGCGGGCAGCGGTCTCCTGTCCAGGCCAGGAGGATGTTCTCACTGACTTGGAGGAAGCAGCACATCCCACATCAAAAGGGGGCCCCGGTGGCTCCCACGCTCCGGGTCGTGGGAACCCCGCTACCCTGGGTTCTCGCAGGGAGCCTGCAGGTTGAGAGGGGCTGGGCCGCTTTGGGGCTGTCCCCCAGCTCTCTGGGAGGTAAATAAAAACCAGCCCCGCTGGCACCCCCAACTCGCCACCCTCTTCCCAGGAGCCAGACCGACTTTGGTAGCCCAGGGCTCTGTGGTTTTTCAGGGGTGCCAGAACCTGTAAGAAAGCTGACACCTACAACCTTCCCAGGCCAAAGGCTCAGCAAGACCAGGGCTGGGAGCTGCGCGCACGTCTGCCAAGCATGCTCTTCGCCTGAAGCCAGCCCCCCGATGCTGGCTGTGCCTGCCAGGGCCGGGGACAAGTCAGCGTCAGCCAGGCTCAGTCCTGAGCAAGCAGGCTGCGGGCTGCGGCAGCTTTTCCCAGCTGCCCCTGCCCCCTCCCTGCCTGCACCCCTTCTTGGCACAGCCCCCACTTCTTTCTCAAAATGCACCCCTCCAGGGGCCATGCCCATCCACAGCTGAGCACTGAGGTCCCGAAGATGCAGGTAGACACACTCCGCAGCTCACAGAGGGCTCTCTCACCCAGCTCTTAGAGGTGAGGTATCAGTATCCCCATTTTACAGAGAAGGAAACTGAGCGTCACAGAGGTTAAGTGACTGCCCCAGCTTGTCACTGCAGTAACATTCATGGTCTACTCTCCACCATGGAGAGAAGTCACCCCATGATTTAGGGGGCAGAGGTGCAGAGAGGTGAAACTACTCATCCAGGATGACACAGGGTCAGCGACGATGGGGACAGTGATGGTGAATGCTACTGGAGTCTTAGGTACCGGGGAGGGTGCCCGGCCCTTGACGTGTAGAACGTCATTGACTCTTCACAGCAAACAGAAGGTGCCACATTGTCCCATGTTACACAGGAAACAGGCGTCTGAGGAGGAGGAGGAGGATGTGCTGGGTCACCCCGCTGGTCAGTGGTTGCCCTGAGAGATGAGAGCAGCTCTGGGTGATTTCCCCAAGCCAGAGCCCTCTGGGGAGGGCGAGGAGGACAAGCAGACTGCGTTTTCCTGGGGTCTCTTCCTGTGAAGAGAGGACAGCGCCTAAGTCTCAGCCCCGACGGCAGTGGATGTTGCCGAGAGGCAAAAACTGTTCGTTACCAGATATCTTTGGAAGACCTGGGTGTACCATCGCTAGCCGTGTTTCCTTATGCAGGACTTATCAGAGCCTTTAACGTGCTCCTATAGGGTGTGAATTTTACCAGAGGGAGACTTTGAAGTGTTTCCCAACTTACTGGATCCCTGAATCCTTCCTTCCCAAAGCCTTTGATGGGGATTAGTGCCTCGTACAGCAAACTGTGAGAGAGGCGGGAATAACTGTATCACCGATGGCTGGCTGGGTTTCAGGCACAGTGGCCCAGCTCTGACCAGGGAGGAGCCGGCTGAAAAATGGGGGAGAGTGGATACCAAGTCTAGGGGTTCGTTTCACAGTAACCGGGTGAGGCCCTGGCCACACCCGTCTTACCAGAGAAGGATGTCGGAGCAGGAATGCAGTTCCCTGGGCATCATTCTGGATGACGGGGCAGGCACAGGGCTGCCACACTATGCCCAGGGTCCCTGACCCTCTGGTGTGGGGACTGCAGCCTCTTCTCCTCGCCCCGCAGGGTCCCCGCGCTCCCGGTGAAGAACTTGAATGGGACCGGCCCGGTCCACCCGGCCCTGGCAGGTGAGAGCCAGCCCAGCGGAAGCCGGGAAGCGGGCCCCGTTCCTTAAGGAGCTCCTGGGCGGGCCCGGAGGCGCACACGCTCTCTGGGAGGGCGGGCCCCGCAGGAGGCGCCCTTCGTGCCTTCAGCCTGGGGTGGGATTAATGGGGGAGGCGCAGGGCACACCCCACTCCTCCACCTGAAACCCCAAGAGTCCTGGATGCAAGCAGGTAGGCGGAGTCTGAGAGAGAGGCCCCATGCATACTCCTAATAACCGAAGGGGGGGGAAATGTGGAGTGGGCGGGGCCTGGAGGTCGCCCCGCCCCTGACCGCGCAGACCACGCCCCCAGGGATGACCGGGATCCTGCTTTGCGCCGCTGGGCTGCCCGTGTGCCTGACCCGGGCACCCAAACCTATCCTGCACCCGCCCCCGGTGAGCAAGAGCGACGTCAAGCCCGTGCCCGGCGTGCCTGGGGTGTGCCGCAAGACCAAGAAGAAGCACCTCAAGAAAAGTACGCCTTCCCTGCCCCTCCCCCCGCCCCAGAACTGAACCCCACTAGCCCTGGACCCCAATCCCTCTGACGGTCAGCTCCAGTTTGCTCTTGGACTCACCTCCATGTCCTGATCTCAATTCCCATTCCCCCCACCCCTTCTACACGAACCCCAATTACCATCCGCATTGTCTATGACATCCCCACAGGCATCCAGGTGAGCCCCCTCGAACCTCTGACCCAACTCCTTCCACCTCTCCAGAGGCCCCCCCACTCCTGTCTGTGGTTCCAGTTGACCTTTCACCCTTGCCAACCCCATCTCTCCAACCCCTGACTCCATTCGAGCCGCCCTGGCCTGGGGGTAGACTCGGGGCGTCCTCGAGCCCACCCCCTGTGTCTTTGCAGGTAAGAACCCTGAGGATGTGGTCCGCAGGTACATGCAGAAGGTGAAGAACCCACCTGATGAGGTGAGTGCGGGCGGCCATGCGGACCTGGGCTGAGGGCGGCCTTCCCTGCCAAGAAGAGAGCCCTCTCTCCCCCCTCTCTCCCCTCCCCCCCCCAGGAATCCCTCCTGGTTCTGTTACAGTCCCTCCTCCCAGTTTGTGGGTTTGCCCTTTCACTGTCTCAGCAATCTTTTGATAAACAGAAAGCTGGGCATAATAGAATCACAGGTGTCAATCTTTTGGTGATTGACAGTTTCCTATCTTATTTTCACCGTAGTTTTTAGGTTTTGCTGCTGATAGTCCTTAATCCCTTGCGAGGGGGGGCGGGGGGTGAGGGAGCCCTCTCCCTGTGGTAGGTGGTGCTTGAGAAGGGACCTTCTCCCTGCCCGGCCCTCAGCCTGCCCTCTGTGCCCGCAGGACTGCACCATCTGCATGGAGCGGCTGGTCACGGCGTCGGGCTACGAGGGCGTGCTGCGGCGCAAGGGTGTGCGGCCCGAGCTCGTGGGCCGCCTGGGCCGCTGCGGCCACATGTACCACCTGCTGTGCCTCGTGGCCATGTACTCCAATGGCAACAAGGTGGGCGGGGGGGGCAGTGCACGGGGAGCTGGCAAGGGAGCCCAGTGCAGCTGGGACCTCTGGGGACCTCACCCCGCCTCCCCCGCTGCAGGACGGCAGCCTGCAGTGCCCTACCTGCAAGGCCATCTACGGGGAGAAGACGGGCACTCAGCCCCCCGGGAAGATGGAGTTCCACCTCATCCCCCACTCACTGCCTGGCTTCGCTGACACCCAGACCATCCGCATCGTCTATGACATCCCCACAGGCATCCAGGTGAGCCCCCTCGGACCCCTGACCCAGCTCCTCCCACCCCTCCAATCTGTGGTTCCAGCCCCTGCTGCTCCTTCCCGCAGGGCCCTGAGCATCCCAACCCAGGCAAGAAGTTCACCGCAAGAGGCTTCCCGCGCCACTGCTACCTGCCCAACAACGAGAAGGGCCGGAAGGTGGGTGTCGTGAGGGCGCAGGGCTGTGGCCAGGGCTGCTCTCACAGGCCTCCCCACCATCAGGGACATGACCACCTACTGTGTGTCTAGCCCTGCCAGGCACTGCTGAGGTCAAGGTCTTGACTCCATGTTACAAAGAAACAGCCTCAGAGAGGGCAAGTAACTTGCTCAAGGTCACACAGCTAGTAAGTAGTGGAGCCTGTATTTGAACCCACGCAGTCCCTCGCTATAGGTGTTGTCTGCTTCCACTTACTATTTTTCGAGAGAAGCCAGACATTCTGATTTTTTAAAATACAGTGGTACCTCGAGATACGAGTGCCCTAACATACGAGATTTTTGAGATACAAGCAGTCGAGCGAGCGATTTTTGCTTTGAAATACGAGCAACATTTGAGATAGGAGTCATCGCGCGGATCGGTCAGCTGCACACGACCCACCAGTTTACCGCGACTCGATCGTCTCATGGTTTCCCACGCCTCAAGGTTACGGAACGAATTAAACTCGTATCTCGAGGTACCACTGTATTGCCAACGAAGTCACATAGTGTGGGGTCCAAACCAAACTGCAGAGGGCCATCGCCTTGAGACCCTTCCTTCACCCCAGAAGGAACAGGCAGGTAACTTGGAAAGAGCCCGTCCAGAAGAGAAAATGGCCATGCCCAGCAGCCACAGGGCACACAGCGTGGCAAGAAGGAAGGCGGGGCTGGAGGGAGCCATGGGCAGGGCTGCCTCTGACCCTGCCCGTCACCGCTCTCAGGTGTTGCGCCTGCTCATCACGGCCTGGGAGCGGAGGCTCATCTTCACCATCGGCACCTCCAACACCACGGGCGAGTCGGACACGGTGGTGTGGAACGAGATCCACCACAAGACCGAGTTCGGATCCAACCTCACGGGCCACGGCTACCCAGACGCCAGCTACCTAGACAACGTGCTGGCCGAGCTCACCGCCCAGGGCGTGTCCGAGGCCACCGCCAAAGCCTGAGGCCCCGGCTGCCCACTCCCTCCTGCTTTGCCCCTGGCCCAGCACAGGCCTCCCTCCACCAGGTGTGTCCTCCTCGGGGCCCAGGTTCCGGGCTGGGGAGGAGCCTGTGGAAGAAGCCGGAAGCATTCTGGGAATTTGGCTGGTGGCCACTGAGAAAGATGGGAAGACGGCAGGCCGGCCAGCTCCGACCCTGAGAGGGTCTCAGGGAGAGCACCAGAAACCGGAGCGACCTCCCTGCCAAAAAAGACAGAGCTCCACCCCTCTCACAAACACGTGTCCTGATGAACACATGCACGTGCACCCCACGTGCCTCTACTTGCCCCCGGTCTGGGGGGAAGAGACAGAAGACCCCTGCGACACTCCATGTGGCTCCCACGTGTGTCTGTCTCCTCTGGACAAGCTGTCTGCCGGCAGGAGGTTCAGGCCAAGCACTTAGAGACCTGCTGGGGCTCCTGCGGCAGAAAGGGGCGCTTGGGGAGCTCAGCTGACCCCATCTGTGTCACCGTCTCTGTCCCCAGATTACTGAGCAGTTCTGCAAAGGGGCAGGCCAGAGAGAGGGGGCACTAGAGGTTCCTGTCTCCTCATCCTCTGGGACCCTGACCCCCTCCTCCTCCTCCCCTCCCACCCCCGTCCCTTGTCTGTCCCAGATGAAGGCACTGTTCTCCTTTCCTCCCACCCACCCCGTCCTCTCCACCAATTCGTTTCCAATGTCTCGATCCAAAGGCTGGAGCTTCTGGCCTCAGGAGCGAGCGGAGGAGGCCTAGTTTAAGCCAGCAGGTCTGAAAAAGCAGACTGGAGAGCGGAGCGTCCCTTTCCCTTACTTGGAAGTGGGCAGTGGGGTGGCTGATGGTCTCCACCAACCAGGGGCCTGTTGCCCAGGCAACTCACCAGCTCCACCTCTGTTGATTGGCTGCCACGGTGGAAGTCAGCCAAGAATGAAAGGGACGCCAGTGATTGCTCTTTTGAAAACCTACCAGTCCCACTGTGGGTGGAGAAATAAACCGTCTTTCTCCTCCTCGCCCTGTCTTTTCCTGCCAAGGAAGGAGGGCGGGGGGTAGCTCTGTTCCTGGGGACCTGGCAACAAATGACGACCCTAGGACCATTGCCCCTCTTGGCCTTGGGCAGCTGGCGAGACAGGGTTCCCCTAATTCTGTTGTCCTGGGGCAGAGGGGGTGATGGTGGCAGAGGCAGACCTACCCGAGGACACAGGTTACGGTTTCTTCTCGGGCAGGGGCAGCAAGCAGTGCACCCAGTGCTCCCTGGTACAATTACTAGGAATGAGGGGCTCAGCTGGGAGCTCAGAGCCTCTGGGAAAATATGGGAGAAAGCTGGGAGACGCCATGACCAGCTCCTTGGTACCTCAGAACCCCAGACTCTGCCCTGGAGGAGGAGGGCCAGGTTCTGTCTACCGGGAGAAGAGCCAGGGACACATCCCAGGATCTGCAACAAGCTTCTGATCAGCGTTTGCAACAGCCAGGAATGCCCAGGTGGCTGTGGTGGGTGCTGCGGCTCCAAGCGACCCCTGCTGGCCATATGTGGGACAGCGCCGCATCCGGCTCCACCTCCCAATTCAGGTAGGTACAGTAGTCACTCAAAACCAGAGTTCTTGGAGGCCCTACCAGGTCTGCCCGTTGGGTGTTTCCAAACATTTTATCCTTTGAGATTCCTTCTTAAACAGACTCTAACCCCAAACTCTAATAGGAAAAATCGCCCAGCCCCGTGATCCTCAAACCCATGATCATCTAGGTCTCCTGAGGAGCGTGCTAAGAATCCTGGCTCCTCCCACCCACACTCCTTCAGATTGTGAGGCAGTAGATCCCGGTGCAACCCAGGGAGCGGCATTTCTAGCAGACACCCCGCGGGGAGGGGAGACTTTGGGCCACAGTCTGAGAAACTCCTCCACGGTTCCAGGACTATTTCTGTCACTCCCTTGTTTTATACAGGGGAAACGGGGGCTCAAAGAGGGGAAAGGACCCTGGCCGAAGGTGTCCCAGACTCCAAGGCTGTGTCTGGGCCCTGCACATTGCGCACCTGATTCTGGAAGCTTGTGGTTAGGACTGTCCGCCAAGGGCACGGCTCAGGAGGATCAATGAGATTACAATGATTGGCAGACCTGAAAACAGGAAGGGCTGAGCCCGTTTAGTGCTTGCCTGGGGCAACAGGCCACAGGGCATATGGGATTCAGGTACAGCTGTATCCAGCAGCCTCTTAGGGGTGGGTAGAGGCCAGTCCCGTGAAACAGAGGCCTCAGGCTGAGCCAAATGAGTCAGGTTCCTTATCCCAGCCACTCCAATCTGCCTCAACCCGGAGAGTGAGACTCGTTCGAGGCGAGGCTGGCCCCTTGCCTCCAGGCGCCAGGTTTTGGGCTTAGAGCACACAGGATGAGGAGGTTTCCAGAAGCCTCCAAGCCTCAGCATCGACAAACAAGGTACAGGGCAGCCACAAGGAGACTCCTGGGCCAGGGTGTGCCGAGACGGGCCCAGTGGCTCCTCATTCTTCCTCCCAGACTGGCTGTGGCATTTCCTCAGGGCCCGCGGAGACCCAGGGCCGCCTTCCCCTGCTCCTGCTGCTGGAACTCCTCGTGGGCTCGATCCAGGTCCTCCAGCACCTCCAGCAGGCGGGCAGCTGCTTCTCTCTGCCCGGCTAGGGCATCGGGACAGGCCCCTGGGAGGGAGACAAGGGGGCCCCAGGGGCTTAGCCAGGGCAGGCAGGCTGCCACAGCCCACACCCAGTGGCTTTCTCCAGATCTGCCTTGTGCTGTGAGAATCCTTAAAGGTACTGGAACCATACACACAGCCTTGGACCTGCTGGTGGATGCCGGAGAGGGGCCTGGAGGTCTCAGGGATTACATGCAGGATGTGGGAGGTGTCAGATCGAGCAAAGGAAAGGGAACCCCCTTACCTTCCATGGCACCGGAGTCCTCCCTGTCTGCCTCGGGACTTGAATCCATATTGAAATCCTCCAGGAATTTTATCCTAGAAATTGAAAGGGAGAAAGACAAGGCTGATCCCTGCCTTAGGGATTCTCTGCTGGTTGCAGGAGACATTCAGATTCTCACTAACCAGCCCCACCCACATCTTCATCACAGCCAAGGTCTACAGAGTCCCAGACACTATTCTCGGCCCTTCGCATGGGTTCACTCAGTGGTCGGCAAACTGCGGCTCGCAAGCCACATGCAGCTCTTTGGCCCCTTGAGTGTGGCTCTTCCACATAATACCATGGCCTGGGCGAGTCTATTTTGAAGAAGTGGCATTAAAAGTAAGTTTACAAAAATTTAGGTCTCAAAAGACATTTCAATCATTGTCCTGTTGATATTTGGCTCTGTTGACTAATGAGTTTGCCCACCACTGGGTTAACTTATTCAATTATCACAGAAAAAGGATCTTACTATTGCCTCCTTTTACTGATGATCACCAAGACACAGAGAGATGACATAACCTGCCTAAGGCTGCACAGTATCCAATAGTTACCATTCATCGAAAGCTGCCTGTGGCTGGCACCCACACAGGCCTCTACCTGCATTAGCTCATTTGATCCTCAGGACAGCCCCATGAGGTTGGTACTATTACTCACCCTAGTTTCCAAAAGAGGAAACTAAGGTACAGAGAAGGTAAGCTACTTGCCCGAGACCACACAGCCAGCACGTGGCCGGGCCAGGATTTGAACCCACGCAGACCAGCTTCAGAACCCACTCTGTAATGAGTTGGGACAAATCTCTGTCGCTGGGTGACAGTAACTCTGCGACCAGGAAGGGGTAGGGACACAGCCAAGGTCTGGGCCAGTGCCTCTGGAGCCCCAGGCATTGGAAGATGCTAAGATCCAGGGATTAGGGTCCACCTGAGGGTGCCTCCCCACCCTCACCCTGAGTTTGCTCCCCCGCCCACCCCACCCTCAGGTAATGCCCATGGGAAGAATGACTAGATGAGAAGGGGAGGCCTCCAGGGCAGCTGGCTTGCTGGCCGTGGGGGTGAAGTGGGATGGGGGGCGCCCACCTGAGCTGATCCCGCCCCAGGAGCAGCTGCCGGTACACCATCTGGGTCTCAGCATCGGGATCCAGTGGGTCACTCCAGTCTCCCAGGGTGACGGCCGAGTGTGTGTGGCTGCAACCAGCAGCTGAGGGGGACACAGCATCACCCATAACCTCTCTCATCCCTCCCCCAGAATCCCCCACGGCCTCCACCCTCGCCCAGCAGAGCAGCGGCCTCACCTCTCTGCAGCCTCCGCAGTCTAGACGCCAGCCACATGGAACCTTTTTAGCCCTTCTGCCCTCTCTGCCTCCTTTGCTCCTGTTTGCTCGCCGGCAACATCCTTCCTTACCCCATCCCTGAACCCAGCCTCTCGGCTCCACTCCTACTCTCTCAGGTCACATCTAAGCAGCACCCCTCCAGAAAGCCCTCCTGGATCTCCTACCCACTCTCGGGAGTCCCAAAAGCCTCATCTTGGCACTTAGGAAGCTGAATTACAAGTGTCTAGTTATTCGCTTGTCTTCTTTGAGAGCAGGCCTGACGCCTGTGTGTGGACCACTAGATACCTGGATAACACCCCACACTTAATCCTCACAAAACTAGGAGGAGGTAGACACTGTGATGGACCGCATTCCACGCTTCAGGAGCCTGAGGCGTAGAGAGGTTAAGCAAATTGCTCCTTGTTGCTCAGCGAGCCGGGCAGCTGATGGGCAGGTGGGGAGGGCGGAGCCTGAGGCCGCCCTGCCCCCTCACCTGAGAGCTCCGCCTGCAGGCAGCAGGTCCAGCGCGCGCTGCGGAAGGCACCGGGGTGGCAGGTGGCCAGCTTGTCCGGGTTGGGGGCGCTGGCCTTGCGCAGGGCTGACAGCCATTGGTTGAGGTCGTTCACATTCTGGAGGGAGTGGGGGTCAGGTGAGGCGGGACTCAAGGGACGCCCTGCGCCCCCCAGCCCGGCGGCGTCTCACTTTGCACTGGAGGTAGGTGGTGTGCAGCGTCCCTGAGCCGTCCTGCGTCACCACCTGCATCACGTGCGGCAGCTGGAAGGCGCCCTCGTCCACACGCTCCACGGCGCGGATGTGCGCCACGGGGATGGAGGAGCGCATCTGGGAGACAGGATTGTCGGAGGGTGGGCTGGGAGCCGAGGGGGCCGGGTGGGGACAGCCCTCCTCCGGGTCTGTGCACCACGTGGTGTCCCCGGAGTGAGGACGTGAGGACATTCAACCCGGTGTATCTGATCTGTGCGCATCCCCGCTCAGCTGTTCCATGACTCCCTGGCCGTGCCCTGCGCTCTAACTCAGTGACAGCTTCTGGGCATCAGTTTCCACCATCACTACCGCCACCCTCCCCCTCCCCCTCCCCCTGACACGGCACTTGGGATGTGGTTGTAAGCACTTCACATTTACCAACTTGTGTGGTCATCCCAACACATTCCCGCAGCGGGGTCCCTTACTCTCCCCAATTTGCAGATGAGGAAACTGAGGCACGAGAGGTCATTCACCCGGAGGGGCCAGAACTGGCACCCAGGGAGTTGAGCTCCGCTGACCAAGTAGAGACAGCACGTTAGCACCGTCTCCACTGTTAGCTGCTGTTTATGTCACGCACACAGAAGTGGGCGGACCGAGTGTGTGTGTGTTTGTGCTGGACTTGAATGGCAGCCCCAGGAGAACAGGGGTTCTGTCGTGTTGGCTGCCATATGCCCTGCCCATACCTAGCACACTGCCCAGGCGTAGTAGGAGCTCAATGAGTGTTTCATGCATGAATGAGAGGGAACGGATGCCTGGCTGTGTGTGCCCAGCAGCCGGGCACGGACCTCTCTGTGAGCAGATGTGCCGTGAGTCAGAGACCGGGCTGGGAGCGCTGAGGGTGCTTAGGCATCGGCACTGTGTGTGTCCACATCGGGAGGGTACGTCTGGGGGGAGCGCACGCGCTGAAGGGCGTGTGCTGGGAGTGGGTGTCAGTGTACGCCTGTCCCTGGCCTGGGCCCTCACACCTGGACCCCGGGGGGGGGGGGAGCAGAGCCTAGCCTGAGAATCTGAATTTGCCAGGTTGCTCTGGGGCCTGGGGCAAGTCTTTGGGTGCAAAGGCCGCTCTGTGAGGGGGACCCCTGGAAGCGGACTGCAGGCCCACCTGACACTCAGGGCTCTTGGCGTAGGAGAGGGTCTCCCCGCTGAGCCAGAAGTAGCGCTTCTTGAAGGCAAAGCGCGTGGCCAGACCGGCGGACTCCTCCTTGCGCTTCAGCAGGTAGCCTTCCCGGACAGTCACGGAGGGCGGGACCAGGACCCTGGCTGGGCCCTCAGCCTCTGGGAAGGGGAGGGGACAGTGAACCTTCCCATCCAGGCTCCGCGTCGCCAGAGGAGCATGATTCTCGGTTCCCGCAGAGGCAGGAGGAGGAAGGAGTTCGCTCCGGCCACTGGGACCGGGTGTCACGGATAGCTGGGTGTGGAGCACAAACTTGGCCTTGGTTCCTCTCTACCTATGGGACCTGCAGACAGTGTCACAGGCAGCCAGCAGGGGGAGCCATGGCGGACAGAGTGCCACTGCCTGAGATCCAGCCACTCTCTGAGAGCCCAACAGGGGCTCCTCCCCAGCACCACAGGGACCCCTCCAGCCACACCCCCGCTCCACATTTCAACAGGTGGCTCCTATGGGAATTGGACCCAACTCTCTCCTGACCTGGGCCCCACATTGTGGTATGGACTCAACCCCAACCCTGCTTAAAACTGCCCTGTGGCTCCATTTCACTCCAAGTCAAAGCCAAAATCCTTCCCACTGCCTACAAAGCCCCACCTGGCCCTCCACCTCTCCTTCGCTCCCCCCACCCCGCCCCATTCGCTCGTCTCCACCGGCCTCCTCACTGCCACTCTCTGTCCCCCTCAGGCCTCTGTACAGGCTGTCCCGGCCTGGAACTCTTCCCCAGGATCCTCCTGGCTGGCTCGCCGTCCGCTCAGGGTTTTACTTCTGCTCTAGCGAGACTACTTCTGCCACCCCCACCCCAACATTCCCTTCCCTCCTTTGCTGTTTCCCCTTGGCCCTTGTCACCGCCTAGCACCCCATGACTTGCTGGGCCATCGTATTTACAGCCCGGTGTCTCCCCTGGAACAAACCTTCCACGGAAGCAGGACTTCCTTCTGTCTAGCTCACTGCTGTTTCCCCAGCTCATGGAAAGAGGCCTATCACATAGTAGGCACTTAATAGATATTTGTCGATGGCGTGAACACCATGCTACATCTCCACATCGCCTGGAATGGCACAGTAGGTGCCAGGAAATGTTAGTTGACTGACTAGCTGACGCTCGGGTCCACGGGCTCAGGGGTTGGGGTGGGAAAGGGGGAGGGAGGGCAGGTCCCAAGGGTCTAGGGGAGAGACAAGCCAGACGTGGCGGGGCCCCCAGAACTCACCCTCCTCCCCATCCACGTCCACCAGCTGGTCCAGGAAGTCTCTCACACGTAAGATACTCTGCAGCAGGAAGGGGTGCAGGGGGGCCATCCACAGCTCCTTGCCCTGGCCCAGCTGTTGGCCCAGGTTCCCGATGCTCTGCACAGCCTGGAGCAAAGAAGCAGGGGATGCCAAGGTCAAGGTCACTGCAGGGGCGGAGGCCTCTGTAGACCCAGAGCAGAGTCCCAAAGTCCTGCTCCCACAGCAGTGTTCACAGAAGTCTCATAGCAGCACCTGCTCTGGGCAATATCTGTCCCTCTTTGTGGACAAACGTACACCCCCAGAGCCCTTATTATTCTGTTCCCTCCTGAGCCCAGCTTCCCACACCGGGATTGCCTGATCCTATCATGCATACCTGGAGCCCATCAGAACCTCAAAATATGGCCACCTGGCCAATTAAGGTCTAATTCATACTAAGGTGTAAAGGACTACTAGCCGGCTTCCCACTTTCCTCCTGGAAGAGTAGGTCTTTGTTTCAAAAGAGGAGATGGGTGTAATGGCTGCCTTCACCCTCGGGATGAGGCTAATGGTGACGTTTCAGACAGGTGTTTCAGGTCTCATTTGGGTGACCTGCAGGCCTGGCCTCCCCCTCTGTTCCCACCACTCAGCGCCCCAGGATGAGGCCTCCAGTGCCGGCACCTTGGCAAGCAGCAGCAGTGAGCGGCCAGTCTGGGGGTCTGCGTGCTGGTCCCGGAGGTCAAACAGCTTCGGGGTGAGGATGGCAGGGGCGAAGAATCGCAGGAAGAGAAAGCCGCTTATGGCCAGGTACTTGACGTCCTGCGAGAAACACAGCAGGTGAGAGGCCCCCTCACAGACTCATTTCCCACCCCCTCTCCCCCACCTCCCACCCTCGCTGTGGAAACCGAGGAAGTGACAGGGGAGATGGGTCAGAAGGCCATCCTGGTCTGCCCAGGCGGCCTCTCCTTTGGGGCCTCAGTGTTTCCATCTGGAAAAGGAAGTAAAAATACCAATTCTGCACAAGCAGATGTAGCCAAACTTCCTGAGTCTGCTAAGGTCCTGTCCTATGAAGGGAGCCTTGTGATTATTCCCATTTTACACATGAGGAAGCAGAAGCTCAGAGAGGTCAGTGGACCTGCCCAAGGTCACACAGCTGATGAGCAAAGGAGGCCGGATTCAATCTCAGATCTATGATTTACAGTGAATAGCAACAGGCCAGACACTTCCCCATACATTTGTTTTTTGTTGTTGTTGTTTGTTTTTTTAAAATATATTTTATTGATTTTTTACAGAGAGGAAGGGAGAGGGATAGAGTTAGAAACATCGATGAGAGAGAGAGAGATCAGCTGCCTCCTGCACATCCCCCACCGGGAATGTGCCCGCCACCAAGATACATGCCCTTGACTGGAACCGAACCCAGGACCCCTAAGTCCCCAGGCTGACGCTCGATCCACTGAGCCAAACCGGTTTCGGCCATTTCACCCCCGTTTTACAGAGGAGGCACTGAAGCCCAGAGAGGGAAGGCTACTTGCCCAAGGCCTCACAGGAGTAAGTGGCAGACCACGTCTGAGCCAGGCGGGATTTGAACTCCCTGCTCTCCACCACACTCTTACATTCCACACTAGCTACTGCGGAGCACGCACTCAGTCAGGAAGTAAGCCTGCCCTATCACATTCAGTCTTCAAACATCCCATGGGGTGGACACTATCCTCTCCTTTTTCTAGATGAGGAAACTGAGGCTCCGAGACTGTCCCGTGGGCACCCGCAGCCCCAGCCTCTGCCCTGTACAAACTGTAAAGCGAGGCCTGTCCATGCAAACCCCAGGCCTGGTCCCCCCCATAACCCCCCCACCCGCAGGTGAGGCTGGTTCCCCCAGCACAGCAGAGGGTGTGTCTCCATCTGGGTGCATCTGGCTCCCCCCAAGCCACTCCCCACTCGCCTCTCCTGCTCGGGCTATATTTAGCCGGAGAGTGTTCCAGAGTTTATTTAGGGGCTGTGTTCACACAGGAGACAATGCCCTCCCTGGTGGGTGCCAACCCCCTGGCCACAGTGAGCCCTGCCCGGGGCTGGGGGCCCGGAGCTGCCCCTCCCGCCCCCCCTCCTCTGGACCCTGACCTGCCCCCCCCCGTAATTTTTGCCTCGGCATCAGCATGTGACTTCCTCCTTCTGGAGGAGGAACAGGTGTCAGAGGCAGAGAAAGGGGCTCCCCTGACCCCATCCAGACTTGTGGGCTGAAAAAGTCCCTGCTTGGCCCAAGGCCTTTCCCCCTGTGGGGGTGAGAACTGGGGACACGGGTGTCACTGACATGGGCTCCACCCGCCAGGGTCAGACTGTCTGGGGAGCCCGCTTCCCTTCCTCCCGCCTCCCTGCCTGTGTCCCACTTAGCACCTCTGCCGGCAGCCCAGGCGAGAGCCCGGCGAAGTGGGGCGTAAAGCAAGCCGTGTCCCAGTTTGGAGGCCACTCCTCAGCCGGGACTGAAGGAGAGAAAGGAGACACCCCAGCTGGGAGTCTGGAGGCCAAAGCTCTTTACCCCTCCGGGCCTCAATTTCCCCATCCGTAAGCAGGAAGTGGGGAGCAACGTGGCATACATCAAGAGCTCTACACCCAGGCTCCAGGGATGGGCCAGGAGCATTTGGCGTGGCAGCCCAGGTTCTGTCTGCCCGCCTCGGTCCTGCCTCTCCACGGGAGCCTGGACCACTGCTGCCCTCCCAGCCCCGGCTCCCCACCTGCCCGATGGGAGCGCCGGCCCACCTTGTGCTCGTCCTGTGGGAAGCGCTCCTCCACACGCCGATGCAGTTGCTTGAAGGCGAGGCGCATGGCAGGCGGGCAGCGCCCCACGGAGCCCACGATGGCATCCACGATGGGCCCCAGGTAGCCCATCAGCAGCCCCAGGCTGGCCTCCCGCACATGCTCCTCGGAGGCTGTGCCCTTGAAGGAGAGCCTCCTGCGGGAGCAAACGGAGTGACTGTCACAGAGCCCAGCCGCTGCCCGCCCTCCACGGCCCCCACTGGCTCAGACAGCGCCCACCTTCCCACCCCACCTCCACAGCCTCCCCTCCTGCATTCCCACGGCTCCTCGCTGCTGCGTAAACACAGGCAGCTCATTCTTGTCTGGGAGCCTTCATGCGTGCTGTTCCCTCTGCCTGGGACATTCTTGTCCCCACATTCAGCTAAGATGTCACTCCCTCAAAGAGGCCACCCCCAGACCCTGAAAATGCATTTCAGCATGGACACGCCAGACACACGCTTCCACCCCAGGGCCTTTGCACATGCTATTGCCTTGCCTGCACATGACTTTCTCTCTCCCCTGCCTCAAGTGTTGGCTTTAATGTCCCCTTCCTGTGAGGCTGTCCCTGTAGCCACCCCTATGGAACCCCGCAAGCCTCTCCCCTGCTTCTGGCACTTCCCGCGACCCTCCCCAGCTTCATTTTCCTCCATAACACTGATCATCTGCAGGAAGCTTCTTCTTTAGTTTGTGATCTGTCTCCCCCAGAAGAGGGATTTGTGTCCATGTGTCCGTCCTCTGCTGTGAACTCAGTGTTCAGACTAAGCCCCGGTGCACGGTAGGTGCTCAACAATCATTTTGTTGAGTGGATGAGGGAGTAGCAGTTTTGTATCTGCAGTTATGTTGTTCCTTCCTTTCTTGTTCCCCTCCAGGTGAAGGGTCTGTGTTGCCCACTCTCAGACTGTGACCTCCGCAGAAGCCAGGCTGGGGTTTCCTGCCCCGCCCCCTTATGTCCTGGACCCGAGCAGCTAATGCCTCTGACCTTGTAGCATTTAATCCTAATGGCAACCTGAGGGACTAAGTAGCCCATTTAACAGATGAGGAAACTGAGGCTCAGAGAGGTCTCCTGGCAAACAGGGCAGAGTCTAGATTAGAACTCGGGACTGCCCCCTCGGGTTTGGCTACTGCCCTGCACTGCCCAGGTGCTGGATGCCCTGCTGCATCCTTGCCAGGTGTGCTGGGAAACGTCTCTGCTTTGGGGCTTCACAGACCGACCCTGCCCTTGTGCTCCGGGCCTGGGTTCAATCCCCGCTGTGCAACTTCTTCCTAACTGTGCAGCGCCAGGCAGGTGAGCTCCCCTCTCTGAGGCTGTTTCCTCACCTGCTCAAAGGGGTCCCGGTGCCTGCCTCCAGGGTGGTCAGAGGCTGTGGGCAGCACTTGCTGGGCAGAGCCCTAAATAAAGTAAGGCTCTCTCCTGTGCCCACCACAGTCCCCGATGGGCTGCCCAGCAACCAGCCTCATGGCCTGGCGGGAACACACCTGCCCACCCTGGCTGGAGTGGGGACCCCGGAAAGAGAAGAGGAGCCCACGGAGGCGTGGAGTGATCCAGCCACTGTCCAGCAGCCTCCAATCTCATCACGTGCTCCCGGGCCCACCTCTGCCCACAGGCCACGCAGGGCCCGCCTGCAATGCTAGAAATTAGAAGGCCCTTGCACTCGGGGAGCATCAGTTAACGCTGGGCTGTGCGTGCATAACTCAGTTCATCCTCACAGCCCCACAGGGGCGAGGTGACTTGCAGACCGGTGGTGGCAGAGCGGGGGTTTGAACCCAGGGGGCTCGGATTGCGAGTCCTGCCGGGAACCACTACACCAGGCAGCGTGAGGACTGAGCTGCCACAGCGGAGACTTTGAGATGGGAGGCAGGGCTGCGGGGAATGGGGGATGCGGTGAGGAGGGCGGGGGAGGTGAGAGGGGTTAGCAAGGGCACAGGCTCAGCCTGACAAGGCTCGGGACAAGGCGGCTGTCGGGGGTCAGGGAACCCCCTCAGCTCTGCTCACTTGGTGCGGCCCAGGTCCATCTTGCTTGGGTCCAGCTCGATGTACTTCTTCTCCTCAAAGACGCGGCTAATCACCGGCTTCAGGACCTCGTGCAGGTATGGCATGCCCACGAGCTGGGGGCAGGGGGCACCACATGGGGTGGGGCTGAGGGCGAGGCCGCGGCGGGCCCCTGAGCTAGGAGCAGGGGGCACATGCAGGAAGACGCTCCGAGCAAGGCCAAGGCATGCCCAAGGGCTGAGTGGGGGCACTTCCCAGCTGCCACTCGGGGTGAGAGGCCGGGCGCCTGCCACCAGCTCCCAGATCGCTGCCCACTGCCACCTGCAGCCCGCCAAGCTCCGGGGCAGGCAAACCCTGGAGGGAGGGGTGCCCTTGAGGCAGCTGCTGGGCCCCAGCCGGCCTTTGCCTACTCACCTTCATGAACTGCTCCATGGACTTGGATGCCAGGGAGTTGGAACGGAAAAGGGTGTTGGGGTCGGCTGGGAGGGCAAAAGGAAGTGTTTTCTGGGATTGGGGGGGAATGATCCACCTCACCCCACCCACCCAAGGTGGAGGTCAGGATGCTTCCAGCCTCAGGGATTGAGGAGACCCACAACATCAGTTTCATTCACAGTACCGAGGCCCCGGGTGGGTAAGCAATCTGCCTGCGGTCACACAGCTCAAGAGTAACAAAACCAGCTGCCTCCACACATGTGCATGCGTGCTCGTGCGTGCACACACACACACACACACACACACACACACACACACGAGCCCTGTCCTCTGCTTGAACACCCCGCTTAGTCCCCAAGTGACTCATCCTTGGGGCAGTGCTGTCCGGGGGTCCTGTGGGCAACTCACTGGTCCGCGCCAACTCACGCCGGGTGAGATAGTCCAGAAAGGGCCCGGCCAGACCCTGGCCAAGAAAGAGCTTCGCCAGCTTGGTGGCGAGGTCCTGGCGGCAGTCCCCCGAGGTCAGCTCCTCCAGCACAGCCAGGGGGCTGGAGACGTCCTCCTGGAAGGACAGGCGCAGGAGTGGCCGGGGCCTGGGACTCCGGAGCAGCTCAGACAGGTTTCCCTGAAGCAGGGCGGCCTGTGGCCCACGGCCAGCCCCTTCCCAGCCCCTCCCCAGCCCGAGTGCTTGCTTGTCTGCGCACTCACCTCTGCCGGCTGCAGCACGGACTCCATGAGCAGCTCCAGGAGTGGCCGGTAGCACGGGGAGGGCAGCACACGGTCCTCCTGGAGGCGCACCTTCAGCCGCAGGGCCCCCAGGCTCCCCCTGACCGGGTCAGAGCACATGTATGTACGGATGGAAGAATGCATGGGCCGGCGCAGAGATGGGCAGGGGAGAGCACAGGTAAGGAGCATGGATGGATGTTTGCAAAATAAGGTTAATGTGGATAGCTGTGAATAGGCATGGCCAAGTCTAAAGGGGTGTGAACAGATGTTGACAGGTCTAAACAGGCCTTGACAAGCACAGACAGTGTGAACAACGTGGCTGGTATAAACAAGTGTAGAGGAATGGACAGTGTGAACAGGTGTGGACAGGCGTGGGTTCTAATCACACATCAACAGGTATGAACTGACATGTTCGCAGGTGGCGGGTTAAAGGTGAACTCATTTGGACATGTGTAAACACAGTTGGGAGACATGCACAGGCATTTGTTAAATGAACAGTGCGCCATGGTGATGGTGTGTGGGCTGATGAGGACACCCATGAGGACCCGCCACGAGCTGAAGATGGTACCCAGCATGGTTCCCACATTTACCCAGAATCCTCCTCAGCTCTGGGGAAGGGCAGGAGACGGAACCAGCCGTTGGGTGGGTTCTGCTGCAGGACCTTCGGGGGAAACTCCACCTGAGCAGGGACACACAGAGCTTCAGCGGAGCCCTGCCCAGCCCCGCCCCGCCCTGGAAGAAGCACTCAGACTGCCCCCCCACCAAGGCGGGGTGGCACAGCCTGCCAGGGGCCACATCTTCCTCCCACTCTGTGTCCCATCAACACAACAGCAGTGACACTCCCTCCCTGAGTCCTAAATGATGAGTCCTGCCCGGGCATTGAGGCCTCCAGGGACATTTATTTGAGGAAACTGAGGCTCAGAGAGGTGGAGTGACTTGCTTCAGGTCACACAGCTGCTGAAGACAGTATGTCAGACTGGGTGTGTTTTCAACTCTGTTCAGGGACATCACTGCATCTATCACAAAGCTTAAAGACAGCCTGGAAGGCCTCCGAGCCCCAACCCCTTTTTAAAATACCTTTATAGAGATATCACTGTGCCCCATACAATTCACCTGTTTAAAGTGTATCACTTGAGTATCCAAGATGGCGGCATAGGTAAACACCTACACTGCTGCCTCGCACAACAATTTCAAAACTACAACTAAAAGACAGAACGGACATCATCCAGAACCACAGGAAAGCTTGCTGAGTGTAAGTTCTACAGCTAGAGGGAAGGAGAGGGGCTCACGGAGACCCAGAGGAGCTGCAAAAAGCTGAGGTACGGAGACGCGCGCGGAGAGAGCGGGTGGCAGAGAACCTGGCTGGCTTTCTCTGGCGGGAGAGAAATGGAGACTCTCAAAGGCATTGAACTCCTTATCTTACAACACTAAACCCCAGATCCAGCCGAAACTCATACGGGGGGAGTTTGGACTGTGAAAAGGGAGAGGTGCACGGAAATTTGGGGGAGTCGCAAAAGACCAAAGGACTGGTGGCGCGCACGGCACTGCGCACAGAACAGATTGCTGATTGTGCCGCTGGCTTTCGAGAGTGGGCGGGAGACAGACCCTCCCAACTGTGCCACTTCTGAGTCCACTAAGCCCCTGTTTTGGGCGAAACCCTGGGGACCTAGACTCGTGTGGTCCTGGCGCGCAGGGGAGCCGGAAAGGCAGCGGTCTAGAGGCACTGCGGGCGCTCGGGCACAGGGACCGCTCCAGCCATTACCCAGTCACATGAGACTCAGGGACCCGGGAGGGCGGGGCCCGACTGGAAGGCAAGGCGGTCCCTTAAGCCCTGAGACTCCACCCTCCCAAGCTCAACAGAGGGTTCTTAGGTTTTGCAAGTCTGGTATCATAAGGCTGAATCCAACACAGAAGTTTCCCCGACATAGTTAAAATGCTGAGACAAGGGAAGGGATCACAAACAAAAGAAGTGGAGGAAAAAAAAAATGACTGGATATAGAGTTCAAAACCACGCTTATAAGGTTTTTCAAGAATATGCTAGAAAAGTTGGATAAATTTAGTGAGACCCAAGAGGAGATGAAAAAGGACATACTAGAGACACTGACTGAAATAAAAAATATTATACAGAGTCCTAACAGCAGACTAGAGGATGGCAAGAATCAAGCCAAAAATTTGAAATATAAAGAAGCAGAAAACATTCAACTGGAAAAGCAAGAAGAGAAAAGAATCCAAAAATGTGAAGATAATGTAAGGAGCCTCTGGGACAGCTTCAAGCGTACCAACATCAGAATTGTGGGGGTGCCAGAAGAAGAGAGAGAGCAAGATACTGAAAACTTATTTAAAGAAATAATGACTGAAAACTTCCCACATCTGGTAAAAGAAATAGACTTACAAGTCCAGGAAGCACACAGAACCCCATATAAAAGGAATCCAAAGAGGACCACACCAAGACACATCATAATTAAAATACCAAGAGTAAAAGACAAAGAGAGAATATTAAAAGCAGCAAGAGAAAAACAGTTCATTACCTACAAGGGAGCACCCATATGACTATCAGCTGATTTCTCAACAGAAACGATGCAGGCCAGACGGGAGTGGCAAGAAATATTCAACGTGATGAATAGCAAGAACCTACAACCTAGAATAATCTATCCAGCAAAGCTATCATTCAGAATTGAAGGGCAGATAAAGAGCTTCACAGAGAAGAAAAAGCTAAAGGAGTTCATCAACTCCAAACCAGTATTATATGAAATGCTGAAAGGTACTCTTTTTGAAGAGGAAGAAGAAAAAGGTAAAAGCCAAAAAATTATGAACAACAAATACATATCTATCAACAAGTGAATCTAAAAATTAAGTGAATTAAAAATTTGATGAACAGAATAAACTGGTGAATATAATAGAATCAGGAGCACAGAAAGGGAGTAGACTGTTAATCTCAGGGGGACAAAAATCATAAAGCATCAAACAGACTGTGAAATTACAGCAGAAAGATTAAAGTTAGGTGAGGTAGATAAGAGATCAATCAAAGGACTTGTATGCATGAATATAAGCATAACCAATGATCACAGGAGGTTGGGGTATGCCTGGGAGGGAGGGGGGGCAATGGGGAGATATGTATAAAAAATTAATAAAAATTAATTTAAAAAAAGTGTATCACTCAATGGCTTTTAGTGTAGTCAGACTTGTGCTAACATCACTGCGAACTTCAGAACATTTCCTATGAGCCCCCCAAGAGCCTGTACCCATTAAAAGTCACTCCCAGCCCCTGACAACCACTAATCTATTTTAACTTCATAGATATATTCATCAATTCTAAACATTTCCTATAAATGAAATCACATCGCATGTGGAGTTTTTTTTTAGGCTGGCTTCTTTCATTTAGCATGTTTTGAAGATTCATCCATGTGGTAGCATCTGTCAGTACTTTGTTCCTTTTTAAGAATATTTTTTTGCCAAAACTGGTTTGGCTCAGTGGATAGAGTGTTGGCCTGCGGACTGAAAGTTCCCAGGTTCGATTCCGGTCAAGGGCATGTACCTTGGTTGCAAGCACATCCCCAGTAGGGGGCGTGCAGGAGGCAGCTGATCCATGTTTCTCTCTCATTGATGTTTCTAACTCTCTGTCCCTCTCCTTTCCTCTCTGTAAAAAATCAATAAAATACATTAAAGAAAATATTTTTTAATTGATTTCAGAGAGGAAGGGAGAGGGATTGAGAGAACAGAAATATCAATAATGAGAGAGAATCATTGATGGGCTGCCTCCTGCATGCTCCCTTTTGGGGATGGAACCTGCAACCCCGGGCGTGTGCTCTGACCAGGAATTGAACCATGACCTCCTGCTTCATAGCTCAAAGCTGAACCAGCCGGGTGGTACTCTGGTCCTTTATATGGCTGAATGATATTCCATTGTAGACTATAGCACCTTTGTTTATTTATTCGGCTGCTGATAGATATTTGGGTTACTTCCGCTTTGGCTGTTATGAACAATGCTGCTGTGAACATTCATGTACAAGTTTTTGTGTGGACATGTGTATATTTTCATTTCTTGGGTACAGACCTAGGAGTGGAATTGCTGGGTCACATTGTAACTCTATTTTTCAACCATTTCAGGCACTGCCAGCATTGCATGACCAAGCCTCCCTCTTATTTGCTCTAATCTTGCCTCCTTTTATATACCTGCACTGCTACCCAGAGGCAGGAACAATCCACCCATTGTACAGATGGGGAAACTGAGGTTCCAAGAAAAAGACCTTGACCCCAGTGCTTCCAGGAAGAGGAGGTAAAGGCTTAGATTCTGGAGTAAGAGAGGCCTGCACTCAGACCCCAGCTCTGCTACTTCTTAGTCATGTGACCATGGGAAAGCCACTAGCCTCTCTCAGTTTCCCCACCCCAGCCTTTTAGGGCGGGCTTGAGGGTAAATGATGTTATGCTGGAGAAGCGCGCAGCACAGGGCCAGCACGTGGGCATGCCAGCTACTCTCATTGTAGAATTAGGATGTGGGCCCACCCATGACCTTGGCAGCTTCCTGCACCTTTGAGAGCCTCAGTCTCCCCAAATGTACAATGAAGCAATAGGACTCCATTTCCCTGGACCCGGTGAGGCAGCCTTCACATTTACCCTTATGAGCCCCAGGGTGCCAGCCCATCTCCCCTTCCGTCCCCATTGGAGGCAGTGGGGAGCCATGGAGAGTGTTGGGGGGCGCTCACCATGCCCAAGAAGTCGTTCTTGCCCACCATATCCCAGTCCCAGAGCTCCACCCGCAGCGGGGAGCGGGCGCCTGGCATCTCCCGCAGCTCCAGCACCTCATCCCAGTGTGGGAAGCGAGTCTTCTTGATGGTCTGTGGGAAGAGGAGGGTGAAGAGAGAGCTGGCTGGGACACCCCCCCCTGCCCAATGCCCCACTCTTTCCCAGTCCCCTCCACCACTCACCGAAGTCTCCAAGCTCTGGCTGCCCCAAAATACGCGTGCAAATGGGTCAGATGTGCCGGAGATGTCTCGGGGGGCCAGGTCCCTGGGGACAGATGAGGACAGGAGTGGGGACCACAGGACCCTCAAGGGCCAAAACCCCAACTGGACCTTGGAAAATAGATTCAGGGTAGACCATTCAATGCCACTGGTTTCCAAGGTGATAAACTGCTCCATGGTAGGGACCCAGTGGGGAGCACCCCTCACCAGGCCCATCCTATTGACTAACGCTGCCTATGAGGAGGCACTAGTGATGCCCCTATTTTCCAGATGAGCAAACTGAGGCACGGAAAGCTCAAGTCCTGCATCACAAAGCCCAGCAGACAAAGGTGTCGTGGGGAGGGAGAAAGGAGCCACTGGATGGGAGACCAGAGGCCAGGACCCAGAGCCTGGCTCTGCGCTTCGTGGTCTGGGCGACACGGGAATGAACAGCCACCTCACCTCCTGAGCTTCAATTTCCTCATCTTGAAAACACGAGTAATAACAGACCTCAGGGGGCCAAGAGTAAATGAGAAGACGCATGGAAAGTCAGCACAGCAGCTGGCCACTGGTGAGGGCTCAGATCAGTCATTCATTCAACAAACACCATGCCCACACCTGCCGAGGACCCAAGAAAAGGATGACAAAGACCCCTGCCTCTGGTTGTCATGACAACCCAAAAGTCTCATCCCAATCAGCCTTCCCCACTCCTCCTTCCTGAGGTCCCCCAAATCTAGAGACACCCCCTCCCCCACACACAGAGGAGCTTCCTCCTGCTGCTCCTCTCCCACCCATGCTCAGCATCCAAAGCCTTCTTTGGTTTCCTAGGAGCCAGCCCCGTTGCTAAGCGACAGCAATCAGTCCCTTTCCTGTTGCAAGAATCCTGCCCTGCCTGTGGCTGGGGAGGAGGCCCTAGGCGAATAGCAGACCAGGAGTCCCTGTCCCATGCTGAGTCCTTTCTCCTGTCCCCTGAACCTCCCCGCCCCCCCCATGCCTCCTACTCCATCCAGACTCCAGGGATCCCCAGCTAGGGACAGACACCTGGAGGTGGTGGGAGAGACACAGAGAGGGCAAGAAAGGACTTAAAGTCACACAGCAAACTAGAAATTGAGATGCTCCCCAACCTTGGCAAGAATCAGCTTCAAAGGGAAGGTTGGGGGAGTAAGGTGTGGGAGGAAAAGGGCAGAAAGACAAGATGGGAGATAAGAGGAGAATGGGGGTGGTATTTAAGGAAGCAGAATAATGGGGGAGCTCAGAGAGAGAGAGAAAGGGAATTACAGAGGGATACGCAGGCAGGAGGAGTGAGGGCTGTCCCATGAGCTGGTGCCCCTGGAGGGTCACTGTGGGGTTTGCTGGTCCTGCATCTGTCTTCCTCCCATGTTTCCTCAGGGCAGGACCCTCCTCACTCCCAGCCCACATGATGTCTTCGGAGCTGATCCCTCCCTCCACTCAAGGAATGGGCTGTGACTCAGGCCCGACAAGTCAGTCAGTGTAATTGACTCAGAGATAGGCATGTGCCGCAGACTGAGCCAATAAGAAAGGCTTCCAAAACACTGGTTGGACATGGGAAGAGAGAGCAGCTCTTTTTCAGTGGGCTGCCAGGTTGTTAGGATGGCAGCTAAGGCTGCTGGGGCCAGCGTTGCCCCGTCCTGGGGAAAGACTTAGGATGAAGCTAACACAAAAGACAGCTGAGGAATCTGTGCCTACAGGGTCCTGGTGTCACCCTCTGAGCACCTGGATCTAGCCATGCCTGAAGCTACCTGTCACTCATATGAGACAGTCTGTATAAGTCCCTATGAACTGGGTGTTTACAGTTTGACTAATACATCTCCTCACTCATGTCTGGCCATCATGACTGTCTGGCCTTTGATTGCTGGTCCCTGCTCATTCTCAGATCACCGCTGCACCCACACCATGACCATACCTGGCTTTGAGCACATGGCAGCGAAGACAGCGGCCCCGCCCATCTTCCAGCATCTGCACAGCCAGGTAGATCTCACCTTGCACCTCCGCATCCGGGTCCACAGGGCTCAGGTTAATCCAGCTGTCAATTCCTGGAGGGCACAGGCGTTAGCATGTGTTAAGCGCCTACCAAGTACGCGGAGTTGTGTGTGTGAGACAATCTCTGTGAATTCACGTTTGTTTGGTCTCCTTCTGTGGGAAATGGAGCATGAGGATGCCCAACCCTGGACAGGAGAGGTTGCTCATCCTGGGCCTCTTCTGGGTCTCGGTCTGACGGGAAGTCTTAGGGTCAGTACCACCTGCCTTCACCCCAGCTCAGGATTTAGTCTGTGGACTGCAGATTAGATACTGGCATTGACTTTTCAGGGAACTCCTTCCTTATTCCCTCCCTATTGCTCACCGCTCCCTGTTAAGTTTTGCTGACGATTGGGGGAGGGGAGGAGAATACTGGGCAGTTTTCCTTCTTTACAGCAAGTCCAGCAATGTATTAGGAACCGCATCCAATTCAGGAGTCGCTGTCACATAGCAGGAGGGCCCTTCTGAAGGTGTAGTGCCCCGGGCTGTTGGAAATGGAAGTTCCACTTCACCTCCATCTCCACTCCAACCCCCAAGTGCAGGATGCGTCAGCTTCCTCTCGCTTGATTATTGCACCAACTCCAAATTGATCTCTCAGCTCTACTCCCGTCCCACTGTGCTCCAGTATCCGCAAAAGAGCACAGAAATCTGAAAATATCTCTAATCTCCCTTGTCAGTCTGTCCTCTTCTGATACGGCTCCACTCTCTCAAGGACTCTCCCTGGCTCCCAGGACCTCCAAAAAAAGGCCCTGCACCGGCACAGAGGGCCCTCTCCTATCACCTCCCTACACAACACGCCCTCTGGCCCCGCCCACACCTGGCCCTAGAAGAGAATCCTGGAGATGGGCCTTCCCCTCTTTGCCAAAGCAGTTTTCAGGCCCCACTCCTGCCCCTTCCTCCAGGAAGCCTTCTTTGACCACCTGCCCTCCTCCTCCGCACTGTCATACCAGGGGTGTTCCACATCCCGCCACCCCCACATTTCTGTCCTGTTTAAAGACAGAAACTGAAATAATTTTCCACGCAGGGCCCTGTGCTTCTCGTGCACTTGCTCTGCCGTCGCAGCGCCCACTCTGGGCGTGGCCGCCCCTCCAGTGGGGTTGGCTGGCCTGTGGTTGCTGGTGCCTGCTCAGTCTCAGATCACCGCCTACACGTGGCAGCGGCTGAGGGCCGGCGCCCCTCACCCACCTCGGGGGTCTGCAGCAATGGCCTCCCGGCTCAGCGAGATCTTGCCGATGATGTCGTCATGCCTGTGGGAAGGGGGCAGGGGAGGGTCCAGGTCAGGAAAGGGACAGACATCAGGGGTGGGTGGGTAGGTGGGTACTTTGCTTTGGGGTGTCCACCTCCCCTCAGATGCGCAGGCTTGGGTCCCAGCACACATACCCCACCGTGTCCTCGTCCAGCACATAGAAGGCCAGATGGTGGAAGTCCAGGGGCAGGTGCACCGTGTACTCCTCCCCCCAGAAGGGGCTTAGGCTCCGCCAGACAGTTGCCGTCCTGCAAAGGGGGGGCCAAGGGGCTTGGGGGACTTGGGCCACACAAGCCGCAGACACCTGGGCACCCAGTGCACATGTGCGGCACACACACACACTCCCACAGGGAAACAGACATTCATAGATACCACAAGGAAGCCAGACACACACACACACACACACACACACACACACACATGCAGCCTCAGAAACTTCTAGAAATACAAATCTTTGTGTTTCTACACACTGACACATGTAGACATGCACAAAGAAAATACACATGGTTACACAAACCCACAGACACACTCACATGCACAGCAGATGCACATATAGAATCACACAAGCACAGTAACTACTAACACATGATTCCATCCATCCATCCATCCATTCATTCCCTGGGTGCCAAGGCATATGGGTTCTGGGGGAATCAGAGGAAGAGATACCAAGGCCCATGCTCCCTCTGCGCCCCCTCAACAGCAGGCGTGCTCTCCTGAGTTCACAGCAAGAGTCCTATGCTGTGGTTAGTACCTGATTGGGTCTAGTGGGGGTTGGAGGGGTCCAGAAAGGCTTCCTGCAAGAGCTACTCAGGCAAAGTGGGGAGAGAGGATGAGGACAAGCATTCCCAATGGCTAGGACAGCACGTGCAAAGGCCCTGAGGCAGGGTCCCTAACTCTGCTGTGGTTCCCCCTGGCTTACTGAGGGCTCTGGCTTCTGCTGACTTAGTCTTTTTGGCCCCTCACACTCCTCCCTTTCCCACCAGCACCTTCCTGTTCTTCAAAAGATCAATTTTGACCTTTTGAGGAACAGGAGGGAGCCAGCAGGGACATCGTCAAGTCCAAGGGGAAGGTGCGGGCCAGCGGGGGCTTGGTGGGGAGAAGATCAATTTTGAAGAACAGGAAAGTGCTGGTTGGAAAGAGGAGTGTGAGGGGCCAAGAAGACTAAGTCCGCAGGAGCCAGCGCCCTCAGTAAGCCAGGGGAACCATGGCAGCTTTGGGGACCAAAACAAGCTCAGGCACAGGCACACACAGAGCATCTTCACCCGGCACCCCTGCAGACCCACTTCCCTTTACCCAACAGAGAACAAAGAGCCTCCGCGCTCAGTGAAGACACACCCAAACGTATGGCTGCGAATTTGGCTCGCACACCTGCCACTCCCATGCTTCCTTTACGCGCTCCCCCCCAGAGCGCGAGTGCCAACGCACCCATCCATGCACCACGCTCTGCCTGCTAGCCCAGGCCCCCCATCAGTGGGACACGTTTTCCCCTAACCCTGCCCTTTCCCAGCTGGAAGTCCCTCCCAGCGCCTGAGGGGGGATGCTCCTTGGAGTCCAGAAAACAGGGGGAAGGGGGTTATGAAGGGGGGGAGGGGAGAGAGGGGCAGCAGCCTGCTGTGACAGAGAACATCGGCCTGTGGGTTTGTGGGTAAGGGGGCAGCGTGAGCACAGAGGGAAGGAGGGAAGGGGTCAGCTGAGTGCTGTAGGCTGACCTTCCCCCATATGGGCTCCCTGCCCCCAGCTCCCAGTCCATCTGGACCGGAACCACGCCAGCAGCATCCTGAATCCTGCTGTCTCCATAGGAACCGCGGCCTCAGCCATCCACCCACCCACACCCCTCAGGCCTGCGGGGGCTGAGAGCTGTCCCTTGATTGGCCTGTGGGGGGTGGGAACCAAGCAAGACCCAGCACAATGTCCCCCCTGCCCAGACTCGCTCACACATCAAACACCCTCACACCCTCGCATTGTTCACATTGGTGCCCGTGGACCCAAATAAGCAGGCATGGTGTGCACGTGTGTACCGGGCAGCCCGTGTATGTGGGCACACACGCACACAGACCACACACTGCTACACAGAGTGCGCCTGCATTCCCACAGGGACACGTATATCTGGACACCAGCCCTCCCACGCCACCATGGGCACTCAGGCAGGCCGGCTGGGCGCAGGCGCACACACACACCAGGTGCCCGCAGCACCCAGCAAGCAGGCCCGGAACCAGCCAGCCCAGCCAAGCGTGAGATGCCCGCCCCCAGGGAGGCCACCATGGGAGGCACAGGCTGGCAGCCGCTGAGTCAGCCCCGGGAGCCAGCAGGGACATGGTCAAGTCCAGGGGGAAGGTGCGGGCCAGCTGGGGCCGGGCAGGGAGAGGAGCTGTTGGGGGCACAAAGCACGCACCTCAGGCCGCAAGGCCGCCGCTGGCGTGAGCATCACCCTCCCTGGCCCCTCTTTTCCTGGTGGGTCCTCGTGCCTGTTCTCCCCAGGGCTAGAAGGACCCCCTCCCCCACCCCTGCCCTGCTCGCCTCGCCCCAGCCCGGCCTCCACGCCTCACCTGGCCACCACCTCGTCGTCCACTTTCACTATGCAGTAGGGGTCACTGCTCCCAGACCTGCGGAAGGAGGAGGTTGAGAGGGCAGTCATGGGCGGGGACCCCAATCCACCCTCCTGTTACAGGAGGGTGCAACTGAGGCCAGAGAGGGGAGGGGACCTGCCCAGGGTCACACAGCAAGTCCACTACAAGGCTGGGACCAGCAGGATGTCATGGCTGCTCGGCCTGCCCACTCCGACCCACAGAAATAGAACACCGAGGCACTAAGCGAGGAAGTGCAGAGGCCCTGCCCCAGGAAGTCCAAGGCCAGTGCGTGCGGGGGAGTCACACCTGCTTCCCCACCTGCTGCTTGCGGGACCCTGGCCAGCCCCCGCCTGTGTGGCCCTCGTGCCTCTGCCCTAGGAATCAGGAAGACCATGCACATACACCCCCTGAGGCAGAGGAGAAATTTCCATGAGGTGCAGGCAGCCCAGGTGCCCCCAGAGCCCCGGTGATGAGCTTGGCCTCTCTGGCCTTTCATGGCAGTGGGTTCCCTGGGCAGGGGGCACAGGTGGCTCGGCTGTCAGCAGGGATGGGCCTCAGCCGCTCCCACTGCAGACAGACCAGGCACCCAGACCTCAAGCGTCCACCAGCCCACCTGTCAGTCAGGGTCCACACCCAGGTCCAGAGGGCTCAGCGCACAAGCTCTTAACCAAGGCTGCCGCCAGCCCAAATGGCCCTCCCTCCATGCCCGGCCCCCACCCTCTCTCTCTGCCACCTCCTCTCAGTGCCGCTGGTCACCGATCCACAGATGCCTCAGGATTCCAAGGAGCAGGGACGTTGGCACTGGGAGCTGGCTCCAACCTGAGGCTTGTCTGCTGGCTGAGCCCTCCCTGTGTCCCCAGTTTCCTCTAGGGATACCCCCCTCCTCCCCCTGCCTCACCCTTTTGCTGGGCGCTCCAGTGCGTTCATTCCTCCATCTGGTCCCCCGCCCTGAACACCTCAGACTGGCCTGTGTCTCTGTTCCTCTCTAGGTTCTCCCCGCTGATCCCCTTCCATGGAGTGCCCTGGGCCTCAGTTTCCCCACCTGGCTCCACCCCCCTGAATGCCCGAGGCTGGGTAACCCCCACATCTCATTTCTCTCTCTCTCTGGGTCCTCTAATCCTGAGCTTCTTTAAAGCAGGCTCCCGTTCCTCAGTTTCCCCAGCTGCGGATGTGGGCTGGATTCTCACCAGCAAAGGGCTGGGAGACACGCCCCCTCCCGTGAACCCCGCCTGACCCCTGGCCCCTCATGGGAGCCGAGCTCACACTTCAGCAGCAGTGCAGGGCTCTGACGCACAGGGGCCTTATCAGGCTCCTATCTGGTCGGGGCAACGGCGGGAGGGGGCTGCCCTCTCTGGAGCCCGGCCATGGCCAGCTGGCCGCTGCCCCGCCCCAGCGTGGGAGACAGCCCTGCGGCCGCGCCTGCCCCGCGTGTGTGCCTGGGAGCGCTCAGGCTTCATATCCCGCTGTGTGGCCTCAGGCCGGTGGCTTTGCCCCTCTGGGCCTCCGTTTCCCCATTTGTAAAACAGAAGCGCTAACAGAAGCGTCCCTAGTCAGCCCTCGGGACTATATAGACAGCGATTATATTTATTATTTTTGTTGTTGTTAATCCTCCCATTGATTTTTAGAAAGCGTGGAAGGGAGGGAGGGGAGAGAGAGAAACATTGATGTGAGACACACATGGACGGCTTCCCCACATGTGCTGGGACCAGGGCCGGGGGTCAAACTGCAACCCTGTGTCCTGGACCAGGAGTCAAACCCTCGACCCTTCAGTGCACAGGTCGGTGCTCTAACCACTGAGCTGCTGGCCAGGGCACAGCAGCTATGATCAGTGATTGCAGTGACTCTAAAGTCATCTGCTGAGTCTTCCTCTTACGCCCAGTCTGGACGCTGCCCTAAAATCTGGGGAGGCTTCCGGAAGAATTCAGCCTTTTCCTTAGGAGAGGAACGAGAGAACACATCCTAGCTGCGTCTCCATAGGCCAGGACAGTGGTTCTCAACCTTCCTAATGCCACGACCCTTTAATGCAGTTCTCATGCTGTAGTAATGAAAATAATTTTATGGTTGGGGGTCACCACAACATGAGGAACTGCATTAAAGGGACGTGTCATTAGGAAGGTTGAGAACCACTGGGCCAGGAGATCGCAGCATGCTCTGAGGAGAGTGCCTGTGAAGAAGGGAGCCAACAGCTAGGGAAACTGAGGCAGGGCGGCCAGATCCCCACCTGGGGCCTCGTGACTCCCCACGCTTGCCCGAGGGCGTGGCCGGGGCCCAGGAACATGGGGAGGAGGGTGGCATGGGAGCCACACGGGACGCAGCTCCCTCCCCGCAGGCAGATGGCGCTCCCTCAGGGCCCTCGCAGGCCTCCATCCGCCTCCAGGCCCCTCTCCTGCTTCACTGCCCCAACCCTTCCAGGGTCTCTCTTCTCGGGCTCGGGGAGGACATCTCAGAGAGAGGGAGGCAGGGGCTTGTCCAGCTGCCACATTCACACAGCGAGCCCTCAGCCTCCTCCGTGGGTTGCAGAGCTGTGCTGATTGGGGGTGGCTGAGGAGGATGGGGGAGCTCTAAGCAGCGCCCCCCTAGACTCAGCTGCAGTGTTGGGGAGGGGGCAGGTGGTGGAGCCGAAGGCAGGGTACTCCTTGCTGGGGGAGGCGGGCAGAGCAAAGGCTCAGAACCCAGGTTCCAGCTCCCCTGGCCGCGGGGTCATCCTAGCTGGCCCTCCACCTCCCTGGCCAGGGCTCCCATTGCACAGATGGGAGATGGAGACCCAGAGAGAACCAGGCTCAAGGTCAAACAGCCAAGTCCTGCCAAGGATCCCAGACCTACTCCAGGTGCTGACACCCTCAGAACCCTCTCTGGGCTCCAGGCCAAGCAGGAGGGGGACCCCTCCCACCATTCTGCTGATCCGGCAACTGCTGACTCAGGGGAGCCGAGCCAAGGCCTGGTACCAGGGCCCGAGGTTCTCCAGACCCATCACACCTGGTGGGGAGGGGGCTGTGGAGGGGAGGGTTAGCTCCTCAAGCCGCTCAACATGCAGGGAGGGCCCACACTCGCCGGGAGCTACTGGCTGGGGAGCCCGGGGCTCTGGGTCAAAAGCACCCCAGTTTCCCCAAGGCTGGCGGGCTGGCCATCTGGTGACACTCTGCAAATCCAAACCCCAGATGCACACAGAGGAATGCTGGGCCACATGGAGCCCCCGCCTTTTGTTGATAGGAGCCAACCCAAGCCTGGAGTGACACCTCCCTATCTCCTTTCCCATCCCTATCCCAACCCCTCCCCATCCCCATCCTCATCACCATCCCCATTCCCCTCTGCCTCCCATCACCATCCCCTTCCCCTTCTTCTTCCCCATCCCCATCCCCTTCTCCTTCCCCTTCCCTTTCCTCTTCTTCCCTATCCCCATCCCCATCCCCATCCCCATCCCATCCCCATCCCACCCCATCCCAACCCATCCCATTCCCCTCTCCCTCCCATCCCCATCCCATCCCCATCCCCATCCCATTCCCCTCTCCCTCCCATCCCCATCCCATCCCCATCTCCAGCTGCGACAGAATCCGCTCCAATCTCCGGCTGACTCTCTGTAAGACCCTTTAGTACACCCCAGGATCAAAGACATCCACCCTTGGGGGGCAGGGCGGGCATCTGGGCACGGGGCAGCGATGGGCACGGGGCCTCTCACCCGGTGCAGAATCTGCCTCAACACCGGGTCTTAGCGTCTTAGACAGGAACCCATGCCAACCCTCCCTCCCTGGCACGCGGAATGGGCGACCCCACCCCAGCCGGTGCCCGCACGCCCCTCGCTCCGGGCGTACTCACACGTCCTTGGCGGGCAGCGCCCGGCCCTCCACCACGCGGACATTCAGGGAGCTGATCTTGGCCATGGCGTCCAACCCCAAACTTTCGGGGCGGGAGGGCGCCCAGGTTCCGAGGCTGGACCGCGGAGAAGGGGGGTGGCAGAGAAAAGAACCTACATGTCACCAGCGGCAAGCCTGCGCCCGGTGCCGGGGTCCCAGCGCCCCTGTCCGAGACGCGGGGGGCTGGCGGGAGGTTTGGGGCGGAGAAAGGACGGGGTCCTGGGAGGGGCGCCGCCCCCGCCCCCGCGGACGCCACAGGTAGGATCCGCGCGCGGAGCAGGTGGAGCGCGCAGGGAGCGCCGCCGGCTCTCGCCTCCCGGTCCGGAGCTCCCGGTGGGCGGGCAGGGCGGAAGGGGGCGGCCCAGGCCCTCCCCGCAAGCCCGCCTCCCTCCGGTCCCCGCCGGCCTCCGGGCCCCCCGCGCGCTCCCTGCCGGCGCCCCAGCCGAGCGCCGCGGAGACACCGGGCGCACGGGGCTGGGGCTGCCGGTGGGCGTGGCCACGGCCGTGATGGGCGTGGCCAGTGGTTCCTGGTGAGTTGGCATCGGGCTCAGAAAACGCAGGGTGTCCCCTGCCTGTCCGCCCTGCAGCACCTTCCCGTCTCCTCGGCCCTCCCCTCCTACCGTCCCGGCGCCGCCTCCCGGCCCAGCCCCCACCCCCACCCCCGGCCCTGTCCGGGGCAGTATCCGCCTCTCCGGGGGGGTCGCAAGAGAGAGTCGCACACTCCCTGGGGGTCCGTTAGATTCCCCGGGAGGGGCCTCAGTATCCCCTGCTATCGCTCCGTTTCCAATTAAACCCAGACTGTGCGGGCCGCCGCACCCACGTCACCGGCTGGCGCTGCGGGGGAGGACGCGCTGCCGGGGTGGGGGGTGGGGAGGGTGGGGGTGGGGAGGGCGGGGGCGGGGCACGGCCGGGCTGCGGTGATGATAAAAGTCGTTCACAATGTTTGAACACCTCCCTGTGTGCCAGGCACCGCTCTGAGCCGTGGCGGGTTTATCCCATCGTCGTCTTCGCGGTGCTCTCTGCGCTGCAGAGTCTTGTCCCGTTACCCCCATTTTGTGGATAAAGAAACGGAGGTTCAGAGGGATGAAACCACGGCAGACAGGTGCCAGTCAGTCGTGGGTTGGCCTTTCTGGATGTGAATCTGACGCCGGCCACTTACTTGGTCGCTGGGAGGTGTTGGGCGGGTGGACCTGTCTGTGCCCTGGTTTGGTTTGCTCATCTTTCCGAGGGAACGGGGTAGCTCGCTCGCAGGGTTTGGGGAGCATTCGAGGAGATGAAGCAGAGACAGGTCTCCCAACAGGAACAGCCGCAGGAGCTTGGAAAGCTTAAAAAGGTGGTTGATGTTATTATGATTGTTCTTCAAGGCATAGCTCAAAGGTCACCTCTCCTGGGGCGTCTTCCAGGATTTCCTCCACAGGCAGATATTTTTATCTGCTCGTGCAGCTCCGGGTTTGTCCATTTATTCAAGTTTTGAAGGAGATAATGTGAAGGGAAGGGCCTGTCCAGGGCAGGTACTTACACACACCATTTCTCCCCGTGAGTTTCATTGTTTACCTGCTTAAGAGCTCTTAGAAGGGCTGGTGCCCAGCCTGAGTCACTCAGGTCAGCCTCGGGCTGGGCACCGGTGGGAAGTCCCCTGCTGAAGGAGTGTGGGCACACCCAGACCTGCGGGACCGGGAGGGCTGCCCAGCCAGTGATCTGCCGCCCCGTCTCCCTCCTCGACCCCCACCCAGCCACTCTCATTAGGGGTTCAGATCCCTGGAATTTTCTCCCCGGTTGGCCACTGACTGGTGAGTCCTCCAACTTCCAAAACCTGGGCAATGGGTCTAGCAGGACTGGCCCCAAGCCTTAGAAGTATTGTGACATCCTTCAGATGGGGGTGAGGGATGATCCAGGGTTGAATTCAGAACAGTGGTAGCTCCAAGGGAGTTGTTAAAACATCCCCCCTAATCGTTACCAGTCACCCTAGATCCTCACCAGGGGGAAATTGTACTGGCTTCAAGACAGGTGTTCAGGCCTTCCGCCCCCCGCCTCAGCGGGAGCTTTTGGCTGAAGCTTTGTCTTTTGAGATCTTGCAGAGACCCAGGGACGCTACCCAGCCCCTGGCGACCCCGGTGGAGCCTGGGGGCCTAGTTCTGGGGCCACCTGGGAAGCCAGCCAAGCCGCCAGCACCATGCCCGCCTGCCTTCCGGAGCTGAGCAGGAAGTCACGTTCCCTGGGGGGAGGGTTACAGAGGTCATGGACTGCGCCAGCCAGGTCTCTAGGGAGTCAGCTCTGTCACCTGCCCAATATCTGGTGTCTGACCCTGCCGTTCCCCTGGGGCTGTGGCCAGAGTCCCCAAAGTTTTCAAATGGCCTGGCCATTTCCTGTTGTTGTGAGAAGCTTTGACCCCAAACTGGCAGAAGGTTTCAGGTCTCCTGGAACAGCCTCTGTCAAGGGACCAAAGAGGGAAAGGTGGCCCGAGCGGGCATGGGACCTGCTGGCCACCCAGCTAGAAGAGCCGAGGGCAGGCTCCTGAGCACCCGGCCCGGCTCTCAGTGGGAGGGGTCTCACCTTTCTCAGGGGACTGCTGTTGAGAAGTGATTAAGACGGTGGTATAAGGCACCTGGCTTCCTTCCTGGCACACAGTAGTTGCTCAATAAATGGCCAGCCTCCTCCCATTCCTCCTCTGCTAAGATCCGTACAGACAAAGCCACGATCGCCGCCGCCTCCGCACACAGTCCAGCACCAGGCAGTGCCCACAGCAGGTGCCACGTAAACCTTACTCAGGAGGCGGCGCTCGGCTCGGGGTTTGAGAGCAGAGGTGTTAGCATCCAGCCAGTCTCGGACTGAATCCTGGCACCTGCGCTTCAGAGCTCGATGTTCTTAGGCAAGTGAGTCATCCTCTCCGTGCCTCAGTTTCCTCATCTGTAAACAGGGGGTAATAGCACCCACCTCGTAGGCTGGGTGTGAGTAGGCGGTGAAGTAAATGTCAGAGTTTGACAGAGCCTGGCATACAGCAGGCGCTCAGTAAGTGTCATGGCCATGGCGTGATGTTCTGAACCCACTGCGGTGCCTGACACGGAGCCCCCTCGGTGGCTGAGCTCTGAGGCTGGGCAGAGCGCCAGGCCCAGCCCCCAATTCCAGGGGCGGAAGGCGCAGCCACGCTGCAGCGGCTGGGGCGGCTCCGAATCGCTGAGCTGTGGGAATCTGCGAGTTTGCGTCCAGCTGGGAAATCTGATGACAGATCCCAAGATAGGGTTCCTGCCACCCTGATGGGCCCACTGCCCAGGACTGAGCCCGCGCTTCGCCTGAGATGCTGGGCCTGGGGCCCCGATTGCTCACGGGCACGGAGCACAGAGGGCTTCGCAGGCCAGAGCAGGGACCAGGCCAAGCTGCGCGGAGTCGCTCCCCGGGGCTGTGAGAGCTGCTGCCCCCGCCTCGCAGCTCCTCGTTCAGCAACGCTGCCTCAGGGACTAACCATCCGCCCTGGAGGAAGAACGCCGCATGTGTATTTGGAGAGTCACTTTAACAACACGCCATGGGCACGAGGTTTCCTGGCCACGTGGCCACTAGACACCACTTCTGCATTCAACGCCCTTAAGATTTCCCTCGGCTCCCCACACCGCAGCCACACTGCCTTCTTCCAGAGAGTTCCTTCTGTCAGAAATGCCTTCCCATTCCTTTTCCTGCCTATTTCCTTGTTTAAGTCCTGTAGACACTACTGAATAAAGACCAAGAAGGGTGGCGTGAAAGAAAGTAAAAATGATGCAACAGCAAGGTGATGGAATACTATACAGCTGTCAAAAAGGCTGTTCTTAAAGACTAATGACGGGGAAATGCAAAAAAAAGTACAAATGCCACATAAGTAGTGGGGAAAACACAGTACATACGGCCATCGGCATGCCCTGATCCTGGTGCATGAGTATATTTATATATAAAATATTCTTTCTTATTCACCAAATATGCTTTTTTAAAAAATATATATACTTATTTATTGATTTCAGAGAGCAAGGGAGAGGGAGAGAGAGCTAGAAACATCAATGATGAGAGAGAATCATTGATTGGCTGCCTCCTGCATGCCCCCTCCTGGGGATGGAGCCCACAGCCCAGGCTTGTGCCCTGACCAGGAATCGAACCAGGGATCCGTCAGTCTGCAGACGAGCGCTCTATCCACTGAGCTAAGCCAGCTGGGACATCACATGTGTTTTGCGCACCTCCTCTGTTGTAGGGGCTACAGGGAGGCAGAGGCCAGCCCTGCTCTGCGGAGGAAACAGATAGAGTAACATGGAAAGGAGCACACTCCGCAGGAAGTGGGGAGGGGTGCGGAGATGCGGGGACACCGGGCGTGTGCTTCTTTTAAATCGAAAAGGAGCACACGGCTCCCTCTGGTTTCTGAGGACACACGGCTCTTGCCTTGTAGCTGGCTCCCAGCCTCCGGCAGCCCTGGCTGGTGGCGGGAAGGCAGCACGATCGCCCCCACCCCTGCCCACTGGCAGCCCCGCTCTGCGACCTTGATCTCCCGTCCCCGTGTTTTCGTGGTGATTTACACGCTCCTCTTATCTCCTAAATGTCAGGGACAATGTCTGATTCATGCCGCGCCTCCCACACCGCCTGGCACCCAGGGAAGATTCAACACACACTCCGCCGGGCTAAATAGGACCAGTTCCCCTCCAGGGCTGGAACCGGAATGTGACAGGAGTCGTGTTGTTTTTACTTCCTTCCTTTCCCCCACGGTGCCTAGGATCCAGCTCCATCGTCGCCAGCCTGCCACCCGCCCCGCTCCATCTTCGCCCCAAACCAGCAGGCAGACTCCCCCCCTGACTCCGCGGACCCGTTCCTCCCGAGACCTCAGTTTCCCCTCCTGGAAAGTGGCAAGAGGGGTGTCAGGCAGACAAGCCCCGGCCCAGGTCGGGGGTAAGACCTGTGTTCTTTGTCCTGGGAACACAAAGCCCCATTTGTGACTGCTGGGCACGAAGCTGGGCAGGGAGCCACGTGGGACAGGAGGCGGCGGTGGGAGGAGTGGGCAGGGTTTCCAAACCCCCTCCCGCAGGCTGGCTGCCAGGAAGCAGGCGGCAAAGCCCTCCTCCCCAGCCGCCTGAACCAAGGTGTCTATCCGTCCACGCCCTGCTTCCTCCTTCCTCAACCCCAGTCCCCAAGTCCCCCGCCCCCCTCTGCACACACACGCACCCCTGCCTTGGAATGGAGAAACAGGAAGGGGGAAGCCACGGAAGCCGAGACCTGGGGGCGGGGTGGGGAGAGTGGACATTTCCAGAGCTTGTGGGTTTGTGGCCAAGGGCAAGGCCGACGGAGTTGTGTCCTCCTGTCCTTCTGCGGTTCAGCCGCCCCCTCGCCCCCCCCCAGCCCATTCTCCAGGACAGGAGGACAGAGACAGGGGGGAGGCTGGGACCTCGGCCTCCTCAGTGTGGCAGGGGAGCACCAACAGGACTTGGGAGTGGCATCCCACTCAACAGAGAGGAATGCTGAGGCCTGAGGTGGGAATTGGGGGCCAGGTGGAAGCCCAAGAGAGGACTTCCCCCTGGCTCTGGCCTTGCCCTCCTTTTTATTCGGGGCTGGAATACACCCATAGCCCTTAGGCAGGCAATTCCAGGAATAGCTCGAGGATAGCCCATCAGCAAGGGTTGAGTAAGACTGAAAGGTAGAAGCTGCTTCAGCTCCCTTTGTCTCCACCAGACAGTGCGTGTCTGGCTTTGACCCTTGCCCGAGCCTCAAGGTTGACCAGCCTTTCGGTTCTTTGTCCACACCTCTGCTAGTGAAGGCAATGGGCAGCTTCCAACAGCCTTACCTGAGGACATTTTTCCACTGAGTTTTCGGGAGAGTAGAAGAAAGAGGGAAAGACAGAGAGAAACATCAATGTGAGAAAAACTCATCGACTGGTTGCCTCCTGCACGAGTTTTGACCAGAGCCTTTCTTCTGTGCTGTGAACAGTCCCTGAGCAGGGATGGGGGAGTGACCTCTATAGAAATGAACGCCAGGTCCATTGCTTCTCAGCTGCATATCCTTGGAGGAGTCACCTGACTCCTTCATCTGTCACTGGTAGCACAGGTGTGGCCACTTCTTGGCCCTATCCAGGCCTGACCTCCCCCATCATCCTTTAATTCTGCCCACCAACCCAGAGACCTTTGTTCTCTTCTAGGAGGGCCCATGCTCCTGCCTCAGGGCCTTTGCACATGCTGTTTTCTCTCCTTGGCATACTGCCCCCTCCTCTAATCACCCTTCCTCCCCCTTCGGGTCTGGGTTACGTGTCGCTTCCTTAGGAGGTCTTCCTGCCCCCTACTCTAGACCTCCCCTCACCCTATCAGAGCGTGATGACACATTTGCAAGACTATTGAATTCACTTGGCCATCCCATTAGCCTGCAAGCCCCATGATGGTGGGTCTTATCCGCTACTGCTTCCTCACATAGTATCTGGTACATAGTAGGTGCTCAATAAACATTTGCAAAAGTACAGTACACCTCTAAAACAATAGACATCGAGAAAGGAAGGATGCATACTGGCTTCGAGATGATGGCATCTTTGGGGCGGGGTGGGTGGGAATGGGCCTGAGGAAGGAAAGACCCAAGAAGGGCTCACCTATATCCGCAGTTGTGGTTAAGAAGGTGACCCTACACCCAGGCGGCCTGAGTTCAAATGCCATCTTGGATTTGAGACCAAAAGCACAATCCATCAAGGAAACGGTGGCAAATCGCACTCATCAAATTGCAAAACGTTGCTTTCTGAAAGATTATGTACAAAGGATGAAAAGAGAGGCTCCGCCTCAGGGGATACATATCCGACAGCGGCTCACCTGGAGCACAGAGACATAGATCTAGTATGCAGGGAGAAGTCGCAGCACTCAGCCCTGGGAAGGAGAACAGTCCCCTTAGAACACAGGCGACAGACACGGGCAGGTATTTGGCTGAGGAGGATATACGGATGGCAAACAGGCATCTGAGACGGTGTTCATCATCCTTGGCCATTGGAGAAATTAAATACCACAACACACATATCAGAATGTCTAAAAAAGGGGGCGGGGGGAGGGTAACGGTGAGGATGTAGAAAACCTAGATCACTCACTCATTGCTGGTTGGGATATAAAATGTCTCCGCCTCTCTAGAAAGGAATATGCAGTTTCTTTAAAAACAAAACTAAAAGTAAACATGCATTTCCCAGAGGACACAGAGGGTATGTTCTTGGGCATCTGCTATGCCCGAGAAATGATAACTTCTGTTCATACAAAATCCAGGACCTGACTCTTCAGAGTCGCTTTATTCATCACAGCCCCCAAAAGATCCTTGCACCTGAAAGGTTGAACAAACACTGCCCATTCCCACTATGGAATGCTACATAGTAATCAAAAAGAACAAACATGGCCAAAACTGGTTTGGCTCAGTGGATAGAGCGTCGGCCTACGGACTGAAAGGTCCCAGGTTCCATTCCAGTCAAGGGCATGTATCTTGGTTGCAGGCACATTCCCAGTGGGAGGTGTGCAGGAGGCGACTGATCGATGTCTCTCTCTCATCGATGTTTCTAACTTTCTATCCCTCTCCCTTCCTCTCTGTAAAAAAATCAATAAAATATATTTAAAAAAATAAAAAAAGAACAAACATGGATGCGTGTAGCAATGAGGATGGCTCTCAAGGGGATCAGCTGAGTGAAAAAAGCCACTAGCTTGGCTCAGCAGATAGACCACCAGCCTGCGGACTAAAGGTCCCAGATTCAATTCCGGTCTCATGCCCAGGTTGTGGGTTCAATTCCCAGTAGGGGGTGTGCAGGAGACAGCCAATCAATGATTCTCTCTCATCATGGATGTTTCCATCTCTCTCTTCCTCTCTGAAATCAATAAAGGTAAATATTTTTAAAAGTCACTCTCAAGAGGTCACGTGCTGTATGGTTCCAATTATATAACCTCCCTGATGTGAGCAAGCCGCACCGAGAACAGATGAACGGGTGCCAGTGGTTAGGGAGGCGGGCGGGAGGGGCCTTTGAGGTGAATTGTATCTGGACCGTGGCGACCGCCAGCGTCCACATGAGATAAAACTGCATAGGACCGAATACACAGTCGTACAAATGAAATCTGAGTAAGGTCAGGGGATTCTCAATGCCAATTTCCTGGTTGTGACAGTGCATCGTCATGCGAGAAGTCACCATGGGGGACACTGGGTGAAGGGATATGGCACCTCTTTGTATTATTTTTTTAAACGGCAGTTGAATCTACAACAACCTCAGAATCAATAGATAGCTACACACCTCTCAGAATGACTTTTTACAAACAACTGGCAGCCCAACCAGCATGGATCAGTGGTTAAGTATCGACCTGTGAACCAGGAAGTCACGGTTTGATTCCTGGTCAGGGCACATGCCCGAGTTGTGGGCTTGATCTCCAGTGTGGGGTGTGCAGGAGGCAGCCAATTGCTGATTCTCTCTCATCATTGATGTGTCTATCCCCATTTCTCTCTGAAATCAATAAAAAAATATTTTTTTAAAAAACTGGCAATACTAACTCCTGGCGAAGCTATGGAGCAATCAGACCTCTCATGCATTGCTACTGTGGATATCAAAATGATAAGGCACACTGCAAATCAGTTTACAGAATTTTATACAGTTGAACGAACACTTGTCACATGACCCAATGAAGGCTTATGTTCACACACACACACACACAAAAAAAAAAAAATGCACAGAAGTACTATCTTTATACCATAATTGCCGAGAACTAGACCTAACCCAACTGGAAGGTGAGTAGACAAACCATACAGTGAAATACTACTCGGCAGTGAAAAAGCCGTGCCTTGCTGATACACACACCACCATGAATGGGTCAAGAACGAATATCGCTAAGTGAAAGAAGCCAAACTTGAAAGGCTGGAAGGGATAGGACCCTATTTATGACTCTCTGAAAAAGGCGGAGGTATAGGGCTAGAGGACAGGTCGGTGGCTGCCAAGGGCCGGGATGGGGACAAGTGGTGAGTACCAAGGGACATGAGAACTTTTGGGGCAAACGTTTTGTATCTTGACTGTGGTGGTTACATGCCTTTATGTATTTGCCAAACTTCCACAGAACCGTATGTGGAAAAAAATGAATTTTACTTTACTCAATTATATCTCAACATTTTTTAAATCAGGAGAAAACTAGATCATGTACCTTGTCTCTTCACATCAATGTATGTGGATAGTCTGCAATTTACTGCAAACTGCTCAAAGATAACATTATTTTAGTTCCATTTGATGCTCCAATATAATGCTTAGCAGTTGTTTTAAGCAATGCAGGCATTATAAGTAAATGTAGTTTTTTAAATAGTGTTACCTGCAATAAGAAAATACATTTTTTTTAAAACTAAGAATCACTTCCACAATTTTAAAGTGGGAAGGATGCGTGAGTTTGTGTTGTTTTTTAAAATATATTTTTATTGATTTCAGAGAGGAAGAGAGAGGGAGAGAGAGATAGAAACATCAATGATGAGAGAGAATCATTGATTGGCTGCTTCCTGCACGTCAGGACCCTACTGGGGGGATTGAGCCTGCAACCCAAGCATGTGCCCTTGACCAGAATCGAATCTGGGACCCTTCAGTCTGAAGTCTGAGGCTCTATCCATTAAGCCCAACCAGCTAGGGCTAGAAAATACATTTCTTTAAAAAAAAAAAAAAAAGAAAGAAAAGGATTTCTTAACTTGAAAAAATATATATTTAAAAACAGAAAAATAAAATGATCAGAAGATGACAAGATGCTAGTGTTTCTTATTTCTGAGTGGGAGACCATGGATATTTTTTTAAAATATGTTTTTATTGATTTTGGAGAGAAAGGGCGAGGGAGACAGAGGTAGAAACATCAATGATGAGAAGCATTGATTGGCTGCCTCCTGCACGCCCCCTACTGGGGGTCGAGCCCAAAACCCAGGCATATGCCCTTGACCGAAATCGAACCTGCAGCCCTTCAGTCCGCAGGCCAATGCTCTATCCACAGAGCCAAGCCGGCTAGGGCATACCCATGGGTGTTTGTAATTTTATGAGTCCTTTCTCCTAATACACCTCTGCAGTGCTGGTCACGGATTAAATCCGACACTGAACTACTTTTCGAGAGTTCCGAGTGCTCCATAGCCAGGAGTTGGTGCTGCCAGGTTTTGACCAGTCCTCCTAAATGTGTGGCTGTGTGAATTGCTTAGCGCTGTGTCTGACCCCCAGTAATGGCCCAAACCACGTCAGCTGCTCCCCCACCCCCAGCCTCTAAATCCAGATCTCGGGTCTCATCCGAGCTGGTCTCCAGCTGGTCCTCTTTACCTCCCTCACCAGGCCCGGGGCTACCTCTGTGGGATGTGGCCAAAGGAGCCCCATCCCCAGCAAAGGAAGTGGACCCTCAAAGCGCTGGAACATGATAGGCCCTCGGCACCTGCCAGGTGGTGAGTGACCCCACCCAAGTCCTGGCAAACAGTGGGTGCCCAATAATAGCAGACATCTGAGCATAGAGCCAATTAGCAAGATCCCATCCCACTCAGCCAGGAAAAGGCCTGACCAGGCATAGGTCATCAAGAGGGGTAAGTTCTTGGCCAAGGGACCCACGTCCTCTCCTCTGACACCCCAATTTAGACAGGGAGTTAAAGCCCCGGGAAGGGGCAGAGGCTGCTGCCCTCCCGCAGCCCCTCCCTCTCCCTCTGGGGGTGGATTTCCCCGGGCTTGGCCAGGCAATGGAATGTTGCGTTGATGGTTGCCTGGGCAACCAGGGCCTGCTGGGTGGCTGCCTTCTGGGAGTATGGAACACGGAACACGGAACACGCCGTGGCACCACCCTCCATCAGAAACCCTCCAGGTGGAAAGAAAGCCCAGCAATCGCCGGAGGATGGCCGTGTCCCGGGAGAAATATCCCCCACTGGCCTTGCAAGACAAGCTGCCTATGTGAGTGGCTGGGGTGGCAGGGAGGGCCGGAAGGAGGGCAGGAGTGCGTGGAGGGGGGGCTCCTTCTCTCCCAAGCCCTGGGTCCTGGCTTCCACAGCCTGTTCACGGTGGGAGACCATTGCCCCCATTTCACAGATGAAAACAACTGAGGCTCAGAAAGAACTAAGGACTTCCCTGAGGTCTCCGGCCTGGTTAGGGCAGAGCTGGCTCAGTAGCCCAGGTCTCTAACCTGCCCTTGATTCCCACCCCAACTGACATACAGCTGGGATTACTAGTATAGTACATGGTTAAACACAGGTGGGAAGGAATTAGTCTATGAACTATGCCCCCTCTACCTGCAAACTGCATTTTTAAAGGGCGAGTGGAGGGAGCTGTGCCAGGCCTGCACTGTGTTCAGTGGAGTGACTGAGGGTCCCAACCGCAGTCTTAGAATCTGAAAATGGCAGCGTTTCCCCCGAACCAGAGCTGGGAAAGGCTTGCCCAATGGAGCCGACCCTATGGGGCTGCCTGCTGGACCCCTCCCGGGAGGTCTAACAGGCATCTTCAATTTCAACTTGGCCACAGCAAGGAGCTGATCTCCCCTGCCCCTCTCTCCCCCACTCAGCCTTCTTCCATCGGCAACACCCTCCCAGCTCTTAGTCGTAGGGTCACCTCAAACTCCTTTCTACTTTTTTTAAATGTATTTTTATTGATTTCAATAAAAGGACTACAGTGGGGGCTCACCTCCTTCAGGGCCCGCAGGGAGGGTGAGGGAGAAAGAGAGAAACATCAATGATGAGAGAGACTCATTGATCAGCTGCCTCCTGCATGCCCCCTACTGGGGATCGAGCCCGCAACTCCGGCATGTGCCCTTGATAGGAATCAAACCTGGGACCCTTTAGTCCACAGGCCAACGTTCTATCGACTGCGCCAAACCGGCTAGGAGGGCATAGACCCCTTTCTCACCTTCCTCATCGCTGCATCAGCTCAGTTCTCAAACTGCATCCAGAATGGACCCCTCCTCCCCTCTGCACTGCAACCACCCAATCAGAACCACATCATGTCACCCCATCACCTGGTCACAGGTCTCCTGCAGCTCTCCTGCCCCTCCTATTGCCTTTGTCCCCCACAGTGGCCAGGGGGACCCCTCTTCTGCTCAAAAGCCCCCCTGCTGCCCATCTCACAGTCAAAGCCAAAGTCTTCCCTCACCACCCTCTGGCCCCCACAACTTCTCACATTGTAATTCCCATCTCTCGCCTCCCTCCTTCCCCTTCCGATCACCACGGTCCTGGCCCTGGGGCCTTGGCAGTGGCTGTCCCTCGGCCTAGAATCTGTCCCCTTCGACCTCTGCTCAGTTGTCACTCCTCAGAGAGACTTCTTGACCCCATGAAGGATTTGTCACCTTGGCACCTGCCATGTCATGCCATCACTTCTTCTTCTTCTTTGTTAGCTTTGCCTCCTGTGTGTGCCCCTCCCAGGGGATGCCAGCTCCCGCAGGGCTGCTTTCTGTCTGTCTTGTCCCCAGCTGGGCCCCAGTGCCGTCCGTCATGGTGCCTGGCATTTGCTAGGTGCTCAGTACAGTTTGTTGAATGAATAAAGAATTCCACAGCCAGTAGGTGGCTAATGTGGGCATTTCAGGCCCTAGAGGGGAACTTGGGGGGTTCTGACTCTTGCCTCCTTCACCCCTACCTCATCCGTGAGCCCCTCCAGGAAGATTCTGGAACAGAATCCCAGCCACTCCATGCCGGTGCTGTGTCTCCTGAGGAAGAGGCAGGAGCTAGTGGACGTGGACCAGGGCCTGCGGGCCCAAAAGGAGGTGAGCCCCATTGTAGTCCTGAGACTTTTGGGGACCCCAGACCAAAAAATGCTGGTGAGCAGGGGAATGGGAAATCCTGGAGCCAACTTATTAGCTCCAAAGCCTGAGACAAGTCACGTCATTACTCCGAGCCTTGGTTTCCTCACCTGTCAAAGGAGATCAGTTGTTGGTAATAATTAATGTGCACTGAGCACCTATGTGCAGGGCCCTCGCTGGGACCTAGGGGTTTCACCATGGTCCCTGTCCTCAGGGGGCTCACCGTCTAGAGAAGGACACAGTCCATGTCCAGCTGGTGACTGCTAGGAGGGGGACGCACTGAGAAGGACTGTAAGAGCCCAGAGAAAGCCCCTGTTTCCACATGAGGGTGATCACGGAGGGCTTCCTGGAGGAAGTGATGTCTTAGAGATTGCTGAAGGGCAAATTGGCTTATCCATCAAAGGGTGACAGTGTGAGAAGGAAGAAACAATGAGGAAACAGCATAAACAAAGACGGGAAGACAAGGACAAAGCACAGATGGCCAAGTGGCTGGAAGATAGAGCGTCAGAGGGGAGGGGTGAGATGAGGCCTGAGAAAGGAACGCGGACACGGAGATATGGGGGCTGCAGGAGGGCACGTGGGCTTCCTTGTGGCTGGTGGAGCCATGGGTGGGTTTGAGGAGGGGCGCAGCGACATGATCAGGGGCCACAAATGAGAGGAGTTAGGAGTGAACTTAAAGGCGCTGGATGACTCGAAACCCCAAACACACACACACACACCCATGTTTACACCCCAGGTGTTCCAGACCAGGATGGCAGTCCTGATGCAGCGCCGGGAACAGTTGGAACAGAAGAAGCAGGAGCTAAAGGGCTCCTTCCTCCGCTTTGACAAGTTCTTGCAGGTGGGCGGGGCCTGCGGGGGAGGCAGGTCACAGGGTCACAAAGTCACCATCCTTAGGGGCCAGACATTTCACAGAAATGTTTAAAAATGGCTGTACTCCTATAGTTGGGGACTTCAGTACCTGTTGGCTAAATCCAAATTCATGAATGATAAGAGTCATCAATGATGTCAATTCTCCAAAATTCATTCTATAAATTTAATATATCCCCTAAGATCAATAGAATGTTTAATAAACCTTTATGTCCTAATTATTTTTTAAAATGTGTGTACTAGCCCGGCTGGCGTGGTTCAGTGATTGAGCATCGACCTCTGAACCAGGAGGTCATCATTCGATTCCTGGTCAGGGCACATGCTCGGGGTTGCAGTCTCAGTTCCCAGAAGAGGGCGTGCAGGAGGCAGCTGATCAATGATTCTCTCTCATCATTGATGTTTCTATCTCTGCCTCTGCCTTCCTCTCTGAAATCAATAAAAAAAAATTTTTTTTAAAACTGGTATACTAATACAATAGGAAAACTGAAGCATTCACGTTTTTAAAAAACCGTGGGGAGGAGTGAAGTACCAAAATCAGATTCTGGCTGCGTTTGGCCGAGGGCCATCTGTTTGCACTCCATGGCTGCACATGCTAATTAAGGCTGGGGGGGGGGGACGGGTGGAAGGGGCGAGCTCCGCAGGCGCCCCAGTCCTAGGTCCTGCTGTTATCCTCCTCCCCAGGACGCCGAGGCCCGACGTATTCGCGGGATGCGGAGGGCGGCAGAGGAGCGACACGGCGCGGGCCGCCTGGAGGCCGAGGCGCTGCGGCTGCGGACTCAGCTCCAGGACCTGCGGCGGGAGCGGGCGCGGCTGGTGCGCCGGCTGGAGCGCCTGGGGCCCGGCGCGCGGCTGCTGGAGCAAGCGCTGGGGCAGTCGCCGGCAGTGAGTGCCCTGCAGGAAGGCTGGGGCTCAGAGCCACCGTACAGCGCTGAGTGGCCTCAGGGGCGGCTTTAAACGGGCGCATTGCTGGAGCGCTGACGGTATGCCAGGAGTCACCACTTACTGAACACTAACTGTATGCCGGGGCACATTTTGTTCCTGAATTTTCCCCCAGGTCCCGTGGAAGTAGGTCCTGTGATTGTCAACCCCATTTTACAGATGGGGAAACCGAGATTCGGAAAGGACACCCGGCAGGCGCGGGACGGGGTAGACGCAGGCACTCAGAATAAATATTGGTCGCAGGCAGTGAGCTTAGCTAGGCTTGATGGAGGGGGGGGGAACCATCTCCACTTAAGGGGCAGCGGCTGTGTGGTGCCATTTCACAGGTGTGCCGGGGAGGCGCTGGGGAGCCAAGTGGCAGGCGAGGGCAGGGGCTGCAGCGCGGTGAGTGCCCCTCCGGGCCTCGTTCCAGTTCCAGGAGGTCCCTGAGCTGGTGGCGCGCTTCGATACCCTGGCGGACACGCTGGCCGAGCTGGAACTCTGGGAGCGCCGGCGGCGGGCGGAGCTGGAGGAGGCGCGCGCGCGGCTGCAGCGGCTGCGGGACACCTGGCAGGACGAGCTGCTCCGGCTGGGCCAGCAGCGCGCGCAGTTGCTGGAGCGTCTGGAGGCGGCGCGGGAGCGCACGCTGCATTGGGTACAGCCCAGCGGGCGCAGGGACCCCCGCCTCCCACGGGGACCCCCGCCTCCCACTGCAAGGTAGAGCGCCGGGTGGAGAAGAGCAGATGGGGCATTGCTTACTGCCGCGGGGCAGCGGAACGAAGGCGCAGGTTTGGCATCAGAAAGCACTTTAGGGCACGGGATGCCTCTCGGTACCTGACACCGCGCCTGCCCTCACTCACCGAGACGTGGCTGGCGGAAGAAACTGGGCAGAGGCCCAGACCTCCTCCAGCCGTCACACCTTAACCGGGAGGGGCGGGGCATCCTCCAGGAATCCAAGTGGGTTCAGATCCAGAATACAGCGGCTGAGAAGACGCTGCTCCTGGGCCGCGTGAGGATGTCGGCGCTCAACCTGTTCCAGTTAGTGTGCCAGCATCAGAAGCAGCCGCCTGCCCTGGACATAGAGGACACCGAGGGGCAGCTGGAGCAGGTGAGGGCCCCTGTTGTCACCTCCCCCCCTCGCTTCAGCACGTCACCTCATCACCTCGCCTGAAACCCAGCCTCTTTGGGTTAAGCTTGGCGCTCTGTGATCAGAGGCACCACAGATATGGGCTCAGTGCCACCTGGGCCCCCAGGGGTGCTGGTTCTGACAGTCACCTGCTATGTGGCCAGGAGAAAGTCAGGCCCCTTGTGTCTCAGTGTCCTGCTTATGCGGGAGGGCCAGAGTGTGTGCTCCACACATTTATGCCAAGAGTCAAACCAGTGACATCAATAAAAACCAGGAGATTGAGACTTACTTTTTAAAAATATTTTTTTATTGCTTTCAGAGAGGAAGGGAAAGGGAGATAGAAACATCAATGATGAGAATCATTAATCGGCCCTGGGGATCAGCAACCTGGGGATGTTCCCTGGCTGGGAATCAAACCATGACCTCCTGGTTCAGAGGTTGATGCTCAACCACTGAGCCGCACCAGCCAGGCAAGATTCACTTGGCATTCATCGGAGAGGCCTTGCTTCCCTGGCGAGGGTGAGGGTGGGGTAGAGCAGTGGTCTCTGCATCGTGGCCTCACAGGGTCACTGTGGACCAGCACACCATTTTTCTAGCAGGTTTGCAAGGTTTACAGCCAGAGGAGGGGACTTCTGACTTTGGAGACATTTATTGTTTCTGGGAGGTTCCCAGCACATGACCCCCTTGAGGAGTGGGGGAAACAGAGAGGCACTCTCCTTTCCCCCGACCCCACCCCTGCCCTGCCTCCAATGGCCAGGATTCCAACCAAATGGCAAGAACTGGGGCCCCGGAGCAACCTTTGTGCTACGTACCGCACTGGGTTGATTTCTGTGGCCACTGGTCTCCCAGATGTGGTTCGGGTACCGAGGTCCACATCCAGGTGACGCTAGGAGGGACAGAGGCTCAACATGCAGTGACAGCAAAAGCCCGTCGTCCCCTTTCACCCAGTGCTTTGATCGCAACACGGGGCAACGAGGCCTCCCACTCCCTGATCTGGGGCCTAGGACTCACCCGGTCAGCCACAGCAACTGGCCAAACTCAGGAACAGTTCCGTTTTCATTGTAACTATTTTTCGTCACTCCTACTTAAGAAAAGGGTGACTTAAACTTTCCCCATCTTTGCTGGAATATAGTTTCCTTCTCAGACGTAGATTTCAGTGGAAGATGTGAAGGGAGCGCCCCGGGGAAGGTCGGCCATCATGTCTGGCTCTTGGCAGTGGAGCCAGGGGGTGCTCATTAAGTCCGTGTCAGTAAGTGAATTACCTCAAAGCAGAGGAGGGCCGCCCATGGAGAAAGTAAGCCAGACGCCAACAAATATGACTGATCCAATTAAAGGGAGAAAATAAATTGATGGAAGTGAAAATATGAATTTAATTATAATGCAGGTGGTAGCCAACTGTGAAGGCATCTGCTAAGGAATCATTTGGGAGGATGACTGGGCCTTTAAAAACCCGGAACCGCCAACATTGCTGTCTTTTAGAGGGTCCCAACCTTGACCCGACCCAACCCGGCCTTACAGCATTGAGGGTGGGCACGGGACACGGGCTGGGATGTGACGATGGCTTGCTGGGGACTCACAGGTGAAGCTGTTCCTCCTGGACCGCTCTGCCATGCTGGCCAGTCTCCCCCAGAGCGAGCCGGAGACCCCAGCCCCCTAGCCTGACCCTGGTGAGTAGTGGGCACCCCCAGGGGCTTCTCCTCCCAGAGAGAAGGTGCACATTTCCTGCGGGTGGGGCGGAATGGCTCTCACCTGGAGATGGGAGGGCCGAGCCCATTCAGATGGCGGCGGCGGGACAACATAAGGGGCACACAGCAGTCAAAACAGGTGGCTGACAGGGGCACCCACCCACACCCACCACCTGGCCTGGGGCCAGGTTCCTCCTCCAGGGCAGTTGGGGGCATTAAACAAGCAGGTTTTGTCAGGTGCTTGTAATGGGGCCAGGTGCAAATGCTGGTAAATTCCAGGTGTTGGGTTAAGCCAAGTAGGACCAGCAAGAAGGTCTTAGGAGCTGAAACCCACTCTCAGGGCACCTGCTCCCAAGGCCCCTCCCCTGGCTTGATATGCAGCTGCTGGAGGCTGCCCGTGACCTTCCCAGGACCCAGTAGGGGCCGAGGAGCACAGGCCGCGGGAAGGTTAACTCCTGCACGCCAGAGGAGCAGCTGTGCCGCTGCCCCAGACCTTGCATCCTGTTGTGTCATCCCCCGCTCCCCTCTCAGCTGCGAGGCTGCCCAGCAGAAGGAAGGGGACTGTCAGCTTTGGGGTTCTCCCACCTTAGGCAACTAACTCACCCTCTGAGTCTCATTTTCCTCATCTGCAAACTGGGGACACCAACAGAATCCTACCTCAGGGGATCCCCGGAGATCCCACAGTACTTGCTCACACGCCCTCAAATCACCCGGCGCACTAGTTGGAATTTCAGTGCCTGGATCTGTCCTTTCCAACTCCTAGAGTGGACTGCACTCCTGGTCCGCCAGAGATGCTCAAGAAAGGTTTATTACCTTAAAAATACATCACTGGGCCGTTGCCACTCACACCTCAGACCCGTGTGACCACCACCTCTGAAGCTAGAGACACGGCAGCAGCAGGAGCTGAGTTGCCAATTCAGGGCGCAAACTCCTGTGCACCCTTCAAAACCTTGCTCAAATGTCCCTGTCTCAAGCAGAGGCAGATGCTGCTCCTCCGTGGCCATACAGCACTCCTTCTCATGGGCGATGGCTCTGCAGGGAGCTCCCCAAATGCCCTGCACAGGGCCAGGCACATAGCGGTACACAAGGAGCACTGGCTAATGTTCACACTTGGAGCACATGAGGAGCCGGGGGCTGGGTGGTCATCTTTACATCCTTTTCCTCATCTTGCCCTTCTTGGAGTGCGTGCCCCGGCCGAAGGCGCCCTGCTGCAGCTCCCGGGCATGGCGCCGGTTTCGGGCAGAGAGCTGCTTGAGGCCCCCTCGCTGCAGGAAGCGCATCTTCTGGGCTTGGCGCCTCTGCTTCAGGATCTGCTGCTTGGTCTTGAGCTCTGAGCGCACACGGCCTGTGGGGGGGGCTGAGGTACGTGGCTGGGAGGCACCTGCCAAGACAAGGATCCAGGGAGCTCAGCCTTTGGGTTGATTACCAATGTCTCCCCCTCCCAGAAGCCTCCGGACTGCTCCCCTGCCCCCACTCCCATTCTGTGTTCACTGCTGTGGTCCCAGCCTCTGGCACATAGTAGGTGCTTAACAAGGCTTACGTAGTCTACAGTATAGGTCTGGAACCTCAAGCCAGGACTTCTGGTGTTCAAATCCCAGCTGTGGCCTCTCAGACCGGGGCAAGTCACTTAATTTCTCTGTGCCTCTATTTCCCCCTCTATAAATTATGAATAACAGCACCTCCCTCTCTCATGGATCCTAACGAGTCAACAATTTAACATGTGAACAATGCTCAGAACAAGGCCTAGCCCATAGTGAGGGTCTCCTGGCCGCAATTATGATTATTTATACTTCATCAAAGCTTGACTGAGCGCCTCTTCTGTGCCAGGCACTGGGGACTGGCAGTGACAGAGCCCAGGAGATAGTGCCTGGCTCCCCTCTCCCCAGGGGAGGTGGTAGGCACTGGGTAGCCCAGGGCCAGTCACTGGCCGTGACCCGCTTCAGCATTCCTGCCTGAGGTGGGCATTCTCAGCCTTCGCACCCCAGGCACCGCATGGTGAGTGTCTAGCAGAGCCTGTCTCCACACGCCAAGTGGGGCCTCTCTGACCGAAAGCTTGCCCTCCCTTCAGAGCACATCAAAGCCCTGAGGGGCAGCCCGAGGTCCTGGCATGCCAGGCAGCCGGCCCATGGTGCCATCACGGAGCCCAGGCTCTGGCAGACGGAGTGGTAGAAACCCCCTTAGCCTGTCACCAGCTGAGGGACTCGGGAGGGATCGGAGCACCACGTTCCCAGGTGACCAAACATCACTCGTCAATGTGCATGCTGAGGTGCATCCTACCTTGGCCTCGGCCCCGCTTCCAACCTCTTCGCTCTGGGCCTCGCCGGTCCGATGCCCCTTCCTCCTCGGAGTCACGGTCATCGATTTTCTGTTTCTGCTTCCACTTCTGGTAGCTGGGAAGCATGTTAAGGAGGGGGCGGGTGGATCCTGAACCCTCGAAACCTCTGAGCTGGGAGAAGGCCCCGGCCACTCCAGCATAAACAGGCCCCGCCAATAGGAGGTGCCACTCAGCCCAGCCCCTCAGGATACAGGTCTCGCTTGTAGGAGCTCCTGATGTAGCGACCACTTTCTGTCTTGATCTTCTTCTTGTCCTCCTGTCCTGACTGTCCCACAAACCGCTTCTTCTTCCGGTCCCTGCAGGAGAGAAGGTTGGGGTGGCTGTTGTGGACAGAGGGGGCCTGGGACAGCCTGCTCCCTCCCCTGACCTTCTCACTGGGATGTTGGAGGATTGCAGAAAAGCAGGGTGGCCATGTCTGGCATGCAGTAGGTGCTCAATAAAGGCCTGTCCCCAGCTCCTCCTCACCTTTCCCTGGTAGCACAGGTCTCAAAGGCAGTGTGTAGGGGAGTCAGTGGAAACTGGGGGGCCCCGGTCAGGGACAGGGTCCCAACCCCTATTCTGCCATTTGTAGGCTCTGAATGAGGGTGGGGTAGGGTTCATCATCCTTATTATGTGACGACATGGGGACCAGATGAGTGGGGGAGGTCACAGATCGTAATTCGTGTTGTGCCGGATCAATGAGGGGAAGGGGATGGCATATTTCCTGCTCTAGGGATCAAAGGGGAGTCAGGACAGGCTGGGGGTCACATGCCAGAGGGTGGGGACCACGTGGCAGACAGGTGGGCATGGAAGGGCTGCACTGGGGAACTCGCTCACCACTTGAGCTGCTGCCGGCCCCTGGTAAGATTCTGGGCTTCGTCCCCCATCAGGTCCAGGACAGCGCCAGCCACCTGCTGCTCAAAGGCGCCCCCGTCCCCACCAACGCTCAGGCTGCAGAGGGGCGGTGGGAAGACATTCAAAGTTGATGGGGACCCATTAGGCCCCACCTGCCACATACACATATACACTTATATACCCCCCACACACACACACCACACATGCACATGTATATACTCCCCCCCACATATATATACCACACATATACATATACATATATACTACACATGCACATATATACTCCCCCCACACATACATATATACCACACATATACACCACACATGCACATATATACTCCCCCACACATACATATATACCACACACATACATTCACACCACACATGCATGCATATATATTCCCCCCACATATATACACCACACACATATACGCACCACACATGCACACATATATACCACACATGCATGCACATACTCCCCCACACATATATACACCACACACACATACATCACACATGCACATATACACTCCCCCACACATATATACACCACACACACATACACACCACGCATGCATATATATATACCACACATGCATGCACATAAATATTCCACACACATATGCACATATATACATCACACGCACACATATACACACACAACACACACAGACACCCCAGCTGGCTGCTCACCCCCGTTCACTGTCGAAGTCCTTGGGCCGATAGGGGACATAGAAATCCTGGTCCCGCTGCCGGGCCTCCTCCTTCCGCCTCTTGGCTCCCCGCTCCGGTCCTGGCTGCCGCCGCTTCCGGCCCACGACCTCTGTGAAGACGTCCTGGCAGACCAAGGCCCAGTCACCCCTGCAGCCCCTGGGAGCTCACCAGCCCCCCAGCACCAGTCTGGCTTAGGGTTGCCATATCCTCTTCTGCACATGCTCACCCCACCCCAAGCACCAGCAGGGTCAGAACAGAAGGGGGTGGGAGGCTGAGGTGCCAGCCAAGGAGGGACCCATGTTCCATCCCAGCTTAACCCCCCAGGCTGTGTGACCAGGCAAGGCCCTGGCCCTCTCTATGCGTTAGGGACTAGTCCAAGGGTTTTCAACTGTTATATTTTGGCTACTGAACCCCCATCCAAATCAAATGTAAGAGGGGTGCATGAGCAGGGCCAGGACCCCGCCCACCAGGTGAACAGGATGCCTCTGTGGTCCCCCAGCCCTGCCTCTGGCACTAAGGCCCAGCTCCTGAGCCAGCCCAGACCCCAGGGTCCGGCTGGGGAGTGTACCTCCACGCTCTCTCCCGCTGCCTCTTCCTCCTCCTTCCCAGGCTGCTCCACCTGCCGCACTGGGCAGCTCCGAGCTGTGCCAGCCAGGCCCTCCTGTCGCTCCTGCCGCCCCTGCTGGAAGCTGGCAATGGCCTTGCAGTCCTTCTGCCGCTTGGCCCGCATCACCTGGCTGCTCAGGTCCCGGCTAGAGGCGTTGATCTCAAAGATGGTCTGTGGAGATGACACCCTAGTCCTTCACCTACTGGCCTCTCCTCCCCCCAACTCTCTCTCATCACCTGGCATTCCTCCCCAAGTCCTTCCAACCCTTCCAGGTGGGCTCTCACTATCTGCATTTCACAATCAGACAGGGAGCCCAGAGAGAGCAAGTAACCTGCCCAAGGTCACACAGCTGGGACCAGCCCGAGCTGGGATTTCAGCCCAAGCCCCGCTGGCTCTGAAACCAGTGCTCTCAACCATGACACTGCAGATCCTTTTCCCTGAGGCTGGCTGCCTGGCAGGCTTGTAACTTAGGTACAAAAAGGGAGCTCAGAGGGAGTCCAGAGGAGATGAAAGGTGATAGAAAGCCAGTTCCTCAGGACTCTACCAGGCCTAGGGCAAGTCACTCCTTCTGCGAGCCTCAGTCTACCCATAAGTGGAAGGAAATGGTTGCCACCTAAGAACCTGCTGTGGACCAACAGAGATGGTTCCAGAACAAGGGGCATCTCTAGAGAAGCTGACGGAGCTTGCGATACAGTTTCAGAAGCTTTGAGCTCAAATGGAATCCCTGCTGGGGTCCTGCTGGGTCAGGCGCTCCATTGGTCCCCCTGGCCCTCACTCACCGCCCGCGAGCGGTACTGCTTGATGCTGTCCACCAGCCTCAGCCGCTGCAGCTCCTCCTCCTGGAAGCGTGAGCCTGGCACGGAGGGAGGTGTGAGGCCAGGGCCGGCTCTGCAGGGCCTGCCCACCACCCCTGCCTGCCTGCATGGGGACTCACTGAAGAGGGGGTGCAGGCCCAGCCCCGCAAGGTCCAGCTCCTTGGCCCGTTTGATGGACTCTGGTGAGGGCGCTGGCCGAGAGCGCACGTACTGCTGCTGGGCGTTGTCGGCCACTCGGCCCAGGCCCCGCAGCTCCAGTGACGCCTCCAGGGTGTTCCGCAGGCCGCAGTCTTCGTCGTCCACCACGCTCTGTGGCACCCGGCCCAGCACGCCATCCACACCGACTGCATCTGCCACCCCACACGGAGCCCGGTCATAGGCTGCCGCCGGGCCCATCTGCCCATGGCCCAGCCTCCCACACTGGCCCTGAATCACAGAATTATCCCTGTGGTTGCCAATGTACTACAGGGTTAGGCCCATGATGGTTGCATCTGTACTAAACACGTACAGAATTTTGTCGTTATTCCTTAAACCATACACTATTTACATAGTGTTCTCATTATACTACTGTACGTTATCTAGGAATGATTTAATGTTAGGGAGGATGCGTGTAGATTATTTGCAAATATATCATTTAATATAAGGAACTTAAGCATCGTGGATTATTGTATCTGAGGGGTTCTGGGACCAATCCACCATGGATACTGAGGGATGACCATACGGGGATCTTCTCCTGGGGTCAGATCCAGTCCCAACCCCTACCAGAGGGGACAGCTTTGTCCCTCACCCACATGAAAAAACCACGGAGGACCTCAGCCCCGCCCCGGCCTCCACTCACCCGAGGGCTCCTCGTGGGGGTGGGCGAGGGTGAGGGCCCGGCCCAGGAACAGGTGCAGGTCCAGCAGGTAGGGGACCTCATCTGGGGCCACCAAGGAGTAGGCCGTGCCACTTCGGCCAGCCCGGGCCACACGACCTGCAGGAGGAGGTGGTCAAGCTTCAGCAAAGGAAAAATCCCCGCAGCCCAGCACAACTCCCACCTGCCAAACCCTGAGGGTGCACAGGTCCCCGGGAGAGGGGTTAAAAGGGCATCATTTCTGAGAGGACTTCAGGGAGGAGGGGGCTGAGGGGCCACGTCATCAAAGAGCAGGACAGAGTCCAGAGAGGGGAGAACTGCCTCCATGGGTCACCCCTCAGAATCGTGCCAGCCCTCATTTACAGGCCGATCCCTGCGCCCTCAGCTCACACTGGAGCTCGGCTCAGCGGGCTCCTTACCCACACGGTGCAGGAAGAGCTTGCCCTTGGCTGGGAAGCTGAAGTTGATGACGTTGTCCAGCAGCGGGATGTCCAGGCCTCGGGCTGCCAGGTCCGTCACGATGAGGGTGGAGCACTTGCCGTGGGTGAACTTGGCCAGGTTGATCTTACGGGCCGTCTGGTCCAGGGCGCTATAGATGTGGGCGCAGCTTACCCGCTGGCTTGTCAGCAACTGCTCGGAGGCAGGACGGGAGGGGAGGGAGAAGGGTGAGGAGACTGTAGGGGCTTCCTCTAGTGAGTTCCCAACTTCAGCCATCCTCGCCCCACCACTTCTCCCATGTGGTCGGTGTTTGCCTCGCGTTTTCGCTACAGTCTGACAACTTTCAGTCTTTCGCTATCTGACAACTTCATGCTAAGCAATAATGACCTTGATGTAAGTCTGACATGTGAGTCTACATTGGGGATAATGTTCTGGGTCCCTTCCTACAGTCCCTTCCTATAGGGTGAGTACACCTTGGTGTAAGCCTCATCCTGACTCTCCCACTAACAAGCTGCATGACCTTGGGCAAGGTCTATGCCTTCATTTTCCTCGTCTGAATAATAGAGAGAATTGTTCCTTCTCTGTAGCTTTGTTATAAAGATTGAGTTAATATAATACTGAGAACCTGGCCCAGAACACAGGAAGCTCTTTGAGAATGACTATTTCAGTCTAAGTCATCAGAGACCCCGCAGCTGCTGCCTGCAAGGAGGAAGCTCCATTACTGCCTGACAAGTTAGTGAAACCCAGTAAAGTGTGTCATCAGAAAACACACTCCAGGTGTGGCTGACCAAGGAAACGGCCCCAGCAGCCTTTGGGGCACGAGACACCCATGCTGTCATATGGAAAAACTCATCAAGTTGTTCATGTAAAATTAGGGCACTTTACATAACTCACTGCATGCAGGCTATGCCTCATTTTTAAAAAACGAAACAATGGGAAAATTCATACAAAAGTGATAGCACAGCTGGAGAAATACTTCAAAATAACCTGGGTGGAGGGGGTAGCAACAGATCAGTTAAGGTTGGCCATAAGTCGATAACCGAGTACCTGGGAGTTCATTAAAGTATTCAGTCCTAGCCAGACCCATGTCCTGCTCTGGTGCTGCCCTCTGGTGTCTGTACATGGAGCTGCATCCCCAAGCTAAGGAATGTGGGGGTCCCCAGCCAGGCCCTCACCTCACTGAGGTATTCCGCATGGTGCTTCGTGGCCACAAACACCACCGTCTGGTCCTGGGGCCGCACCACATTGCGCAGCAGGTGCAGGAGCACGGCGGCCTTCGTGTCCTCCCGCACGAGGAAGAAGGAGGTCTGCAGGAAGAGGGGCCGTGAGGGTGTGGCTCTCAGGGCCCTGGACAGGCCAGGGGCACAGGCAGACCCTCACCTTGAGCTGCTCGTTGAGTTTGGCGTCCACATCTAGCCGAACGAGCACAGGCTCCGTGAGGCCTGCGGTGGGCACAGGGGGGAGTGGGAGGTTGAGTCACTGAAGGACAAGGTCCGGGCCCAGGTCCCCACCTGAGCTCACTCACCGGCCCGGGCGAACTCCACCAGCATTTTGGGCAGTGTGGCAGAGAACAGGAGCGTCTGGTGGCCTCCCGGGAGGCGGCTGATGATTTCCTGCAGCTGCTCTGCAAAACCCATTTCAAAAAGCCTGCGAGGGCAGAGGGCAGAGGGCAGAGGGCAGGAGAGGGGCTTCCTCTAGTGAGTTCCCAACTTCAGCCATCCTCGCCCCACCACTTCTCCCATGTAGTCGGTGTTTGCCTCGCGTTTTCGCTATCTGACAACTTCATGCTAAGCAATAATGACCTTGAAATCTTGGATCTGATCTGTTCTGTTTCCTACAAACTTCCTCCCAGACAGCCACACCTCCCTCTGATTTCCCATTCTTGAGCCAATCTGGACACTGTGAGGGGTGTATGCAGCCTTACCTGTCAGCCTCATCAAATACCACGTACTCCACACTCTGCAGCTTCAGATTCATCTCCACAGCCACATGCATCAGACGACCAGGGGTGGCAATGATTCTAGAAGGGGTGTGCAGGCCAGGTCACCCAGGGCCACCAGCAGAGCCCTCCTCTCACTCCCCAGACGTTGGCTATCTGGGAAGGGACCCAGAACATTATCCCCAATGTAGACTCACATGTCAGGGTTTTCATGCAGGGCTGAAAACTGGTCTTCCATCCTAGAGAGAAGGGGAGGTGTCAGCTCGATAGAACAGGTCTCTGTCTAGTCCCTGTCCTTTCTCATGCCAAATATCAGAGACAGAGAAAGATTAGAAGAGGGTGCATCCCACTCCCTGACCCCAGACTTGCAACTGGGGAAAGGCTATTGCTGACATCTTAGGCAAAGGCACTGCCCTGACAAGAGATCCAAGTCCAAACATACAAAAGGACTGAGACAACAAAGAGTTCTCCAAAGACTGGGCTCAGCCTCCGAACCTACCTCACTCTCAGTCTCCACAGGCAACCAAGTTGCCTTTCACCCACAACCACCCAGCAACTAACCCTGGAACTGCCAGCTGCACCTCGAATCCAGTTTCTGGGATCTCTCTGTCCTTATTCTTAAACCTTTTGAGCACACACACCCCTAACTTTAGTCATCCTCTGAAACACCCTTGGGGTACCTGTAGGAGCCAGAATTCTGGACCAGGCCTAGCCTGGGAGCATTGCTTACAATAACGAACTAGAGATGATAAATTATAATGTAGGAAAAGAGCACTGGACAGCAAAACACTCAGAACTGAATGACTGTGACAATGACACTGGGAATCAGGAAGGGGCTGCCCTGTGCGGGAAACATGTGGAACGGGGAGGGGGCGCAGAAGGGGACCCCAGTTTTCATCTTAGCGGTACTACCAAACCACTGCCTGGCTCTGGGCCCATCACCTCCTCAGCGTGCTCACCTGTAAAACAGGTGTGATGCCTGCCACTTCAGAAGGATGGTACTAGCACATCAGGAAGAATACATTTTGCAAATCTGAGCTATTACAAACATGCTTTGATTTTTGCAGATTCTGCTTTAAACAACCCACACTTACGCACATTAAGACACACAACTGAACTACCGTGTGGGTGACCCGATGCCACCCGCTGTCTTTCAGGAGCATCAGAACCTTTGCAGTGCTCGTGTGGGAAATTTCTTCTCGTATTTTACTGCAAGTTTCCCTTATTCTTCACAAATACCGGCCTTATTTTTTAGAATGTGCCAAGAACCTGCTATTGTTAAGAAGCCACACAGGCTCCTTCACTCTGATACCCTGGAGGCACGGGGCCCACACACAGGGAAAGGGGTGTGGGTGATCGTGGCCAAGGGCAAGAGGGTTCTTACTTGTCCCCACCCAGGATCAGGGCAGTCTTGAGGCCAGTGAACTTGCCCAGCTGTGGGGAGAGACAGAGAAAGATTGGGGGAGCGTAAGGGGGAGGTGACTCCGCCCACTCAGGCCTCCCCACTGGTCCCAGCTCAGTCTGCCTCTCCCTGCCCTCCCCACCGCCTTCCCCCTCCCCAACCCTGACACACCTCCTTGGTGAACTTCATGGTCTGCAGGGCCAGCTCCCGGGTGGGCGAGAGAATGAGGGCACGGGCCCCTGTCTGAGCGCTGCGGGTCTTGAGCCGCTCGAACATGGGGATAAGGAAGCAGGCGGTCTTGCCACTGCCCGTCCGGGCCATGGCCACCATGTCTTTGCCATCCAGAATCACCGGGATGGTCTGGAGATAAATGGGCAGGGAGGGGTGGGCTCAGCTCCTGCACAAGAGCTTCGAGTTCCCAGTTGAACTGGGGGACCTCAGTGAATGGGAAGGGGCCTGTCGCCCAGTTCTGATCCCATTTTTGCCAAAGCTCGTTTGCATACCTTCAGGGACGAGCAGCTCACCACCCCCACGTTCCATGGTTTGAACATCCTTCTTCAGATTAACCCACACTCTACCCTCCCTGACTACTGTGCCTCACTGCGCAGCCTCAGCAGTGAAAGCCTTAAATGGCAAAGAGGCACAGGGTCGCGTCTCCTCACTGCTGGGCCCAACTTCCCTGACCTGTGAAACAGGCAAGCTTGTGGGGCTTCAGAGTAAGAGGGACAGCGGGTGTGACAGCTGGGACAAGGGGTGTCTATCAAGAGGCTGAGAGAAGGCCAAGTCCCTCATTCCCTCCTTCCAACCCCACCAGCCCTGCCCGCCACGTACCTTCCTCTGGATGGGTGTTGGCACCTTATAGCCTTTCTTCATGATGCCTTTGAACACCGGGTAGCTCAAGCCTAGGAAAGACACAGGAGTGACCGGGGTGGAGGGAGCCCCCGCAGGACCTGACTATTGCATCTTTCCCCCTCTGCTCTGAAATGCTATTGTCGTGCACCAAGTCCCCAAATGTCTTTGCCTGTTCCTGCACCAGCATCGCCCAAGTCTTGCTCTAACTGTTCTCTCACTGAGTCAGGCCCTGACTGGCTGAGACAGTGCCCGCTGCCTCAGCTTGCCCAATACCTACCACAGTGCTGGGCCCAGAGCAGAGCTCAGAGGGCATGGTGACCCCCTACTGCTACCCCCCACTTCCCCAGATAATGGAGCACCCACCCATGGACTGGAAGCCTCCCGACTTCTTCTTCTTCTTGTTCTGGGCTCGCAACATCTCCCGCGTGTCCGGCTCCACGTCCGAGGTGCATTCCGAGGTGGGGAAGGTGGGCAGAGGTCTGCCAGGTCCCAGCTGGAGGGAGGAGCAGAGAGGCAGCATCACTCCAGGTACCACCAGACCACTGGAGCAGAGAGGGGGGCTGTCTGTACCCCATTCTAGTCAATGACTCCCCTGCCAGATCACGAGACATCCCTGTTATAGGGCTCCCCTTTAACTGGGCCAGGACAGGATAGAGGGGCAGAGAGCGGGCTCTGCAGACACACATAGCCTGGTTTCAATCCCAACTCTGTCGCTTACAAGCTAGGGACTTAATCGTCCCGGAGTCTGTGTTCCCACATCTGGGAAACAGGTGAAGGAGAACATAAGCCTCACAGGGTGTTGTGAAGAGTAAGCAGATTAAGTGCGAAGCTCAGAACAGTGCCCAGCACAGAGATAGTGACATCATCAACCTCCTCCTCCTCCTCCTCCTTCTCCTCTTCCTGCTGGCCGGTCATTCCCAGCCCTGGAACTTAACTCTAGAGAACTAAATGCAACGAGACTTTTCCAAGCTGCCCTGCCCTCCCCTCCTTAATCCCCTTTCTGACCCATCACCCTTATCTAACTCTGGTCTCTCTTGTGCCTGCCTCCTTTCTGCCCATCTTATGCCCGCCTCCTCTCTGCCCATCTCTCTTCCTTGTCCCAGCACAGCTAACCCAGATGCCTCCTCTGGGGAGCCCTCTCAGACTACAGGGCTGTCCCCTTCCTCTCAGAAATAACAGCATGGACCGCTAATTCACTATAATGATAGCTCACATGGCTCTTACTCGAAGCCAGGTGCTGCTGCATTCACGTAAGGTAACCCACTTAATCCTCTGACAACCTCAGGAAATGGATACTATTATTTTGTTATGTTACACTTG
>JAAGEH010000417.1:11914744-11935816 GCA_011751065.1 Lasiurus cinereus | reverse complement strand
TAGTAGAATGGTTAAGTGCACAAGCTCTGGACTCCTGCCAGGTTCACATTTTGCTTCCTCGGTCTTAGCTTTATAGGTGTGACTGACGCATGTGACGTCACCTTTGGAAGCCTCAGTTTTGCCATCTGTAGACGTAAAGCTGCTTCACCGAACGGATGAGACGATTCAGTGAGACAGTGCTTCGAAAGCTGTTTGCAGGAGGTAGGCGCGAGAGTGGAAATGGTTATTTCCTGCCCCATAAATATATGCAGAATTCAGAGACCTGCCCTGTCTTCCCCTCCCACCATAGTTTGTTTTGTGGTTGGTACCAAAATGGACACCAGCCCCATCTCTCCTTCATCCCTGCAGCGTTCTGTAAATATTTGTCCAGTACACAGTGTACGCTAGGAATGCATATTTATTAAAAATTTGCCTGCTGCACCCCTCTCCCCATCATCGTGACAACTAAAAAAAAAAGTCCAACAAATTTCCGAAATGTCCCCCAGGGTTGGCAGTTCCCCTCTGAGGAGGACTGCTTGACCCTTTTGCCTTTGGGATGGGGACTTAAGAGACTGCCAGTCTTTCTCCCATGGCACTGCCGATGACAGAGGGATGGCACCCTGCCCCCCTTTCTCAGGGAGCGCTGGAGGCATGGCCTGGTGGGCAGCGCATGACTGCTGTCACCGGGGTCCAGCGGCAGCATGAAGACCTGTGGAGCTGGCCCTCAGTGGGATGCAGACCCTCCCCCGTCAGCACCGCTGCCGGGGCGGCCATCAGGTCAAGGCCAGGGCGTCGTACGTGGATGAGACTTTGTTTGGCAGCCCTGCAGGCACCCGGCCCACACCGCCAGACTTTGACCCACCCTGGGTGGAGAAGGCCAACAGAACCAAAGGAGTGGGCAGAGAGGCTCCACGGGCTTCGAGGGCCAATGGCAGCTCTGAGACCACCTCCTCCAGGGGCAGTACCCCCACCCTCACACCAAGGAAGAAGAACAAATACAGGTAACAGCATGGGGAGATGCACTCTTGCACTCAGTATTGCCATCTAGATTCCTCTTAGAGTCTTGCTGTTCACATGCTGTGTGACCTGGGGAAACCCCTCACCCTCTCTGAGCTATAATTTTCTCCTGTGGAAAGTGGATTTTGTGGTTTTACTGAGAGGATTAAACGAGATGAGGTGTGTACTGTGCTGGGCACAGTAACCTGACACTTGGGAAGCTCTGGATAAATAGTAGTGAGGCTGGCATGAGGCTCAGAGAGGTCAGGATTGGCCCAAGATTACAGAGCAGTCTGCATAAGATTATTGGTGTGGTTGATCCTTGAAATGACATAGATTTGCTGGTTTCAGATTTCATTTTGAAAATGGTTCTTGCTGCATTTTCATGAACAAGTTAGAAAACCAGGAGCTGATGCTAATGCGGTGGTTCTCAACCTTCCTAATGCTGCAACCCTTTAATACAGTTCCTCATGTTGTGATGACCCCAACCATAAAATTATTTTCGTTGCTACTTCATAACTGTAATTTTGATACTGTTATAAATCGTAATGTAAATATCTGTGTTTTCCGATGGTCTTAGGCAACCCTGCTAGTAGTTCTCAACACAACCCACATGTTGAAAACCACTGCTATAGAGCCTAAAACCATTGGAAAACACAGATATTTATATTACGATTCATAAGAGTAGCAAAATTACAGTTATGAAGTAGCAATGAAAATAATTTTATGGTTAGGGGTCACAACATGAGGAAGTGTATTAAAGGGTCAAGGTATTAGGAAGGTTGAGAACCACTGTGCTAATGGTTATAATCAGATTAGAATTAGATTATTGGGGTTATTTCAGGTTAATATCATCCAGAAGGAGAAATCTAGTAGTGGACAAGGGTTTCTTCTTGTTTATTTATCAGTGGTTTGGACAAAGACACAGAAGACTGGTGTTTGATTATGGCTGCCATAACAACATACCATAGACTGGGAGGCTTACCAACAGAAATTTATTGAAGTCCAAGGTCAAGGTGCCAACAGGGTTGATTTCTCCTTGGCTTGCAAATGGCCACCTTGTCACTATGTCCTCATATGACCTTTTCTCTGCATTTGTATACTCCTGGTGTCTCTTCTTAAAAGGACACCATTCCTATTGGATTAGGGCCCCACCCTCATGGCCTCATTTAACCTTAATTACCTCTTTAAAAATTCAACATGAATTTTGGGAGGTTACAATTCACTCCATAACAACTAGTTAATCATATTTAGGATACATGCTGAACCAGGAGAGACATACTTTAGTCAAGAAAAGGAAATGGTGTCTGTTTAAGGAGATAAAAATTCAACAAGATAAAAGGAAGACTTGTTATTGTGTCACTTTGTGGGCCATAACCTGACAAGGGTCAGGTTAACATTAGCAGCACTGACACCTACAACATGGCTGAAAATGCTGATGTAAATGTAGACTGTATTAGCAGAAGTATGGTGTCCATGACAAGGGAGGTTACAATTCAATCCCATGCTCTCCTGGAGGATGGAGGTTTGTGCTGGATGCTGACTAGTAGAGGGTTTCAGGTGAGAAAGTATATCAAACAGATATGTGTTCCTACCAGATATGGTTTGAGAAGTTAAACCAAGTAGCAAAAGGTTGCCTTTTCAATTTGGAAATTTGAGTACTTTTAGTCCTGGTCTAAAACCATGGACCTCACAGTTGTGGGATTAATAAAAAATAATAATTGTAGGATGAATCTAATGAAAGATAAGAGACCTTAGAAAGCATCTGTATGTCTGATTTACTGGTCAAGAACTTGGTCCTTGAGCCAGGCTGGTTTTGAATCTTGTCTCTTCCCTCCTTCTTGCTATGAGGCTTTACCCTCTCTGTACCTCAGTTTTCTTGTCTGTAAAGTGATATTATCAACTTCTTCCTCCTGTGGATGTTGTGAGAAGTAATGAGATAATGTATGTGACATGCTGAGTCCAGGGCCTGTAAAGCCTTAGCTGGTTTGGTTCAATGGATAGACCCTGAAGACCGAAGGGTCCCGGGTTCAATTCTGGTCCAGGGCATGTACCTTGGTTGCAGGCTCCTCCCTGGCCTGGGCCCTGGTTGAGGCATGTGCAGGAGGCAACCAATCGGTGTGTTTTCTCACATCGATCTTTTTCTCTGTCTTTCCCTGTCTCTTCAATGGAAAAAATATCCTCTGGTGAGGACTAACAAAAAAAAAACAACAAAAACCCATCAGTAAATATTCAAAAATTCAATTGGAAGGGCCAGGGGACTACAAAGGATTTAGCTGATGAGGTTAATGGGAAAAAGGAAAAGTACAGGGTAAAAGAAAAAGTGAAGAGTATAAAGACTAACATATTAATTAGGGCTCTTAGTTGCAAGTGACAGAAAACTTAATCACAACTGGCTTTAGCAGAAAAAGGGAATTTGGGCCTTACATAACCAGGGCTCAAACTATCATTGGGATTCTGTCTTCATCTTAGTATGGCTTTCCCTTATACGTTGCAGGTGAGATGCCACCAGCTGCTTTGCCCTTATATCCACCAGCTTTTCAAGGTCAGGAGGCAGAAAAACATCTTTCCTAGTAGTTTCAATAAAGGTCCTAAGGCAGACTCTGATTGGACAGAATGTGTCAGATGGTCATTCCTAAGCCAATCAGTGTGGCCAGAGGAGTGAAATATGCAAATTGACCAGGCCTGGGGTACATGCCAAGGAATAGGGGAACTGAATGCTAGGCAGGGGCAAAATAGCAGAGATGGAGGTAATGGTACATGAAGGGGCTGTGAAGGGGCTGTGGCCTCACTGGGTGCCAGGCTGGGGGACAGGGACTTCTGGATCTACTGGCAACCCTCTCTACTGTTTGGGGTGGGATGGGGTAGGGTGGGGTGAGGTGGGGTGAGTGGATATTAAGGTTGTAGGGTTTGTTCGCTCACTTCGTTTCTCTTTCCTTTGCCAGACTGATCAGCCACACTCCTTCTTATTGTGATGAGTCACTATTTGGCTCCCGACCTGTGGGCACCTGCTGGGAGGCCCCGTGGATGGTGAAGGGGGGTGCTTCAAAACTCCACACGCTCTTCTGGACACCCCCAGCCACCCCGAGGGGCCACCCGCCCCAACCCAGGGAGACCCCAGAACGCACCATTCACCCATCTGCTCCCACGAAGACAGAGCCCAGGGAGGGGTCCAAAGCTGAGAAGGTGTCCAAGGGTGAATTAGACTCTCCACGCTCTCTGAGGCGGGAGCGTGGCCATTCCCTCACTCACCTGAATGTCCCCAGCACCGGCTGCCCACGCACCGGTGGTCCCCACAGGGGCGGGCCTCGGGACCCCAGGCCTTCTCCATCTGGGGTAACCTTCCGGAGCCCGCTGGTGACTCCCAGGGCTCGGTCAGTCAGCGCTTCAGTGCCAGCAACGTCCCAGCAAGGGGGTGCCACCCCAAGACCGAAGCCCCCTTGGAAATGAGTTTCCTGGTCCTTTCATCAGGTTTGCCCTTGGGGTCACAGCAAGGGGAGGAGTTGCAGAGGATGACACAGCTGTGGAGCTTCTGGCAAGGCACTCACAGTGGCAGGCACAGCGAGGGTGGTCAGGGACGCCCTCTGTCCTGGCACCCTCTGGTTCCCTGCTGCCCCCACAATGTGGACTTGAGGGCCACTCCTTGAGATGCCTGTTCTAGTCCCGTCGGAGCCACATGCTGTATCAGTGCCAACCCAGGCATGCCCACCAGCACTCCCACACATTGTCTTGCGGCCAAGTATGAATAAATGGTGTGATCGCCAGTGTGGAGGGTTTTCCCACCCCCCAAACCTCCCTTCAAGCCAAACTTCCTGCTTAAGATGAGTTTCCAGCCGATTCTGGAGGCCTCAAGAATTTTCCCTGGGTACAGTGTCTAGGTGATATGTGGGTGGACTTTTTATTTTAATGATCATGTATTTATTTTCATGTATTAAATATGTCAGTAGCTCTCCAAAGTCGTGACTTTTGTTAATTTTTTTTTCCTTAGGGGAAAAGCAGGCCTGAGTTGGGTTAAATAATGATATTGATACAGCAGGGAAGGAGCAGAAATTGTGACAATGGCGAGTGGGGGCCTGAAGTTCCGGAACCCAGGCCTCAAGCAACACTGGGGCCTCCTCCTGTCAGTTTCAGCTACTGCCACTAACTAGGGGGTTGGCTGGTTCTTCCTGAGATCACAATGTGGGCTAGAGTTTCATACATTTCCCACCTTTAAAAAAAAACACAGTGACTAGGACTTGACCAAGCTGAGCGGTCCAAGGTGAGAAAGTTACATGCATCTGGAGAGCTCTCAGGGTCGAGGTGTGAGGGATGTCCCTGCACCAAGGCTTGTCAGCTGCACCACCTGGGTCGGGCCCCTTACAGGGAACAGCGGGGCCTTTGCTCAGGTGGAGTTGCATCGGGATCCCAGCATCCTGGTATGTTTGGGTGGTCCTGGGCTTTGGGCCTTGCCTTGACCCTATTTTCCCCTGATGCACCTCCAGGAAGCACAGGGATTCCGGAACCAGCAGAAAGCCCCATCTGTGCTGCCTCTTGGGGAAGGGAAGGGCAGAAACATCTGGGTAGCAGTCTTAGAGGGACCGCCAGGGATGCATGTGCAGACACCTGTCGGGGCAGGCAGGGTACGAGGGAAGCAAGTCAGCAGGTCTCAGCATTTTAACCACGTGGGATGTTTAAACTTCCTAGAACTTCCACGAAGAATTAGTTCCCTCCCTTCCAGCTCTCATTTATACACATACCCCTTCCCCCATTTAAATAGGCATGAGCCAGAAACACCTCTTTCCTCCCATTAGACCAAAAGAGGCAACAACAGCCTTGAGTGTGACGATAAGGGGCAACCGACACTGGGAAGAGTGTGGGGCGTGGTGGGGACTGGGGTAGCCTGCAGTCTCTGCCCTCTAGCGGGTGCTGCAGCTCAGCTCTGGAGGAGCCCAGGGTATCTGGTTGGTGAGATTTTTCCAGAAAAGGCAGGAAGCTGTGTTTCTGTGTGAGGGCCCCTGATTTTTTAAAAATACCAGCAGTGAATTTTAAAAAGATACGTTGTTCTACTACCTGGGCACCAAATAAAGCCCAGGGGTGCTGCTGGTCTATGATCTTGGGACTCCTGAGTTTTCACAGTGCTGATATGGGAGAGGCTGTGGGCAAATGGGCAATCCCCAAGCAGGGCTGTGGGCAGTCCTGGCGGGGACGTGTCCATCTTGGCCTTGGCAGCTTCTGGTCTGGGACCAAGGGGGCTGCACCTTGGGCTCTGTCCTCCCACGGAGGCTAAAGGGAGGAATGGTTAGGGCCGACACCCTGCGCACTCCCCTCATGCGGACGGCCTTGACAGCATGGGCACGCACAGCCAGCCACCCTGGCTAAAAGGTTTATTCACAGCGAGTGGTAAAAATGGCTTTGAATCTTGAAAAAGGTATGGAAGCCATGATCGTGGGGTTCCTGGTCCCCCTGACTTCCTGACTCGCTCTCTGGGAGGGGGCGGTGCTCGGGATCAGAGCAGGGCTTGAGGGAGGGGTTCATTTCCTGCCCTTGCCCTTGCCCTTCTCGGTCTTCGCTTTGGCCTTGCCCCGTTTCTTCCTCTTGGACCTGAGCAGGGAGCGGACCAGGTAGCCCTTCCACACGGCCTGGATGAGCGTGGCCGCCCTCACCATGCGCATCATCTCCTGCTCGGCCTCCATCCTCTTCTTGGAGTTGATCTCCCGCTCCTCCCGGATCTGAGCAAACTCCTCCACCAGCACCTCGTACCTCTGCTGCAGCTCCTCCAGCTGGATCTTCTCCTCCTTGTGGATGATGTCCAGCTCCTCGTACTCCTCCTGCGGAGGGTCGGTGGGCTCACCTGGCATCGGGCCTGCCTGCCATGCCCTCTGCATGCACCCCACCCTTCCCACAGGGGCTTCTGGGCCAGCAAGGCCCAAAAGAGAGTGTGAAAGGTGATGAGGTCCATCCTAGTGCGAGGTGGGACCCGACTAAAATTATCCCGGGACTTGGGAAAGATCACAGCTTGTGGTTGGCCAAACTGAGTCCAAATCCCAGCTCAGCCACACCGGTCAAGCCTTCGATTTTCCTCGTCTGAAACATGGTGACAATTGCAAACGCAGGAGGAAGGGAGTGGGAGCTGCTTCCAGGATTAAAGGACACAGGATGGACACAATTACTGGATGCGGTGCCAGGCATGCGTGGGGACATAAAAAATGCAAGCTGCTGCCACCGAAGCTGCCTGTTTCACAAAGAGCAGGAGTGGGACTTCCTCAGGGGACTAAGTCCCACAGTTCTTCCTTATGTCTAACTCCAGCCTCTCCTGTAGCTCACACCCACCTCCCTCCCTCCCTTCCACTCATGTTTGCCAGCCTCCCCAGGGTCCTCCGCGGAACACCCGTGGTCAGACAGCCAGGCCCCGACTTGCCCTTCCCTGAACAGCACACTGACTGGACCAGTGGTCCGCAAACTGCAGCTCGTGAGCCGTGGTTTGCTGCTCTCTTGACTAAGGAGTTTGCCGACCACTGCGATAGGGCTTAATCACAAGGAACAACAACAGCCTGTAATTATTGGCATTGAGAGTCTAGGACCCTCGGAGGCTGATGCTGCCTCCAGTGCCACCAGGCTTCCTGGCCCCACGGCCAGGGCCGTGGGGGGCTTGAGAGCACCCCATATTGTAGGCTACCATTCCCTGAGCACTTCCTGGAGGCCACACCCCGTGCGGGACACAAGCATTGGCGACAGTAGTGCCTCATTGCATGCTGCCCAGCCTGGGGATGACGACTGCTGATCACGTGCAGAAATGGGCCCAGAAAGGTCACGCCCCTTGCTTAGGGCCCACAGCTGCTGAGTGGCTCTAGTGGAGAATCTCCAAGTGGCCACGGGCCTTTCTCACTGCCGGGTCCCAGCATCTGGCACATGGAGGGCACGCAGAAGGTGCTTTTTGCGTAGTGGAGGGACGTGGCGGAGGCAAGCTCACGCCTGAGTCCACTGGGGATGAGCCCTGGCTTGGGTGCTGGCAGGAGCAGAGCAAGGAAGGAGCAGAGAGTTCGGCATGTGGACACTAGAGGGAGCCAGGGTCACTGGGCTGGTGTCAGGCACTTAGAGGCTCACAGATTCTGGATCCTTCCCTCCTAACTCCACTTGCTGCCCCAGGCTGGGGAAGGAGCAGGGAGGCTCAGAACTTGGCTAAGACCTCAGACCATCATGGGACCTCTCCTCCCATCCCCCACTCCTAGAGGATTGTGGGAAATACACTTGAGAGAGACCTATGCAGCAACAAATACCTGCTTTTCGCTCATCTCCGTATCATATTTTTGGATCCAGTTCTCGATTTCCGTCTCCACTTTATATTTCTTCTAAAACAAAACAAAACAAAAAACAGTCATTGACTGAAGGACTATCCTATCAAATAAAGAGGGAATATGCAAATTGACCATCATGCTGTAACAAGATGGCTGCACCCACAGTGGAGGCTGAGTTCCCATAACAAGCCTTAACGAGCAATCAGCAGGGACCTGAGGCTCTTCCCCTTGCCTCGTGGGGCTTAACAGAGGACCTCAGGCCATGCACCCCACCCAGCAGGGCTTGATGGGGGACCTCAGGATGCACCCCCTGGCCTGGGCCAGGAGACCTCAAGGTGCACTCCCTGGCCCTGGCAGGGGTAGGGCTGGTCGAGTCTGGGTCTTGTGCAATTTCAAGGTGCATGTGGGTGGGCGGGGATTTGACTCTGGGTCTTGTGGCGTGCCTCAGACTTGGACAGGAGGAAGATTTTCATATACATTTTACTAATTTTCTTTAATCTCTGACACTTCTATTATAAAGGGCAAATAACAATATTAAAATATTTCCTCTAATTAATTCCCTTTTAACATGCACAAATTTTGTGCACTATGTCAGTAGTATTTACAATAAATAATGCCAAGCAGGCTCCGCACCAGCTGGGCCTGTGATGGTGTCTTACATGCCTCACCTAGGAATCCACACAAGGTAGGTCCCTCATTTCACAGATGAGGAAACTGAGGGTCAACCATGCTTTCTCACTTGCCCAAGGACATAGGGCTGGTGAGTGCTAGAGCTCTGTTTGAAGCCAGCAGGCTGGCTCCAGAACATTCTAAGGAAAAGGAGCAGCTAGTGCAAAGGCCCTAGGATGGGAACAAGCTTGTGGTGTTTCTATAACAGAAGTCAAGCCGGTGTGGCTGGAATGGAGTGGTCGAGGAGCATGGTCCCGGGGAGGGCAGAGTGGGGAGCTGCGTGGCAGAGGGAGTGGCAGCGGGGGGAGGAGCGTGGGTTATAGTGTAAGGGGGAGGGGCAGCTATTGGGTGGGTTTAGATGCAGTGGAGGGTCATGATCTAGTTTTGCTTTTAAAAGAGATCAGCTCCTATCCATACAATGGAATGTTACTCAGCCATAAAGAGGAATGAAGTGCTGTTACACGATACATCATGGATGAACCTTGAAAACATGATGCTGAGTGAAAGAAGCCAGACATGAAAGGCCACACGTTTTATGATTCTTTTTGTATGAAACGCCCAGAGTAGGCAAATCCATAGAGACAGAGAGGAGATGAGTGGTTTTCGGGGGCTGGAGGCGGGAAGGAGTGGGAGAAACTGCTTCTGGGTGTGGGCTTTATTTATTTTGGAGCGATGAAAATGTCTGGAGTGGCACTGTTAATGTGCTAAATGCCACTGAACTGTTCGCTTTAAAATGGTTAATGCCATGCTATGTGAATTTCACCCCAATTTAAAAATAGTAACAACCAGTTCCCACATCCTTCAGAGCAAGAATTCCTAACTGGACAGCATAGATGGGCCTGTGACCCCCCACAATGGCCCACCAGTGTGGATGTGTGCGCCTTGGCTTTTAGATGGGGGAGAGGTCCGTGGCTACCATCAGGTGCTCAAAAGAGTCGTGACACTAAAATGAAACTGGGAACAGTATTAGAAAGGGTGCCCTTCGTCAGGAGAGGGACTTTGAAACACGTGAGTGCACAGTGGGCCTGGTTCCTGGCTGAGATGATGGAGAAGGCACGGGGCGGGGGGAGGGAGGGAGAGGGTGGTGGTGGTGGTGGTGGTGGTATGTACTGAGCACTGATTCTGCACCAGCTCTCTGCCTGTCATCTCATTTAATTCTTGTTCAGACTGAGTTGATCACTTTCTTTTTAAAGATGTGAAAACTGAGGCTCGGTAATGGGCTGAGGCTTACATGCTCCTTTGGTTCCTTTGCACAGTATTGACAGGTGGGTTTCATCATCCCCGCAAGGCTCAGGGGGACGAGGAAACCTGCCCACGGCCACGGAGGGGGTGTGCGGCAGCAGGACGGGCCCCACCTCTGCCCCTCCCAGCCCCCCGCCCGTGTGCTGCACCCGCCTGCCTCCCAGGGGACACCGGCTCCACCCTGGGCTTCCTGGTGACTGGGGCAGCCCTGCCCTCCACGCTGGTCCCCCTCCCTCCTGCCCCTGCCCGGTGGCTCCCCCGGGCACCTTCCTGAGCGCCTGCTCTGCCTCCCGGTTCTCCATGACCAGGCTGTGGAACTGCGAGCGCAGCTGCAGGATGTCCTGCTGGATCTTGGCCACCCGGGACTGCGAGACCCGGTAGTCCCCCTTCTGCTGCTTCTCCGCCTCCTGCTTGGTGCGGAGCAGGCTGTTCTCCGAGAACTTGAGCACCTGGTGCAGGTGGTTTTTCAGTTCCTGGATCACAAAGTTCTCCTTCTCCACCTGGGCCCGGAGAGGAGAGGCCGCGTTAATACCTCCGTGACCACGGCTCAGCACACACGCCAGCCATTGCTGTGTGATCACCTCGCCGAATCCTCCCTCACTGGCGGTGGGCACAGGGGCAGCTTGATGACAGACTGAAGGGCTCAAGTCGTCTGCCCAGGGTGGTGCAGCTGAGCCGGCATTTGAAGCCAGGTCTGTCTGGCCCAGAGCCCGGGTTCTTGGCCACCCCCTCTATTTCCTGGCATGGATAGAGTCCAGGGGAGAGGGCTGGGACAGTGGGGCACTCCTGCTGGGGCACAGTGGGGTGCCCAGTTGGCAGAGACACAGCATGATGCAGGAAGGTGTGATAAACATGCCCCGCACGACTGCCACCTGCTCTCTCTGAGGGCCTGGCTTGTCCCCTGCCCCTCAGTTGGTTCAAAAACAGGCCTTTTGGCTCAGTGGATAGAGCGTCGGCCAGTGGACTGCAGTTTCCGGCTTCAATTCTGGTCAAGGGCACATGCCCGGGTTGTGGGATGGATCCCCAGTAGGGGGCGTGCAGGAGGCAGCCGATCAATGATTCTCTCTCATCATTGATGTTTCTCTCTCTCCCTCTCCCTTCCTCTCTGAAATCGATAATATATTAAAAAAAAAATAGGGATGGGGTGGAGGACGGGCTGTTTTATATCTAAACTCGAAAGGCTGCTCCCAAGCCTTACCAATAACATAGTCGGTTAACACATATTTTTTCTGTTATATGTGTTACATACTATATTCTTACAAGAAAGGAAGCTAAACAGGAGACATGTGGTTAAGAAAATCCTAAGGAAGAGAAAACCCACGCATAAGTGGGCCTGTGCAGTTTAAAGCTGTGTTGTTCAATGGTCAACTGTATTAACATGGGACCGATGATTATTATTAGGTCCAGATCATTTTTCTTCCTTATTTATTTATTTTTTTTTACTCCTTATTGTTGAAAGTCTTATATCCTCTTTTTGCCCCATTGACACCTTCTACTCGCCCCCACCCTAGGCCTTCAGCACCCTATTGTCTGTGACCATGGGTTATGCATATATGCTTACAAGTTCTTTAGTTGATCTCTTCCCAACCCCACCCACCCATTTTCCTTCTTAAACATTTTTTTAGCACTTTCACTCTCCCACCTGCCCCTTGTCCTGAGGACAAAGACCACACCCCTTGATCAGGCCTCTGCCCCCTGCCCCTCTCTCCAAGCCCATCTTTGCCCCTTCTCTTCAGCTCACTGGCAGTTTTGGGTTCCTAGATACACACATTCCCCTTCTCCCCCTCCTGGGACAGGGGTCTGCAAACAAAGGCCCACAGGCCAAATTGGGCTGCCTGCCTGTATTTGTAAATAAAGCTTTATTGGAACATAGACCATCCTATAGAATAAAAAGTTCATATGCAAATCGACCAAACGAAGAACAACTGGTTGCTATGATGTGCACAGACCACCAAGGGGCAGACAGTCAATGTAGGAGTTGCCCTCAGGGAGAGTGCTGCTCAGCCAGAAGCCCTGAGCTGGGACGGCCCCACCTCAGCTGGCCAGTGCAGTGGCGGTGGTGGGAGCCTGTCCTGCCTCCGTGGTGGAATTGAGGATGTCTGACTGCCCTGAGGGCTCCCAGGCTGTGAAAGGGCATGGGCCAGGCTGAGGGATGTGCTCCCCCCACCACCCCGCCAAAGTGCACCGGGCCTCTAGTTCATTTATGGATTGCTTATGGCTGCTTTTACACTAGGGATAGAGTTGGGTTCAGCAGTTGCAATAGAGACTAGCCCTCCAAACACAACGTGTTTACTACGCAGCTCTTTGTAGAAAGTTTGCCTGCCCCTGGCCAGGAAGGTCATCCCTACCTCACCTGTCTGCCTCACTCCCTCTCGTTCTTCGCGTCTTTGTTTCACCATCCTTGACCCTTTGGGTGTGAGTTCAGCTCTCCTATAACCCTCCCTTACAGCGCCTCATACTTACCCTTCATTGTATGTCTCACAACTGTAATTAGCCCACCTGGCATGCCTCACTGGTTGAGTGTTTACCTATGAATCAGGAGGTCAGGGTTCGATTCCCAGTCAGGGCACATTCTTGGCTGGGGGCTCGGTCCCCAGTAAGGGGCATGCAGGAGGCAGCCAATCAATGATTCTCTCTCATCATTGATGTGTCTGTCTCTCCCTCTCCCTTCCTCTCTAATCAATAATATATATATATATATATATATATATATATATATATATGTGTGTGTGTGTGTGTGTTTTTTTAACAAACTGCAAATTAAATCAGCTCTTTAAGTCCTATCTTCCTTACTGTGAACTCCATGAGGCTGGGACCATGTGGGCTTATTTATGAGACCTGGCACCTCATAAGTACTCAAAACCATATTCATGGAATACATGAATGAAAGCATCTACTTAAATCCCTGGGCAGGGGGAAGGGGGGGAGGGAGCATAGGGGCGGGGTGGAGAACCCAGCTGCCAGACGGTCTGGGCTCCCCATGGGGCTCCTTCCAGAAGTTGCCCCACCCTGGAAGCAATACCTCCGCAGCCCTGTTCTTCATTCTCTCGGCCAGTTCGTTCTCCAGCGCATCGATGACCTCCTGGTTCCTCATGTTCCGCCTGGTGATGTCATGGATGAACTGGGTCTTGTCTCTGGCTTCCATGGGGCTGGTGAGCAGCTTCTCAAACAGGAAGCCGCGGAGCTCCACCAGGCTGTCAATGAAGCCCTGGGCTCCCCGGCTCCTCTCCAGCACCTTGGCCCGCAGGAGCTGGACCGCCTGCGGGTGGCGGAGCAGGAGTCTCAGGATGTTCTTGGTGGAGTCTCTGATCTGCCCCATGAGTGGCAGGAGGTTGGATTTCTGCAGCTCGATGGAGAGGAGGAGGTCTCGGAACCAGGCTTCCTCCTCGAACTCCTCTTCGGCCTGCAGCTGCATCTCTTCCTCCTGCAGGTAATTGACCTTGTCCGTGAGGACCTGGCACATGTCCTCGTGCTCCCGCACTGCCTTGGTGAGGTCCTCGCCCAGCAGGCCCTCCAGGTGTTCTATGTTGGCTCCCATGTAGGACAGCAGCGTCACCAACTCCACCTTTTGGATGGTCTCATCCAGCACGGACATGATCCTCTTGGTCTCGATGGTGGTGAGTTTGGTCTTTATGGGGGCAAAGGGTTTTGGTGTGGAAGTTGCCTTTTTGGGCGACTCTGCTACCACCTTCATTTTGTTGAGGTCAGGGCCCTGGTAGAGGGCGCCCATGGCCAGGATGTCTAACGCCATGTTCCGAGCCGCCTTCTTGGTCTTTGTGGGCCCTGGGAGACTTCGATAGACTAGACAGATCTCCTGCCTCTATTTCCCTGGAAAAGGAAGGGGCAGGCAATTAGGAGAGCTATGCAGACGTCAATCATAAACTTGGCTTTGAGTGTTCACCATAGGGGCTCTGCAGCTTGTCCACAGAACCCCTCACTGACAGCAGTTGGTAGCTTTGTGACAGCGTCAGGGCCTCAGGGGTAGGAGGGCCCAGTGTGGAGGTGGGTCTTGGGCACACGTCAGCAGGGACCAACCAGGAATGTGAACATCATTCTAGGTATTTAAGTACAGAAAACTGATAACACAGGTGATGGAGGAGTTGAGAGGCCAACCAGGACAAGGTGAAGTCCATCCCCGAGCCCCCCCCCCGCCCACAGGCAATGGTTACATTGTTTGTGGCTGGAAGCTACCCCAGGAGGAGGTGGGGAGCTTCGGGATCAGGGTCAGCCAGGAGAGGCTGGAACCCCAGCCATTTCCTAGCCGGGAGAGGCTGCAGTTCCAGAGGACCTGTGGCCACTGCCACAAACAGCCCAAAGCAAAGAGGGAGAAGTCCTTAGGCTTCTCTCTTCATCCCGCCCTCCAATCTAACACCGGTGCCTCCCATTGGTCAAACCCAGTGAGGAACCTGCTGACAAGGGAGCATGGGCAATGCTGCCTATGGTGGGGTGGGGTGAGGGGACGGAGCGAGGAGAACAGCCCAAGACACAGCAGACAGAACAGGGACAGAGCAAACAGGACTAGGACCAGCACAGCCCACCTTGCGCTGGGTTTTTAAATCAGGGTGGGATGGACAATGACTTTGAAATGCATTGTTTAAAAAAACAGGCTTTGCTACATGCAACACTGTATCCCGGATTGAATTCTGAAAGGGAAACAAGGACCTTAGTAAGAAAACTGGTGAAATCCAAATCAAGTGGATAGTTTGGTCAATAGCCTTGCATCAGTGTTAGTGTCTTAGTTTGGACAAACATAACAGGCTTATGTAAGATGTTAACAGTAGGGGGAGCCAATGGAGGGCATACGGGAATTCTGTATGATCTTTGCAAGTTCTCTGGAAAGCTACAGATATTACAGAATAAAACGCCTATTTATAAGACCGCTTCGGGAAAATCTACGGGGGCAATCACAAATCAATGACTTACATTGCTACATGGCATGATGACTAAGAGCTCTCTCTGCAGCAACTCTGCTTGGGCTCCGGTCCTTGCTGGGGGACCTTGGGCTTTTATCTAATTCCCCTAAGCCCCGGCTTCATCGGCCATAAGACAGGGATCTTCTGCTTGTGTGGGATGTTTCTGGCACGGGGCCTGGACATTGTGAGTGCCCAATAAATAATAACTAATATGGTTAGCCCAAGACCAGGACCTCGATGATTTCCCAGGTAGAGTCTCAGCCCTGTTGGAGACCCAGAAATCTGATGAACCTAGGCTCCCAGCATAAAGCATCTAAGACAGATGCCCCCCTCGCCCCTGCCCCGTGCCCATCCCTCACCCTGCTCCTTCTTTATCCCTTGTCCTGATGACCAGCCATCCTAGTTGCTCAAGTCAGAAACCTGAGTGCCACCCCCGACTCTTCCTTCCCCACACGTCCGATCTGCCCCCCACTTCTATCAGTGATCTCTCCTCGACAGCTCCCTCTCCACATCCTTCCTTTCAGCAGCCTCTCTGCCACTAGAGGCCTTAAAATCTCTTGCTTAGATGATGAAAGAGCTGCTCAGCTGGTTGGCTTATGTCTGCTGCTGCCCCCTGCAATAAAGATCATCCCTGCCGAGATCTAGTCTGGTCTTTACTGAGCCCCTGGGGATATGAAGGCGAGGCCGGGGTGGTTCCTGTCCTGCCAGCGTATATAACCTGGTTTGGGAGATGAGACATGCATGCATGAGGGTCAACAACTAGAGGAGGAGGAGAAGAAAGCCGTAGTCACAGAATAGGATGAGATTGTGGCCAGCCTTCAACGCCAGACTGGGGACTTGATCTGGCAGGACCTTGGGATCCATTTTGATTGCAGGAAGCGTGTGGCAGGATGAAATCAGCTTTTTTGAAAAGAGATCTGATGTATGGATGTATGGATAATTTAGAGGGAAGGCCTGGTGGCCGGCTAGTAAGATGAGAGACCGTGAACCTTCCACTTCAGGCCTTTGCACGTGCTGCTTCTTTTTCCTGCAATGCACCCCTCTCTTTCCGGCCAAGTTAATTCCTTATTCTCAGTTCAGTGTCACTTCTTCAGCGAAGCCTCTCCTGGGCTTCCAGTCTTGGTCGAAGTCTCATTTCAGGTATCACAATGCCGAGTCCTCGGTGGCAGGTGCCATCCCCGCTTGCCTGCCTGCACTGTGCAGGCTGGACACACCGCTCCTTGTCAGCCTCCCTCACAGCGAGGGGTGGCTGCAGACACGGTTCAAGCCCATGAAAGCCAGAAGGAGCAACAGGACTTGAGGCGTGAAAGATAGCTTCGGGTTTGGGTGACGGGGAGAGAATTTCGGGGCCCTGGAGTCATCACTAGGGAAACTGGGAGAGGCCGTTTAAACTCCTTGAGTTCCAGCTGCCGTAACCAGAGCAGACAGTGGGCAGGATGTCCTGGCCTTCCTGTGACCCGTTTCCTCTCTGTCAGGCGACAGCCCCAGTTTCCCTTTCAGGACTCAGATTCCCTCTCCCGCCAGCCGCCAATGTGCAATCCCCCCCACGTGGTTGGGGGATGGTGGCAGCTGATGCCTGCCAGTGGTGGGGTCTGAGGATCCTGCCACCAGAGGTCCCCAGAACCCCCTCAGCTGCCATCCTTTCGGACCCCGGTTCTTCTGCTTTTCCGTCACCCTTCACCGTTTGTTGAGCTGGGGCCAGTTTCTGTTGCTTGCGACCAAAGAACCCAGCTGACAACAGTCTAGGGCCACTGACAACACCAGATGGAGCGGGCTCCAGAGATATAAATGCAGAGGGGGAGGAAGAGTGAGCAGGGAGAAGGAGTGGGAACCGGAGAAATGCAGGAAGTGCCAGAAACAAGGATCAAGGTAGCCAGTTCAGGTGCTGAGGCTGCTCGGTTCTGGGTTGGGCCAAAGGGATCCCAGAAGCCTCCCCGAGGTGAGGACTGAGTGGAGGAGAAAGGCATCTCTTGCATCCCCACCCACTTCCTGCTTTTCCTTCAATCTCCTGAGTTCCTTTAAGGCTGTTTCCTGAGGATAACGTTCTACGGACAGCCCGGGACCCTGCTCTCCAAGGATGAAGGATCTGTGGCCCATGGCCACAGAATGAATGGAACCAAAGTGGTTAATGAACACACATTCCCCCGCCTTCTTTCCTCCCCCCCGAAACCTCACAGGCATAAATCAAAACGCCTGAATTCTTCGGGGATGGCGGCTGGAAATGCAACGTTACATGAAATGTTTCCAATTTGCTTTCAGCCAAATTACCTCTTTTGCTTTAAAGGGCAAACTTGTTTTCTTTGATTATGATGACGCCCATCAGTTCTTGACAGCTCATTTGGGTGAACAAGAAAAAGCCCGTGGAACTAGGATCGGGGGAAGCGCGTCTAACTGTGATGACAAAAATCACTGGAGAATCTCTTTCCCCTGAATTCTAATATGACCATTCCGTGTCCTTTTTTTAATGCCACCAACCTTAATATTGAAATCATTTCCAATTTCAGCCTTTCCTTTGAAAATTCCTGCCCTGAGAGTTGAAGCAAGATTGCTAATGGGTGGGGAACTTTAATTGGATCTTTCCTTTATTTGTCATTAATTCTGCTGATGAACTTTATAAATGGAAATATATCTTTATCATGCAAATTATACCTCAGCTTCATTCAAGGGGGCTGGTTAGATATTTTATTACTCTCACTCTCAGAACATTTTGAAAGGAAAAAAAAGGTTTTGAGGTAAATTATATTTTTTTCCCTCAGGAGGAAAAGGGGAAGAAAATTTAACCTTACAACTACCCCACAAATTCAACATATTGGTGTGTGGAAAGTCAGAGGGTGTTAAAAAAAATTGGGAGCTCAGTGGTTGAGCATCGACCTATGAACCAGGAGGTCATGGTTCGATTCCGAATCAGGACACATACCTGGGTTGCGGGCTTGATCCCCAGTGTGAGGCATGCAGGAGGCAGCCAATCAATGATTCTCTTTCATCATTGATATTTCTATCTCTCTCCTCCCTTCTCTGAAATCAATACAAACATAATTTAAAAAAAAAGAAAACTGGAGTATATGTGTGTGGGGGACAGATGGGGGAATCTCATTTTAAGGAATACCAGACAATATACCATGTGTCAAACACTATTCTAAATTTTTTTGTTTTTGTTTTTTATTCCTCACCTGAGGATATTTTTTTCCATTGATTTTTAGAGAGAGTGAAAGTGGGGAAGGATGAGGCGGGATGGGGAGGGGAGAAAGAGAGAGAGAGAAACATACAGACTGATTGCCCCTTCACTCGCCCTGATGGGGCCCAGGATCGAACCTGCAACCAAGGAATAAGCTCTTGACCAGGAACCGAACCAGTGACCCTTCAGTCCATGGTCCAACACTCTAACCACTAAGCAAACCAGCCAGGGCTGTTCTAAATTCTTTACATGAATTAACTCCTTTATTCTTCATAACAACCTGCTGAGGTTGGAGCTTTTATTGCCTCCATTTATAGACGAGAAAAGGGAGGCAGAGATGGGTCAGAAGTGCTCCTTAGTTTACAGCTAGTAAGTGATAGAGCTGGGATTTCAGCCCAGGCAGCCTCTCTCCGGAGCCTGCGCCCCATACCACTATTCCGTCCCGTCTCCCAATTTTAAGATTGACTTCTATGGTGGACACAGTAGAATGATTGTTTGCTCCTCCAGTTTCAATGAATCCTGTCAAGCAGAGACTTAGGGAACAGAAGCATTTGCGATAAGATTTAGGCCCTCGCTAGTTTGACTCAGTAGATAGTCGGCCTGTGGACTGAAGGGTTCCAGATTCGATTCTGGTCAAGGGTACATGTGTAGGCTGCAGGCTCAATCCCCAGTAGGGGGCATGCAGGAGGCAGCCAATCAATGATTCTCTCTCATCATTGATGTTTCTCTCTATAGACCACGTTATACTATCAGCACTTTAATTTTTTACTTTTGTTCTTAATTGACTTTCAGTCGGTTAAGAAGTTTAATTTTTATACTTTTGTTCTTAAGTACTTTTCATTAAAAACAGAAACTTGATATCTCCTCTGCAACTGGAAAATCTGTATCACTTTCCTTAAGAAGAAGATAATAATGTCTAAATCCTGATATTTGCTCTAGCTAAATACTATTATGGACAGAACAATGAGTCTAGACCAGATCTCTTGTCTAAAAGCAAGGCTAGCACTGGCTGGTGTTTCTTGAGCATCATCTCATGCACTGAAAGGTCACTTGTTCAGTTTCTGGTCAGGGCACATACCTAGGTTTTACATGGATAGGAGGTAACTGATCATTGTTTCTCTCTCTCTCTCTCTCTCTCTCTCTCTCTCTCTCTCTTTCTCTCAAATCAATAAAAACTGGCAGGCAAGAGGAGAACAGAGATCCACTAAACTAGTCACCATTCTCCAGTTTCCTCCTCCTTACACATTAATTCATCGTGATTTTTAATCCCTCTTTTGATGAAAGTGTAGTTTTAGGAGTGTTTATTTCCAGTTACATCCAACTGTGGATAGAAACATTTTGGGTGTTGCAGACAGAAGAAAATATTTCCTAGTGAGGAATTTAGAACCCTTCTAAAATAAACTTCTCTTACTTTAAAAAATATTTAAATTATAACCTTATAAAATGCAAAACACTGGCTTTTCCTGGCTGACAGATTATGTTCAGGAAGTGTCTTTTTTAAACCAAGGGTTGTGCCCCTTTAGTGAGTGAAATCAATTCACTAGTTAAAAATAAATGAAAGACGCCCAAGCTGGTTTGGCTCAGTGGATAGAGTGTCAACCTGTGGACTAAAGGGTTCCAGGTTCGATTCCGGTCAAGGGCACATGCCCAGGTAGCTGGCTCGCTCCCCAGTGGGGAGGGTGCAGGAGGCATCCAATCAATGATTCTCTCTCATCATTGATGTTTCTCTCTCTCCCTTCCTCTCTGAAATCAATAAAGATACACACACACACACACACACACACGTATATATATTTTTTAAAAAATAAATGAAAGACAATAAAAAATATTAGAGTGCACTATATGGAGGAAATACTCATTTGTAATTAAACATTATCTGCTGGGTTAAGAAGGAGAATGTATTTCTTTGGCTTGTGGTTAAAAATAAAAATCTGTGTTGGAAAGTCTCATGTTAAAGGCATTGGGTTGGCCGAAACCGGTGTGGCTCAGTGGATAGAGCGTCAGCCTTCGGACTGACGGGTCCCAGGTTCAATTCCGGTCAAGGGCATGTACCTTGGTTGCGGGCACATACCCAGTAGTGAGTGTGCAGGAGGCAGCTGATCGATGTCTCTCTCATTGATGTTTCTAACTGCCTTTCCCTCTCCCTTCCTCTCTGTAAAAAAATTAATAAAAATATATATTTAAGAAAAAAATAAGGCATTGGATTGGCTGTTAGGATACAACCTGCTGCTATTATTTGAGAGCAGCCCCTGACCTCCACCCACTCCATGCCAGCGCACCATCTCCCACGACCAGTTTCTGACCAATGGAGACAGTGTCTGCAGATATCGCCAAATGTCCCTGCAGGGCGGAGTGTGGCATGGGGGTGCTCCTGGCTGAGAACCACAAAGGCCTTGCTCTGCTGTAAACTCCTGGCCTCCCATCACAGGTTCAAAGGAAGTCTGTCCCAGCCTTGTCTGACAAGCTGACCCTGTGTTGTCCTGAGCCCCATCAGGGCCCTGGCCGGTTTGGCTCAGTGGATTGAGTGTTGGCCTGCAGACAAAAGGGTCCCAGGTTCCATTCTGGTCCAGGGCACGTGCCAAGGTTGCAGGTTTGATCCCCAGTCCTGGTTGGGGCTTGTGTGGGAGTCAACCAATCAATGTGTCTCTCTCTCACATCAATGTTTCTCTTTCTGTCCCTCTCCCTTCTACTCTCTCTAGAAAGTCAATAGGAAAATATTCTGATTAAGGTAACCAAGATGGTGGCATAGGTAAATACCTACACTGCTGCCTCCCACAATTTCAAAACTACAACTAAAGGACAGAACGGACATCATCCAGAACCA
>JAAGEH010000417.1:11878217-11909744 GCA_011751065.1 Lasiurus cinereus | reverse complement strand
CTCGGGCCTCACTTTTCCTTCTTAAAATGATGGGCTTGAATGAGTTCCGATAGCAGGACTGGTTCTGGGAGGAGGCCAGGGAGGGGATGTCCCTGTAGTCCGGCTGCCTGGGTTGTTGACCTCCTCCCCACATCATTGTGGAACTGAATCTTTGCAGGTGTCATTTTACGATGACCTGTATATTAGTATCCGATTAATCTCCCTCTCACTTTAGACAAGTTCCATGAAGGGAGGAATGAAGTTTCCTTTATGGATTGCTCCACCCCAGCCCCCAGTAGTAGGCACTCAGCAAATACTGGCTGAATGTGTGAATATTTAAGGTATGAAAAGAGATAACTCTGTTGGAATTATTTTAAGCAGGAAGAGTCAAGGATGGATTGTTTTAAGAGGGAAAATGCTACTTTTCACTAAGTCCTTACTATATTCCTCAGCTCCATACCAAGTTCTTCATTGTCTTACCTCATTTAATCTTCACAGCAAACCCTGTGTCTTAAGTATGTAAATGAGGGACTGTGGGGAAGTCATTGCACATTTTAAGGACAGGGATGGTAATTAAGTTTTTTTATTTTTATTTTTATTTATTGAGTTTAGATAGAGAAGGAGGGGAGAAAGAGAGAAACATCAATTTGTTGTTCCACTTATGTATGCATTCATTACTTGTTTCTTGTATGGGCCTTAGTTGGGGATTGAACCTGCAACCTTGGTGTATGGGGAGGATGCTCTAACCAACAACGGAGCAACCGGGCCAGGGCAGGGAATTACATTTCCAAGTTAGTACAAAAGGCAAAAATTGGCATAATCAAAATGACCTAGTATAAATACTCATTCTATTGAGATGCCTTGTATTACACGCTTACCCTGGAAGATAGGGCCCTTGGGTAGAATGGTAGGGGACTTATAAACTACCCTCTCACCCCCAGCACCTGTGTCTGACTTGAAATTAGTTAACTATGATGTGACTCCACGTTAAGAGCTGAGAATACAGGACCATGGAGATGATAAGCAAAGGGACAGAGTATAGACAGGGTCACGGAAGATGTCTAGTGGTCCTTGTAGGAAGGACTGAAGAGCAGGGACCTGGGGCGGGGATGGGACGGTGAAGAGGGTTCCTGATCCCTCAGAGAGCCAAAGGATAGCAGGCTAGCCGCCTTTCCGCATTTCCCTCTCATTCCCAGCCCTTCCCCACCTGCTCACCCACCTGCTCCGAGGGCTCCAGGTTTTTCTACCAAACGTTACCTCCGGAGGTACCTGCGTTGCTAGGTTACCCGCCAATCTCAGAAGGCGGGACTCGGAGCCTGATTGACTTTCCTTTTCACCATGCAATTCCGCTCAGTTCCACCCACCTCGGGGCCTAACCAATCACAGGCATCGTCTCTCTGACCCTCCACCAATTGGAAGACACGGACTGCCTCTGAGTTGGGCGGGCCCTGCATCGGCAGCGGGCGAGAACTGGGGAAGGACTTGAGGATCGGCCAATTAGAACTCATCATGGCAGCCTATCCAGCGAATGGGCCTCGGCTAAGGAGGAAGGGGGCGGGGCCGGCGGGGTGGAGGGTAGGCGGTGGATGAGAGAGCTGGCGCAGCTGCTGTGGTGGCAGCGGCTGGAGCGGCGGCGGCGGCGGCGGCGGCTGCAACAACTCCGGGCTCGGGGCTTTGACGGCGGCGGCGGCGCCGCCAGCAGGCTGGGCTGCAGGGTGCCGAGCCCGGTGCGCGGTCCGGGTTGCTGGGGCGGCGCGTGTAAGAATCCGAGGGGTGCGAGGGAGGGCTGAGGAGAGGGCAGGGGGCAGGGGTCAGAGGGCGCCGACGAAGGGGTTGCAGCTGGGCGCTGGAATGTGGGAGGCGGGCCGGGCGGGCGGAGGGACTGCGGGGAAGTTTTCGCGCGCTTCTCCCTCCCGCCCAGGCTGGGAAAGCTTTGCACGCTCTCTCCTGGTCCCAGCTTCCTGGGGCGACCCCCGCTCCAGAGGGCCCTCCGGAGCAGGGCTGAGCGCACGTGCAGCTGGAGCCCGCATTCCTCTCCTCCCCTCCTTCCTCACCTGCGCCTCGTCCCTAAGAGACTCTTGCCGGGTCAGGGAGCAGGAGCAGATGGCTGCTGGCCCTCTCCTGGGACCTGTCCCCTAGAGGTGACCCCTCCCGTCTGTGGCCTCCGTAGAGCGAGAGGCCAAGCCCGCCGCAGGCGCCCCGGGCCAGGACGTGGGCAAGTCCCTCCCCCGCTCGGGGCCTCACTTTTCCCTCTTAGCATGGTGTGGGCTGGCATGGGTTCCGGCAGCAGGACTGGTTCTGGGAGGAGGCCAGGGAGGGGATGTCCCTGTCGTCCGGCTGCCTGGGTTGAAAACTGGGCTCTGCCACTTCCCTTGGCAGTTTACTTAGAAGAGGCAGTTGAGTTAAGCCCTCTCTCAGCCTCAGTTTCGTCATCTGTGAAATGGGTAATTTCTCAACAACGGCACAATTGGATGGCAAAACGTTTTTAATTGTTAAAAACCGAGCGAAAGATACAAGGAAGTTCATTTACGTCTTCTCTCTCCCTTGAATATGTTTGAAAATGTCCGTGGTAAAAAAAGTTGAACCAAAAAGAAAATAAATAAAATTCTTAAGATAGCCACATAGTAGTGTCTTATTTGGGATTTCCTCTTCTGTCTCCCCCATACTGAGATTTAAAAGCAAAAAAAAAATAAAAAAATCCCCAGATCTGGAGGAAACAGCCACAAAAATCTCCCAGGGAGTTTGCCTGACAGAGAGCTACAGGCTTAGCAGCCGCAAGAACTGTGCTTGCTTTGGCTGCTTTGTTTTAAGAAGTTGCGGATGCCCAGGGGCCTGCTTGGGAGTACTCTGATGATCTGTGAAAGAGGTCAGTTGCGGGGTGGCCATTCAGTGGGTTAGTCTGGAGCCAAAGTTGATTGAGCCCCGGAGGCCGCCGCTTGAGGAAGGAGCCTGCTGTTGTTTTCCAGTTCAAAGTTCTGCCCTCAGATCTGCTGAGTCGTGGCTTTGCTTTTGGTCCTCCCCAGCGGAAATGGGAATGTGTATAAATAGGAAGTGTAGCAGGCTGGTTCTGAGTGTTTTAAACTGGGAACTCAGGATGAGGGCTTTTGCTGTGTGACTCGGGACATCACTTAAAAAAACACTGGTCCTCTTTCCCTTCCTCCTCAAACACCTAAATCTAGGAGGATAATGGCTATATACACTGAGTGGCCAGATTATTATGATCTGTGTGTGTGTGTGTCTGTGTACTAGATATATTAGAGACCTGGTGTGTGAATTCATGCATGGTTGGGGTCCAGCCAGCCTGGCCAGCGGGAGGGGACATGGGCTGGCCTGCCTGTTGGTCGAGCTCCTGGTCGAGGGGACAATTTGCATATTAGCCTTTTATTATATAGGATATACACTGAGTGGCCAGATTATTATGCATTCAGAGATCACAATAATCTGGCCGCTCAGTGTAAGAGTGCTATGGCCTTGGCCCTTTCCTCAGTGGTTAGAGTATTGGCCTGTGGACCAAAGGGTCTCGGGTTTGATTCCTAGTGAGGAACACATACCTTGGTTGAAGGTTCCCCAGCCCTGGTAAGGAACATGCAGGGGGAAACCAATTGATGCTTTTCTCCCCTCCCTCCTTTTACTCTCTCTAAAAATCAATGGAGAAAATATTCTTGGGTGAGGATTTTAAAAAAAACCCAAAACTAAAAAAGAAAAAGAAAAAAGAATGCTATGGGCAAGTATAGGTGACCCCGGGCACACTTTTTCCAGGTCATTGGAGCTAAGTGCTGCCTAAATACCAGGGCTTGGCCTTAACCGACTTGGCTCAGTGGATATAGCGTTGGACTTCAGACTAAAGTGCTGGGTTTGATTCTGGTCAAGGGCATGTACCTTGGTTGCAGGCACATCCCTAGTAGGGGGTATGCATGAGGCAGCTAATCAATGTTTCTCTCTCGTCAATTTTTCTAACTATCCTCCCTTCCTGTCTGTAAAAAATCAATAAAATATATATTTAAAAAAATAAATAAATACCAGGGCTTGGACTTGGGGGAATTGTGTAATGGTTAGGAGCCTAGGGCTAGAGTCCAACTGTGTAGTTCAAAGCTGTGTGTTCTTGGACAAGTTACTTAACTCTCTGAGCCTAGTCTCCCCCTTTGTTATGGGGGATAGTAATCCTATTTATCTATTGTGAAGTTTCAGTCAGCTTTACCTAAAAATTGCTGGAAGAGTCCCTGATACATAGTAAGTACTCACCAAGTATTAACTACAATTATTTTAATGGTTATATATATTTTAAGTCTTCAAAATCTTTATAAAACACACAAACAAGAACCAAGAGGGTGAAGGTGGAATGTATTAGTCATAATCTTAATCTCCAGATGTACTTACCATTAACTGCAGTATTTGTTCTTGCAGCGTTTTCCTCTCATTATTTTAAAAATACATTTTTATTGATTTCAGAGAGGAAGGGAGAGGGAGAGAGAGATGGAAACATCAATGATGAGAGAGAATCACCTGCACACCCCTTACTGGGGATCAAGCCCGCAACTCAGGCATGTGCCCTTGACCAGAATCGAACCCAGGACCCTTCACAGGTTGACACTCTTATCCACTGAGCCAAACCAGTTAGGGCTCCTTTCTCTTTTTTTTATATATCTTATTGATTGAGAGGAAAGGAGAGGGATAGAGAGTTAGAAACACCGATGAGAAAGAAACATCGATCAGCTGCCTCCCCCACACCTCCCACTGGGGATGTGCCCGCAGCCAAGGTACATGCCCTTGACCGGAATCGAACCTGGGACCTTTCAGTCTACAGGCCAATGCTCTATCCACTGAGCCAAACCGGTTAGGATGGGTTCCTCTCATTTTTAATCCTATTTTACATTGCAGTACTCCATCATTTTAAAGGGTACCATTCAGTGGTTTTTAGGGTTTTCCCAAGATTAAACATCCATCACCACTAATTGCAGAACATTTTCATCAGTAGTTGTTGTATTTTAATAATTTTTTTTTTAATTCCTCAAACTCTAGATGATGCCTCAAATGGAGGAGTCTCTGAGAAGCATCTCTGGGCCAGTGGCTTTGAAAGGGACTGCAGAGCAGAAACTATCTACAGCCCTGGACATCACATCCTGAGGCCTACAGGAGAGAAGAACATGGCCATGAACTTGGATGACGATGTTCCCCTCATCCTGACCTTGGAGGAGGGCGGCAGTGCCCCACTGGCTCCTTCCAATGGCTTGAGCCAAGAGGAGCTGCCTAACAGAAGTAAGATGGTAGGGTGATGGGGGGTGGGGTGGGGGCTGGGGCGCAACTTCAGGGTGTGAATTGTGGGCTTGATGGTCTGATCGTAGACATGGTACCCGAGTGCCTAACTCTGTGTTTGACCCCTAGAATCTGACACCCACTCCTGAGAGACTGCAGGGTCCTAATCCTACACCCCCAATTTAGGGATCCTTCCAGGAGCCCTTGCCTCCCTCAGCACTTTGTCCCCCTTTGCGTCTGGCTTTGTTCCTGGATGCTTGGTGGGGACCTCGGGCACACCTGCGCCTTGGCTAGCTTCCCTGCCCCATTCCTGGTTAAAAAAAGAAACAGATTTCAACACCGGCCTCCGTCTGTCCCACTCTGACGCTGTTGGCAGAGGGCAGAGTTGACTGCTGCTCCCTGCTGGGGTTCTGTCCCTGCGTGGCCCTGGATGAGGTGGGGGGAGCGGGCAAACATTTATCGTGATCCATTGATTTGAGGATTTGAGGGTTTGCTTTGTCTTCCGCTCAAGCAGAGCCTAGCGCAAGGTGAACCCAAGAGAGTTTGTGAGCTTTAAATGTTTTAAAGTTTAAGTGTGTTTCTGGCAGAACGAGAAGCCTTAAAACCCTTTCTGGTGCTTGTCCCAAAGCCATTTGCTTTATTTGCTGGGGCCGTGGGGCTGCGAGAGGCTTAAAATAACTTTCCTTTTATGAGCGGTCCTCAGACGGCGGGGACTCGCACTTTAGCAAATGGGCGTTTCACCCACCAGCCGTGTGCCTGAGCCAGGATGGAGGACTGTTGCTCTCCTTCAGCTCAGCAGTGGAGATCCGCGGGTCCAGGGGAAGACCAGCCTGCCCTCCTGTCCCCCTGGTCCAGAGAGAATACGGTTGGTTGTGAGGAGCTCAGCAGGCATCTCTTGGAAGTGATGGAGAGAGCAGTGGTGCTGTGGACGGAGTGCAGTGGGAGGCCTGGCTCCCTATAAACTGGCCTCTCCTGCTGTGGCGTGTTCACCCAGCTGGGGTGGCAGAGCGGGGTAGTCCAGGAGGGTTAGACTGTAAACCAGGGCTGAGAGGAACCGGTCACCCTGACTTCAGGCACACTTCTTAAATGCCCTAGAACTTGCAGGCTTATGTTCGGTTCTTTCCTATCTCTTACCTTAACTAAAATGCTTTTGCAAGGATTTTATAGAGGAGGAACCAGAGAGGGTAAGTAAATTGCCTCATGCCACACAGCCTGCAAGTGGTAGAGAATCAGGACCATCTGACTCCACAGTTTCTTCCCCCACTCCTCCTCCCTTTTCTCTTCTCTTCCTGCCCCTCCTGATTCTTTTCCTCCTCTTTTTTTCCCCCTTCATAAGCCCTAATAAGTGTGAGCACTGGCCTTTAGCATTTACATATATTATCTCATCATAAAATCTCAAGATAGAGTCATTGTTATCTGTATTTTACAGAAGAAGAAACAGCCTCAGAGAGGTTAAGTAACTTGTGTAAGGTTACACGGCTAGTAGGAGCAATGCTTTTCTGATCTTCCCTCTCTTGCCATTGTGTAAGGTGCTTTGGGAAAGGGGTGTAAATAATGTGACACAGTCTCAACTTCAGAATAGGACCCCCTCCTAGTGAGGGCGTGGGCCATCCATGATCAACAAGGGAATGGACTGCAAGGGAGGGTGGTTGATGCGCGAAGGGTGTGGATCAGTCTGGAAATAGGCTCAGGTTTCTAAATCGCCCCTTTTAAGTTCTCCCAAGTATCAGAGCTGGTGGCAGGGTGTCAGCTGTCCTGCAGGATCAAAGTGGGAAGAACAGCCTCGTTCTGTGGCAAGATCAGGTTTTGAACCGATGATAGAGCTTGATGAGTAGGAAATAGGCCGAAAAGACCATAAAGCTAACCTTGGATAGGCTGCTCGTGGGGCTGGCCTTGTCGTAGCGAAGTTGGTGGCTTATTTGGGGTTGATTGTTTCTTTTATGTTTAATTATTTTTTTTAATTGATTTCAGGGAGGAAGGGAGAAGGGAAGAGAGATAGAAACATCAGTGATGTGCCAAAACCGTTTGGCTGGATGGATAGAGCATTGGCCTGCAGACTGAAAGGTCCCAGGTTCGATTCCGGTCAGGGCATGTACCTTGGTTGCGGGCACATTCCCAGTAGGGGTCGTGCAGGAGGCAGCTGATCGATGTCTCTCTCATCGATGTTTCTAACTCTCTATCCCTTTCCCTTCCTCTCTGTAAAAAATCAATAACATATTTAAAAAAAAGAAAAAAAAAAGACTTCAGAGGAGGCCTGCTCTCCCTTTGTTAGTTCATGCTCCAATTTTGGCATTGACCTATCCAGCGTCCCCCTGCCCGGTTGTCTGAGCATTCTGTCTGAAACACAAATCCAGCCCGGTCATTTCCCCAGCTCAAAGCTCTCCGGGACCCTCTCGTCCCCTGCAGGATGAAGCCCACGCGCTAGGCCAAATACGAGGCCTTGGGTGTCCTAGCACCTTCTAACCTGATCTGCCCCATTTCCTGCCTTTGCCCACAATGTCGCACTGCTAGTTTGTGAGTCGCTGCTGTGCATTCTGAAACCACCATGCTGGCACCTCACTACAGAATGCTTTCCCCAGCCTCTTGTCTGCTTAGGAGCTTCAGTCCTATCTTGGAAATCGTGCTGAGAATGCCATCTCTCTGGACCTCCGTCACAGACAGGGCTAATGAGTATCCTTTTCTGCTTTGGTATCGTGACGAGGCTTCCATTATTACAAGTGGCTTACTGCGTCGTAATTACTTATTTAGCCATCTGATCACCTAGGAGGCCCTGCATTCCATTCGTCCGTGTTATCACCGAGCTTGATGATACATTCAGCAAGTCGTGGTTACACCTCATGGGGCTTCTGGCGCCTTGTAGCTCGTGGGAGTGGCTGTCTGGAGGTCCTCCTCAGAGGTGGGCAGCATCCCCTCCTGCCCCTCCTCCTAACCGGGGATTTGAGTCTCATTTCTCCCAGCAGAGCTGATGGTTTCTGAGGCTGCCCCCCCCGCCCCCAGCCTGTGGCTCGAGTAACCCTTGAGGTAGTAAGCAGTTGGCAGAATGCAGGGGGAGGTCTGCCGCAGAGTTGGCGCTCCCAGGGCGCGAGGCACTAGGAACTAAACAGGCTTTCTAAAGGCGGGCACCAGCAGCTGTCGTCAGTGGCTTCTTCTGGCCCTGTACCTACATGTTTCTTGTCTCAGTCTGCTTGGGCTGCCGTGAAAAAATACCACAGACAGGGGCAGGAGGCTTGGACAGCAGAAAGTTCTGGTCTCACAGTTTTGGAACCTGGAAGTCTGAGATCAAGGGGTCAGCAGGTTTGCTTTCCTCTGAGGCTTCTCTTTGGCTTGCAGACGGCCGCCTAGTCACTGTTTGCTCACATGTTCATCCTTTGCTGTGTCCTAATCTTTTCTTTTTTGATTTTAAAGATGGCTTATAGATTTCCCCCCCCTTAAATATGTTTATATTGATTTTCTCAGAGAGGAAGGGAGAGGGAGATAGAAACATCCATGATGAGAGAGAATCATTGATCGGTTGCCTCTTGCATGCCCAGGCATGTGCCCTGATCAGGAATCGAACCATAAGTTCCTAGTTCATAGGCTGATGCTCAACCACTGAGCCACACCAGTGGGGCCTATACTTTTCTTATAAGGACACCAGTCAGCTGGGGTTAGGCCCATCTCTATGCCCTCATTTCACCTTAACTATCTCTCAAGGCCTTACCTTTAAATACAGCCATACCTGAGGTCCTAAGGGCTAGGGCTTCAACATAGGAGTTGTAGGGGGACACGATTCAGCCCAGAACACTCCTGCCCTTTGCTTAGATGCAGAGTCCCAGGAACCTGGCTGGCTGCCTGTGCCCTTTGATCTTACTTAGAGGTGACCTATGCTGGGACATTGTCCCTGCAGGAAACTGTACGGTTTGGTTTTTTTTTTCCCTTATATGGGCGAGAATGGATTTTATCCAAGACTCAGCCATCTCTGGGCTATGTGGGTAGCTGCTGAAATGCTAACGAATGACTCATAAGCAGTTGATCCAGGAGGCAGGTAGGAGCGGAGGTATTTAAAGCCTGGCTTAGGAATAACCTTGAGCACAGTTCAGCGGGGTGACCTTTGACAGTGCAGGTCAGAGAGAGCTCACGCACTGGGGCCCTGGGCGTCAGGCCATCGTTAGCCTGCCTCTAGACGCAGTCTGAATATCCTGGGCCTTACAAGGGACTTTCCAAGGGAATCCTGGTCACATTTAGCTTTTGCCTTCTTGTTGCCTTTAAACTCACCAGCTGCCCAAGTTGGGCCTGTGCTCTATGCCTTCTCTGGTGAAAAAGCAATTGGGGGTAAGGGAGGTGGCTAAGGATCCTTTGGTGCTGGTGGTTCATGGTTGCCAGGTAACAGGCCACCCCTGGGTAAGGCTTAGGGAATAGAGCAGAGGAGGCCCTCTCCCTCCTTCACCCTGATGCCCGGTATGATGCCTGGCAGTTACCTGGAGCCCAATGTGGCATCTAGTCACGTGGAAGATCACTGTCCCCTTCATGAGCAGGGGTCAACCCATGATGCTCTGGCTCCCTTTCCAGCGTGTTTACGCAGCAGGGCCAGTTGGCACCAGGCCAGGTTGAGATGGGCCAGAGCTCTTGGTCTTAGTGCAGAGATAGCCAAGATGAGCTGGAAAGAGCAGTGGGGCATATATATCCCAGGATGATCACTCCCACGTGGGCTCCGTTGCGTAAGTCTGCGCCCGAGGTTCTTTCTCTGACCCATTCTCTCCAGTGTACTTGCTTAAGACAAGCCTCAGAGACTTGCATAGCTTTTGCCATCCCTGAGTCGGGAGTGGTCAAGCCTGAGGCCTCTGGAGCCCGGCTCCGGGCCTCCCACCCTAGCTAGTACGGGGCTTAGCTTCTCCGAGCCTCCACCTCCTAGCTGTACACTGGGATCTGACAGCATCTCCCAGGAGGGCTGTTGGGGAGATTTAAAGAGATGCCCATTTTTATGTATAAGTGCTTGGCCAATCATAGGTGTGCTTATCATGGCCAGAGACTGTGCTTGTTTGGAATATCATGGCACACAAGCAGGGGTCCTGAGCCCAGGCCAAGACCAGAATCAGTTTTTGCCTCGCTGCTGACCCAGCAGGTGGCCGTCGCCAAGCGGGGAAGGAGGCAGTGTGGCAGCTGGAGACCAAACAGCAATTAAGAGTTTCACAGCCTCCCAGGGTGCGGGGGCACTCCCCGGCTTTCTTAGGGCCTCACCCAGGCAGAAAGCCTGGTGTCACCAGGCTGACGGAGGCACCGATTAAAATGAGCAAACACCCGGCATGCTGGGTTCCAGCTTCGTCACCGAAACGCGAAGCCTTCGCTTCCTCGGCCCTCTGCGTCTTCACGGGGGATCCTGTCTGTCGCCTCGGGCCCCCCTGCCATGAAATGCCATCTCTCCCCTCCACACGCAGATAGCTGCCGCGTCGGAATGGCAGCAGTGGCAGCTGGGTGCGGGCGGGACCGGCTGCACTGCTCTTTCCCCGTCGCCTTAGGGGGGTCTAAGTTCACATTTGCTCCGAGAGCTTCATGAGCCAGAACGCGCTGCTCCTCAGCCTCCGAGCTGGGGAGGGGACGTGGGGAGGTTCTGATGGCTCCCAGCAGGGGCTTCTGGTGGCTCTGGTCCGGGCTGCCTCGGAACAGATGGAGCATGGGGTCAGGAAGGAAGCTCTGCTCTCTGGAAGGGACCAAGGGTTCGAGACTGCCCCTCCAGCCTGTGCTCAGAATGGGCCGGCTCCCCATTCTCCTCCCTTCGTTGCTGAATTCCCTGTTTGGGCCGTTTCCTGACCCTCTCTCCATCCCAAGCTGAGGCATGTCAGGCACAAGGCAAAGAGTGGCTCATAGGCACCGAGCTCCTGCCACGTGTCAGGCGGTGTCCGAGGCGCCTTCCTGGGCCGTCTCTCTGGGTCCTCCCCGCAGATCTGCGCCTTTGGTCTCTCATTGTCTTCCTCTGACGAAGGGAACCAGGGCTCTGCGGTGGGAACTTACCCAAGCTCACGCAGCCAGCAGGTGCCCATGGCCGCTTTGAACCCATGTCTTCTGGCTCCGAATCTCAGGCTCCTACCCGATGGGCCGCACACCAGCAAGTCCAGCTCTGAAAGAGACAGGAGTTCAGGGGGAATTTGCTTTTCCAGAAGGAAGCTGGTGTCTATCTTCATCTTTGTTTCTGTTTTTTGTTCATCCTCGCCTGATGATATGTTTTCCACTGATCTTTAGAGAGAGTGGAAGGGAGGAAGGGAGAGGGGGAGAGAGGAAGAGAAAAAGAGGAAGATCCATGTGAGAGAGAGAGATCAGTTGGTTGCCTCCCACATGTGCCCTGACCGGAGCCTGGGATCGATCTGCAACCCAGGTACGTGCCTTTGGCTGGGAATTGAACCCGTGACACTTCAGTTCGCAGGCCAATGTTCTACTACTGAGCCATACTGGCCAGGGCTATCTTCATTTTTTTTAAAATTAAACTTTTATTGCCTACAAAGTATTTCTCCCACATTGGAATGCGATACCTAGAACTCACTTTCATGTTGCAAAAATAGCAAAACCAACGGGCTTTCACTGTACAAGCTGCATTGGAGCATCACGGAGAAACCAGAAGGCATGAGTAAGTGGGAAAAAGAAAAGCCACAAAGGGCAGCGGCGATTGCACCCACCGAGCAATCGATAGCTTTCTCCTCGATGTGCGCACTTCCTCATCTCCTCTGCATGGTCTTGGAGGTTTCCCTCCCTGCCTACCCCCCCCACCCCCCCAAGGCCATGCTGTGGATTGAGACTTCATCCTGCGGTGATAGAGAGGCAGCTGAGTGACCTCTCCCATTTCAGGGCAGGCTCTGAAATTCACTCGGGCCGCCTTGCAGAGAGTGGCTGGGAATGGGGGACAAGGCCATGTGGCGTAGAGGTGGCCCGGGGACACGCTGGGACCTGCTTGGGTTGGCCTGAGCAGGTTTTAAGCAGGTGTATGTTTTGCTCTCAGCATGAGCACTTGGCCCCTCTGGTCTCACGCACCCCAGCTTCCCAGGTTTCATACCTGCCGGGTGCCTACAGACATTTGAGTTCATAGCCCTTGGAGTGGATTTTGGTGAGTTTGGCACCGTGGCGGGAGGTGAGAAAGCAAATGACATTGAAGACTCAACTAAGGAGTAAGCAGATCAGCCTGTGGACAGTGGGATTTAGGGACAAGTAGGAGTTGGGGATGCTGGTGAGAGGGATGTGCAACTTGGGGTGTGGGGAGAGAGGAACCTGCCCAGGCAGACAGCAGTGCGGTGGGGCTGCTTGGTTCAGCCGGTGTTGTTGGTCTGCCAAGTACCAGGCCGGCACCCGGGTAGGCGTGTGACACACCCTGATCGCAGAGCCCTGCCACCTCCATCCTCAGGCCTTGTACAGTTTGGTTACCCCCCGAGTACAGAAAAGGAAACCATAAACAGACCGCTCCCTTGGTGAGAGTTAGGCCAGGTTCTTGGATCGAGTGACAGACGCGGCCCTTGAAGGCCAGGTGGCCTGCCCCACATCCCCTGCCTGGCCCGACGCCTGGCAGCGGCCCGGCCCTTTCCAGGCCGTGAGCAGTCTGGCCTCAGTTACTCTCCTGGCGGGCTGCCCTCCGTTCTGTACTCCACCCCAGAAATCAGAACCGATAACCAAACATTCTGAAACGTGGGGCAGCTCCTATAATCTCATGTTTTCAATAATCCCATTATCTCGATTATTTTCTTATTTAACCACCTTCGCTACCAAACCTCCCTGTGGGCTGCTTGTCTCTTTTTCTTTGGTGGGGGAGGGGAAGGTTTAGACAGAGGGGGAGAGACAGAAACTTTGATGTAAGAGACGCATTGTTTGGTTACCTCTCCGACATGCTCTGGCCGGGGATAGAACCTGCAACTGAGGTACCTGCCCTCGACTGGAATTGAACCTGGGACCCTTCAATCCACTGGCTGACACTCTGTCCACTGAGCCACACTAGCTAGGGCCTGGCTGCTTGTCTCCTGCTTCTGATCTGTCCCTACTTCACTTGCAGACCTTTGTCCTCCTTCCTCTGAGCTTTCCCTCACCTTCCCCAGCCAGTTAGGATAGTGGCTGCATTCCCACACCCTCCCCTTCTCTTAATGCACTGTTTGTCCCTCACTCAGTGCTCTCCATGCCCAGAGGCCCGCTCGCTCCCCAGCCCCTACGTGTGAGAGATTTGATTAATGTCTCATGTACAGAATCTGCGTTTGCTTTGTGCCATGATGGATTCCTAAACATTGTGAGAAAATGGACTTTGGGTGAAGTAGATAATTTAAAATGCAGGCAGGAGGACTGAGATCGGCAAGGCATCCTTCCACAGTATGATAAATACCCCCTTGGCCCATCCTGGTGGGTTTGGTCAACCACATTTCTTTCCATCAAGGCTTAACCTGTTTGTGGATTTCTTTCTTTTTAAAAAACATATTTAAAAATATTTTTATTGATTTCAGAGAAGGAGAGAGAGATGGAAACATCATGATGAGAATCGTTGATTGGTTGCCTTCTGCACACCCCACACTGGGGATGGAGTCTGCAACCTGGGCATGTGCCCTGACTGGGAATCGAATCTCGGCCTTCTGGTTCATCGATCGATGCTTCACCACTGAGCCACACCGGCCGGGCATGGAGTTCTTTCTGGTGTCTCTGATGCCTGGTTGACGTGGCCTGGCTGAATTAGACAGGCAGGAAGGTACAGTGCCGAACCCCATGCAACACCTGTGTAGGTGCGATTGTTTTGGGTCCTGATGTTTTATATAACTGCCTCTTCCTGGTAGTACAAGTTTTGCAAAGGCCGGGACCATGTCTTTTCTGGGCGCTGAGAAAACTGTCATTAAGTAATGTATCTGGGAGTGAGTCACCAGGTTCCAAAAACACCCAAGGCAGGGTCCCAAGTGACTGTCAGTCACACCCTGGCCTGCTCCTGGAGCCATCTGGGATGACAGGGAGACATGCACATGTGACCAGCTCAGAAATAGCCCGGGTGGGGCCTGGCCTCTGCTTCCTCTAGGAGCGGCCTATGTTTCGGACGTTTAGGTCTCTGCTTTTAGGGCTTGGCAGTTTTCCAGGAGCCCACCACACGTGCCCCATAATTGCTGTGCCAGCCCTGCTGGTGGATTCCCACCCCCCTCAGCGCTGAGCTCACTCACCTCTCTTTTTGTTAGATTGAGTTTTGTGTTTTGTTTTGTTTTGTTTTAAAACAAAGTTTTATTTTTTATTTTTATTGATTTTATAGGGGAAGGGAGAGGGAGAGAGAGAAACATCAATGTGAAAGAGAATCATTGATCGGCTGCCTCCTGCACACCTCCTACTGGGGATCAGGCCCCCAGAATTTGCCCTTGACCAGATTCAAACCCGGGACCCTTCAGTCCTCAGGCCAACGCTCTATCCACTGAGCCAAACCAGCTAGGGCAGATTGGATTTTTGTTTTTATTTTTTCTTATTCTTTTAGCTCTTGCTGGAAATCAGCTCAGGCGGAGTGAACTGGGCTCATGCTGGCTAATGGCTTGGAGACACTCCAAGCTGCCGGATGCCTTGGCTTTCACTTGTGAGTGGTCGTCGACAGACGTGATGTCTTCCCTCTGTGACTCTCAAGGGTCCCCTCTTATCACAGGCTTGGCAGTGCACACTTGGCTGGCCTGCTTCGCTGTCTGGAATCACAGCTCTTACTCTGCACCCCATAGCCGGACAGGGAGCCTCGATGGGATCCAGATTGTAACAGAACCAAAGCGTCCGCAGCGTTGGCTCCAGGCGCGTTGGCGCACGTCGTTTCGGGCTGCTTCCTTTGGGTCAGACGCTGTCCTGGCATGTGTCAGGCTCACAGATCTGGAGATCAGGAGGCTTGGGAGAATTCTCAGGCGGTTAGAAATGTGTGTGTGGCCGGTGTTGGCCAGTGGTTAGAGCATCGGCCTGTGCACTAGAGAGTCTCGTGTTTGATTGCCAGTCAAGGGCATGTACTTGGGTTGCCAGTTCAGGGTGCATTCGGGAGGCAACCATTCGATGTGTCTCTCTCACATCGATGTTTCTCTCCCCCTCCCACCTCCCTTCCATTTTCTCTCTCAAAATCGATGGGAAAAAAGGTCCTCACTCCTCAGGTGAGGATTAGAAAATAAAAACACAACAAAAAGAAATGTGCGTGTGTTGGGGGCGTGATTCTGTCTGCTGATACACCACAGCACTCTTCCATTTCCTCACTCTCTGACTTGCCAGCATCCCCTCTTGGTAGCTGTGCAACTTTGAATGAGGAGCTGAGCTTCCATCTCTTCCTGGTTTCAGTTTCTTCATCTGTAAAATGGGGATAAGAATGTTTCCATTCAGGGCTGCCATAAAGATTAAATGGGAAATTTTCATAGAACATGGGCCTCTGCTTAAGAAACGTTAGCTGGGTTTTGCGTTTTCTTAAGAATTTGGTTGTGGCGGTTGGGGGACGGACACGTTAACGTCCTTGGCCACTGGTGCACTGCAGAGATAAGAGCTGCAGCAGCTGCCCACTCTTTATTTTTCTTCATTGGCGGTGCCTCTTTTGGGCTGCCTTTTGCACCCGATGGAAGGGGAAACTGAGGATAAGGAAGAGGAGGCTGAGCCCAGTGCCTGGCCACTGACTGCCAGGCGTTCAGGCCCCTGCCGGCTCCTCTGGGAGCGGCACCAGCCAGGCGAGCCCAGGTCCCAGAAGTGGTGTGTCCCGGCCATCAAGCTCTCTGGGATATAGACTTCCTCCCAACTGTCACTTCCCCAAGGGCCCGTGCCTTCTTGTCGCCAGTCTTCTGAGCATAGCTTGCTTGCTGTGGCAGAAGATCCAGATGCTGGGGCGTGGCCCATGCTCTGTGTGCCTAGCCAGGCCCAGGGCCCAGGCCCTCCCCCTCCTCCCCCCTTGTGGTAGGGGCTGGGACAGACTTCTGATCTGAGCCAAGAGGACAGCATCAGCTGACACGTCAGTAGCCTGCATGAAGTGTGTGGCTCACAGCCAGCCTCGTTCCTCTAGCACTCCTGGTCTGCTGACCCCGGGCAGGGGCCCTGGGGCGGGGGGGTTGCCCGTGTGCAGTGAAAAATGCCTTTCATCTCCATTTGCTCCTCCGCCGCTCCCATCCCAGTCCCTGTGTGCTCCACAATTAGCATTTGTGCCGCTTCCAAGTGAATACGGACAGATGTTCACGCAGGTGCTGCACTCTTCACTGGGTAAACAGAGTGGAGTTCGCGTGCCTGTGTGTGTGTGTGTGTGTGTGTGTGTGTGCTTGTGTGTGAAGCGTAGGGCCTTTGAGATGTGTCTAGTCTTTACATATGTTTTCTATTTTTCAAATTATCTAAAGCACTTTGCACATGGTAGGTGCTCGATAAATGCTGTGTGACGGGTGTTGGGTTGGAGTGAAAGCCTTTTGTTTTCATTAGAAACTCAGTGGCACAGGAGTGGGAAGTACAATTGCAAGTGAAACCTTGAGATTCACAGACCAGAGAAGGTAGAAATCAGGTCCTGCCTCGCCACGAAACTACCTGTAAACCAGTGTTCTCTCTGCCTGGGCCAAAGGGGAGCGTAGGGGGTGCCAGGACATGGTTCTTCGTGTAAAGAGTGGTGAGAAGAATTCTACGATAGAAATGACCTCAGTGGCCCCATAAATGTGACTCACCATGGCTCCTCTGAGAAGCGGAACTTGCATTTTGCCTGAGAAGGATGTTTATAGGTGGGTTTACCATGTTAACCAAGACTGAGCACCTTGGCTAGGTGGTCAGCATGCCCCACTGTTAGAACCCCTTGGTTCAAGTTCCATAACATGGTTTATAGCTGCCTGCAGCTCCTGCAGGTGGAGGAACTGGGTGGGTGCTCGGACAGCCTGGGCTTGAACCCCAGCTTGGCCACATCCTTGCTCTGTGACCTTAGGCAAATCACTCAGCCTCTCTGAGCCTTCGCTTCCCCTTCTGTTAGCTGGAGAGGATAACAGTACCTGCTTCATTGGGCTTTTGACCCTGAGAACTCTGTTTGGGGCACATACAGTGCAGAGAGTGAGCTGTAGTTCTTGGTATCGGCTCTAGTCTCTGGCTCTTTAAGCTTCAGCATTATGCTGTGGGCATGGCCAATGCCTTCTGGATTATGGAACCCACACATGCCCTGCTGTTTGCTTCTCTGTGCTTCATGCATGATTTTCCCATTTCTGGAATGTAGACCCACTCCACCCTCATCCACCCGGTGACACCTCTTCATCCTTTAGAAGCCTGCACAGACATCACCCGGGAATCCCTCCTCTGCCCAGCAGCCCTGGAGGGTAGCAGTTGTCACATCCTTTTCTAGGCTGCTGTAACAAACAAATGACTTAATGCACGGGAATCACATTCCTTCTCTCGCCTCCTGATAGTGAACCCCGTGAGGACAAGAATTCATGGTTAACTTTCCAAAAAAATCCAACACCTAGCACCATGCCTGGTATACAGTAGGTGCTGAATAAATGTCTCTTCAAATTAAACCATGTTTGTTTGCATCTGGAAAGTCAGCCTTTGTGAACTTCACCCACCCCCCTCTTTCCTTCCCCAAATTACCGCGTGATTTCTTAAGACTGGAGAGTTGCTCTCAAGGTCTTAACCTCAGGAGGGAGGTTTCTGTGTGACCTGTGTGGATGGACACCTGGGGCCATAATCACCACCGTAGACCATTAAGGGGTGCTCGTTTTCCCAGCCCTCCTGCCTTTCTGTTCATCTCCTTAGTTACGGCTCTCAACTTGCTAGCCAATTCAAGTTCACGGGCAGCCTTCTAGTGTCTATAAAGAATTCCTCTGGATTTGGCCACTTAGATGCCTGTCAGCTGGGCAGAAACAAAGTTGGAGGTGGCACCGGGCATTATCCTATTTTCCTGGCTGGTTCCAAACAGCGCTTGACCCATGGGACCGGCCTGGGTGAGCTTTTTGTTTTTCCTTTCCGCCTCTGGCTTGAGCCTTTGGCAGGATGGGTTTGGGGCTTGGGTCCAGCGATTCAACAGGGAGGGCTCTGTGCCAGTCTCGCCTTTTGGAGGTCTGTATACTGGCTGGGGGCTCTGCCTGGGTTTGCAGCCTTTAGTAATGTGTGTGGATAATGTGGGTCTGCTTCCCACACCATTTTGCAGCCAGTTACCAGTAAGGGAAGGCCTGGGCTGGGGGAATGTGCGCTCTGCTCTCGTTCGGCAAAGTGGCTCTCGCCCGATTTTTGTCTGGGGGCCTTGGCAGGGTCAGCTGGCACAGGCAGTGTGGCGACGCCACGCCTGGAAACTCATCAGTGTCACTCTGGTTCATTTCCTCCCCTCTTCCAGCGTTTTCCCATGGAGTGAGGCTCTCTGCGACAACTGGCGAGCGGTTGGGCGTTTGCTCGTTGTCATTCTGGTAGGCACCGGTTTCCGGAGGGCTCCAATATTGGCATTTATTTCTGCCATGCCTGGGGCACAGTTGGCGCTGGTCCCAGTTAATGGATGAAGAAACTGAGGCTCTGGGGATTAGATGGTGAACTGGGGGAGGCGAGGGGTACAGCTGGGAGTGAACTTGGGTGAACAGGGCAACCTTTTGTCGAAGAGGATGTGCAAGAGTGTGTGTGTGTGTGTGTGTGTGTGTGTGTGTGTGTGTGTGTGTTTGAGAATGTGCGAGGTTGGTTGCAGGCATTTAGGAGAGAGAATGAAAGGGAGTGAGGATTGCATGGGGGTCGGGCTCCTCAGTGTAAACCTTCCCAGAACAATCATGGCCTTGCATTCTTTCTGGTCAGAGCTGCCTGCCATGAGGAAGGAGCTCATCGGCCTTTGATCCAAAGCGGCCTCCTGCCCCAAGCCCCAAAGGAAGGCCCGGTGGTTACCCGCCCAGCAGATCCTGCCCTGTTGAGAGGGAGGTGGGTCACCGAAGCCCTCCCTCCGCCCGTCCTTCCCTCTCCTCCCTGGTGCAGCTTTATGGCCGGCATATGGAAACTGTTTCTATTTACCCAGCACCCCCAGGATGCGGCGGCACACTGCTCCAGCGAACGGAAACCCTGGATTCCCCGCAGGGCCGTTGCAGAGGCTGCATGCAAAGCAGCCAGCTGTTTTGCAGGGAGTGTCTGGGCCTGTTACATCAGCGTTGCCATCTGTGCAAACAGGTCATCCTGGTGTGTCGGCCTGCGCTCTGGATGGGGAGCTGCTCTCAGACGTGGAGGCAGAGTTTCTGTAACTGTTTTGTGTCCGCATGCCTGTCCTCCAGCGCTGGTTTTCCGGGCCCGGCTTCTGCCAGTGGTTTAAGTTCACCTCCCCGGGCTGATTGCCAGGGTTCGGGGAGAGTTGTGTAGGGGCAGATGTTGCATAAGGTCTATGGGTCTGAATGCTGCCGACTGGTTCTCACCGGAGTGCTCTCTGCCCAGGGCACCAGAGGAGCAGAACAAGATGTTTCCTGCAGGGAACTTTCCCCGGAGGCGCATGTAGGAGCTTCCTGGTTGCCAAGAGTGTTCCTGGTCAGCCTCCTCTGGCCCTTGGAAACCTGTGAGCAGAGAAACTGGCTTCCCTGAGAGCCGGGCAGACGGCTTCTCCCACCCTCCTGCCTGCTGTGTGTCTTCTCCCTCTTCCCTCCGGTCCCGGCCCAGCTGCCGAGGCGGAAATGCCGAGCCCGGGGCCGGCCATCCTCTTCCTGGAGGAGGCAGTGGAGGGCCAGCTTTTCGCCGGGCCCGTGGTGAGGTCATCCTGTCTCCTGGCGCGGGGCCTTTCCAGCTCTCCTGGAAGAACCCACCCTGCCCTGGGTAAGGACGGCGGCAAAGTCCCAGGTCCCACATGCTCATTCTCACGTGGTCTCTCATGATGGCCCGTGTGAGGGCCAGCCCAGCCCACAGGATGGGGTTGGACCTGGGGTGAGAGCTCACCAGCCCACTTTGGTGGCCAGGATTGTCTCTGAGCAGGGGACGCCCAGTCATTTCCCCGGGGACCTTTACTCCCCGGAAGTGCAGATTCGGCCCAGGTGGGCAGTAGATCAGGGCAGGTAGGTGCTAACCGTCACGGAGCTCTGAGCTTCCCAGGCAGACGACCCGGGGCGGGCCCAGTGGGCCTCAGTGTGGGACAGACCATCCCCTGGGACGTCGTGCCAGTGGCGACCAGGAACGGGGAGCCCCTCACTGCTCTCACTTCCCGCTTTGAGGGAGTTCATTCTGAGGAAGTCGCTGAGTTCGGTTCCCCAGTGAGCAGGGCCTTATGCCCAGACACCCCCACCTGAACTCCAGGCCACAGTCAAGTGGCCCCCTTACCTCTGATGGCCCCTTGAGCCCCCTACCTTCCTCTCTTTTATGGACCACAATTGTCCTTTCCCTCTGGGAGGCGGCTAAGCCTTTAAGCGTTCCTTCTAACGGCAGCAATAAAGCACTGGGAGCTGGAGCGTGTCCATCGCCTCTGCAGCCTAGGAAGTGGGAAACAGCGAAGGGGGCAGGGAATGAGGACCCTCCCTCGCCCCCTCCCTCCCGCTCCTTGCCATGCACTCAGAGTGCTATGGGACTTGGCCACAAGGCCACCGCCTCTGCTTGTGGCTGCCATGAAAGGGAGGGACCGGGGCCCCCTGCCTTCCACTGTGCCCTTTCTACAGCCCCTACATGCGCTGCGCAGCCGCTGGGGCCCGGCGTGAAGGCGGCTCTTTGAAATCACCTATGGCTCCTGAATAGCCCCTCGGCCGCCCTCGCCTCCCTTGCCACCTAGGGCCTATGAGCCCTCTCCCCACATAAGAGCCACAAGCAAGCTGATCGGCTTTGCCTCTGGGACCTGCCCATCAAGCCAAGGTCTGTGTTCTGAGCAAGTGCGGGGTGAATGGCTGGAAGCCGAGGACAAAGGCCACCCTGGAGTGGGCAGCTCCCCATCCTTCCCCTCTGCAGTTCCCGTCCTCGTTTTCCTTTCTTTCCTTCCTGTCTTTTTTAAGGCTCTGTTCTGATTTACTCTTATACAACATAGTCGCTCTTCAGCAGGTCCTTAAAAGATAATCTTTAGAAAATACAGATCACATCCAACCCCTTATAAGGCCCCTGGGCACCTCTACTGCAGCCTGGCTGGGCCCGGGCTCTGCTGGTCACACCTGCTATGCCCTCGGCCCTGGCCGTCTCTCAGCGTGCCAGGGAGTGTGCGTCTGGAGTCGCTGGAGCAAGGGCTTCCCTTTCAGATGTGTGTGTTGAGCACTGGTTGCATCGTGGGCTCTCAGGACACCTCGGTGAACAAGACAAAAGTCCCTGCTCTCAAGGGCCTGACATTCCAGGCAGGGAAGCTGGCCCTAACGCACTGTGGATGGGAGGGGGGTTAAACCCCAGGAGAAAGCAGAGAGCAGCCTGAGGGCCACAGGGTGATGGGCATGTGACTTCCAGAGAGGCCAAAGGCGGTTCCTGAGAGGACGATATTCGGGGGTTCCTGGGAGATGGGGAAGGAGGCCAGTTAAAGACCTGGGAAAGGCCAAGGGAACTGTAAGTACTGGCAAAGTGAGGCTAATGTCCACGGCATCTGTGCCAGCTCATCACCGCCCACCTGGTACCGTCGTTCCTATACCTGGGACTGCAGTGTGCCTGGGCTGCCGGCCCTGCTGAGATGTGTGAAGGTTGCGGAGGCCGGGGTGCAGGCACACGAGGGGGCAGCGCTGTCCAGCTGCCTGCCTGTGGCTGCTCCTCTCTGCGTCACTTTTGGCCCATGTCTCCCTGGTCCCGGGAGCAGATCAAGGTAGGTGGTTGACCTTCTCTCTCCGCCTGAGGCTTAGTTCTCTTAGACCTGGGCACTGGGTCGGACTGGGGGATGCTGGCCTTGCGTAGAGAAGGGCCAGCGGCCCGAGTGCAGCCAGCAGCCAGATGTCCCTCCTCCTACTCTAGCTCCGTTTTCAGTGCTTCTGCTAATTTTTGGTCCTTTGGGCACTACCCTGTCACCTTTTCTGGTTTCCTGTTCTTGAGAGAGACGTGGCTTCCTGCGTAGGAGCTACCCAGCCTGGACAGTCTCCCAGCCCCTCGTCTCGCTAGCTGCATGGCTTCTATGAGGGGCTTAGCCTTTGCCCTTCTGCACCTTGCTTCCCTCAAGTCTGAGGTGGGATTTATCATAACCTTCTTCTTAGGGCTGTTGTGAAAGTTAAACAGGTTGATGGGTATGAGGTGCTTAGATATGCATGTTCTCTATCTATCTATCTATCTATATATAAAAACCTTAAGTGACTGGCCGACTGGGACTGAAAATAGCTATGATGCACACTGACCACTCAACGTAGGAGCAGAAACCACAGGCGTGGAAACATGGAACAGACTGATGAATCTCAGAGGGAAGGGGGAGGGGGAAGAGCGGGAAGAGATTAACCAAAGATCTTACATGCATACTAGAGCAACAGTCTCAAACCAGTGGTCCGTGGACCACTGGTTGTCCATGGGGTCCGAAAGGTGGGTGACTGCTGTACTAGAGGCCTGGTGCACAATCCAGGACCCCTTAGGGGATTATTGGAGAGCCGGGTACCTCCCGATCCCCGCAGGCCAGGCCAAGGGACTCCACTGGTGCACAAATCTGTGCACCAGGCCTCTAGTTGCTATATAACAAATCACTCCAAAGCATAGTGCCTTATGATAGCAGCCTCATTTACTTTGCTCATGAAACTGCAGTTGGGGTGAGGTTTGGGAGGGGCAGCTTCTCTGCTGCCCACACTGTCTGTCTGGACACTTGACTGGAGCAGAGATGGCTCATTCACCTGACGGACGAGTTGGTGCTGCCTGTGGGCTGGGAGCTCAGCTGCGCTGTGGCCGAGGGACCTTGGTCCTCCCAGTGGGCCTCTCCACCAGCTGCGGGGGCTTCCCCAACATGGTTCCAAGAGCAAGGGCCCCAAAAGCAAAAGGTGGAAGTAGCCCGGCTGGTGTGGCTCAGTGGTTGAGCATCGACCCATGAACCAGGTCACAGGTTTTGATTCCTTGCCCCGGTTGCAGGTTTAATCCCCAGTAAGGGGTGTGCAGGATGCAGGTGATCTGTGATTCTCTCTCATTGATGTTCCTATCTCTCTATCCTTCTCCCTTCCCTTCTCTCTAAAAATCAATAAAAACATTTTTTTTTTCTTAAAGGTGAACTAGCCTTAGAAGTCAGAAGCATCACATATTCCGTCCTATCGGTCAAAGTAGTCTCAGAGACTCCCTGGTTTCCAGGGGCAGTGGCACAGTAGGGAAGGTTCCAGAAGAGCAAGGGGGACGAAAGGGAATACTGTGGCTGCCTTGGGAAAATAAAATCTGCCACGGAAGAGATTTGAATGGGATTCTTTATCCTCATGTAGGCGTGATTAGTCGTGTGGATTATGGGGAACCATGTCTCATCATAGATAGTCTTCCTCTGTTTCTTGGTGTCGCTGCTGACCCGTGTCAGTGGAGACACTCGAGAGTGTGACAACAGGTGTGAGTATAAAAGGATCTTTCTGGGCGCCGGTTCTGGAACTGCTCAGAGGTGGGTTTCAGGCAGAGCCAAGGCTGCGGCTCAGAGCGCCTCTGTCAGCGTTTTGTTCTCCATTGGCGTCCCTCTCGGCAGGCTTTCCCCACGCGGTGACCGAGGCAGCTGCCCTCCTTCCTAACTGGCCCAAGACGAGTCCCGTTTCAGCCCTCCCCGGCCGGGCGTGGGGCAGCACCACTGACTGAACAGCCTGTCCCGGGGAGGTGAGGAGCTCTCATTGCACCTGGGCCACCTGCCCGGGAGCCAGGGGTGGAGTCAGCCCGAGCGGAAGAATGTTCTCCAAAGGCTGATGGGGCAGTGCAGGAAAGGGCTAGGATCAGCACGTGGAAGCCACAGATGCCCGCACCAAGGAACAAGTCCAGTTATTTTTGTTGTTTTTAATCCTCACCCGAGGATATTTTCCTTGGATTTTTAGAGAGAGTGGAAGGGAGGGGGAGAGACACACGGAAATATCAATGTGAAAGAGACACATCGATTGGTTGTGTCCTGCATGCACCCTGACCAGGGCCGAGAATCAAGCCTGCAACCTAGGCATGTGCTTGACCAGAATCGAACCCGGGATCCTTCAATCCACGGTCCACCATTCTAACCACTGAGCCAAACTGGCTAGGGCCAACTCCAATTATTTTTCTTTTTTGACTGAGTAGAATATTAACACACTTCCAAAAGCCAAAAATAAACAAAAAGTTGGGGTGATATTTCTACTCCGTTTCCCATCTCTTCTGTAGGTAACCGATTTCACTGAGTTCTAACTTCTCTTCCTCTTTTTCTTTTCCATAAAGATAAATGGGTAGCTGTATGTTTTCATCTCCTCCCTTTTTTTACACCAAAGGTGCTTGTGCTCTTTTGTACTTGCTTTTTCACTTAACAAGAGAAGGGAAAACATTGTTACCTAGCCATGTTAATTCTTGCTGTCCTGGGGCACGGAGCGGAGATTGACATATAAATGACGGTGCACATGTCTGAGCACGCGAGGCCCTTCCTTCTGCTGCACAGTGTCTCTGTTCTCTTCCTCCTGGGCTGCACGTGACTCTCTCTCCTCTTCCAATGCAGATGGAGGCAGCTATGCCGTCCACGCCTCCCAGGCCTCCAGCCTGAGCTCAGAAGGCGAGAGTTTCCCCTCGAGCCCCACTGGACACAACTGGGAGATGAATTATCAAGAGGCAGCCATCTACCTCCAGGTGAGCATCTCTGGGTCCGGACTTGGCCCTTCTTGGTGGGGTGGGGAGGCGGGGCTCTGTTGGATGCCCAGGAATTCAGTTCCTGCTTTGGTTCTCTGTGCGTGAGCTTTTTGCCTTATGGTGGGGAGAGCCAGCTTGATGGTGCCTGCACTGGACAGGCGATGTACGTGGGCTCGTCAGGTGACCCTCAACTTGTGGCTCCACCTGCCCCCAGCCTCCCTGAGTCCAAAGCCACCCACCTAGTGAGTTGCAGAGCATGGATGTAAACTTCATCTATCCAGCCTCCAAGTAATGTTCTTTCTTCTATACGTTGTTCCTCATTTCTATACGCTACTACGTGTATGCACTTGAAAATGAGCCATGTAGTCATGGGAAAAGAACAAAACAGGACTTGTATGATCATTGTTGTATAGCATTTGTGTACATGCACACACACACACACACACACACACACACTCAAACCCATATATAGCTGTTTATGTAAATGCTAGAGGCCCGATGCACAAAATTCATGCAAGAGTAGGCCTTTCTTCTGCTGGCTGCTGGCACTGGCTTTCTTCTGGCACCTGGGACCTGGGCTTCCCTTGCAGCTTGGCTTCGTCTGGAAGTTCATCCAGAAGGACATCCAGTATAATTAGCATATTGCGCTTTTATTACTATAGAGGTACTAGTACAGTGGTCAGCAAACTGCAGCTGGAGAGCCACATGCAGCACACGAGCCGTGGTTTGCCTCTCTGTTGACTAATGAGTTTGCCGACCACTGGGATAGGGGCTGAATCACAAGGAACAACAACAGCCTGTAGTTATTGTAATCGAGAGTCTAGGTCAGTGATCGGCAAACTCATTAGTCAACAGAATGGCAAACCGTGGCTTGCGAGCCACAGTTTGCCAACCACTATATTAGTATATAGCTACAGATACCTCTGTGTGTGTGTGTGTGTGTGCACAGACACCCATTGCATCTGGAAAGTTGTTCATCTCAATATTAAAGGTGATTATATTTAGCTGATGGAATTTTTACAACCTTATAATCCTGTGTATTATTTGAATGCTTTTTACCCAAAATGCACCTTTAAAAAAAAAATGAGAGCAGAACTGCATCTCCATGAGCAGCAGTTGAGGCTGATTCTGGAGGGCGGGCTGAGCCGCTGTCGGACCGTCTTCCTTTCCTGCTTGGAGCTGAGCTGCAGCGCAGACCCTGCCCAGTTGGCGGGGGTACTTGGGTCATCCGGCCTTGCTGCTTTGAGGCTGCCTGGTCCCCGCAGTTTTTCTCTTCCCAGAGTTCATCTGTCAGCTCCGTCCCCTCGGGAGCCGGGTGTCAGCGGTCACAGTGCCTCCGAGATGGTTCTTGTTTGCTGTGTGGACTTCTCCTCAGGGAGCGGAGAGTGGAGGCCTGGACGTCACGTGGAACTGGCCGCCTTCTTATTTTTCTTAATCGCCTTCGGGATCAGCAGCCAGGAAACAAGGCCCTTGTTCTCTCTCCGTGGGGTCTGGCTCAGAACCCAGCGACCCGGGTCGTATTTCACTCGGTGCTCATTGGTGGTGACCTCAGCCTCCACCTCCTCAGTGGCCATTCCAGGTCCTAGAGTTAAGCTTGAGCCCCTCTGTCAGTGGTTTCTTCTAGTCAGACCTTCATTGCTGGCTGCTTGTGGGAAGAAATTTCCCAGGAATTGCATTTTTTTAGTAATCCAGACCAGAAGCTTGCAGGCCACCGTGGCTGTCTGTGGCTATGGGGCAGCACGAAACCCACAGCCCTGCGCAGATCACAGGGCTGGCGCCCGGCCTGCCCTCTGTGTGACCGCGGCGTGTTTGTTCCTGCCACTGTCCAGCCTGTGGTTTGTCTTTATGTTTTGGTACTGAGAGTAGTGACGTATTCAACTTCAGGAAGTGACTTTTTCAAAGCTACTCGGCAAACCGCAGTCAAGGCCAGCGCTCCCCGCCTCCCAGTTGCTGGGTGGACTGTTGTGAGTGAGCCTGGTGTCTGGAGAAGTGAGCTTTTGCAAAACGGTTCATCCTTCCAAACATCTATTAAACACCTTCTGTGTGTACCAGATGCCGCCCCAAGTGTCTTCCAGGACCCCCGTGAAGAAGGGGAGAGCCGTCACGCTGGCTGCTGGAGAGGATGTAGCCCAGGGAGGAGTGGGGAAGCCCGTGCTTGCTGACCTCAGGACTGTCCGCTCAGCTCTCTACATTCTACACACATTTCTGAGAGTGAGCACTTGGCCTCCAAGGACCAGTTGTGCCCAGTTCTCTACTTTCTCTGGACCTTTTTTTTTTTTTTTAATATATTTTATTGATTTTTTAACAGAGAGGAAGGGAAAGGGATAGAGAGTTAAAAACATCGATGAGAGAGAAACATTGATCAGCTGCCTCCTGCACGCCCCCTACTGGGAATGTGCCCGCAACCAAGGTACATGCCCTTGACCGGAATCAAACCTGGGATCCTTCAGTCCCCAGGCCAACGCTCTATCCACTGAGCCAAACCGGTTTTGGATCTCTGGACCTTTAAAAAAAAAAAACCACAAAAAACAACATCTTTATTGATTTCAGAGAGGAAATGAGAGGGAGAGAGATAAAAACATCAATGATGATGGAGAATCATCGATTGGCTGCCTCCTGCACGCCTCTCACCCTACTAGAGATTTAGTGTGCAACCCGGGCATGTGCCCTCACCGGGAATCGAACCTGATACATACGTTGACACTCAACCACTGAGCCACTCTGGCTGGGCTGGGCCTTTTTGTTGTTGTTAATCCTTATCCGAGAATGTTTCTTTCATTGATTTTTAGAGAGTAGAAGAGAGGGGGAGAGACAGAGAGAGCAACATTGATGTGAGAGAGACAGCAGTTGTTTCCTCCTGCACACACCCTGACCAGGGCCGGGATTGAGGCTGCAACTGAGATGGGTGCCCTTCTGTGGGAATGGAACTCAACGACTACTCAGCCAAACCGTTTAGGGCCCTCTGGATCTTTTTTTCTTTGACTCCTCAAGTGTTTTTTTAGGAATCAGCAAGTCTTTTAAGCCCCATCAGCAGGCTAGGGCAAGACTTAACTGGTGCACGGTTTTGTGGCTATAAGCCTTTTGAATTTCCATCGTCTTCCGTCTCTGGCCTGAACCTCCTCTTACCCACCAGGCCCTTCCTCTCACCCTGGCCCATGGCGCGGTCTTGGTGCTGTGCCTCAGAGGCTCTCTGCCCTGTGGCTCTTGTTTCCACAGGAAGGAGAGAATAACGACAAGTTCTTCACCCACCCCAAGAATGCCAAAGCACTGGCGGCCTACCTCTTCGCACACAACCACCTCTTCTACCTGATGGAGCTGTCCACGGCCCTGCTGCTGCTGCTGCTGTCACTGTGCGAGGCCCCTGCCGTCCCCGCCCTCCGCCTCGGCATCTACGTGAGTGTCCTGATGGCTGGGAGCCACTGTTCCCTGGGGGCAAGCGGCAGGAATCTCGCGTGGGCTAATGCAAGCTAAAGCTTAAAGGGGAACATTCTGGAAGGGCAGACAGTGTGAATGGATTGAAAACAGCCCCTGAGAGGCCCTAGAGGCCCCAGGAGCAGCAGTGACTCGCCGTTCCGCTTGGGGTCCCTGTGGAGCAAACGCACTTTCCTCCCTCAGTCCGACTGTGAGTTTGCTCGCTTGCTCGCTCGCTTGGAAATGCCAGAGGGTGCCATCTGATGGCCTCACTTGGGACCCGTAGCCACACCTCGGCGCCAGGTGGGCAGCACACCTGATGGCAGTCCCTCCCACTCTTTCCAGCCTCAGAGGAGAGGTGGTCGGGTGCGATGGCCAGCGGGAGGACAGGGGCCCGGCGATGCCATGTCTCCGCACCCTGTGGTTGCAGGTCCACGCGACCCTGGAGCTGTTCGCCCTGATGGTGGTTGTCTTTGAGCTCTGCATGAAGTTGCGGTGGCTGGGCCTCCACACCTTCGTCCGGCATAAGCGGACCATGGTCAAGGTGGCGTGTCCATCTCCTATGGCGTTTTCTCCCCTGCCCCCTTCAATCTGTCTCTTCACTTCCACATCCCCCGCCGCTCAGAAGTGTAACCCGGGTCCCCACCCTCTCTGTGCCCCAGCCTCGCAGAGCCGTGCTCCGAGGTCACAGTCATGGTCATGCTGACAGCAGCTGGTATGATTTGGAATTTGCAGCGCTGAGCATGGGTGCAGTAATCCTTGCAGGAGATGCATTACTATTCCTAGTTCACATCCAGCCACAACAGAGAATGGGATCTAATCCCAGCGAGAATGGGAGTCAAACCCAGGTCTGGCTGGCCTCCGAGCCCACGCTGACCTGTAACCAGCATCGGACACGTTCTCTCTGCTGCAGAGAGAGGCACAAGTAGGAGTGGGTCACAGTGGCACCGTGTAGTGTAAAAGGCATGCACAGTTGCCCAGAGAAAGTGCCCGAGGAACTGAAGAGCAAGGTGTGCTTCGGACCTAGCCCAGAGGTCCTCACAGTGCAAGTCAGGAGAGCCGGAGCCAGGGTTGGTGGCTGAGCAGAGTGCAGGGTTTTTGTTTGTTTGTTTGTTTTTGTTTTTAAGAAATAAAGGAGTGGGGAGACAGAGAGAAACATTAATGTGAGAGAGATATTGATTGCTTGCTTCCCACATTCTGACCAGGGGTTCGAGCCTGGGTACGTGCCCTTGATCAGAATTGAACCTGGGATCTTCTTGTCTCCAGGCCAACACTCTTTTCATTGAGCCAAACTGGCTAGGGCAGTATTTTGTGGGGGGGTTTTCTTGTTGTTGTTTGTTTGTTTTTTAATATGTTTTTATTGATTTCAGGGAGAGGGAGAGAGAAATAGAAAAATAAAATCAATAATGAGAGAGAATCATTGATCGGCTGCCTCCTGCATGCCCCCACTGGGGATTGATCCCATAACCTCTGCATGTGCGCTGACCAGGAATTGAACCGGGACCTCCTGGTTCATGGATTAACGCTCCATCCCTGAGCCATACCAGCCAGGCTGAGTGTCAGAGTTACTCCAGTGAGTACCCTCTGAGATGCTGCTGGGAGCATCGCCCTCTGGGTCATTCTCCTGGGACCACACACGTGGGCCATGGCCCAGGGCCCTTCCCCAGGGCTGCTGGTTGTTGGGGACAGGTGCTGGAGAAAAGGGATGGGCCTCTCGGGACCAGGGTGGGCATTCCTTAGCAAACCCGGAGCTCAGGGTATTCGGGAGGGGTCTGGGCAGAGGAGCTGATGCTGCTCTTTGCCCGTCTGCCCCCAGACCTCCGTGCTGGTGGTGCAGTTCATCGAGGCCATCGTGGTGCTGGTGCGGCAGACATCCCACATGCGGGTGACCCGGGCGCTGCGCTGCATTTTCCTGGTGGACTGTCGGTACTGCGGTGGCGTCCGGCGGTAAGGCCTGGGGGAGGAGCTGCTCAGACAGTCGCTATCCTGGCCTGGCCTGGCCCGGACCCCTGGGCCAGTGGAGCAGGACCCAGTGAGTCAAGTAGCCATAAGATCCATCCTGCACGTTGGTAGAGTCTAACTAAGCACGCTCACCTCCCTCTGCCTCTCGGCCCCACAGAGAGGAAGGCTCTTCCTCCTGAAATTTAGGTGTCCCCACCCCAGGCCTCGTCCCAGCTTTCTGGGGCTGGCTCCTCTCTAAGCACATCATCTGCCCCAACACAGCAGCAGCAGCGCTCATAGCAGGCAGTTTGGCAAAAGGTCCACGTGACTCAGGTTGTTCTGGTGCCTCACCTGAGACGCACTGCACTCGAACACACCATCAGCTTAGCGTTAGACTGAGCTTTGAGATCCATCTGGAGAATCCATTGGCTGGGGGACTGTTGATAAGAATGGGCTGGCAATTCATTCTCTGTGCATCCTCAACGCAGGGCACAAGTGTCTTAGGACCAGGTGGCCCCGAGCTGTCTCCATGCACCCCACTTCTCAGGGAAGCGACCTCTGCACCGAGCCCATGCCCTCATCCTTCTGCTTCCCCTCCCCCTCTCACAGGGCACTCCCCGCTGACCCTGCAGGCAGGAGGCGGTGGTGTCTGTGCTGTACCTGCCTCCCTTCTCCCTGTCACCACTGAGTGCAGGTCCTGCAGGACAGCACTGAGTGTGATGTTGCAAGCCGGGGCGCAAGGGGGGTTAGTGTTCTGAGTCAGGAGCACCAGACCTGGGACTCCTTGAGCGCGTATTCCCCTGAGGAGTCTGGGCCCACCCCGGGCTGTGCCTCATTGCTCCTTACCCCCCTGTCTCCCCAGCAACCTTCGGCAGATCTTCCAGTCCCTGCCGCCCTTCATGGACATCCTGCTGCTGCTGCTCTTCTTCATGACCATTTTCGCCATCCTTGGTGAGTTCCCTGTGCCCGGGACCAGGTGGTATCTGCAAACAAAGTCACCATGGGAGGAAAACTTACTTTGATAGTTTTGAAAATTCAGAAAGGTTTTACAAGTGATCTAAACAGCCCTACCTGGGTTGTTCAGTGGTTAGACCATTTGGCCCACAGACTAAAGGGTCATGGGTTCAATTCCGGTCAAGGGCATGAACCTCGGTTGTAGGTTACAGACTTGATCCCAGGTTGGGGCGCATGTGGGAGGCAATCAATCAATGTGTCTCTCTCATGTCAATGTTTCTCTCTTGTCTCTCCCCCTCCCTTCCACTCTCTTTAGAAATCAATGGAAAAATATTCTTTGGTGAGGATTAACAAAAAAACAACGAACAAAAACCAAGTGATATAAACACCCAGGGACTCAGCTTAGGAAATGAATATATATATATATATATATAT
>JAAGEH010000417.1:11761918-11877817 GCA_011751065.1 Lasiurus cinereus | reverse complement strand
TGTGTGTGTGTGTGTGTGTGTGTGTATTTTATTAATTATTTACAGAGAGGGACAGAGAGTTAGAAACATCGATCAGGTGCCTCCTGCACACCCCCTACTGGGGATGTGCCCGCAACCAAGATACATGCCCTTGACCGGAATTGAACCTGGGACCTTTCAGTCCGCAGGCCAACGCTCTATCCATTGAGCCAAACCGGTTTCGTTGAATTTTTGAGAAATAAAATGGAACCCCTTTTGTAGCCTTTCATGACCTCAATTTTCTCTCCAGAGGTGCCTGCGTTGTAGGCTTAGCATTGCTACTCATGTCTGTATAGTTTCACTTTATGTTTCCTTAAGCAACACCTACGTTCTATTATTGCTTTGCATATTCAAAATAGTTATGTAAATGGTAGTGGCCCCTTCTTTGCTCAACACTACTAGGCATGTGACGTTTATTCATGTTGATGTATGTAGATGTCACATGTTCACCTTCACAGGAGTGTAGTGAATGTGCCCAGATTTATTTATCTGTTTTCTTGTTGGTGGGCATTTTTCCCTACCACAAGCCACAGTGAATACTCATGTGTTTCCTGGTGGACACATGTGAGACTGTCCCTGCAGCACGTGGAGGGTTAGGGTCTGTGCACGTCAGCATCACCAGATATAAGAGCAAGGTCACGTCTTTCTAACCCCGAGGAGGCTTGCCTCTTCAGATATGGCCGAGTATCAGTGCAGCACCCCCATGCAGACACAGGCCTCCGCCACCGGCGGTCCCACCACATGATGAGGAAGCTGAGGTCCCTCCTCGAGTCCTGGTGTGGCACAGCCAGTGGCCCAGAGTGCTCTGGCTCTAAGGCCAGCCACTGCCTCCGTGACTGGTGTGTCCCCAGCTCTGGCTCCCATTCCACATCTTGGTGGCACTTGGTGCTCCAAGGCGGCTGACTTCCCTGAGGGCAGACTTTCCCACTTTCCCCACAGGATTTCAAGGATTCAGGGGGATAGCCCATTCCAAAGGAGGAAGTGAACGCCGTTCCCAGCCCAGGTGCCCTGGTTCTAGGGAAAGATTGGAGTCCCTTGGCATTATTACTTGGCCGTCATATTCTCAAAACCAGAGATTCCAAATCCAACCAATGCATGAGTTTTGTTTGGTCTGAAAACTTTGAGCCAGCATTTAAAAATCAGATTTTTATACACAATGACAGATTGCCAACCTTTTTAATAGTACACTTGATGGTACTCGGGCCACATTTTCGAATAGCTGCAGTTACCCAGTGCCTGGCAACACCTGCTTCTTTTATTTCAGAGCATGTGTTCCCCAGAGTCCCGCAGTCCCCCCACTCCCTGTGGTCTCCCTCGGTGCATTGCTCTCATTTATGTGTATTGGTCCAGTCCTTTGACATCTTTTCCATCTGTTTTCTGCTACCTTCCAGGTTTCTACTTGTTCTCTCCTAATCCTTCAGACCCCGTAAGTAATCACCATGTTTAGTCTGTTTCTTCCTTTATGTGAGGCCATAAAGGTGGCTGGGCTGACTCCCTATCTACATTAGGGAGGGAGGCTTGCCTGTCTTCGCATCACAGCTGACGGCCCCTGAAAGTCCCCGTCACCTCGACTGCAGCCGTTTTCCTTCCCTGCACATTAAGGGGCATGTTTTTTTTTACCGTGAGAGTCATGTTTCCAAGATCAGATTTGGAACATGGGAACATTTTGGTGGAGGTTACAGTGCAAGAGATCCAAGCTAATTTTGCAAACGTGATTTTCTGGAAGAAAAGTCCCAGTCACTTGTCTGCTTCTGCCAGAAGCGTGGAGCTCAGGAAGGCGGAGTCCTTACTCCAGTTTGCTCATCCCTCAGGGATCCTTGGGAGGAGGCAGAGTTGGTGGGGCGGGGCAGGGAGGGGAAGGCGCTCTGGGGGCCCATTGCAGGCTGCCCCAGGCTGCCATGTGCCCTCCAGCTGGCCAGCATATTCTTCTGCCTCCTTTTCCCAACAGTACTTCAGCACCCTGGAGAGCAGCATTGTCAGTCTGTTCGTCCTCCTGACCACAGCCAAGTGAGTGTGGGCTCTGCTAGTGCCCAGGGTCTTCCCAGCCCAGGACGTTACCTATCCCATCCCAGACAGTGCTCGGGGCACTGGGAGGAGTGGGAGTGGCCTGGTTACTCAGAGCCCATGAGCTGAGAGCCGGGTCGGTGGGGTGGGGCTGGGAAGGCAGAAAGGAGAAATGTTCTTAGAAAAGATGGAGGCAGGCAGACAGGGCCCCCAGACAATGCTCTGCAAATGCAGTTTCCCAGACGTGATGATGCCTTCCTACTCCCGGAACCCCTGGTCCTGTGTCTTCTTTATCGTGTACCTCTCCATCGAGCTGTACTTCATCATGAACCTGGTGAGTGACTGTGTCTCGTCTTCGCTGGGGGCATGGAAAAGGAGGCACCACATCGGCAGGTGCTGGGGGTGCCAGACTGTAGTTAGGTGTGCTGTGAGGACCAGCGTGGCTGCCTCCCTGAGTGATTCCCGTCATTGCTGCTGATCGTGCTAATGTTTGAGCCAAGGCTCCCCTGGGACCTGTTCATTCTCAACGCAGACATATAATAACTATTAAAGCTGGCACTGAGTAGCCTTACCCAGGCACCGTGCAGCGTGGATTAAATGATTTAACACAACAACCCTGGAGGTCCCATGATGCTCCGCAGTATGCAGATGGGGAACTGAGGGTCGGGTGGATAGAGTGATAGGCCCACGGCTGTGCAGCTCAGGGCGGCCAGGCGAGCTGGTGTGATTCCAAGCCCTGCTCTGAACCGCTTGATCCTTGCGCACCCACGTCCTGGAATGTGTTGCGTATTTCCACCCCATTGATCACGAACCACTGGAAATTCCAGTACAGGACAGACTGTTAGGAGAAGGGCAAGTTCCCGTGCACACTGGGACTTGGGAGGCATTGGAGGAGGCGCGGCTGGCCACCAGGCATGTTCCTGCCATCAGCCAATCACGGTTAGACAGGTGCCAACAGCACCAGAATTACCAGGGAGATGCTCTTACTCATCTTGTATTTTTGTGCTTCTGAGGAGCATTCTCACACCAGGCATCACAACCAGGTCCGGGATAGAATAGAAAACACTTTCTTGCCCTCACCAGTTTGGCTCAGTGGAGAGAGCATCGGCCCACAGAGTGAAGGGTTTGGGGTTTGATTCTGATCGAGGACATGTACCTTGATTGCAGGCTTGACCTCCAGCCTCAGGAAATGCAGAGAGCAACTAGTTGATGTTTCTCTCACATTGATGTTTCTCTCTCTGTCCCCTTCCCTTCCGCTCTCTCTAAAACACAATGGAAAAATATCCGCAGGTGAGGAAGAAGAAAGGAGCGGACATGTGAAATCTAAAAGTGTGAGATCTTAAAAAGGAAAACATTTTTTTTAATTCCTCAAAACCAAAAAGAAATATGTTAGCTGTCTTCATACACATTACAGTTCTTATATACTGTCCTTAGTTCAGAATCATAACAACGTATTATGCTTAATTGATTAAATTTGTTGTGAAAATTCGGGTAGGGAGTCTGTGAACCACAGCCTGCTGGCCAAAGCCTGCACTTGTAAATAAAGTTTTATTGGCACACAGCCACTCCCATTAGTTTCTGCATCCTCTGTGAGACCATCTGGCTCTTTATGGAAAGGTTTGCTGACCTTTTCTTGACCTAAAGGAAAAAAAATGAGAGGTTGGCATTTGAAGGAGTAGGAAGAACAGGAGAATTCCCCTCAAGATATTTTTGATAGAAAAAGAAAGTGCTTCCAAAAGGCTTCTTTCAGATTCGGCTCCCCCCTCCCCTCGCCCTCTGGTGATGCAGGCTGTGTTGTGACTAAGCCGACCTTGGAATCGGGCAGTTCCAGAATGTTGTCCCCTCAGGAAAGGCCTCCTGTTCCCCTGACTCCGGGGCCAGTGCACGAAGCTGTGACTCACCAGGACGGGAAACAAGGGGGCGAGGGGGAGGCAGCCTCCACCATGCTGATGCTCCTCTGAGCTCGGAGGCCAGGAAGGCACAGGAGGGACACAGCCTCCCAGGCCTTCGGCCACCAGACTGAGCTGATTGGGGCATCGAGCCCAGCATGCCCTTCCCTGCTTCATTCTCACCTTATGAAACTACCTGGTCAGGGACGAGCTGTAGGTGAAGTACCCAGGGGAAATATAATAACAATGTTTTCGTGTGTCTGAAGAAAAAATTTACAAGTAGCGATTCATGGCTACTTGGAGACAAACTCCTGCTCTCCAAGGGCAGGCAGTAGGGTCACCCATTCCCTCTCCCCCTCTGTGAGTCTGGGGGTGTGGGAGAGTGCCCTCTGGAGGTAGAGGGTACCCTCCCAACCCCTGGAGGTCCCACCCGGCAAGGGAGCCAGGTCTCTGCTCTTCCCTCACAGCTTCTGGCCGTGGTGTTTGACACCTTCAACGACATCGAGAAACGCAAGTTCAAGTCTTTGCTGTTGCATAAGCGAACCGCCATCCAGCACGCCTATCGCCTACTCATCAGCCAGCGGGTAGGGGTGTGGGGCCTGGGCTGGGAGGGGTTTGGTCCCTAGTCGCCCTCCCTTGCCGTGGGTAGCCCCTAAGCATGGCGGGCCAGCAGCTTTAGAAAGAGTCCTTGCGTGCTAGGTGTGGCTCAGTGGTTGAATGTTGACCTGTGAACCTACAGGTCCCTGGTTGTGGGTTGAATCCCTAGGAGTGGCGTGCAGGAGATAGCCAATCAATGTTTCTTTCTCATCTATGTTTCTCAGTCCCTCTCTCTTGTTATCCCTCTAAAATAAATAAAAACATATTTTAAAAAAGAAAAGTAAAGCAGGGGTCCTGCCCTTGGGAGGATAAGAAGGAGCCAGGCACCCGGGATCCAGGCCGTGCTGGGCAGCCAAGTAGTCGCCCCCCAGGGAGGAGACAGTGGGACTCTGCCATTGCCTGTGTTGACACTGCATCCTTCCTCTCCCCCAGAGGCCCGCTGGCATCTCCTACAGGCAGTTTGAAGGCTTGATGCGCTTCTACAAGCCCCGGATGAATGCCGGGGAGCGCTACCTGACTTTCAAGGCCCTGAATCAGAGCAACACCCCTCTGCTCAGGTAAGCGTGCCAGCCAGGTGGGGCGCTGTGGCCCACAGAGGTATTTAGGGGAGGGAGCTGGAGCCGCCAAGGCACCAGGAGGTGGGTAGGCAAGGAGCCTGTTAGAGGCTTTAGTTTTTGTCAGCATTCTCTCTGCAAGTGACAAAAGTCCCACCCAAATTTAATTCGCTCTGACTTGACAAAAAGTGGAATAGATTGGATCATGCAGTAGACTGACCCAGCTGCTCACCTTTGAACTAAGAATGAATGGGGTTGTTGCATACGAGCAGGCCCACGGAGGGGTATTGGCGCACACACGTGCACATGCACGCACACACACATGCAAGTATGCGTACACATGCATGCGCAGCCTCTGAGATTTCCAGGGCAATCTGGACCTTCTAGATGGCTGATGACTGAACCCTTCTTTTCAGTCTGAAAAGAAGCAGGCCAGCTGCAGATATGGGAGTGAGTGAGTTCAGTTTGGGCTGAACTCTCAGCCCATTTGTTCCATTAAGTTCTCTGCTAACGGAAGCTCAGCCCCGTCCATGCAAGAGTTATAGTGATTCAGGGGGCCTGAAGCTGTCGCTCACTTAGACTGAGAGGATTAAGTATTCATAAGACCTGGAGGAAGGTCAGCATGCCTGCAGGAGAGCTTACCCCCTCCCCCACTTATATGCTGGGACTCCCAGCTGTCCCCTCCCCCTTTCTACCTTCCCCCTTTAAAGGTGACCACAGGCAGGCAAGGGACAGAAGTAAAGCTCAGTGAGAGTGTTCTGATTTTTTAGAATTTACTTTGCCTTTTCATGTTGCCTGAAGGACTTTTTTTTTTTTTTAAATCTTTATTGTTCATATTATTACAATTGTTATTTTTTAACCCAAAGCAACCCCTAACCAAGATCCCACCCCACCCTCTGCCCTTACCCTTCCACACTGTCCTTATTCATAGTTGTATGATATTTGTCCAGTCTCTTCCTGCACCCCCCACACCCCTTTCCCTCCAAGAATTGTCAGTCCATTCCCTTTCTGTGCCCTTGATTCTATTATATTCACCAGTTTATTCTGTTCATCAGATTTTTTTATTCACTTGATTTTTAGATTCACTTATTGATAGATATATATTTGTTCATAATTTTTATCTTTACCTTTTTCTTTTTCTTCCTCTTCTTAAAGAATACCTTTCAGCATTTCATATAATACTGGTTTGGTGGTGATGAACTCCTTTAGCTTTTTCTTATCTGTGAAGCTCTGTATCTGCCCTTTAATTCTGAATGATAGCTTTGCTGGGTAGAGTAATCTTGGTTGTAGGTTCTTGCTATTCATCACTGAATATTTCTTGCCACTCCTGCATAGTTTCTGTTGAGAAATCAGCTGACAGTCATATAGGTGCTCCCTTGTAGGTAACTTTTTCTCTTGCTGCTTTTAATATTCTCTCTTTGTCTTTTGCTCTTGACATTTTAATTATGATGTGTCTTGGTGTGATCCTCTTTGGATTCCTTTTATTTGGGGTTCTGTGTGCTTCCCCAGGTGGGGTAAGTTTTCTGTCATTATTTCTTCAAATAGGTTTTCAGTATCTTGCTCTCTCTTCTTCTGGCACACCCATAATTCTGATGTTGGTACGCTTGAAGTTGTCCCAGAGGCTCCTTACACTATCTTCATATTTTTGGATTTTTTTTTTTCGGTTGAGTGTTTTTTGCTTCTTTGTATTTCATATCTTTGACTTGATCCTTGCATTCCTCTAGTCTGCTGTTAGGTCTCTGTATAATATTGTTTATTTCAATCAGTGTATGTTTAATTTCTAGTTGGTCCTTTTTCAGATCCTCAAGGGTCTTGCTAAATTTATAGACCTTTTCTAGGAAATTCTTGAAAAACCTATAACCATGGTTTTGAACAATATATCTAGTTGTTTGTTTTCCTCCATTTCTTTAGTTTGTGATCTGTTTCTTTGTCTCTGCATTTTGGCTGCTTCCCTGAGTTGATAGAGTGGCACTTTGTGTGCTAGGTGTCCTATAGGGCCCAGTGGCTCAGCCTCTGTAATTACCTGAGGTTGACATTCTTGGTGCACCCCTTTGTGGGCTATGTGCACAGTCTTGTTTTAGTTGAGCCTTGATTGTTGGTATCACTTGGAGGAATTGACCTCCAGGCCAATTGGATATGAGGATCGGCTGTGTCTACACTGGGAGAACTTCTGTGCTGGAGACACCCTTATGAGACAAGACTTGCAAAAAGCCTCTGTGCTCAGCTTGGGTGGGGCGGAGTCTCAGGGCGAAGCAGACAGCATTGGTTTCTCATCAGCCCTGCCCTATGCGGCTCCTGTGTCTCAGTGTCCTGTGGTAATTGCTGCAAGCACCTCTGAGAGAAAGCCACCCTTGAGTTCCGCCCACTGCCAGATCATCCAGTTTCTCCTCGAATGAGTCTGGGTCCCTAGAGTTTCACCCAGAACTGGAGTTCAGTGCAGTTGGGAGCTTTTGTCTTCCTCCCGCTTGAGAAAGCCAGCTGCGCACTCAGTTCCCCGAACTCTCTGCACACGCCTTGGTACTTCTGCCTTCCGCAGTTCCTCTGAGTCTCAGTGTGCTTTTCTCTTTCCTGACAGTCCAGTTTCACCCCGTATGAGTCTGGGTCCCCACAGTCTCCCCCAGTACTGGAGTTTAGCGCAGTTAGGAGCTTTTGTCTCCCTGCCACTTGAGAAAGCCAACCACACACTCAGTTGCCAGTCCTATCCACACGCCCATGTCAGTACCTCTGCCCCTGCAACTCCTCTGAGTCTCAGTGTGCTTTTCTCTTTCCTTCTAGTTGTAGAATTTGCATTCAGCCAGCCTTCCTGTGGTTCTGGATGATGTCTGTTTTGTCTTTTAGTTGTAGTTTTGAAATTGTTGTGTGAGGCAGCAGTTTAGGAGTTTACCTATGCTGCCATCTTGGTTTCTCCCCAGCCTGAAGGACTTTTATGATATCTATGAAGTCACCGCCTTAAAGTGGAAGGTAAGACCAGAGAGGAAGGGTGGACAGCTCAACAAGGGGATGAGGCCCAGCGGCACCCGAGGGCCATTTCTCTTTTTATTTTTATTTTGTTAAATGTTTTTATTGATTTCATTGAGGAAGGCAGAGGGAGAGAGAGATAGAAACATCAGTGATGAGAGAGAATCATTGATCAGCTGCCTCCTGCACGCCCCACACTGGAGACCAAGCCCACAACCTGGTGGTCACAAACCGTGACCTCCCTCTGTTCAACCACTGAGCACCGTGGCTGGGTTGAGATCCAGTTCTTTCCTGGCTGGAACAACACCTCAGTTCTGGTCACTTCAGGGACACCAGGTGGCCCGGGCCCTCCATCTGCCTTTACACGGGTAATACAGTGTCCTGGTCACAAGCACTGAATCTCGGGCCCCATTAGCCACCCTGTGACTTCGAGCCACTTATCTCACTTTTGCCAGGTCATTGCACCTAGGAAATGGGCAAACAGTAGTTCTGCCCTCCAGTTATTTTCAGGACATTGTAAAGTAAGACACATGCTTGTGGCCCATGGAAATGCCCAGTGGCCGTGGGCCGGCCTTATTATTACTTAGATCCCGGAGTGTTCTTCCTCTTCCCCAAGTGAGAGCCTGGTGAGCAGGGAGGGACTGTGGCCGCCTGGCCCAGGGTCAGGTTCTCATCTATGGTTGAGCCCCCTCTCCCATGGCCTGTTTCCTGGGCAGGCGAAGAAGAACAGAGAACACTGGTTCGATGAGCTTCCCAGGACAGCCTTCCTCATCTTCAAAGGTAAGGTTTCCCTGGAGATGTGTTGTGGCAGCAGGACAAAGTGTTAGGGAGGAAATGGGCAACTTCAAAATTAGACCTAAGGGCATCTGTGGAATATCCGATTCATGAAAGAAAGTTTACCACGTCTGATAGCCTGAAGAAAATCTCCCACCCAGAAGTAACCACTGTTCATGTTTGATGTGTTTCTTTCTGACGGTTGCTTTTTCTGCACATTTGATAATTGTGGGAATACAGTATGTATTCTGTTCTGAAACCTGCGTTGTTATTGGCTGGTGTATTTTGCCCATCCCCATGGCAGGGTGTATACCCAGTGTACGTGATCCCTTGCGCAGTATAAAATTCAACCATTTTACATCGGCGTGCCTGTATTGTTTACTTAACAGTCCCCCCTTCACTTATTGGCAGTTTTGAAGTTCTCTGAAGGGGTGTGAGCACACAGGGAGTTTCTCATGTGGAAAGCATGAAGCCTGTGTCTGGGCCGCATGGACACGAGTAACGATGGGATAGCCTTTTCTGTGATTTTTCCCACCGCTGGGGCCCGGGGCGCAGCTGTCATCTTATATTCTCTAACGGGTTTCCCGTTCTGCTGGGATGATAGTTTCTCAAGTGGATGAGGAAATGGTCCAGCCCGAGGCCTGCACGAATGTAGGTTTCAGCAGTGGCAGCAACGCTGTGCTCCATTCTGTCCCGGCCCAGGTTGCCCAGATTGTCCCCAGAGCAGCCGTGGTCCGTGCCGTTGTGTGCAATGTCTGAGTGTCCCTGGCAGGCAGGCCCCTCCGTTTTCACCCCTGGACATAGATACCCTCGTTGCTGACACGCATGCTCTGTGGAGTGGGGGAGCCATGCTTGCACAGGAAGACTTCGATGCTAACATTTCCTCTCTTCCAACAGGAATTAACATCCTGGTGAAGTCCAAAGCCTTTCAGTATTTCATGTGTAAGTGCGACCCATCCAGCTCTGGGCCTCTCTGCCCCCGGGCTCACTCCTGCAGAGGGTGGGAGGCCGGAGGTGGGTCCTGCTGTCGCCGTGTGGACTGTCCATCGTAGGAAGTGCCCGGCACCCAGCGGAGGCAGTTCCTGCCCCGTGGCCAGTCTTTCTTGTGCATCTGCGCCCTCACTCGGGCTCCCTGTACCCTCTAGGCCCGCAGTTTGGGAAGCAAATTCCAGAACCACAGAGTGTGATGCGGGATAAGTCACTTGGGTCTTTTTAGTCTGTAGGTTCCTCCTCTGTCTCTTCTCCCTTTTGAAGAAGCAGGACTGTTCCTCTTTCGGTCTCGTTTGTGTTTGTTTTTGCATATCCTCCGTGACTTATTTCCGGTAATTTTACATCTTATCATGGCTTATCCATCCATGTGGATAGGTGCATACGTATGCACATATCTGTGTCTTCAATAAACGATAGCATACGTTACACACTTTTTTTGGTTAATAATAAATCCTGGAGACCCAGCCACAGTAATATATAGAGATTGTTCCCCCTTCATTTTTATAGTTGATAGTACACCTTTCTTTTCTTTTTTTTTTTTAATCTTCACCCAAAGATATGTTTTCTTATTGATATTTAGAGAGAATGGAAGGGAGAGAGAGAAAAATGTTATTGATTGGTTGCCCCTTATACACACCCCAACTGGGGTTCGAACCCACAACCTTCCAATGCACAGGATGGTGCTCCAACCAACAGAGCCACCTGGCCAGAGCAATGTGCACCTGTCATGACCGTATCATAGTTCATTCCACTGGTACCCTCCTGATCAGCTGGGTTGGTTCTGATGTTTTGCCATGACAAGTAGTTGTCAAGTGAACAACTTGCCGGGTACCTGGCGCTATGTGTTTGCTGGTCTCTCATTGGAATGGGTTCCCAGCAGCGGGATTGCTCAGTGAAAGGCCAGATCCATATGCATTTTGCTAACTCCACAGTCATTTTAAAAATCAGACATCTCAATGGAAAAACAAATTCTCTCAGTAATCAAACCCTTTGTGTATTGTCCATCGTTGTACTGACTTAGAATAATAGGTTTTACTGAAACATCTTAACTGGGATCCCTGCTGTGACAGAGAGGGGGCTTTTAGAAATTCGTAGCTGTTGCTAAGCGAAACCAGAGTTGATTTAGCTCATGTGGTAAAAGCACTAAGCGGTCACCTGTCTCGTGGGGGTGTGGAGCGGCCCAGAAATTAACCAGGCGTGACTGGTAAGCTTCCCTGCGGGCCTGTGCTTCTCTGTCTGTTGCAGACTTGGTGGTGGCAGTCAATGGGGTCTGGGTCCTCGCGGAGACCTTCATGCTGAGAGGTGAGCCCGGCTGGGGGCCCGGCCTGCCCGTGGGACGCCTGGCCTGCCTCCTGAGCTGCAGCCTCTCTCTCCTACAGGTGGGAACTTCTTCTCCAAGCACGTGCCCTGGAGTTCCCTCGTCTTTCTCACTAGTAAGTCTCTGGCAGGGCTTTGCTTGTCTTAAACGTTGGTGGGCGGCCGTTCATTGGTTTAGGACCTCATGGCTCTGAAACAGGGAAGCTTCAGGAAGCAGAACTGGGTCTGATTCCATCCCACCCGTTTCAGACTCTCCCATGGCTCCTCTGTCCTCTGTCAAATCTCCATCCCTGCGTGCTCACATCCTCTGGCTGAGTGGGGTCCCTCAGCCACCCGGGCCCAGGGCCCTGCTCCTGAGTGCCCCCTGCTCTTTCTTACCCCACAGCCTTTGCACTGTGTTCCTCCACCTCACGTTTCCCCTCCTCTTACAACCCTGAGCGCACTGTCATCACCCACTCACAGTCCCTCCCGCCTGCACTCCGCTCTGTAGGAGTGGGCACTGCACTGTGCTGGTCACTTGCATGCCCAGCACCCAGCACAATGCCTGGCACTGAAGAGGTGAAGGCAATACCTGCTGGGTGGACAGAGGGTGGCTGGGCCATGCCAAGACGGGGAGGGAGTGGAGCCCACACTCCCCGTGGGGCCTGGCTGTCCAGAGAGCACACAGCCTGTGGGGGAGGCTTGAGGCCTCGGAAGGGTCTCAGAGAGGAGGCTGAACCAGCCCAGGTGTGGAGGGCACTGCTAACTGCCCGCTGCTGCTCCTGTTCATAGTCTACGGGGTGGAACTGTTCCTGAAGGTGGCGGGCCTGGGCCCCGTGGAGTACCTGTCCTCCGGCTGGAACCTGTAAGTGACAGTCTCTGAACCCCGCCTTGTGGGAGCCCCACCCTCCCCATCCCCACAGAAAGGTGCGCAGCCAGGTCATGGCCTCTCCTGCTGCCTCGCCTGTGGCTCTGAGACTCCCGGGGCCGGGCTCTGCCTTCACTCTGGCCACCACGCCCGCCCCTGCACATGCCCCGGGGTCCTGAGGCTGGTGGGCTCTTCGTGCGGCCTTTTTAAAAAACATACTTTCATTGATTCAAGAGAGGAAGGGAGAGCGAGAGACAGAAACAAACATCCATGATGGGACAGAGTCAGGGATTGGCTGCCTCCTGCATGTCCTACACTGGGGACCCAGCCGGCAAGCCAGGCATGTGCCCTGACCAGGAATCGAACCCTGACCTCCTGGTCCGTAGGTCGATGTTCACCTACTGAGCCACGCTGCTGGGCTCTTCCTGAGGCGTCAGCCTCCACACCGTCCCCAACACCGCTCAGCCCTTTCCCATAAAACCGTGCCGCCCACAGAGAAGGCAGGCCCCGCCTCGCTGGGCCCTCCTCTGCTCCACGGAGGCCTCCCTGAGGAATCAGGCTCCACTCACGAGGCCTGTGAGCGTGAAACAGCTCAGCGAGGAGAGAGTCCGGCAGTCAGCCCCGTCCCGTGCAGACCTCGGGGCCCTCGCTGGTCTCCAGGTGGGGTCCCCTTGCCAACCCTGCCCCTTCACTCCCTGACCTCGCCAGAGGCAGCCACCAGTATAACCAGTGTCTGTCCTTAGACCAGTGCAGGACCCTCCTGGGGGTGTGTTTGGGGGTGCCGGGTATTTCACCCTGAGATGTGTGTCTGATGGCACCTGGCCGACCTCAGAAACCCCAGTGTCCCACCTGGCCGGCCCGGGCCTCTGCGGGCAGGCACACTTGCTTTTGCTGTGGTTGGCATATGGGCTCCTTGGAAGGGTGAGCTGAGCACGGGGCCGGGACACCAGCCATGGTGCAGGAGGCCGGGTGGCCCATGGACCGCTCTCCTCCTCCCTCTCCCTCCGAGGTTCGACTTCTCCGTCACAGCCTTGGCCTTCCTGGGACTGCTGGCGCTGGCCTTCAACATGGAGCCTTTCTACTTCATAGTGGTCCTGCGGCCGCTCCAGCTGCTGAGGTGACAGGCAGGGCTGGGATGGGGACAGGTGGGCGGGAGAGCCTGGGGACTGGTCTGGTTAGCAACCCGAAGGAGCCAGAAGACTCATGAGCTGGGGTCGGGGCCGACTGCAGCCCCAGGGCACATCTCAGTCACCCGGCCCGGCCCCTAGCACTGTGGGAGGCGGGGCGGTGGGAGGCAGGGTCCGATGAGCTTGGCCTGTGGCTCTATCCGCTGTGGCCACAGAAACACGGACTCACCAGCTTCAACCTGAGGCATCACCGTGAGGTCCAAAGGTTCTTTTGAGGGCCCCTTGCTTTTCTGGAACCGCCTCCTGTCGGAAAAGCCCTTGCTCAGTCTCACCTCTCCCCGGGTCACTGCAGGGACTCGGTGAAGCCCGGGCCGGGCAGTACCCCTCCCAGCGGGGGGGAGTCCTTTGCATCTTCAGGAGCCTGGTTTCCTCTTGACTACCAGCTGTGATCCCACACACGTCCATCCTCCTGCCCTGTCCATCTTGGAAGGAAAGGTGGAGGTTGGGGTCCAGGTTGGCATCTCTGTAGCAGAACCTGCTGTCATGCCCAGTGGTGGTGGCCAGGCCAGGCCGATGCCAGCTTCTCTCCCGCCACCACCGCCCTGTCCTTCCCGAGCCCACGCTCTGGGCTCTGCTCCCTTCTCTCGTGTGCCTCTCTGGTTTGAGCAGAGCCTCGCCCGCCCTGAGACTCCGGGCTGCATTTATAAACTGAACAGCCACCCTGCCCCCTCTCACCGAGGAAGGCGCTGATCCACAGCCCAGCTCTGCGTCCCTGCAGGGACAGGCCTGTCCGGCCCCATGTCCTGAGGGAGGGCCCTGGGCCTGCCTTCTACCTGGTGCTGTGGGGGGGCTGCGGCCACCCCCCATGTCAGGAAGTGACGCACCTCCTTCCTTGCTCAGGCTGTTCAAACTGAAAAAGCGCTACCGCAACGTGCTGGACACCATGTTTGAGCTGCTGCCCCGAATGGCCAGGTACTGCCCTGCCTCTGGGCCCCAGCGCCAGGCATCCTACGGCTTGTGCCCCCCTAGGGGTGGGCAGCCGGTGGTAGAAGGGGGGAGGAGTCCCAGAAAGGACTGGAATCAGGGGTCTGTGGGCTCTTCGAGGTGGCTGACCTCTGACCGCACAGGTCTCCCTGGACCCATCCCCCTCTGCTGACCTGTGTGTGATAGTAGTGGGGAGGGGAGGGAGCTGTCCCTCACTCATCACCTGTGTCTGCTTCACAGGTAAGGGGTCACCTGTGAGTCTACCTTCACAGGTAAGGGGAGAATCTCTGGTCAGGGGGCGTCTGTTCAGAGTCCTCCTTCGAGCCGTGTTTTAGCCCAGACCTGAGTCACGAGGCCCCTTCCCTGCAGGCACCTCCCAGGCGGAGAGCCTGGCTGGGGGCATGCCTCTCACCACGCGCTCCGTAGGTCAGGCGGGCTGCCGGAGGCGGCGGGCTCTCGGCCGGGCCCGCGGTCACTGTGTCTGCCCCTCCCGCAGTCTGGGCCTCACCCTGCTCATCTTCTACTACTCCTTCGCCATTGTGGGCATGGAGTTCTTCTGCGGGATCCTCTACCCCAACTGCTGCAAGTGAGTGCACCCCGGGTCTCAGCAGGGGTGGGGGAGAGGGGTGGCGCCCGCCTCACTGGCCCAGGGCTCCTGGAATCAATCGCCTTGCGTTGGCTCCAGGGCTCAGTTCGTCAGTAGCTAAGTGAGGGGCCCCGAAGCAGTTATCCCTGTGGTGAGGGCGTCGGAGCAGTTTCCTGTCCCCGGGCCTCCATCAGCTCTGACCTGGCCTGGCCTGGTCTGGGCCTGATCCCATGGCTTACTTCCACGTCTCTCCAGGGGTGGCTGGTTCAGACAGGCGGACACCCATGGGAAGGTCTGTGGGGACAGAGTGGGGAGCCTGCCCCCCATGACCTCTCCCTCCCTCCTCCCAGCCACCAGGATGATAGCATGTCCTCTGCCAGTCGGTCCCGTGTTCCCTTTATTATTGGGTCCCTCTGGCCTGGAGGCTGGAAGATGCCTCCAGAGACACTGGTGGCTGGTGGGTGTCAGGCTGAGCTCGGAGCTGGCCGCCGAGGAGAGTGGGTCCCAGGCACAGGGCCACTGCTTAAAAGTGCAGGTTCCAGGCCCCGCCTGCCAGTCGGGTGCAGTGTGTGCGTGGCGAGAGGCTCAGACTTGCAGAAACATCACATGGATTTTAACAGATGAGCCGTCAAGGATTTAAATAAAAGTAGCCAGTCGGCTCTCAGAACAGAGCAACCACCTCTGAGAAGGCCTGGCCGGCTCTTTCCCCTCCCTGGTGCGGCCCTCGCTGCTGCAGCAAATCCAGGGGCCGTACGCACGGCAGGGCCCCTCCCAGCAGTGTCTCAGGGGTGGCTCAGGAAGGAGGCCCAGCTGGCAGCAGAGGGATGCCCAGATAAGGGGAATTGGGGGGTGGGGGTGGAGGCAGTGAGAGCGGGGGTTGAGAGGAAGTGCTGGTTGCTGGGCAGGAAACAAGCTGGGCCAGGACAGTGCTCCCTGCTCAGACCTTGGTTTCCTTAAACATTTTGTCCTGTTGGGGCGACCCGCTGTGTTGTGACGTTCCTCCTGCCCGTCTCCCTGGCCAGCACAAGCACAGTGGCAGATGCCTACCGCTGGCGCAACTACACGGTGGGCAACAGGACGGTCGTGGAGGACGGCTACTATTATCTCAACAACTTCGACAACATCCTGAACAGCTTTGGTGAGTGCAGAGATCCCAGGGGGAGCACTCCCTGGGCCTCAGCCCCGCAGGTCCCAGAGGCGGGAGAGCAGGGCTGTCTGTGGCCTCTCCCTCCCTGGCTGTTGGCCCCACTGTCTCGGGTCTCTTCTGGCCCAGAAGGCGCATGTGTGAGCCCAGGCTTAGGGTGCAAGCCAGGCCATTCTGGCTTCTGCAGCCGCTGGGTTTACTCCTTTGGTGATGCCTTATTAGTGTCAGGGGACAGAAAAGCTTCATGCTTTGCAGGGAGGGGTTCAGCCTGATGCTAGGGCACCACCCCCTCGCCTGCCACAGTGCCCTTTCATGGCTCAGAGGAGGCCCACCCAGCTCTGCTCCAGGTTCTGTGGAGAGGATGGGGATGGGGCGGGCAAGGGGAGTAGAGGGATGCGGACAGCAGGCCTGACACAGCTTCTCGAGATCGGGGAGAGCCTCATGGCACCCCAGATGAAGGCCTGTGTGCTCTTTGCCCACCCTAAGCCCTGGTCCATCCCCAGGCTGCAGGCAAAGGGCACACCCTGCTGGGGACAGGCAAGGCAGCAGCACTGCCTGGGGGTGGGCACTCAGGGAGGCCCAGGCTGGCGATGGGGACGCCTCATTTAAAGGAGCCTAGTGCCCAGGACCTCTGACTCTGAAACAGTGGGTCTGATCACCGTGCCTTCCCCCTTCCCTTTGGCAGTGACCTTGTTCGAGCTCACCGTTGTCAACAACTGGTACATCATCATGGTAAGGACCTTGGCCAGCTCCTGGGGGTGTCTTCCCCTCACCCTCTAGGGTCAGCTCTGCATCTCCCTCCACCAGTGTGGGGTCCATTGCCCTTCCCATTCCTGAGGGGGGCAGCGTTCTGCAGAGGCCACTGCGGGGGCCCAGGAGCACTCCTTGGCTGGACGTGGCCTTCGTCCCAGCTGCCCACCCGCCAGCAGCCAGGGGATGCGCCAGCCTCTGGCCTCTGGCCTCCCGCCCACCGGGGAGACTTTCCAGTCAAGGACCAGTGTGGTGGGGTTTCCTTCCCTAAGCTCTCCCAAGTGCACCCCCACTCAGGGCAGGCTCAGGCCTGGGGACCATCTAGGCCTATGCAGCAGAGGAGTTTTAGACCCGGGGAGCTGTGTCTTCCCTGATGGGGAGGAAAAGAGCCTGGCAGTGCTGGGGCCACAGGAAGCCTAGGTGGACAGCACCCCCCACCCCCCCCAGGCCCACTCACTGCGTCCTCTACCTCCAGGAAGGCGTCACCTCTCAGACCTCCCACTGGAGCCGCCTCTACTTCATGACCTTCTACATTGTGACCATGGTAAGTCTGGGCCCGGACGCATGTGCTCCATCATCCGGGCTCCAGCCGCCCTGCCCACTGGGCGGCAGCCTGGGGAGGACAGGGCTGGGACGCGTCGGCGCGATTCTGCCCGGGGGGCCAAAGCAGCGCCTACCCCATCCTTTCTCTGTCCCCCGCCCCGTCCCCCCCTCCCCCTGCCGGCCAGGTGGTGATGACCATCATCGTGGCCTTCATCCTCGAGGCCTTCGTCTTCCGAATGAACTTCAGCCGCAAGAACCAGGACTCGGAAGGTCTGTGCCAGGGGCAGGAGCCTTCGCTGCCTGTCTGCCCGGCAGCTCAGCTTATGTATGTGGCTTGTCTTCCTAGCTCTCTCACTGCCACTGATGTCCACATAGTCAATGACAGACACATGCTCTCGATCTCACTTTTCCAAGAAAAACAATACACAGCACAGTCTTAGAGAAACCCCACACCTGAGACAGGCTTCTGGTACACACCACCGGCCGTCCCCATCCCCCAGGCTTCTTGCTCTTAGCTCCTCTCAGCCGCTGTCTCCGCTTCTAAACTCCACTTCGAGGCCCTGGAACCCTGCAGACTCAGAGCCGTAGCTCTCGTCTCATGCTGCTGGGAGGTCCCAGCTCTCCTCACCGCCTCTCGCCTCCCAAGTGGCGCAGCTCTCTGCATACTGACCCCGTCCTTCCAGACTTTCCCTCAAAACGGTTACTACTTGTTTCCAAGTCTCTATCCTATCAGGTTGTCTCGCCCTTTTTTTATAACATGTCATTTTTAAATAGATTTTTAGGGAGAAGGGGAGAGAGAAACATCGCATGGCTGCCTCCTGCACACCCAGGCATGTGCCCTCACAGGGAATCACATTGGGACGCGATGGTCCCTGGTCCATGCTCAACCATTGAGAACACCGGCCGGGCTGACCCTTTCCTTTTTGCTTGGAGGCTGCCTCCGAAACCTCTGTCCCCTGTGAGCTACTGGCCTGACCACCGATGCTCACACCCACAGCAGAGGGAGGGGAGGGGGCAGGGGAGGGACCTCAGGACCCCTGGAGGGATGGCAGGAAGGAGGGCTGGCGAGGCCAGGCGAGGCCTCTGAGCCCAGGTCCCTCCCCCGCTGCAGTTGACGGTGGCATCACCGTGGAGAAGGAACTGTCCAAGGACGAGCTGCTCGCTGTCCTCAAGCTGTCCCGGGAGGCGCGGGGCGCAGCTGCGGACATCCCCCGGCTGCTCAAGGTCCTCTCCCAGATGGAGAGAAACGAGGTGAGGCCGGGGCCCTGTCTGGGCAGGAAACCAGGCCGGGAGGAGAGCATTGTAGCCGAGTGGAGTCCCACCCCCACCTCCAGCCCTCAGGGTCTGGAGACACTTGGGATCGTAGCAAAAGCCATAGGAGCGGGCCAGGCCTGTGCGGGCGGTGGGTGCCCGGGCCTGGCACAGGAGGCCTGCAGCCTCTGCTCCTCCGCAGCAAAGCACCATGGTGTTCCTGGGACGGAGATCCAGGACCAAGAGTGACCTGAGCCTGAAGATGTACCAGGAGGAGATTCGGGTAGGAGCGCCCGACCCGCCACCCGGGGTGACGTGGCCTCTCCCAGGTCCAGACAACACTGCCCATCGGAATAAGGCCTGCTGTGCCCAACGGGTCGCTGGGTGGTTTTTTTGTTTTACGTTTTTTTCTAATTTAAGAGAAGGGAGAAGTTACGTGTTTTTTTTACAAACGCTTCCCATCTTCCCACATTGCCAGCTGAGTCAAACATCTTACCCAGCACCACGTGGTCCGCACGCTGGGGCCCGGACAGGCCACGGTGGAGGAGCCTGGGGTCCTCCCTCCCACCTCGGGGTCCCGGGGCTCCAGGAGGGTCTCCCTCACAGCAGCTGCCTTGCTTCCTGGCGTTCTCACAGCGGGGAACCCAGTCTACCAGGGCTGACTCCCGAAACTGGGGGGCTGTAAGGCACCTGGCAGCACAGGGAGAGGACCAGCAGGAGCTCTGGTGTCTGAACCCTGGGCTGCACTCCTGGCGCTGTGCCTGCGGGCAGGTCACTCGCCCGTTCTCATCCGTGAGAGGGAACAGTCTGCCTCAGGAAGCAAAGGTGACAGCTCGGGTCTGCCCATCACCCCGGCCTCAGTTTCTCCTCCATCAGATGAGGGGCCACAGAGCTAAGCCATTTCAGTGTTTTAGGCTTTAAAATTCTGTGGTTCAGACTCTAAACACAGTGCATTTTTAATTCCTTAATCACCTGAATACCCCTATCCCTGAAAATGTCAGACAATGGCCTGAGGCAGGTGAGCTGTTTAGTTTTCCTCAAACTGCGTCCACAGCGGTGTTGGCGGAGCTGGAAGAGGCCCTGGTCCCCGTTGGGGGTGGGGTCTGGCAGCCCACCTCCTCCATCCCGGGTGTCCCCCAGCCCTGTAGGCAGAGGCTGGAGGCCACACACTGCCTGGCCTAGTGACTGTCAGGCTGGGAGGTGCAGGGCGGGCTGGAAGGAGTGCAGCCCACTCGGCGCCCCTCACCCTCATCTGCCCTGTGCCCTAGGAGTGGTACGAGGAACACGCCCGGAAGCAGGAGGAGCAGCAGTCCGATGGCAGCAGTGTCCCCACCACCCAGCAGCCCCCAGGCAACCGCCAGCGCTCGCAGACCATCACCTAAGCCAGCTCACTCCCGAAAGCCATCTCTTCTATGCAATAACACAATAGCATTATTTTACTACGATGTATCGGGATAACGTGTATATGTACATATGCACATGTTCATATATATATGCACCTATTTATAGACAACGGAACAGACAGGCAGACAGGTGGGGTTTGGTTGTAACCTCCTTGCCCTGTTTTCCTTAACTCCAGGAGTCAGTTTGCTCTGGGACGGCCAGGCAGAAAGCGCTGGAAGGAAGGCCCCTTCCCAGGAGCGCCGCTGGAATGGACTCTACCGGGCTAGCCCTCCCGGGGGCCGGCCCTCCCTAGGCCACACCACACCCACGTCTTCCTGACGCTTCCAGGCTCACGTCCCAGCTGACAGCTTCCCCACTTAACTTCCCCTGCGGCCACGTCACGGGTTTCTGTCTTGCTTTAGGGACAAAACCACTTACGAAGGAGAAATACTTGGATTCATATTTCTCTGTATGATAATGTAATAGGACAGTCCTTCAGGGACCTGTGCCTACAACCTAATGGGAAGTGGAATCGGGTGTGACTATACCACATGGTCAGGCCTCAGCCGGTAAGTGCCTGGCGCGTCTCGTATCCTGGCTCTAAGCCTTCTGTCCCACCTCGCTTTTGGTTGGGTTTCAACTCTTGTTGCTGAAAATGCTAACAGCCTCGGTTGGAATCCAGGCCCAGCACAAAGCGGGGAGGGGTGGGGAAGAGGGAGAAGCAAGGATGAGGCCGATGGCTACACCCAGACCCATTCCTGCAAAGGCTTTCTCCACTAAGCCCCTCCCCCTGCTTGCCACTCTGCTGTCCAGGTTCCTCAGGGTTCTGCTCCGGACAACACAGCCCTTCACACTGTGCATTAGGTTCTGCTGCTGGCACCCAGGGCTTCACTGGGAGGAGTGGCTGGTACCGCAGCAGGTTCAAGTGAACCCACAGCTCCCCAAGTCCCCCTGGTACCTGGGGAGTTGTCTGAAGTCAGTGTGGGTGGGGTGGGAACGGTGCTCGAATCCAGAGCCGGCTGTTGGGGTTGGCAGCCCCAGTGAGGGCAGAGGAGGGCACTTGGAGGCAGAAGCAGCTGCAGAGGGGGCAGGAGTGGGAGGGGCAGGGGTGGCCCCTGCTCTCAGCTGCCTCCACAGCCTCCTGTGGCTCAGGAGGGTGGGTGGGTGGGTTCGTTCCCAGCAGGGCAGGCCTGAACCTGGGTATAGTACCCAGCACCCCTTCACCCAGCCTGATCCCCGTAACCCACACTGCACAGCTCTGCCCTCGCAGGGAGAAGAGTGGGCATTTTGTTAAAGCACAGCCCTTTGGGGACACCAGGAAGTCACAGATTCCCTCAGGGGGCAAGAGGCTGGTGGCCTCTGTGGGGGCCATCGGGTAGCTGGACACTGGGCACTGAGCATGGGGCCTCAGGCCAGGACCTCCATCTCCCGAGAAGAAACTTATTTGCACAACTGGGTGCCTTGTAGCTTTTGTACTGAAACGGGCATTTCAGAAGCAGGAGGGCTCCACCTGAGCCTCAGCCTCATCCTAGCCTCTCCCCTGCCCGCGGGGGCTGTGATCCTGGGCGGGGCACCAGGGCCCTGAGGCCCACAGTGAGGGCTGGCACGGAGGGTGGGGTCGTCTAGACCTCCTTACTGCAGCCACTGGTCGGCGCCTTCCTCACTGAGGCTGAGGAAGCTGTCCCCGGGGTCTCCTATGGCCTGGTCAGGCTGGTCCTCAAACCTGCAGGGAGCAGGTGTCCCAGGGCTGTGAGCTCAGTGGGACCCGGGACATCACCCAGCCCAGGTGTCCTCACCCCCCACTCAGCTGAGAAGCCGCGCCGAGTGAACTGCCCTGGGCCAGGCAACCTGACTGTCATGGCCCCTCGGCGCTCCCCCTCCCCGAGCCTTACTCCACACGACGCGACAATCATTTTGTACGGATAGCAGGAACGGCCCTGTAAGGTTTTGTACCTTGGTGATTTGTTACCTAGAAAACCCACGGTGTCTCCGGGCTTCTGGCATATTAATAAAAGCACTTCTGCTTTGTAAGTATGGCTGCCGCCTCCTGACATTCTGGTATCATGGAAGATGCAGGGAGGTCACCTCCCCGACCCCAGCTCAGCTCCACCCTGACATGTGCCCCAAAGCCCATACATTAGGCTTAAGAACCTTCAGCCTTCAGCCTTGGCACTGGACACGTGAAATATTTAATAACTTTTCGCTGGAAAAAAAGCTGAATCCCTGTCCTGCCAGTGTGAGGCAATGAGGCAGATTCGTCAATTGCTAATTGAAGCAGGGCGCTGAGGCAGAAGGTGCTGCGGTGGGAGGAGGGACCTGGTCCTCCGAGGAGTGTGGGGGCATTGGAACCCCACCCAGGGCTCCCTCTGAGGTAGGCACAGGCACAGGTTTCCTCCGGTTTTGCAGCCAGAAAGACAAGGTGCAGGGCAGGAGTTTGCCTTCAGCCAGGGGGTGGTCCGGAGGCGGAGGCTAGAGCTGCACCGTCACTGCGGCAGCCACGGCAGGCAGTTTGGGGTCAATAAGACGTCACTGTGAAACTTTCACCTGCTCCTTGGGCTTTATTAACATGGGGACTAGAAAATTCAAAATTAGGTAAGTGTCCCATTCTGATTTTGTCAGACGGTGCAGCTCTAGGATTCAGCCCACGACAGCCCAGTCCCTAAGCCTGGGTTTGGCAGCATAAGCCCTGAGAAGAAGCAGGTAGGCTGCAGGGACACCGATGGGGTGGGGCTGGGCCTCTCAGTACCTCCAGCCCTGAACACGTCGCAGTCCTTCCAGCATCAGCCTGGACGGCACCCCAACCTTCGAGAAGCTCACGATAATTAAAGGAAATCTCCTTCCTTCTGCCTGGGGCTGTCCACTCAGTCAAGTCCAGTCCCCAAAGCCCTAGAAAGGAGGCTTAGCTTCCTCCCTGCACACAGCAGTACCTGGGAACCTCTAGCAAAGCGAGCGACCCATGTCCAGCCCACACCTCACCCTCCACTACGCATGCCCACGCAGGCTCTACCAAAGGCACCTCGGTCTCCATCATCATCCATCTTCCAGCTCACCGCCTGCAGTGACACCTCCCGGCCACCAGGTGGGCCTGGCGCACACTTCACTCACACACTTTTCAAGTGAATCACCCCAAATTCGGTGAGCAGGGCCACCACGAGGAAGCTCACGTAGAAGAGGAGCAGGCAGAAGCCGTAAATCTTGCTTAGCTGGAAGCATTGCAGTGGGACCGCGACCAGGGAACAGACGAGGCTGAGGCCCAGGGCGCCCGCCAAGACCCACACCAACAGTCCGTCTGGCTCCAGCTGCAGAGGGGTGGGAGGGAGAGAGGCTGGGTCACTACTACAGCCATCAGTCAATCAAACTGATGCTTGAGGGCCCCTAGCTAGGATCCAGCATCGGCCCGCCCCATGGATGGCTGGCCCCACCCGGACTGTCAATGTTTGGAGCCACCTAGTTTTGTGGGAGACAGATGTGAGCAAAGCAAGGACAATGGCTGTATAGAAGGTCACCGGGTGGAAAGCCCAGGTGCCTAGCAACGGACAATCAATTGCAGGGTGGACTGCCCCGGGCTGTTCCTCCCCCAGCCTGCGCTGGCCGTGCTGGTCTCGAGGTTCAGACCAGGCCCCGGACCTTTCCTCCCGGAGATAACACCTCGGCCTCAGATACATGTCAGCTCCAGGCCCCGATCAGCACCCAAACCAGCCATGGCTGAGGCTGGCGTCAGGGCCAGCTGCCTGGAATAACCACCCCCTGCCCTGGTGCAGCCGAGCAATCAGCGAGACGTGACCCTGAAAGGGCACACCTAGATAGCTCCTGAATATTCTAACATCCCCTAAAATTGCCACTCTTAAAACCCTTAGGGTGGCCCTACCTGATTTTGCTCAGTGGTTAGAGCGTTGACCTGTGGGCTCAAGGGTCCCAGGTTCCATTTTGGTCAAGGGCATGTACCTTGGTTGCAGCCTTGATCCCGGGCCCCAGGCTGGGGGGCCTGTGGGAGGCAACCAATCGATGTGACTCTCACATCATTTCTCTGTCTCCCCCTCCCATTCTCTCTAAAGAATCAATTGAAAAAAATGTCCTCAGGTGAAGATTAACCAAAAAACAAACAAACAAACCCTTAGGAAGGAGAAGCTCCCTGAGCCTTCTTTTCCCCTCACCTCTTCTCTCTCCCTCCCCTCCCCAGGTGTGTTACCTTTAACCTCCTCACTCCCAAACTTAAGGGCCATTCCTCTACCTCCATAACTTGCTTCCTAAGCCTAATTCCTTATAAAAAATATTTTTATTGATTTCAAAGAGGAATGGAGAGGGGAGAGAGAGAAACATCAGTGATGAGAGAGAATCATCAGTGATGAGAATCATTGATCGGCTGCCTCCTGCACACCCCCTACTAGGGATTAAGCCTGAAACCCGGGCATGCGCCCTGACCCGGAATCAAGCTGTGCCCTACCTCCTGGTTCATGGAACAATGCTCAACCACTGAGCCACGCCAGCCAGGCCTAAGCCCATTTATTCTAGGAATTACTACCTCTGTCTCTGTGATTTACCAAATAAATTATCTCCTACAGTTTGGGTCATGGCTCTGAATTCTTTCCCAGCCAGAACCCAAAGACCGAGGTTGCTGAACCCAGGTTGGCTGTGACCCCGCCGGTTAGAAACCTGGTGCGTTCCTGCCGCCTAAACAGTCGGTGCTCATCTGTTAGGGCAGCCCTAGGGCACGGATACAATACGTTCGATATATATTACATAACCTTGGGAAATTCTCCAGCAGTACGGAAAAGGAAGCGAAATTGTCCCCACCACAATTCGCTTCCTTCTAGACTTAGCATGTGTCTAACAGGCCGAGGATTTAACACTCACTCAGTCTTTCATCCTCGCAACCACCCCTAAGGGGCACGTCACAGCGACCCACAGGTGAGGAGACTGAGTCATCAGTAAGTGATGGAGTCCTCGTGGACGTCCCAGCTCTTAACCAATACCCGGTCCTGCCTCCCCACACAGGGACACACATACATGTCCACATAGGTGGGTGCACACAGGTGTGGGTGCACAATCACATAGACCTGTGCATCAAATCTGAGAACGGGGCTCAAACAACAGTGAGGTGTTACGAGAAACCTGTATTTTGCTTTTTTCATCAATTTCATTATTTTTTAATCCTCACCTTTCATTGATTTCTAGAGATAGTGGAAGGAAGAGAGGAGATAAATGGAAGGAAGAGAGGAGAGTGGGGAGAGAGAAATAGACATGGGGAGAAAGAAAGAAAGGGGCAGGGAGAGAGAGAGGAAAAGGGTTGGGGGGAGAGAGAGAGAGATTGGTTGCCTCCCGCACAGCCCTCACCAGGGCTGGGTAACCTGCAAACAAGGTACGTGCCCTTGACCAAGAATCAAGCCCAAGAGAGACCCTTTGGTCCACTGAATCACACCGGCCAGGGCAGGCACCCTGCATTTTGCATCCACCAGTGCTCACTCCACGGACATCCTTCCTAGGAGCCTGCCTGGCATCGTAAAGAACAGCAGGGGCGTTTTCTACACACAAAGCTGGTGGAAGCCACACACACCCTCCCATCAGGGGCCCGCCCGCCCTAAGGCCCCATTCTCTGCACCTGCCTGAGAATCGATAAGGAAAGGAATCTTCAACCCCAGCAACACTTGCATGTTCCCACTTTTCCAGCAGGACAAGCAGCCATTTGCTTCCGGGCGTGGCTCCGGAAAGGCCGGCCTCTGCAGGCTCCCTGCAGGTCAGCAGCCACAGAGACTGTTCTCGACTCAGAGGCAGGAGAAAGGCGGGGCCTCTGCTCCCACCCATACTGCCACCTCAGCCTCCGGACATTCCACATTCCACGTGCTCCCACACCTGAGCCCTAAAACCATCCCCGGGGCCACCTCCCCGCCTGACTCAATCTTCCCCACTTTGGTCTCCCAATTCACAGCCTGCGGAATGGAGATGCTGGGACAGGGGATGCCAGCTGCCTGCCTTGCTCCGAGCGCTGTTTGTCCTGCCCACATTTTAATTTTTTCTAAATGCTTTCATTGATTTGAGAGGAAGAGAGAAGGATAGAAACATCATCCATCAGCTGCTTCCTGCTCCCCACCCCCACTGCATAGGCCCTCCTGGTTCATAGATCAACGCTCAACCGCTGAGTCACACCGGCCAGGCCAATGCTTTAAAACAGGGAAAGCTCACCTAGGAACCTCGATTTCATCTCTAGAAAACCTGACTCTGTGCCCAGAGGCCCACCTGAACAGCCCAGCGTTTCCATCACCTGCCGCCAGCAGAATCTGGATTTTCCACCTTAGAACTGAGTCACTCCCGTCCTGTCAGCAGGGAGCTTCCTTTAACATGCGGCTGCCAGCCCGCCCTTGGACTGCCCGGCTCAGGAGGTCTCTGGCAGCCCCTCAGGGGATTCTGGGATCCTCTTGAAATGTGAGACTTTTGACCCCCAATGTGTTTCTGAACCTTCTCCAAATCTGCTGGCTCCCCCATTCTAGGGCTGTCTCCAACAGATGGCCCCTTCATTCCGTCCTCCCGGCCCACCCGGTGTGGACAACATTGGGATGAAGTGCTCAGCCCGGCCCTTACCTCATGGCTGCTGATCCAGGAAGTGAGGGGGAGGTGTGGTGGGGTGGTATCATCAACCCCATTTTACAGGTGAGGAAACTGAGGCTCAGAGATTCCTAACTCATCCAAAGTCATAGAGCAAGAGACTTAACTGATGGGACCGACACCTGAATCCAGGGGCCTTCTGTCCCTTCCCCCCAAACTACACTGTGAATCTGGAAGGAATGCATCTTTTCCAACCTACATGCAAAACATTTTAAGGAGATTCTACAAATCAGACAAGTCCTCTCCCAGGAAGTGTTAAGTGCTCAGGTGTGAGTCACCTGCTATTCAGAGGACCAGAGGAGGGGGGATGGGGGAACAGGAGGAGGGGAAAGGGGAAGAGGGGAGGCATGGTAAGGAGGTCCGTTGCAGAAGGGTCTAGCCACTCACCTTCACCTCCACGTGGCCCCTGGAGATCTGCAGCAGGCAGCCCAGGCCCACTCCCACCAGGACATCTGCAGCCAGGCTCAGGAAATGTGCTGGGACCACCCCATAACCCGACACACAGCCATGGGCTTTCTCTATGATCTGCCCCCCAGCCCCCACCACCCTATCCAAGGACCTCTGCCAGGTTTAGCATCTCTAGGAGGGCGAGCATCCAGCGAGTGGGCACTGGCACTCAATCCCTGAGGCTCGGACGGAAATGCTCGGCACCTGGTGGCACTCAGCAGATGGGGAACGGAGGCTAGGCCAGGTAAAGTCCACTGAGGGGCTGGGGGCGGGGCACGGGTCAAGGCCACCTCAAGAGGCATTGCTCCGACAGGGCACCCCCTTCCAACCTGAGAGGTCAGAGCCGGGCTCAGTGGGAAGGAAAGGGCTCCTGGAGTTATAGCCCCGAGGGGGGGTATCGGCATGGCTGAGCACCCAGGCCCCCAGCGCTGAGGCTCGGGCACCATGAAGGATACTGAAAATGATGCCACCGAAACAGGCAGAGAACGCCATCCGGGGGTAGCCCTGGCGGGCCAGCGTGAAATCGGAGAAGACATCTGCGTGGAAACGAGAGAAGGCTGGCGTGGGAGTGGCTGCCCCGGTCTTCCGGTCACTCACTCCTTCCTTCTTACCCACAGTCCTTCAGCCAACAAACATGATAAATGGCCCCCACACCTGGCACCAGCTGGCTGGCTCTGAGAGGCCACAGCGACCCGTAAGCCACAGTGCAATCCTGCATTCCTTCACCCCCTCTCCTCAGCAGAGGCAACTTTGTGTGATATGCAACCACCGATTTTCACCTGAGTTCCATCTGCTGCTAGATATTTGGTGTCTCCATGCAAATTAGGTATCTCCATGCAAATTAGGAAAAGGTGGGTGAGAGGAGATTTCAGCCCCCCAACACTTGTTTTGGTCACAACCTGGCCAGCCGGGCTGGGCAGCTGCAGCTAGAGAATTGTGTGTACATGAATGTGTGAATACCTACACCCTCCACACACCCTGCCTGACTCTGGGAGCCACGAGCGTCCATGCAGGCGAGGAGAGCAGCATGGGCTTCTGCAGAATCTCCTGGTTCAGGGCAGTCCCGATGCCCAGTGATGGTCACTCCCAAAGGTCAGTGGGGCCCTGGCCACTGCGGTTCAGTTGGTTGAGTGTCATACCACATACCAAGAGGTCGCTGGTTCAATTTCCAGTCAGAGCACATGCCCAGGTTGTGGGCTCCATCCCCAGTAGGGGGTGTGCAGGAGGCAGCCAATAGATGCTTCTCTCTCTCATCAATAAAAACATTTAAAAATAAATAAAAACGTCAGCGGCACTAAGCACATGCTGAGGGAAGCGCCCTGGACATCCTTGCCCACATGCCATTCTGGCTGGGGGAGCAAAGGCAGGGATGTGGCTATGCTGACCCCAGTCCCCAGTCACCTCCGATGCTGTTCCCCCAGGCCAGCAGCGTGAGTCCCAGGACGGTGTTGCTCAGCCGGAAGACCACGCCCAGGGACCGCAGGATGTTCACCACCTCCGTGGCAGCCGCGTTGATCCACAGGGCGCTGGTCAGGAAGCCCAGGAAGGCAAAGACCTGGGGAGGGAACAGCGTGCGATGGGACTAAGGCCGGCCCCCAGCAGATACAGCCCCAGCTCCACATCTGTAAAATGGGGCGACAATAGTACCTACTTCACGAGGTTGTCATGAGCGGATAATGAGTTTATAGATGCCAAGAAACCAGCCAAGCACATAGCAAGTACTTGATGAAATGTTAGCTGAATATTGCTATTTTGTGAAGAAGAGGTTCCCATAGTTTTCATCAGATTTCTACTCTATGGGCCAAATGCCACGGACCACCACAAAAAGAAGCTCCCTGCCCTGGCCGGTGTTGCTCAGTGGATAGAGCATGGGCCTTTGGCCTGAAGGGTCCCAGGTTCAATTCCAGTCAGGGGCATATGCTGGGTGCAGGCTCCATCCCCAGTAGGGGGCGTGCAGGAGGCAGCCAATCAATGATTCTCATCATTGATGGTTCTATCTCTCCCTCTCCCTCTGAATTAAAAAAAAATAAAAATTATATATATATATATATAAACTCCCTGTGAGCAGACCCTCCCCAATACCCCAACCTTTACCCCAGTCCCTCCCCTCTACTTCCTGTCTCTGTGGATCAGACGTGTCATATAAGTGGCCTTGCTGTCTTCTACAATATGTGGTTCTGTGTGGCCACATGTTCCCTTAGCACCATGTTTTCAAGATCCATCCCTGCCAAAGCATGTAACAGATTTCAAAGACTAGTATGAAACGCCGGCTGAAGACCGTTTCTCTACATGAGCAATGAGCTGGGAATTCGAGCCCCTGGAGTTGGTACATCCACTCCGAGTTTCTAAAAATAAAAACCACAATTTTTTCATCAATAAAAAATTGAAATGTCGCCCAGCCAGCGAGGCTCCGTGGTTGAGCTTCAACTTATGAACCAGGAGGTCATAGTTTGATTCCCTGTCAGGGCACATGCCCAGTTGCATGCGTTTGCATGCAGGAAGCAGCAATGACCTTCTCGAAGGTCAACACACGGCTCCCCTTTAACCCAGCAATTCCGCTCCTAAAAACGCACCCAGGAGAAATGAACGCCTATGTCCACACAAACATTCTTACGCAGATGTGTTCACGGTGACACTATTCATAATATCCCCAAATGCCCATCCCAGATGGATGGACACACAAAAATGTGCTATCACCACGTCATAGAATATTAGCCTAATGCATATTATGATGCAGGTCATCTTTGAAAACATTTTGCTAGTAAGTGAAAGAAGCCAGCCACAAAAGACCACATATTGGAGGATTCCATTTATATAAAATGCCCAAAATAGACAAATCTATAGAGACAGAAAGCAGATGGGTAGTAGTCAGGGGATGAAGGGAGAGGGGTGACAGGGTATGACTGCTGGATGAAGGCTGGCTTTTTGGGGTGATGAAAATGCCCTCAAGTTGACAGAGGTGAAGTTTGTACAACTCTATGAATATAGTTGACCTTTGAACAGTGCAGGGATTGGGGGTGCTGACCCCGTGTAGTCAAAAATTCACATTGAACTACAGCCAGCCCTCTGTATCCATGGATTCCCAACTGTGGATCGAGAATACAGTGGCCCTTGAACAATACGAATTTGGACTTGTGGGTCTGCTTATAAGTTCAAGGGTCGACCACACTAAAAACCACTGAATTGTACCTTTCAAATAGGTGAATTTTATGGTATGGGAATTACATCTCAATAAAGTAAAGCTGTTGCAAAAAGAGAGAGCGGACCTTGAACAGGTACAATAGCCCTCCAAAGTGGCTTTAAAGACCTGTCACTGCAGAAATCGACTCCTGGCCCAAGGACCCCAGAGGCGCAGACAGGACATCTGCGGGGAAGACCTCAGCGTCCCCTCTCCCCGCCTGGAGACCCCAGGAGTCTTACCCAGTGAAGCCGGGGGGGCTTGCCATTGGACGTGGCAAAGAAGGTCACTGCAGCCAAGGCCGTGCCCGCGATCACCACTATGCCCCAGACAGGAAAGAGGCCGCCTATCTCATAGACGCCGTCTGCAGAGGGAGGAGGAAGGGAGACGGTGCTCTCCACAGCTCCTGCGTGACACCTCCTCCTGGAGGCCCCCCAGAATGACAGAGGAGGTCGGGGAAGAGACCATGACTAGGGAGGCTGGGGTCCCTTACAGCAGCACGTATTAAGTGCCTGCTGGGTGTCTAGGCCCAGCTGCCGTGGTGTGGTTGACAACAAACCGCAGGGAGGAGGGAGGAGGGGTGTGGGCTGGCCTGGGGAGGGGACTCACAGGCCCCCGACTGCAGCGTCAGGACCAGGACCAGGGGGCTGATCGCCAGCTGCAGGCAGTTGAGGGGCCGTTTCCAGTTCCTGTCTTCCTTGTCGGGGTCCACGAGGGGGACGGTGAGCAGCAGCAGGAGCTCCACGGGCAGCTGTCAAGTCCGGGAAAGCAGGAGGGTGTCACCGCGGAGACCGTCTCTGGGCTGGCTGCACCCGAACTCAGTTTCTCAAGGTTTTTTTTAAAGTTTATTTTATTTTTTAAAATATATTTTTATTGATTTCAGAAAGGAAGGGAGAGAGAGAGAGAAGCATCAATAGCAGAGACTCATTGATCAGCTACTTCCTGTACGCCCCTATTGGGAATCGAATGGTGACCTCCTGGGTCATAGGTCAACACTCAACCACGGAACCACGCCGGCCGGGCTCGGTTTCTCAAGGACAATGCTACTATTGCCCGGACTGGGTCCTGCTGCTGCTGCTGCATCACGTCGCCACACGCGGCTGCCCTGGGACGGCGCAGACCTAGTCCCTTCTGGCTCTGGGGACGGAATTCTCAAAGCAAGGCTCCCGGCAGCGGGAGGCAGGCTTCCTTGTCTGTCTCAGCTCCAGGCCGCTGCCTGCGCTCCTTGGCCCGGGTCTCTGAGCTGTGCTCCTGGGGCCCGACTCCTGAGCTGACCCTCTGCCTCCCTCTTTCCCTGTGAAGCCCCCTGTGGTGACACTGGGTCCCTGTAGATAATCCGGGATAATCTTCCCATCTCAGGGCCCTTCATCACATCTGCCACACAAAGTAACAATTCCACAGGTTCTGGGGACCAGGCCAGGGTGGTTAGAGGTGGGGAGCATGATTCAGCCTACCACAGCGCCTCATCCACTAATCCTGACAGCGTACCTTCCAGAGGACACTGAGGCTCGGAGAGTCGAGGGGCCTCTCTAAAGCCACACAGAAGGGTTTAGGCAGCGAAGACACAGGCCCACACCCCGTGTTTTTGGCCAGATTGGGAGTGACACTGGCGGAGTGTTTGCTCTGCCCTCGGCACCAGACTCAGCCCTTCACACTATCAGTCTATTAAGTGGTCACAGTCGCGGTGGGGGCTGGGTTCTGTTTCCGGTTCTTCCGCCCCTCCCGGTGAGGACATAAACGCCCACACGCTTGGCCAAGTGGCTAGAACTGGCAGCATGTCTCCCCGGCCCCGCTCCTGCTGGCCGTGGCCATGGCGCCTGCTTCGACCGAAGGGCTGTGGGTGAATGGGAGGTGAACAGAGGCTTCCAATGTGCTTGTGAACTCTGCCTCGGTCCCTTCCACCAAGAAAACAGCACCATCCCAAGAACCCACTGGCCCCAGAAGGAGATAGGGGGCAGACTTGACCACGGATCACAGCCTGAAAATAGAGTCACCCCTAGATGACCCCAAAGATTGCCACTGTAAGTCAGTGAGATTCTGGGGGTCATTTGTTACGCAGCTTCGCTGCCACGGTGACTTCCTGATACAACCATTGCAGGAGAAAGGCATTCTCATTATCCCCAGGTGGCAGTGGAGGAAAGTGAGGTTCAGGGAGGTGACGTGACTTGCTCAAGGTCATGGTTCAGCCAGAGCCGCCGTGGGGTGCACATAGAGCTCCTTATGTGCCGCTGGGACTGAGGAGCCCTAAAGTGGATACACGGTGGAGGGTCCCAGGTTCCTCCGGGAGCGAAGGGCTGCGAGTGTGCCCACTGACTCTAGTTCCTGGAGGGAAGGCATTTGGACAGCAGCCTGGGAAGCCCTGCTCACCTCCAGCCCTCAGGGGTCACGGCGTGACAGGTGGTTAGAAAAACTCTATCTGGTTCTCACTGGAACCCACCTTGACCCAGTCTCCCACCCAGACCCAGGTCCCCGCCCTCACAGGCAGGAGGGCTCCCCTCCTCTCTCTCCCTGTCCCTGGACAGACGCTCTCCTCCCTTGGGGGACTGAGCCCCAGGTCAGGCCATCAGCCAACCTCGATGACTCAGTTTCCCCAGGTCCCAGGTGATCTAATTCCAGGAGGGTCTCAGCAGTCCTCGCTGAGTTAGAGAAGGCTGAGTGGCCACCACCACGAAGCCAGGGGCCCAGTTCCAGGGCCCCGCTCCTACCTTGAGCACCTTGAGGACCCTCCAGTACGCCGGCTTGCTCCTCCACTTCCTGCAGTCCAGGGGGTTGAGGGCCTGGACCAGGATCTGAGCCGTGGTCTCCTGGTAGAAAAGCAGCGGCTGGTACTCTTCCCCTGGGGCACAAGGCGAGGGGGGTGGGAGACAGGTGTGGGGCTGGCTCAGCCTCCAGCCAAGCCCCTCCGCTCGCACCAGGGCTCCCACCCCTCGGAAGGAGGAAGCAGCGGGCCTGATAGTGGCAGGTGAACTGGCCCACAGCTCGGCCGGGGGTGAAGGGGGGGAGGCGGGTTTGCAGCCTTGTTCCCGGGGTCTGGAACCTCTTCACCCCCCACCTGGCCCTGGTGCCCCCATCCCAGCTGGGCCCGGGGCCCTGGACTCACGGTAGTCATAGCTGGCGGTGGTAGAAGACACCCGATCTTCCTCCTCGGAATCCGAGAGCATCTCTGTAGGAGAGAGGGGCTTGTCATACCAGCCAGAGAGCCCAGACCCTCCTCGTCCTGCCCCGCCCCACCCCAGCAGGCCCCTCGGGCAGCTGGGAGGGGGCCAGGGGCCAGACCCTCTGGAGCAGTGGTTCTCAACCTTCCTAAGGTTGCTACTGTTATGCATCGTGACGTAAATATCTGCATTTTCCGATGGTCTTAGGCGACCCCTGTGAAAGGGTCGTTCGACCCCCAAAGGGGTCGCGACCCACAGGTTGAGAACCTCTGCTCTGGAGTCTGGGTTTCTCCGCCATCGCCACACACACTCAGGGATTCTTCATGAGGAAGGCTAACGGGCAGACGTCTTCGAATGCAAGGATGGAGCTAGTACACCAGCAGGGGCCAGTGGGGAGGCTTCCCCGCAGACCGAGCAGAAAAAGCAGGAAAAGGGGAGGGGCAACGGCTGAGGCCTCGGAGACGTCAGGTGCCGCGAAGGGTGCGGGGGAGCGGGGCGGGCAGACAGCCTCCACGGGCCTCTGTGGGGTCCAGCACCGACCCTCCCTCACCTGGAGTAGCTGGCATGGAGGAGGCCAGGGACCGCCGCCGCTGCCACCGGTAGATCCAGGTGCAGAGAACCACCGTGCCCACGTAGAAGACGTACAGGCCCAGGGAACCTGCGGCCGGGGCACGTGTCACCAGTGGCGCCCTGGCTGCAGGGCTGGGGAACGGGCTCTATGGCCGGTGCTTGTGGGTGGCGGCTGTGTGTGCCTCCCCGGCCTTCCTCGGCCCACCATCCCTTCCTGCCCGCCCGGACCCGACCGTCCATCAACCGAGGCCCTAAGGCCTGACGCTGACAGTGGCCTCCCACTCGGGGCCCCGGGTGGTGTCCTGCTCCGCGCCCTGGAGGCTGGGCTGGCACCTCTGAGCTCGGCCACCCAGGTGGCAGCCATGGGGGGGCGTGGCGGCCGTGAAAAGGCGGCGGTGGCGGGAGAGTGTGGGCATCCCCTCCCCCGCTGTGGTGCCCGGCTCCAGCAGGGCCTGTGACCTCCAGGAATGCTGCTCATAGGGCTGGGGAGGCTCCAGCCACCCGCCTCCAGCCCCTTTGGGCGAGGGGGGCGGCTCCCCTGGGACGGGCCGGGCTGCCTGTACATCCCCAAGCATCTTGTTGGTTTCCTTAACCGCCCGCAAGCTGTCCCTCAGCCCTGCCACGTGACCACCGGATGGACTGTGCGCGCTGCTGGTACCCTGACCGCCACAGTGGCATCCTGGCTCCACGTGCTAACCTTTGACATCGTGCGTAGTCTGAACACCGCCCCCGGCTCCGCCTGCCCCTCTGGTTACCGGGACCATCGTTCCTTTTCTTACCCCAGCCTCCTTGGGCGGGGTTCCCATCCCTTGGCACCAGAGGAGCCTGTGTCCTGCTGGCCGCCCCGTCCCGTCCCCCTGTGCCTCCCGCCCCTCAGCCCCGCATGACCCCGCCCGGCCCCGTGGCTGCTCACCCAGGGCCCATGCCAGCGTGACCCGGCCGCGGTAGAGGGCGGTGAAGGTCAGGAACACGGCCGCCATGTAGAACACGATGTCCCTGAGGAAGGGCCTGGAGGCGGCCGTGAAGGGGCGCAGGATGGCGATGCCGCCCGCCACCACGGTGGTCACCAGCACGCCGGCACCTGGAGGAGAGGCCGGGCGCTCAGCCCTTCCTGCGCCCCCCCTCCTCCCACCGCCCGCAGCCAGGGCCGCCCGTACCGAACAGGGCCCCGAAGGCCAGGCCGGCCGTGTGCGGGTCCGAGAAGGCCACCAGGGCGCTGAAGATATCGGGCGCACCATTGCCAAACGCCAGGAAGGTGACGCCATGGGGAGCGTGTCAAGGGCAGTCAGTGCGGAGGCCCCGGCCTGCCCAGGCCTTTCCTGGGGCTGCCACGCGTCCCCGCCGCCCTGCCCTCCCGCCCTCCCGCCCTCCCGCCGGGCGCAGGGCCCACGAAAGGATACTGCCACGTTGTGGGACAGCTTGAGTGTGGTAGCAATAGCTGACAAGTTAGGGCAGAAACTGCGGAGAAAACGCAAATGGTGAGGACGCTACAGTGAGGGACCCCCACGCCCACCCTTCCCCCAAACCTGGGGTCACCCCAAGGTCAGCCTTCCAAGACCCCTGAGCCCAAGGCCAACTCACAACTTCTCTGCAGTGACTCCCAGAATCAGAAACAGGTAGAGCAGCCAGAGAGCCTGGGTGGGGCGGAGAGGGAAGGGTTAAGTCCCGCCTGGGCCACCGGCCCCCCACCGCAGCTCCCCAGCAGGGCCGCACATAGAGGGTGATGGCCAGAGGGAGGAGGCCGGCCGGGAAGTGGCAGAAGATGCCTTCCAGGTAGTCCAGGTAGCCGCCCTCGCTGCGGCAGTCAGGGTTGGTCCGGACGAAGTCGCAGCGGTCGGAAGCGTTCAGGCCACATACATCGCGACACTGCAGGAAGGAAGTGGGGGAGGGACATCAGAGGTCCACAGGCCACGGTGACCAGACCAGGCCCCCCTAAACAGCAGAAGATGGCCTCCTTCAGCCTGCTCTCTCTTGCACACTGTAATCTTTTAAAAATAAACTTGTGTTGGAAATTAACACAAGCAATTCATGAATACATGTTTGTTCCAAACAAAAACAATAAACAACATATACAGATCTCTAGATTTCCCCTCCTGATCCCTGCCATCCATAATCCCACCTCTCTCCAGAGATCCTGCCATGATCAGTTGGAAGCAGACCCTTACAGTACAGACATTTCTCCGTTTTGATGACATTTGGATGTACACCCTACTTTACAGTTGGGTTTGTTTTACAGAAACGATCCATCCCGGGCGGCTCTCTCTATGGAGCACACCTGCGCCCTCCCCCCACACCCCCCAGGTGCATTGTGCTCGCCCTCCCTTTTCCCTAAGCTCCAATAGCCCTTCCTTTGCCTCTGTAGCTGGTTTTCTGAGCCCATTTCTTCTGCTGATCACTTCTACTTGTGACTTTCTAAATAAACATGCTCTTACAGTTTGAGTCTAGACTCTGAATTCTTTCTTAGCCAGAACTCAAGTTAAAAAAAAAAAAGAAAGAAAGAAAAACAGACCCATCCTAAATCTCTTCTTCCTGTGATTTGCTTTTGCCACTTCACATATATGCCATATCCCATATAAAAAAAGACTAATATGCAAATTGTCCCCATGGGCAGGAATTTGACCAACAGGGTTAGATGTGCACTGACCACCAGGGGGCGGCATGGGACATGGTGGGCATCAGCGATGCAGCGCTGGCAGCAGGTGGCAGTCAGGCGCTCCCCGCCTCGACGAGAGTGGGACCACAGCGAGATGGTGGAAAAGGTGAGCGCCGGCTCCAGGCCAAGGCGGGTGTGAAGGGAGGTCCTGGCTGGTGGTGGCAGCAGGCAGCCGGGGGAAGGGAGGCCCCGGCCGGCAACTGGCAGCCGGCAGCCACTCGGGATCCTACCTGTGCACAACATTTGTGCACTGGGCCTCTAGTACTGCCATACCGATACACAATGATGAAGAGGGTGATAAAAGTCAAAACATTCTGAGAGGTTTCTAGATGCCAGGCAATGTGCCCGGAGCTCAAATGCATCTCAATCAATCTGCACAACAGCCCTGTGCGGAAGGTACTGTTATCATGCCCACAGACAGAGAAGGAGACGAAGGCAGTGTCCTGGCTCCACTCCGGGGCACAGTCAGGGCTGGAAACCAGCCATTTGAGGCTCTAGAAACCCTACTCCTACTTCCACAGCCCCTGCCTCACTGCAGTCTTTTTTTGTTTTGTTCTGTTAATCCTCCCTGAGGGTATTTTTCCATTGATCTTTAGAGAGAGTGGAAGGGAGTGGAGAGAGATAGAAACATTGAATCGAGAGAAAGACATTGATTGGTTGCCTGTAGCACATGCCCAGGGCCGGGGATCATGTCTACAAACGAGGTATGTGCCCTTGACTGGAATAGAACCCGGGACCCTTTGTTCTGTGGGCTGACGCTCTAACCACTGAGCCAAACTGGCTTGGGGCTCACTGTAGTCTTTTTAACAGCACCGTAGTACTTCATACTAAGAATGGTACCTAGTGGAGATAACATTCCCTGCAGGAGGGCATTGGGGTGTTTCTAATTTCCCAATGATATTAACCAGGAACTTCTTCACATATGACTCTCCAGGCACAAGTGAGGCTATTTTGTCGAAGAGAATTCCAGAAGTGAAAGTGCTGAGTCAGAGCGGACCCTAGTCTGGGTTCCTCCGGAGGCAACCAGAGACAAGAAGTTGCAGGAATACCTCATTTTAGGGCGCTTCGAAGATCTGCGCTTATCACGGGGGTGTCTGGGGCAGCCCTGCATCTAGCAAGTCTATGGGAGCTGTTTTTCCACGAGTTCAAACCCTGATTCTGCCCCTTCCCTCGTGGCCACGGTTTCCTCCCCGGACGTGTGTCCACTTCTCTAGCATCCCCGTGTCAGGGGCTTTGGGAGGATTTGGTGAGCTTGGCACAGTCCTTGATAAGCCAGAGATAATCTCACGCTAACTACAGCTAACCCCAGTTTCCCTGCACCCAACAAGCACACCCTAAGAGGCAGCCGTCGATTTTATAACCACAGTAACCACAAATCGCTTTCCCCACCGGCAAAATGGCCTAATTGCCCATTCACTGGCCTCAGACAGTGCGCAAGGAAGCACTTAGCAGCCCCATAAAGTTGGTGCAGGTGCTAGCCTCTTGGTACACGTGGGTAGGAGCGTTATTTCATTCTCCGCTGATGAAAATACAAGGCAGAACTTCAGCCTGCAGCTGGAAGGGACTGGGAGGGGGGGAAGGGAGGGAAGGCATTATCTTGAGCAGACCCTGCCTTTAATCCTTCACCCCTGATCCAGCGTGACCTCTCCACCCTTACAGACCTCAGAACGGAATGATGCAAGTTCTCAATGGCCCACACCCTCCCTGTTTGCTTCTCACCCAAGGGACCCATTGCTTTTCACTCAGTCAATGTCACCACCATCCGCCCAGTGGCTGAGGTCAGGAATCTAAAGCCATCCCTGACTCTTCTTTCTCCCACCACTACAGCCTCTCTCTAATCCATCCGCCTATTGTGCCTCCGACGGCTATCCCCAAACTCGCCACTTCTTTCCTCCCTCCCAGACCCACCACTGCTCATCTGGACGACTGCGGAGCCTCCCCACTGGCGCCCTTGCTGTCCCTCTCACCCCTTTCAACCCATTCTCCCCAGAGAAGCCAGAGGGATCCCCTGAAAAAAATAAACCTGATTTGGACATACCTCTGTTTCAACCCTCCTCTAGCTCTTCATTATCCTATAACAAATCTAGCCTCAGCATGTGAGGTCTTTTATAATCTCTCCATCCTTATCTGTTATCTCTCTTCCCCTCACTCTGCCCCAGCCATTCTGGCCTCCTCTCGCCTACAGGAACACACTAAACCTGTTTGGCATCAGGACCTTTGTGCTGGCTATTCTCTTCTGCCTCGAATGCTCTACTCCCGGAAGTCTGTACAAGTGGCTTCTTTTCTTCATTCAGGGCTTGGCTCATAGAAGCCACCTGTGACCACCCCATCTGAAGCAGTTGGAAGTATACCCTCCCTCTTACAGCCCCACCTCCCCAATATCACTTGATCCTATTTGCAGCATCTTACCACTTGAAGCTTACATGTTTACTTCTTTTTTAAATATATATTTTTATTGATTTCAGAGGGGAAGGGAAAGGAAGAGAGAGAGAAACATCAATGATGAGAATCATTGATCAGCTGCCTCCTGCAGGCCCCTACTGGGGATCCAGCCCGCAATGGGCCATGTGCCCTTGACTAGAATTGAATCCTGGACCCTTCAGTCCACAGATCAACAGTCTATCCACTGAGCCACGCCGGCTAGGGCACATGTTTACTTCTTTATCTGACCTCCCCGGAGACTGTTCACTCCATGAAGGCAGGGATTTTTCTATCGTTCCCTAGTATACCCCAGGGGTCAACTTAGTGCCTGGCACATAGTAGATGCCCAATAAACATTTGTTGTTTGGATGAATTCACCCCTACCTGATGCCAGCTTTCCGCCTGGATACTCACATCTACCACGGGGGTCTGGTTCACACCTGAGGCTGGAAATGGGGGGCTGGTGTGGGCCCCTGTAGATAGGCCACTGGCCCCGGACACTCTCTCCACCGTCAGCAGCGCAGAGAGCCAACATAGCACCCAGTGCCCATTCCGTCGTCCGCCGGCCATCAGCCCCCACGGGGCCTGGCCTTCACCCTCTGCTCTCCTTCTGCGGTGGTTCAGTTTCAAATGGCTGGCAGCTCCAGCCGCTGCAGGTTGAGGGTGAGAAGGAGGGACAGTGTCACTGAGGACCCCACGACCCAGCAGGAGGAGCCTGAAAACTTTTTCAACTGAGGAGCCGCCCTCCTTCCTCCCCCAACCAAAAGAAAACCAATGTAGACATTGATGCACTAGCACCGATGACCTCATTTCATTCCCCCAACTCGCCTAGAGGGGGCGCTGCTAGTACTCCCATTCTACAGAGGAGCCACCTGGAGCTCGGAGCCAGGGGTGGCCTCCTCCACCTGGGTCTCAGAACAACTCTGGAGCAGTTAAGGTCCCGCCCCTTTTACAGAGGAGGGAGCTGGGCTCAGAGAAGTTCCTCCAGGTGCCCGAGGTCACACAGCAAGGAGGTCACCAAGCCAAAGGTGCCTTCGGGATGGAGACCGAGGCCCGGAGGGAAGTAAAATGCTCAGTCACAGTCTGTTAGCAGATGCCGGCTGGACTCAGCCTCTTCCCTCAACATCAGGGCAAAAACGACTTCATTTCTCTTCCCAAGAAAAACTAGGGGGATGTGGGGGGTAGGGAGGCTTTGGCACATTAATTTCCTTCTTTGGGCTCTCCCACATGCCATAGATGAGCATGTTTTATTTTTGCCAGCAAGAAAAACACCGCCCAGAAAACAACGTTGTTGTTTTTTTTGGTAATCCTTTGCACAGGCGTTTCCCAACGTCCTGGCAGGGGCGGGAGGAGGCCCGGAGGAAGAGGGAGAGAGAAGGGGCAGGAGCAGCCGGCACAGCACCTGTCCTCACCTGTTGGCTCTAACCTCCTTTGTGGTCCTGAACTTCACTTGTCACCGACTTGGAAGCGCTGACCTGCAACCGGGGACTCCAGGTGTCCAGTAATGGGGAGATCACTTCCAATCGCCGAGCCTCTGATTCGCCCGTAAAATGGAGACAAATGCTGGCCCTCGGAGCATACAGTAAGGGTTCAATCAATGCGCGCGCCCTTGGTGCCCCCAACGTGAGGATCAGCACGCGTCTCCTCGTTGGTGGTCACGGGTTTCGGGTGCTCAATCACGGGGCGGGGCGGGGGGCGCATTGAAGGGGCTCCTCCGGTGCGCCCACCGGCGCCAAGCGCTCCTCCGACGCTCGGAAGCTCTGCCAACCTAAGAGCAAGGCGCGGGGGCAGGGAACTGGGACCGCGACCACCTTGGCGGCTGCACTTTGTAGATGCGGGATTCCGAGAAGCTCAAGGTGTTGCTTCCCAAACCGGACGAGGTGGAGAAGTTGAACTCGGAGTGCCGCTCTTCCCGCGGCGCCCTAGCGGGCGGGCGGCTCCGCTTACCTCGTGCAGGGCCTCGAACCCGCAACCTCCGAACGTCGACTTCGCGCGGCCTCGCACGGCCTTCCCAGTCCCCGCCCGCTGACCCGCGCCACCCAGCCTTCCGCCCCCCGACACCGCCCGCCCAGGCGGTTGTGTCCGGGCTGGTCCCGGAGCTGGTCCCGGGCTCGCCTCGCTCGCGCCCCGCCCCTTACACCGCCCCGGCCCGAGGACACGCCCCCTAGAGCTCACCCCGCCCCTGCCCTTAAAGGCACAGGCTCCTGGGGAGGTCCTGAGGGCCTACAGTCTCACTCGTCACCCTCTTCTGAGCCCACACTGCCCATAGGTTCTGCTTTGGCCACTAAAGCAGAAGTGAGCTGAAACCAGATGGGTTAAGGCAGCAGGAGTCCAGAGAGGGGAAGCTGTTAAAAGGTGAAACTAAAGGGTTCTATTCCCGATAAGGAGTACGGACTGTATTGCAGATGGTCCCAGGTGGGAGTCCCCCAGGTGGGAGGGCCCCGCCCCGCCCCGCCCCGCCCCGCCCCGCCCCACGCACAAATATCCCTGCTCTCCTGCCTGAAACGCCTCTATTTGAGAAAACAAACCCCTATTTGGGTTGAGCATTTGCCTCCAATAGCGTCGCTTTTTTTTTTATTGTTATTATCCTCTATTTTTTCCCATTGATTTTTAGAGAGAGTGGAAAGGAGGGAGTGGAGAGAGAGAGAGATTGGTTGTCCAGGAATTGATCCTGCAACCCAGGTTAAGTGCTCTTGACCTTGAATTGAACCCGCAACCCTTCTATGCTCCAGGGAACACTCTAACCACTGAGCACACCGCCAAGGGCTAGTAGCATAGCTTTTGAGAGAGGAAGGCAGCCTAGCTGGTGTGGCTCAGTGGATTGGGCATCATTCCATGCACCAAGAGGTCACTGGTTCAATTTCAGGTCAGAGCACGTGACTTGGTTGCAGGCTTGATTCCCAGTAGGGGGGTGTGTGGGAGGTAGTTGACCAATGTTTCTTTTGCTCTTTTCCTCTCTCTAAAATCAACTTTTAAAAATATTAAAAATATATATATATAGAGAGAGAGAGTGAAGAAAGCAAATAGATCAAGACAGGGGAATTAGTGATCTGCTTGTCCCAGCCTCCTGGGGAAGTTCTGGTCATTTCTGTCTTCCTGTCACTGCCCTGGGGAGAGCAGGGGACTGGGACAGGGGTGGTGTGGCTGGGAGTCAGCGTCTCCTCCCAGGCACTCCTCCAGCCCCACACCCACGTCCACAATTGGCACACATCTCATCCCACCACCTTTAAGTCTGCCCGCTCCCTCAGCACCTGCAGGACGGAGGCCCAGCTCTGAGCCTGGCTCTGAGGCCCTCACCTTCCAGCCACAGGGCCCCTTTCTCACTTCCTCTTTCACCCTCCCCTCCCTCCCCTCCTGCTCCGGCCTGGGCGTGCTTCCCCTTCTCTGAACACCCGGCTACTTACACAGAGCGACCCCTCTGAGTCCTCTGCCGGGGGCCAGCCCTTCCCTTTTCCTCTGTCACTCATGTCGCCAGACCTCATGTGGTCTTCCACCCTCCTCCCTGCCCCTATCCCCCTGAGGTATCTCACCTTTAGAGAGAGGACATGACATGTGTGGAATCTCAGAGCCTCGGGGTTCTGTGTGACCTTTGGTAACATTTAGACGCTCTGAGCCTCAGTTTTCTTCCCTGTCAAATGGGGGCGACAGCAGTGTCTGTCTCATGGGGCCCTCGCATGATGAAGCAACACTGGATCAAGCCCCAAGCCCCATGCCTGATGCTGAGTACACATTCTTTCATTGGAAGGCACTGTGTTTTTTGTTTGTTTGTTGTTTTGTAATATATCTTGATTGAATTCAGAGAGGAAGGCGCGGGAGAGAGAGATAGAAACATCTATGATGAAAGAGAATCACTGATCGGCTGCCTCCTGCTTGCCCCACACTGGGGATTGAGCCCACAAACCAGGCATGTGCCCTGACCGGGAATTGAACTGTGACCTCCTGGTTCATGGGTCCATGCTCAACCACTGAGCCAAACCAGCTAGGGCAGAAGGCATTGTTGTTGCTATTATTCCATTGATTCTACAATGGCTTCCCTGCCTGTGTCCCCCACCAGCTCGGAGCCCCTCACAGCAAGGGGCAGGGCCCGCTGGACCTGTGTCCAGGCAACCGGCACACAGGCTCTCACCACTAGTGTCGGTGTGTAGCAATCACAGCCTGCACCAGGGTCACCTGCTGCCTGAGGCAGTGGCTCCGGAATGGCTGAGTTTGGAGCCTAAGTCCTTCTTCCCTGAGGGACCCTGCCTCTGGTACTCAGGGGTCCGGCCAGGGTGAGGACTTGATGTCACCATCCCAGGTCACCTGGGCAACCAGGCCACTACCTCCCAGTCTCCCAGAGGCCAGGGAGGGGAAGGGTGTGTGTAGAATTGGTGCCTGTGGGAAGAAGCCTGGAAAGATTCAAGCAAAAGAATCGCTGGACACAGAGCAGGAAGATAAATGTGGTCAGGAACACAGTCCTGGTTTGCCTCTGCTTTGATGGACAGGATCAGTGTCAAGGCCTATTTCCATCAGGGAAACGCCATTTGACATCCCAGGGACAGCCTCAGCAGTCACTGAGACTGAGGTTCAAATCCTAGCTTGGCCATTTGCTGGCTACTTGACCTTGGACAAGTCGTCTCATCTTTGGAGCTTCATCTGGAATATGGGGCTAATAACGGTACCTATTGGGCATTCATTGGACAGAGATCAGATGCAGAACCCAGAGCCCGTGGCTTGGTATTTGTAAAAGCTGAATGAATGGAAGCTGGAAGGAGTCCCCTTCACCACTGTGGTCCTGCATCACTCAGAGATAAGGCCAGCTCTGCCTGACATTGAGCACCCAGTTCAGGAGGCCCAGGGAGGGGTGGCAGCTCCGGAACAATGCAAGGACCATGAGTGGAGTAAGGGGCTAGAGGGAACTTGGAAGAGGAAAGAGAGGATCAGAACTTTCAGTCCTTGCTGAAACCGGTTTGGCTCCGTGGATAGAGCCAGGCTGAAAGGTCCCAGGTTCAATTCCGGTCAAGGGCATGTATCTTAGTTGCAGGCACATCCCCAGTAGGGGGCGTGCAGGAGGCAGCTGATCTCTCTCATCGATGTTTCTAACTCTCTATCCCTCTCCCTTCCTCTGTGAAAAATCAATAAAACATATTAAAAAACAACAACAACTTTCAGTCCTTAGCCCATGAGGCACAGAGACTGGGGAGGTTCCTCAAGATGCCTGAGTCTCCCCTGCAACCATGCCAGTGCCCCGCTGGCCTAGCAGCCCTGAGCACATAGACACAGGGCCCTGGAACTCCTGCAGGGACAGGGTGCTTCCCAAGGCAGCCTGATTGCCAGGGGACACACCCATTGCCAGGAAGTGTTTGTTTTATTTTATTTATTGATTTTAGAGAGAAGGAGACAGAGAGAGAGCATGAAGCACTGTTGTTGGGTTTTTTTTTAAGTATATTTTATTTATTTTTCACAGAGAGGAGGGGAAAGGGATAGAAAGCCAGAAACATCGATGAAAGAGAGATGTTGATCAGCCGCCTCCTGCACACCCACTACAGGGGATGTGCCCGCAACCACGGTACATGCCCTTGACCGGAATCGAACCTGGGATCTTCCAGTCTCCAGGCCGATGATCTATCCACCAAGCCAAACCGGTTTCGGCATGAAGCACTGGTTGTTGTTCCACATATGTATACATTCACTGTTGCTTCTTGTATGGGCCCTGACCAGGGAATGAACCTGCAACCTTGGCGTATTGGGGTGGTGCTCTGACCAACTGAGCTACCTGGTCAGGGCACACGGAAGTGTTTCCATTAGGATTGCCAGGAGGAGTCTCCATGGGGCTAATCCTTCCAGAAAGTGACGTGGCAATTGACACATGTCAACCCTAAGAGCCCCGAAAGCACGCGTGCCTTCTGCACCTCCGAGGCTGCTCCCGGAGCTTTCCTGAGTGAAAGATTTGGGCGATGCTCTAAGCACAGGAATGTTTACTACAGGGACACACATGACTGGGCAGCAGTTGCAAACGCCCTAAGTATCCAGTAATGGCCTTGCTACGGTTGCCATGGACACCATCGTTAAATCCGTTTTAGTAAGACTCTTAGAGCACTTCCCTTTGGGGTCCCCCCACATGAAGTGGATAAGAATTAGGTCTTTGGATCAGTTAGACCCTGGCCTGCAACTTGAGTTTGTGCCTGGGGGACACCACTCTGCTCAGACTCTGGTTTTCTATCTTTACTGTGGAGTTAAGCTCCATGGACCACTCAGCATAGCTGTGAAACAAGGAAATGCTGGTCAGGTGGATGTCAGATGTCTTGCCTACAACACAGAATTGCACAGGGGTCACAGGAAGCACACCCGGGTGACTGGTCACACCTGAGCCACAGTGATGACCACTGGGGGTCACATGACCTATAGAGGGAGGGTCAAAGGCTGAGCACTGGGGCGATGCTGTCACAGCAAGAGGACTTGCCTGGTGCTGACAAGGCTGCCTCTGAGCCAGACCTGGGTACTTTCTGCCTGGGATCCCTGTTCTCTTGACCTGGCCAGCTGGGGGTTCTTAAAAACTGACTGTGATGCCCTGGCTGGTTTGATTCAGTGGATGGAGCATTGGCCTGTGGACTGACTGGTCCTGGGTTTGATTCCAGTCAGGGGCACATGCCCTGGTTGCAGGCGGGAGGCAGCCTATCAATGGTTCTCTCTCATCATTAATGTTTCTGTCTGTTTCTCTTTCTCCCTTCCTTTCTGAAATCAATTAAAAATATATATATACATATCCGCCTATCTAATAAAAACCGAATATGCAAATTGACTATGACTCCTTGACAAATATGGCGGCACCCACAGCCAATAAGGAGGGAATATGCAAATTAACATGACAAGGCAAGAGGTGGAAGGCGGCTCCGGGCCAGAGTGAAGGCGGTGCTGGCAGCCAGGGGAAGGAAGGCCGATTCCTGCATGAATCTTCGTGCATCAGGCCTCTGAAATATATATACACTGACTGTGATATGGTGGTACCTGTTTCAATATACATATACACAGTGAAAAGATGACCACAAGCAAGTTAATTTACATATCATGTCCTCACATGGTCATTTTTTGGTGTGTGGTGAGAAGACTTCAGATCAACTCTCAGCAAATTCTAAGTATACAGTGCCATTAACTCTGGGCATCATGTTGTACATTAGATCTCCAGAATGTATTCATTTTGCACAACTGAAACTTTGTACCTTTTGACCAACACCTCCCCATTTCCCCTCCCCTCAGCTCCTGGAAATCATCACTCTACTCTCTGCTTCTATGAGTTTGGCGATGTAGATTCCACATATAAGTGAGATCATGCAGTATTTGTTCCTCTGCGTCAGGCTGAGTTCACTTAGCACAGTGTCCTCTAGGTTCACCCATGTTGTCACAAATGGCAGGATTTCCTTCATTTTAAAGAAGGAAAAGGCTGAATAATTTTCCATTGAGTATATGTGCCTCATTTTCTTTATCCATCCATCCTTCAATGGGCACTTAGGTTTTGCTATACCTTGGCTATCCTGGGTAATGCTGTAATGGGAAGACAGATATTCATTGAGATGGACCTAGAAGTGGAATTGCTGGAGCCCATGGCAGTTCTACTCTGAATTAAAAAATATATATATTTTATTGATTTTTACAGAAAGGAAGGGAGAGGGATAGAGAGTTAGAAACATCGATGAGAGAGAAACATTGATCAGCTGCCTCTTGCACACCCCCCACTGGGGATGTTCCCGCAACTTAGGTACATGCCCTTGACCAGAATTGAACCTAGGGCCCTTCAGTCCAGAGGCCAACCCTCTATCCACTGAGCCAGACCAGTTAGGGCAGGGCTCAAGATTTTCATTAGCATTCCTGGAAAAGATGCTGCATGGGGATGTGGGACTGCCTGGCTGGCCACTGCCACCAGCTGGTTGTACTTGGATCTGCCTCAAGGGTCCTCAGATGACACAGCCTGTCTGCCTCTGTGACTCCCCAGAATCCCTAACCTATTTGTCAGTTGTCTTGTCACATTGCTTATGATGTCTTGGACAGGGAAAAGTTAAAGGGGATTTTATGTAGTTAAATGTCTTCATTTTTAATTGCACCTAGAAAGCCTTTCCCCACACCTGTTAGGGAGGAATTCACCCATATTTTCTTCTACTTCTGCAGTTTCATTGTTATATTTAGACTTGCATCATTTAAAAGTTTATTCTTGTATATGGTGTGAGGAATGGATCCTGAACCAAAAGAAAAGAAAAAGAGCATTTTGGGGACAATTGGAAAAATTTGAATAAATCCCTGCACTAGGTACTAGCATTAAATGAAGGGTAAGTCTCCTGACTATTACAATGGTAGATTGTGGTTACTAGGGCGCTATCTTTTTTCTTATTGGGATTCTGTACATCTCCTGCATTTAGGATTAATATGTCATGATGCCTTCAATTAACTCGGAAATGGTGGAGCAAAACATATACAGGGTGTCCCCAAAAAAATGTATACACATTTTGAATCATTATAAAGTCGGTGTTTATTAACATACATTTTCAAAATTAAGTGAGTTAAAGTGTGTAAATATTTTTTGGGGGGAACACCCTCTATATATATCAAGAGAAATTGATTAAATGTAAGAAAGTTAACAATCGGTATTAGGCATATGGGTATTTACTCTCGTCCTTGCAACTCTGATCGAGATTTGAAATTTTGAAAAATAAAAAGTTGGGGGACGTGTGTTAGGCAGGGTTTTCATAGGTGGACTGGGTGTTGGGCTCTTTAAGACAGCCCCGCCCCTCCGCCCCACTCCGGGCCCCGCCCACCCCGGAAGAACCGAGCCCAAGCCCCTCCCTTCTCCGCCTGCCGTCCTCCCGCCCCGGTGACGGGGAGCTGTCACGTGAGCGGGCTGCGTGCGGCTCCGCCTGGCGATGGTGGCCCCGTCGTACCGCTCCCCCGGCGGCCGCCTGACCCCGGCGTTGTCGCGGGCGCCGGCGCCGGCCCTGCTGGCCTGGCTGATTCTGAGCGGCTTGACGGCCGCAATCTCGACCCCGAGGGACCACTGGGGACCTTACGGGCCGGTGCCCCCCGCCTCCCGCAGCCGCTCGGTGGTCCTGGACGCCAGGACGGGCCAGCTGCAGCTGGTGGATGGCCGCCAGCCCGACTTCGTGGCCTGGGCCAATCTCACCAACGGCATTCATGAGACAGGGTAAGGGTAGACCCCATTCCGCCCGGAACAAGCGGGGAGGGGGTGGGCAGGGACTAGGCGCAGGGCCTGGCCTGTCCCCAGGACCAACCTCTGAACGATGACAGTGTCCTTGTGTCCCTGGGGTCAGTGTCCTGCTTCTGAGGATATAGCACCGCCCTCTGGACCAGGGCCCTGGCTGGGTGGGAGCTGAGGCAGCATCCCCCAACCAAAGCCTGGGTGACTGACCTCTGCCCCCCGGAGACCGGCTCCTTGTCCTCAGGGCCACTGTGCCTCCATCGGGAAGGGTCCGTGGCTGGTGGTAACACAACTTCCCCTTGTCCACACTTCACTCTCCCACCTCCTGGGCCTGCGGGGGGTGAGCTCACCGGGAAACTAATTTTCACTTTTCTTGGTTGTAACTGGCCGGATGGTGCTTAGCAGGTCAGGAAACAGGTTCCCGAAATTCGCACAGACCCAGATGCTGCGGTGGCCTGGGCTCCGCTCCCCCCTGTCTTTTCTTCCCATCTAGGGGAAACTCCTGTGGCCAGAGACTTAGTATGGAGCCAAGTGCTCCGTCCTGGGCATTCGTGAACACCGTCCTTCTCGCTGGGACTGTCCTTCTGTTGCCCGATTCCTCTGCCTGCCTGGCCTCCCGTTTCCCCTTCTTGGCCCAGAGTTTGAGGATGTGCTTGGGTGGTGCCCTTCTCAGGCCTTAGAGCAGGGCTTGGGCCCATTCATTCATTCATTCAGTCGCTCACTCACTCACCTGGTGTGCTTGGCCTTGAGTTTATGAAGCTGAGCAGGTGTGGGGTGGGTCCCCATTCAGTGGGGGAGACTGCCAAAAGGGAAACCAGAGTCAGTGGGATTGGGGAAAGTCTGCCTCAAACCTTGTCAGCAGGGCCCTGGCCCTGGATCCAGGCTTTTCTGGGATCTTGGGAAACTCCGCTCTCCACCCCATCCCAGTACTCATCCCAGTGCTTAAGCTACATTGCCGTCTCCAGCAGGCACCACCACTGCTGCCCACATCCACTTTGCTGGCGAGCATTAATTCCTGCAGATGTTGGGGAGACACAGGACACCCTCATTTTAGTGCTTTGTGATACTTGGGAGGGTATCAGATAGAAGAAAAAATTAGGGGAAGGGGGTTTCCTGTAGACACAGGACCTGGGTAGAGCTAATCTGGGGAGGCTCCTGGGAAGAGGAGGCCATGGGTTGGCTGGCATCTATGCGGGGGGGGGGGGGGACCAGAGCTCTGTGGCTCTGTGACTGTGGTCACTGCTGACTCACACATGTTTTTGGCCCTGCTTAGCAGAACCAAGAGGGCCTGAAAATCTCTGCCTGCAGGCCAGTTAGAGGAGGAGGCACAGAGATGAGGCCAGGATGGGGAGGGTTAGGGTTAGGGGGATCCCTCCTTTACTCTAGACCCCAGATTTCACCACTGGGGATCCAGGGATACATTCCACATCCTCTTCCCTCATAATTTCTTTCAGTTGTGCTGTATCTGACTTTGAACCGATATTCCCCACATAGCATGGGAACACTTAGGATTTGGTGTTTGGGGATCAGAGATGCCCCCAGAGTTGGAGCCTGCACCAGCCCAGCTCTGGCCCTGGTCCTGCGGAGGCCGAACCCTCCAACTTTACCTCTTCCTCCTTTCCTGATCCCCCTCCAGCTCTTTGCATAAATCACCTTCCAGTTAGGAGAGGAAGTGAAGATCCACATGAAGGCAGCAGACAACCCCAATCCACCGCCAACACACAGAAACCCAGCCCAGCCAAATGGATAAACAAACCCAGCTACTTCTCTGTAAAGTGATGCAAGAGCTCTAACCGGTTTGGCTCAGTGGATAGAGCATCGGCTTGTGGACTGAAGGGTCCCGGGTTCCATACCTTGGTTGTGGGCACATACCAGTGTGAGGTGTGCAGGAGGCAGCTGATCTGTTTCTAACTCTCTATACCTCTCCCTTCCTCTCTGTAAAGAATTAATGAAATATATTTTTAAAAAATAAAAAGTGATACAAGATAAACATATGCATTCAAGAATGAGAAAGGGGTGACAGCCACAGATGAAGTGGGTACCCTAGATGGTGAGGGCATCCCAGGAATGCTGTACACTGAAGCCAGGTGGTGACCCCGTGCCCATCTCACGGGGCCCAACTGTGGCTTCTCAGAGGCGCTAGCCAACCCTGACATAAAACAGTGTGACCCAGCTGGCAGTGGCTCAGTGGTTGAACATACACTTATAAACCAGGAAGTCATGGTTTGATTCCCAGTCAGGGCACATGCCTGGGTTGTGGGCTCGATCCCCAGTGTGGGGCTTGTAGGAGGCAGCCAATCAATGATTCTCTCTCAGCATTGATGTTTCTCTCTCTCTCTCCCCTGCTCTTCCTTCTTCTCTGAAATCAATAAAAATGTATTTTTTTAAAAAATCAGTGTAGAACAAGATTAGCTTCACAGATCCTATGCTGCCAACTTTTAAATCTTGTCAGGCAAGCATATTAAAAACAACAGAACAATATTTACCTGCCTCTGTCAATTTTATCTCATAAGAGAGTAGCTATTTTAAGAACCAAACAAGCAGAAAGGACATGACCTCAGAAAAAAAAATAATAATAATAAGCAGCCTTTAATGGGCTCATTTAGCTTAGAAACATCCTATTTTTGTTTTGCCCAGGGATTGAGGTAGAGTTTCTCAAAACTTGTTCACTGGCACAGTTGCTGACACCCAAGCCTTCTCATTTTTTTAAAAAATATATTTTATTGATTTTTCACAGAGAGGAAGAGAGAGAGAGAGATAGAAACATCGATGAGAGAGAGACATCGATCAGCTGCCTCCTGCACGCCCCCTAATGGGGATGTGCCCGCAACCAAGATACATGCCCTTGCCAGGAATTGAACTTGGGACCTTTCAGTCTGCAGGCCGACGCTCTATCCACTGAGCCAAACCGGTTTTGGCAAGCCTTCCCATTTTACAGACGAGGAGCTGAGGCTCGACGGGCAGGGGGTGCCGAATGAGGCACAATATCAGGTTTGCGATCTGAGATCTAGGACACTTGCTGTAGGTGGTGGGAGACAGTAGCCTCATCCCGGATCAGAAGGAATCTGATTAGGGCTGAGGACCGAGGCAATAGAAGGATCTGCAGAGATCAGCCAGGGCAACTCCATACGGGAGCTGGGAGCTGGGAGCTGGGAGCAAAACCTTCCTCACCTGAGGCCTTCTGGGAAGATAGGAGGATCCCTGCCCAGCTGGGTGTTCTGAAGACTCTGGTAAAATGAATAAAGGCCTCTGAACAGAATCACCCCAGTTGGACCTTGGAATAAGGTGGCACTCTGTGGAATCAGTGCAGTGACTAATGCCATTTTGGGGGCACTGCGGCCTGGCAGGAGCGGCGGAGTGGAAATGCTACTTTCCGCTCATCCTTCCTCCTGCACAGCTTGAAAGAAGCCATGTTGCATGCACTCTTTGTTTGTTTGTTCGTAATATATTTTATTGATTTTTTTACAGAGAGGAAGGGAGAGGGATAGAGAGTTAGAAACATCAATGAGAGAGAAGCATTGATCAGCTGCCTCCTGCATGCTCCCACTGGGGGTGTACCACAATCAGGATACATGCCCTTGACCGGAATCGAACCTGGGACCTTTCAGTCCACAGGCCGACGCTCTATCCACTGAGCCAAACCGATTTCAGCTGCATGCACTCTTGAAAATGTTGGTAGTTGTTATAACAGCAATGAACTTTTCATGGCAAAAGTTTGGAAAGGTGGGATGGAACGTAGGAGGTTTTTTCCGCTCTGTATGTAACCGCTGTTAGCTCTGTCAACGTAAGAAACGTCCAAACCGTTAAGAATTTTTGTCCGTTTATTTGAGCCAAACTGACAACAGCTGCCAGGAAGAAGCGTCTCAAGGGACTGAGAAAATGCCCTGGGAGATGGCAGTCTTATCATTTATTTTAGACCGGAGTCAAAGGGGAAGACCCAGGCGGGTTCCATGAACTCCACTGGTGGTGGATTCGGGAGGCGGGAGAAAGCCAGGCGGGGAGACCTGTGGGACTGGATTCAAGGTAAAGGGAATAGACCCCTTTACACAGGCCGGGAAAGGGTAGTTAACAGTTAACAATTAGCCTGATGATAAGAGTGAGGGGGCCTGTGTTTTAGGGTGGGGGTGGGGGGAGGGATTACTTTGATATTCCAAAGGCACATTATTAGGTAGGTTATCTTAGTCGCAAAAAGAGACGGGCTGGGGGCGGGGGCGGGGGGTTGGGGGCGGTAAAGATTGACCTTTGTCAGGGAAAAAGACCTGCTAGGATAGGACTGCCCACCACAGACTGCTGTTGGTGAGAAAGGTTTAATTTCAGGCCGTCTTAGTGGTTGCTTTAGGTCTGAGTGTGCAGGCCTCCTCTTAGCTTGTCAGGTTAGCCTGTGGCCCCTTTGGCATCCACACCCTGTTTTGTCATCTGCTTGCATGCCACTCACACCACCCCCATTAGCTCTCTGAAGGCTGGGACTGGGTTTCATTCATCCTGTCTACCTGCGTGCCTGGTGGCCAGTGGGCACTCGGAGGCTGGCCTGCTGGAAGCCTCAGCGGTGGGTGGTTTGACAGTCTTTCCTCTTCACACTCTCCTCGGGGCAGAGCTATTCCTGTCCTAGAGCTCCTGGTGGCATTTTAGCTGCCTGCCCATGAGGCGGTCCTGGCTGAGCCTGGCTCCGCCTCCTCCTGTGGCCTCTTGTCTTCTGTTGCCCTCCTTACCTTAATAGAAATTGCCTTAAATGTTTTCCTCCTCGTTCTAGAAGTCACCTGGGTGAATAGTTTTGGGTCTTTGGAGCAAGGATACAATCCAGATCCACCAAGGAGAAGGTTGATAGATTTGGCTGCATGAAAACGAAACCTCTCTGTGCAAAAGCAAAGATTGATTAAAACACAAACCTATTTTCAATATTAGTGATAAGCCAAGGGCTAATACATATACAGAGAATTTCACCCAGCCATAAGAAAAGATTAAAAAAAAAACACAATGGAGAAAAATGAGTGAAGGACATGAACCAAAGAGTTACAAATGACCAATAAAATTAAGAGAATAGCCTGGGCAGTGTGGCTCAGTTGGTTGAGTGTCAACGGTGCACCGAGTCGCCGGTTCCATTCCGGGTCAGGGTACATGCCCGGTTTCAGGCTTAATCCCAGTGGGGAGCATGCAGGAGGCGGCCGATCCATGTTTCTCTCTCCCATCAATGTTCTCTCTTCATCTCTCTAAAAGCAATAAAAACATGTTTTTAAAAAGAGTTAATAGAACAGTGCCTGGCACAGAGGACGACCTGCTGTTGGTGTGGGGGTGGGAATGAAGGTTATTTCAGGGTTTGGGGGAGGCTGCTTGTCAGTATTCATTCAAAGTAGAAATACATGTCCCCTGTGACCCCGCATTCTCTCTTTTAGGGGTTTGGCCTGACAAGTGCCCAGGGACAGACAGATGCTCACGTGAAGGCAGCTCGTCGCTGGTGTGATGGTTTAACACTGGAGGTAGCTGTGTGCCGCTCTGCACCTGTCCCTGTGTGACCACCTGTCCCCTCCCCTCCTCTCAGGTGGGCTTTTCTGGAGCTGCACACCAACAGCCACTACAATGACACCCTGCAGGCCTATGCGGCAGGAGTGGTGGAGGCCGCCGTGTCCGAGGAGGTAAGGCCAGATGGGGACCCTGGGGTTCCTGCCTCCCCAACCCCTCCCACCGAAGTGTCCCCAGGGAGCTTCTGGGCGCGGAGGTCTGTGCAGAGGGGGCTTCCTGCCCCAGCCCTCCGTCTGGCTGGGGAGAACGGCTCACAGGCATTCCTTAAACGTTTCCACGAGGCTCCATTCAACGCATCTAAAACACATCACGTGTCCAAGGTAAAAAGCATAGTGACCAAGTGAGCACCCAAACGACAACCTACACTCTCACTGATATTATTGAAGCCCCCCCAAACCCATTCCCCCTGTGTCCCCTGCTCCTGAGACACCCCACCCTACAGGTGGTGCCTGCCATTCCCCTTCACTCGGTCATCCAGTCATTTATATTGGGATACAGTTCATAGGCCGTAAAACTCACTATTTTAAAATGTCTGACTCAGTGGGTTTTTTTTTTAGTATCTCCATAAGGTTGTGCAGCCATCACCATTATCTAGTCCAGAACATTCTTATCACCCCAGAAAGAAATCCCATACATCAGCAGTCACTTTCCACTCCCCACCCCCTACACACTCATACACCCTGCCCCCTGGCAACCACTAATCTATTTTCTGTCCTCTACGGATTTGGTTATTCTGGACACTTTATGTGAATGGAACCCTGCAATCCGGGTCTTTTGTGACCAGCCTCTTTCACGGAGCCTCAGTGTACAGGTTCACATGTAGCAGGAGTGAGTCCTTCGTTCCTTTTCACGGCCAGGCAATATCCCAGTTTGTTATCTATCCCTCATCGGAGGGTGGGCGGGTGACCGGGAGTTACTTCTGCCACCTAGCTTTTGCTAAACGAGTTGTATGGCATGACATGAATCCTAACCGGACAGACTTTGCTTTCGTTGACTTGGAACTTCCTGAAAGTGATCCTAACGTTCAGAAGTTGGGAGCATCAGAAGTGGGAGGCCGTGGCCTGATGGCTGGCCCCCACTCTGCGACACCCGCTTTGGAAAATAACTTGGCCTCAGCCTTACAGCCTCACACACACATGCCCTCGTCCCTGGCAGTGACCGAGGATGGGCATGAGGTGTTCAACGAAGCCCCAAGGCGGGGGACCCAGATGCCACTCGTGGGTGATGGGGCAGCCAGGGTGGTGCAGCAGGCAGTGCAGTGTGCTGGTGACAATGAAGGCGAGAGGGAAAGCGCCCGCATGGAGGACCGTGCGCAGGGTTCTGTGAAACCCAGCCTCCTTGTTCTGACACCTGCTGGCAGTTTGGGGCACTGCTGTCTGGGGCGGTGGTCAGACTGGACTAGGCCCCCGTGGTGTTGACTGACCGACTAAATACATATAGAGTGGGGTCCTAGTAACGGGGTGTAATCTAGGACAGAGGCTGAAGCCTAAAGGGTTTCAGCGGAGGGGCGTGTCCGGGCATCGGGCCCTGCTGGGGGTAGGCGCTGGCTGGGTGAGAAGGGCCATTAGGGAGAGGGGCCAGCGTGAGTACGGGTGCCGCCATCCTGCCGCCCGCCTGGGGCTTTGGGTGAGGACTCTTAACCCAAGTCGGGGTCCTCAGGGAAGAGCGGAGCCAGCTGCCCTGCCCGCGCCCACCTCGCGTCTTGCCCGCCGCAGCTCATCTATATGCACTGGATGAACACGATGGTGAATTACTGCGGCCCCTTCGAGTACGAGGTTGGTTACTGTGAGAGGCTCAAGAGCTTCCTGGAAACCAACCTGGAGTGGATGCAGAGGCAGGTGGAGCTGAACAAGGACTCCGCCTACTGGCACCAGGTGGGCGGGGCCCTGTGCTCAGTGGGCTGGGGCGGCAGGTTGGGTCTGCTGTGGGGACCTGTTCCCGCCCTTCCTGGCCAGTCCTTGGATGTGGCCATCATTGTCTCCCTCCCTCCAAATAGACCTGCCATGCATCCATCTGTCCAGGCTCCACCTGTCCTTCCTTCCTCCCATCCATCCATCCTCCCATCCATCCTCCCATCCATCCACCTCCCCACCCCCCCACGTGATGGAGCTCCAGCTGTCCCTTCTGGCTTCCCTGTCTCTCTCCAGCCCATTCCGCCCTCCTGCATTGTAAGTGGCTGTTTTACTTGCCTGCTGGATTGATTGCATTAGAAAGCCTTTATAGAAGAGGAACGGAGGGGAGAACTAGAAACCCAGGAAGTCAGGGCGCGGTGACTGTTGTTTCCCTTAGCTAGGTGAGCTGCTGTTAGCGCAGAGACCAGGTAGGCGCTGTGCCTTGGAGCCGCTGGCCAGGTCATTAGCGAAGCCATTCATTTATGGACCCTCTGGCACCCCTCAGGTTTAACTGTGAAGCGCACACCACAGAGGGTCTCTGAAAGTGCTGCCAGTGTCTGTGAGCACCTCCACCGCACCTGGGCCAGGGGTGCACCTGGCCCTCAGTAGAATTCCTCACTGTCCACCCACCCACCTGCTCCTCCCCTCACTAGAACAGGCTCTTCTTTCCTCCCATTCACCTAACCACCCATTTACCCACTCACCCATTAATTCACCCATCTATCCACCCACCCATCCACCCATCTACCCATCCACTCACCCACTTACCCACTCACCCATTCATTCACCCATCTATCCACCCACCCTTCCACCCATCTACCCATCCACTCACCCACTTACCCACTCACCCATTCATTCACCCATCTATCCACCCACCCATCCACCCATCTATTCAGCCACCCAACACACCATCTTGCAGATGCTTCTGAAGTACCTGGCATATGTGGGGACACAGTGATGACACTCCATGGTTACAGAACAATGACAATGATGATGGGGAGAAGTCAGCCACATGAGACAGGTGTCCTGGGGCAGCAGCACAGCCAGTAGCTAAACTCAGAACAGCCTGGGAGGCTTCCTGGAGGAGGTGGCTTGAAGCTGGGCTCTGAAGTTGGCATAGGGCAGGGACATACAGTGAATTAAGTGAAGGCAGGAAGGTGCTTGGCATGGAGGGGTAGATGGTGGGTGAGGGCTGGCTGGAGCCTGGTGGGTGCACCTCGACTCTCCTGCTCTGTCTGGACCCCAGGCCAGAGCCCTTCCCACCGCAGGAGCAGGTGTGAGCCTGGAGGAGAGGCCTCACCCCTCTGTCCCTCTTCAGGTGCGGCTGACCCTCCTGCAGCTGAAAGGCCTAGAGGACAGCTATGAAGGCAGTGTGGCCTTCCCGACTGGGAAGTTCACCATCAAACCCTTGGGCTTCCTGTAAGTGCCACCCAGAGTGGACAGGGTGGGGGAGAGGGCCACACACCTCATAGTCAGACAGCCCTGGGCTCCGTGCTGACTGGGCCCCTTCCATGGCCTCAGACTCCCCCAGAGGCTGTGTCCTCCTCTGTGAAATGGATCTGTAACAGGCTCAGAGCAGGCACGTAACCCCGTGGTGCCCGGGCTCCTCAGCCTGTTGCAGATCTCTGGGGACCTGGAGGACCTGGAGTTGGCCCTGAATAAGACCAAGACCAGGCACACGTTGGGCTCTGGCTCCTGCTCCGCCTTCATCAAGCTGCTGCCTGGCCACAGCGACCTCCTGGTCGCCCACAATACCTGGAACTCCTACCAGAACATGCTGCGCGTCATCAAGAAGTACTGGTTCCAGTTCCAAGAACGCCCCCAAGGTGGGTGGCCGTGGGTGGATCTGTGCGTGGGCGCATGGGCAGGGGTGGGGGAAGGGTGCTGGGAGATGTGTGCCTTACCCTTAGGCACACGGTGGTCACTGTAGGGCCATTCTAAGAGCACATCTTATTTTTAGCACACAATTTCCTCTTAGAAAATTTTTACTTCACAAGGTATAGTCATTAGCTAGTGCTGCATAACAAATTGCCTCCACATTTAAAACAACACAAGCTTAAAACCACCATTTTGGGGGGGAGGGTCACATGTCTGTGAGTCAGCTCAATCTCCAGTAGGGGCCTGCAGGAGGCAGCTAATTGATAGTTCTCTCTCATCAATGTTTTGTCTCTCCCTCTCCCTTCTCTAAAATCAATAAAAACATTTAAAAAAAAGAGAGCTAAAAAACAGTACTAGTAAACAGCCATTATATATCCTATCTAATAAAAGAGTAATATGCAAATTGACCGTACTTCTGCTATACCCACAAACCATGCCCACCAACCATACCCATCAGCCAATGAGAGTGAATATGCAAATTAACCCAACCAAGATGGTTACAACCTCAGAGGCAGGAGGGAGGCTTGGGTTGCCCCTGGCGATTGAGGAAGCCAAGCTTTCTGCACACCCTGGTGGGCAGGCCTCTGCTTAAAGCAACAAAGTTTCAAAGGCTGTGTGAGCAGAAGTCTTGGCTCCACTTCAGGCTACAAAGTTTCAATTGTAGAAGATAAATAAATCCCAGACACCAGGGCCTCCGCTTGGGTTGCGAGGTGGGAAGGCTGGCCTGCAAACCACCACAGGTGCCTCGCCCAGGCCACCCCACACCCCAAGGGAACACCCACCCTGATCCAGGACACTCTTCAGGGCAAACCAGCTGGCCCCCACCCGTGCACCAGGCCTCTATCCTATCTAATAAAAGAGTAATATGCAGATTGATCATCACTCCAACACACAAGATGACTGTCCCCATGTGGTCAAAAGATCCTGCCTCCATGTGGACACCAGATGGCCACCAAAAGGGGAGGGCAGTTGGCAGGGACCAGGCCTGCAAGGGAGGGAAGTTGTGGACAATCAGGCCAGCAGGGAAGGGCAGTTGGGAGGGACCAGGCCTGCAAAGGAGGGCAGTTGGGGGTGACCAGGCCTACAGGGGAGGGCAGTTAGGGGTGACCAGGCCCACAGGGTAGGGCAGTTAGGAGCAAACAGGCTGGCAGGGGAGGGGAGCAGTTAGGCATCAATCAGGCTGGCAGGGGAGTGGTTAGGGGTGATCAGGCTGGCAGGCAGAAGCGGTTAGGGGCAATCAGGAAGGTAGGCAGGTAAGCAGTTGGGAGCCAGCAGTCCTGGATTGTGAGAGGGATGTCCGACTGCCCGTTTAGGATCGGGCCTGAACAGGCAGTTGGACATCCCTCAAGGGGTCCCAGATTGGAGAGGGAGTAGGCAGGGCTGACAGACACTTCCACCCCCCGTGCATGAATTTCGTGCTCTGGGCCTCTAGTGTGTGTGTGTGAATTGTTACTAGCATTCACACCTATCCACCCACCCACACATACACACACACACACACATCAAATGCCTGGCTTGCTAAATAGCAGAAAGAAAGGTGTGTGGGGGGGAGTGGGGGCGGCCGGGGAGAGGTCAGTGGGGGAAAAGGAGATTTATGTAATACTTTAAACAATAAAGAGTTTAAATTAAAAAAAGAAAAGAAAGGTGTGGGGGCCTGCTGCTCCCCACTGGGACACTCCCAAGTCTGGATGAGTGGGGTGCAGACCCTCCATGTGGGCTTGTCTGACCAGCACCCCCACTCCGGCCCTGTCCCCCCATAGAGAATTCTCCCCTGGCTCCTGGCAACAAGCTGGTCTTCTCGTCCTACCCTGGCACCATCTTCTCTGGTGATGACTTCTACGTCCTGAGCAGTGGGCTGGTGAGTCTCCCTCTCCTGACCCCGTTCTCCCCGGCGCTCCTCACGCAGCAGCGGTGGGCAGGCAGTACTTGGGCCACTGGTTGGGTCTTCCTTTAAAAAGGCTATTCAATTGCAGTTGCTATACAGCAGCGGTTCTCAACCTGTGGGTCGCGACCCCTTTGGGGGTCGAACGACCCTTTCACAGGGGCCGCCTAAGACTATTGGAAAACACCTATTTCCCATGGTCTTAGGAACCAACACACCACTCCTTGGTGTAGCAAAATGTAGCAATGTAGTTTACTGTTGTTATATGAAGACTGTTGACCATGCTACACCACGATTCAAGACAAAATTTCATTTATTTGTAATTAGAAATAAATATTTCACAATACATAATTACATATTGTTTTTGTGATTAATCCCTATGCTTTAATTATGTTCAATTTGTAACAATGAAAATACATACTGCATATCAGATATTTACATTACAATTCATAACAGTAGCAAAATTACAGTTATGAAGTAGCAACGGAAATAATTTTATGGTTGGGGGTCACCACCCCATGAGGAGCTGTCTTAACGGGTCTCGGCATTAGAAAGGTTGAGAACCACTGCTATACAGTATTATGTTAGTTTCAGGCATACAACATAGTGATTAGACGGTTATGTCCCTTACGGAGTGATCACTGATAAAGCTAGTACCTATCCATAGAGGGGTAGGTGGGACTTTTTTTTTACTTAAAAAAATATTGTTTAAAATTTGATTGCTAGAGAGAGAGGAAGGGAGAGGAAGAGAGAGAACATCAGTGAAGAGAGGAATCATTGGTTGGCTGCCTCCTGCACACCCCACACTGCGATCGAGCCTACAACCCAGGGATGTGCCCTACCTGGATTTGATCTGTGACCTCCTGGATCATGGGTCAGCGCTCAACCACTGAGCACGCTGGCTGGACAGAGTGGGGCTTCTTCAATGCAGATCCTAGGGCCCCTGGGCGTCCTGAGCCTGCCGCCGGCCTGGGCCTCGGCACTGTAACCAGCTCCTCAGAAATCGCTGGTCTCGGGGCCTCAGGAGACGGCCTTGATCTCAGCGAGGAGAAGCCGACCCTCTGCCGCGCGACCTTGCTGAAACGCCCCTTCTCTCTCGCTTTCCACAAAGCCCCTCTAACCTGGCCAGGTTTTCTGAATAAGTGTTGTTTACGAGGTGTTGTTTTTGCCGGCTTTTCCTGGATGGGGTCCAAACACATTTAGAAATCTGTCCCTGGCACCCTCCCCGGGGCAGCGGGCCCTGCCATCGCCAGGGCAACACGCAGAGGAGAAAAGGCTGGCTTCCAAGATGCCAGTTTCCTCGGGGAGGAGGGGAGGGGCAGGCTCTATTCTGTCAGCCTTTGAGGGGAGCAGGGGATTGAGGCCCTGAAGTTGAAACAGGTGTGAGAGGGCCCACCAGTGGGTGAGGGCAGCCCCTTGCTCAGTCCCAGGTGGGGAACAGGGAAACGGGTGAATCGGTTACCCGGAAATTCACCTCCCATCCGGGCCCTTACCTGGAGGTGTGCACAGACCCCGTGGCTGCCTGGGAGCTGTGGACCCCGCCCCAAAGCAATGTTTTTAAGTGTGTCAACCAAAACATCCTATTGACATGTGTTTATCAGAATGTCATCTAAGCCTGACATGTTTATGCTGATAGAGAATGAGGTGCGGGTCACTTAGAGGTAATGCGGGACATAAACGATATGTTGAGGTCTCTGCAACTCTGTCACCTGGTGGGCAAGCGCGTGATTTCTGCCCGGGAGTCTCAGGTGCCCTCAGACCTCTGTGGAGTGTCTCTGTGTTAACAATGGAGGAGATGCTGAATTTCAGGTTGACTTCAGTGGAAAGAAAACGGACTGATTTCCCCATCCAAGTTTTCAGGCTCCCTGAGAACTGCCCCAGGTTAAGAGCCCCCTGCTGGAGAGAGAGGAAAGTGACTCTGCACGGCCATACCTTCCCTGGGGGCGGGGCTTTGGGAACCCAGCTGGTCTCAGCCCTGGCGATGGCTCCGGCTGCTGCTCGCGCGGCCCTGCCCCCCGCGAAGAAGCGATCCCTGCCTGGGCATGGCAGCTCGGGCCTGCTTTGCAGATTCCTCTTTTATTCTTTTTTTAAAAATGCGTTTGTGCTGATTTTTAAAGAGAGAGAGGAACAGCCATGAGAGAGAAACATCACAAGTTGTCTGCCTCCTGCTTGCCCCCTACTGGGGATGGAGCCCACAAGCCGGGCATGTGCCCCGACTGGGAATTGAACCAGTGACCTCTTAGTTCATTGGTCAGCGCTCAACCACTGAGCAGCACCGGTCCCCACATTCCTCTTTTCCGCGCCAATTTACGGCTGCTGCTGTCTTGGCTGTTTCTTAGTTTTGTATGAAAGGGGAGGAGCATGCGAATGTCCTGCTGTGGGGAACAAGCACTAATTGGGGAGCTGGAAGCTGGGGGGTCGTGTCTCGGACCATCCACTTACCAGCACGACCCTGGGCACGTCTCTAGCCTCCTCAGGCCTCAGTTTACCTGCAGCACGAAGGGCCCTCAGTGGCCGTGCCCTTCTTTTCCTGGGCGGCTGTGAGTGTGGCAACTGTGGCCATCTGGCGGCTAGCAGCTCAGACCCCCCCCCCCTCCCCGGGAAACTGCAGGGCGGGGTGGAAACGGCTGCTGCCCGCGGGGAAAGGGCTGGCCGCCTGGGGGGGCCATAGATGTGGCCCCTGGGCTCTTCAGGGGCCCGTCCGGGCAAAGCTGAGGCACGCTGGGTGCCCATCCGCCCCATGAGGAACGTGCGTCTAAACCAGAGCAGGACGTCGGAAACTCATTCACCTTGAGCGCTGCCGCTGCTGGCTTTGGCCGGGTGGCTCTTCACGCCGCCCTTCGGCTCTCCCCAGGTGACACTGGAGACCACCATTGGCAACAGGAGCCCGGCCCTGTGGAAGTACGTGCAGCCCCGGGGCTGCGTGCTGGAGTGGGTGCGCAACATCGTGGCCAACCGCCTGGCCTTGGACGGGGACACCTGGGCGGAGACCTTCAAGAGGTTCAACAGCGGCACGTGAGTAGGCTTCTGGCCTGTGGCCTCCCCCCTTTCCCCTCACCGACCCCGAGACATGGCCCAACCTCCCCGCTAATACTCAGACCCTCTGCATGGCCTCACCCTCTGCAGAGCCCTTTCACGGATTCCCATGAGGGTACCCTCCCTCGTTTTGTTTCTGAATCCTCACCCAAGGGATTCCATGGCTTTCTAGAGAGCCTGGGAGGGAGGAAGGGAGGGAGGGAGAACATCGATGTCAGAGAGACTCATCGATTGTTTGCCTTTCACTTGCGCCCCGATCGGGTCAGGGATCAAACCTGCAACCCAAGCACGTGCCCTTAACTGGGAACTGAACCTGAAACCCTTCAGGTTGAAAACTGATGTTCTAGCCACTGAGCAATACCAGCCTGGGCGCCCCCCCATTTTATACAGGGGGAACCTGAGGCCCGGGAGGGAAGCATTTGCCCTCCCCAGCAGGCTTCTCCACCCCGGAAAGGCCCCGAGGAAGGACGGGAAGAGAATTTGGAACTTGAGAGCTTGGGGGCAGTGGGAAGGGCCATGGAGCAGGTGGGGGAGTAGGCGAGGGCTTGACTATCGGGCAGCGGAGGCTGGGCTGGGCAGTGGCTCCAGCCTCCGTCCAACCTCCCTCCTTGCCCGGCAGGTACAACAACCAGTGGATGATCGTGGACTACAAGGCGTTCGTGCCTGGTGGGCCCAGCCCCGGGAGCAGGGTGCTCACCATCCTGGAGCAGATCCCGTGAGTGCCCTGGGGTGGGGGCGGGGCTCCAGGCAGAGGCCCGGGGGTTGCACCGTGTGGGGAGAAAACCTGAGGAAGGCGAGGCTGGCGGAGGAGGCAGCCTGGTCGGGCTCCGGATTCAGGACTCAGCCTGCCTCCGGGGCCTGGAGCAGGCAGAGCCCACAGGAGCCCCCCTCACCGCCTGCCCTCTTGCCCAGGAGCATGGTGGTGGTGGCCGACAAGACCGCAGAGCTCTACGAGAAGACCTACTGGGCCAGCTACAACATACCGTAGGCGCCCCCCTCCTCGCCCTCCTGGGTCTGCCCCCCCCCCTCAGCTCTCCCCGCTGTCAGGGGCCCTGCCCACGTGATTCTTTAAACTCAGAGCCAAGAGATCCACCCCACCCTTCTCTGGCCCGGAAAGCCCTGGCCTTGTGGGGTGCAGCATGGCGCTTCCGTCACATCCATACGACTTCCCCCCCGCAGGGTGATGGGGTGAGCCCTCTCGGGCGCTGACCTGCCACGGCTCCCGGGCTTAACTGGCTGCTCCTCCCTCCCCTCGGGAGCTCACTGGGCTTCACCTGGGTGATGTCCTTTGGTCCTTAGACCGGGCTAACCACAGCTCCTGTTTCCGTTTCCAGAGGGCAAAACAGAGGCCCCGAGAGAGTGCCCACTTTCCCAAGGCTCCCTAGCTGGGGGGTGATGAAGCCAGGGTGGGGAGCAGGTCGCTTGGGCGCCCTGAGCCTGAGCGTGGCCACCCTGCCAGGCCACCCCCCCGGCACACACAGGTCATGGCCCTTGCTGTCCTGACCGCCCCTCCATCTCCCGGCGCGGCCAGGCGAGGTCAGTGGGAGCCGCCAGTGACCGCTCTCTTCCCCGGCAGGTCCTTTGAGTCTGTGTTCAATGCCAGTGGGCTGCCGGGCCTGGTGGCCCAGTACGGGGACTGGTTCTCCTATGACAGGAGCCCTCGGGCCCAGATCTTCTGGCGGAACCAGTCGCTGGTGCACAACCTGGACTCCATGATCCAGCTGATGAGGTGCGTGGGGGACAGCGAGCCCGGAGTCACGTGGCACGCTCTGTGCTGTTCCCTGTCCCTCATTCAAACCTTCAGCACGCCCCGGCAGGCAGGGGTGCGGCCGCCGGCCTCCCCTTACATGCGGGACCCTGACCTGCCGCTGTGTGAGCGCCCTGGGCTGGCGCTGGGCACAGAGCAGGCCCCCCCTTCCTCAGGGCCACCCTGTCCACCAGGTAGAAATCCACCGAGCACCCTGCTGCGGATGTGTAACTGGGACTGTCCATCCCCAGAAATGCTAGTGGGACAAGAGGGGTCCTCCTCGGAGGACTGGGATGAGGTGGTGAGGTGGAGGGGTGAGGGACGCCAGCAGGGGAGGGGCTGGTTCATTGAAAACAGGAACTGTGTTCTGGGGCTGCTGCCAGGAGGAGTTTTGTCTCTCCTTCATCACCCTCCACCCCCGCCTCTTCCCAGCACGACCGGCCCCTCCCTTCCCCCATCCAGGTACAATGACTTCCTGCACGACCCCCTGTCACTGTGCAAGGTCTGCAGGCCTCAGCCCAACGGCGAGAATGCCATCTCGGCACGCTCCGACCTCAACCCGGCCAACGGCTCCTACCCGTTCCAGGCGCTGCAGCAGCGCTCCCACGGGGGCATCGATGCCAAGGTCTGCCAGGGCCCAGGCTGTGGGTGGGTGGGCTCATCACCGTGATGGCTGGGGAGGAGGTGGGGTGCAGGCTGGGCCAACCCAGATGGCAGGGCGGAGTCAGGGTCAGTCGGACGGGGCGTGGTCCAGGCTGGGGTGGGTGCCAGGCCCTGGGTTGGGCTGGCGTGGAGCCCTGCCTCGCTGACACTCAGCCGTCTGCTCTGCTCCGGCCCCCAGGTGACCAGCATGGCCCTGGCCAAGACCTTGAGCCTGGTGGCAGCCAGTGGCCCCACATGGGACCAGGTGCCCCCTTTCCAGTGGAGCACCTCGCCCTTCAGCAACCTGCTGCACATGGGCCAGCCCGACCTCTGGAAGTTCTCGCCCATCAAGGTCTCCTGGGACTGAGGCCGCATCGGCTGCTGCCGTGACCTCCTGCTCGCCCCGTCTGTGGCCTTTGCCCCCTGTTGTGCCCAGAGCTGGGACCCGGGTCTGCCAGTTCATGCTCATCTGGGCGCCTCCTCCTGGGTGGGGCACGGGACTGACTCCCTCTCAGGAGTGGGTGCCATTTCTGTCTCCTCTGCCTCTCTGCCTCTGTCTCCTTCTTTTCCCTGTTTCTCTTTGTTCTCTCTGCTTCTCTCTCACCACCTCCCTCCTCGTGCTGCCCCTGGTGGGGAGGGGGGATAAGGTTGTGGGGGCCCCGTGGACTTCAGCCCCGAGGCCTGGGTGTTCCCTGTGGCTGACGCCAATCCCCAGCCCCAGCTCTCTGCCCCCTTGGGAAGCAGCCACGTGCCCCCTGGACAGCTTTCTCCAGGACAGAAACGAACACAAACACAAACCAAAGTTCCTGGCGACTGTGGCTGAGGCCGGACATTCCAGGACCCGGCAAGTGTCGTGCCTGCTCCAGCCTCATGCCCTGCCCCAACGTGGGCGTGCCCCAGGCCTCAGGCAGTGCCCACGGTTCCCCTGCTGCAGGCACCAACTCATAGGCTGTGATGATTAAACCAGAGAGGCTGTGCCCTGTGTTGTGCTTTCGGGGAGTGGGGAAGGCTGGGATCTGCACTGTCCTCCATGCATCTTCCTGTCCTCCTTTTGTCTGATCATCTGTACATTTATTTCCAACCCACCCACCCCTTGTCCATCTACATATTTATCCACCCATCCGTCCACCCCACCCATCCATCCACCCACGTATCACGCATCCACCCATCTCTCTATCCATCTGTTTTTCAGTCATCCATTTATCCATTCACCCGTATACCCTTTCATCCACCCACCCATATACCCATTCATCCATTTATCCATCCACTCATATACACGTCCATCCACCCATATCCATCTGATGTTTATTGAGCACCTACTTTGTTCTGGGTCCTTTTCTGGGATCTGTTAACCACAAGACCTTCCCAAGTCCTACTGTGAGGTATGTCTGTTCATATCCAAAAGCCTACATTGAGATGAGACTCGCCCAGTGCTGTGTGCACGGGGAGAGGAAAGCACACGCCCTGGAGTCAGAGTCTTGAGTTCAAACCCTGTCTCCATCTCGTACTAGCAATGGGGCCTAACCTCTCTGCACCTTGGTTATCCCCTCAGAAAAATGGGGTGAGGATGTGGGCAGCACTTCGGGGGGTGGCAGATAAAGATTTGCTGCAGTGTGGCTGTGACCCGCTCAGCATTCACTCACCAGCAGGTCCTGCCCACCACTTAGCACAGGCCAGGGCCTGCGTATGACCCTGTGCTGCCTTACAACCGAGGCACAAAGAAGTCTCTGCTCCGAGGGGGGCTTGTGTTGGTGGGGGAGTCAAGCAGTAAATAACGGGCATGCAGGCGCCGAGACACGGTCTGGAGGTCAAGGCTGGGAGGCTCGGTGATGTGGGGACCCCCAGGGCCATTGTGTGGGAAGGGGCGACTCCGGGCTTCTCCCCAGCATGATTCTGGCCCCTCTGCTTCGTGGGAGGTGGGACAGCATGTAGCTGGGGTGATTCTGAACAGAGGTTGGGGCTTCCGCTGACCCTGTGAAGACAAGACCCACGTCTGCAGAGGCTGCCAGAGAGGCTGCTTCTCTCGGCCCCAGTGCCCCAGAGTTTCCCATAATCCTCAGCTTCACAGTGGCAGCTGCTGCTCGTCCGTGACCTCTATCCTTCCCTGATGGACAGGTGTCTGGCAGCTGGTTGACCCAGCCCCTTGCGCCTCAATCCTCTAGTGGGCAGAGGGGGCTGCCTTGCCTTATGGGGGTCCTGCATCCGACCAAGCAGGACTGTGGGAGCTGGAAGCTGTCCCACTGGAGCAAGATTCCGGGCTGGACACCGTATTAGTTCCCCTCTGCCCTCAGGGGCTATTGTGGGGCCGGGGGCTGAGGAGTCTCATCCCCTGGGAGTTTAAAATACACGTGGAGATCAGAAGGCCTGAGGCTGGTGTCAGCTGCGGGTGGGTTTTTCCACTCCTCCCCCAATCTCCCCTCTGTCATTGTTGGGGTGGTGGGGGACCCTGCAAGCCTGGGCTCATCGCCCGAGGTCCTGAGAGATTAGAGTGGTCTCAAACTTGACTTTGAACTTGGGGATCCCATCAGGTGGCCAGTGGCTGCTGCAGGTGGCTCTGGGACACTCCTGAAGGGTGATGGGGGCCCCTCCAGTCCCAAGGCTCTTTTACACACCGGCCCTCCCTGCCTTGAGAGAGGGCTTCATGTTTCTAGAGGGTTTGCCTGACACTGACTTCGCGTCCACCTCCCTGTCCCTGAGATGACTGTCCAGTGTCAGTGAACACACCCTGGGGTGGGGGCTCCCTACCTGCTCCCAGTGGTTCTGGGATTAAATCATTCTGTTCTCTCACCCACCCAAGCCCCTCTTGTTCAGCACCACTTCCCTCACCGGCTTCCGGCCCTCTGGCATGCAAGCCCAGCTGGGGGCTGGAGGGGGTGTCTCGAGTTTCATGTGGGGTCCCAGGGTTCCTGGGGCTGGGGGTGGCAGTGGGGGGTGCTCACTGCTGATGGCAGGGCTGAGAGCAGGCATGATGGGGTGGGAGGAAGGAAGGGAGGAAGACGGTGATGATGGAGAAACTCAGGCTCTTTGCTTCATAAATACCTTTTCCATGAAAATATGTGCACATTAGAAAAATGGGTAAGGGTGGGGGTGGGCTTCCTGGGAGTAAAATAAAGAGGGCTCCTTCACCTGGGCCGCGGGCCGGTCCTCCGCCCCAGCTGGGGAGCCTGGGCGGGCACTCACTGCTCCCAGGGGGAGCCTCCTGGGTGGCCTCGGTCCCTCCACCCACCCTGCTCCGGGGACCGGAAGTTACACGTTCTGACATGGGTGGTTGAGGACGATGACAGCCGTCATACAGGCAGCAGGGGCTCAGTCACAGCCTCACCGGCCGCTGACGCCTGCCCCCTGCCTCGACGGCGAAGCGTGTGGTCCTCTGCCCAGTGGGCTCGTGGGCACAAGCAAGCACCAACTGGCCTGGCCGCAGACGCGCAGCAGACACCAGACGATATGTACAACGGGGAGCGGGGTAAACACCCCTGCAGGCGTCTCCCGGGCCGGGGAGGCCTTCACTTGGGCAGCTCATTTTTCATGCCCAGCTGTTTCTTGAGGTCCCGCAGCTGGGCCAGACTGATGTTGCTGCCCCCACAGACGATGACCACGAGCGAGGACAGCGGGGTGCGGAGCTTCCCTTCTCCTTGCAGCTTCTGGACCACGTTGCTGTAGACAGCGGCCAGGGCTGCCCCGCAGGCCGGCTCCACCAGGACCTTCTCATCATCTGCCAGGGGGCAGGGCGGGAGGGCGCGTGGTAAACCTCGGGTCAAGGAGCCAGTCCGCTCTCCACCCTGGCCACCCCTACAGGCCCTTCCATCACTTTCCTGGACTGACCGGCCAGCCCTGAGCTGGGGGTCGTCATTGGGGCTGACCCTGATGAAATGGTTATAATCACCTGAGCAGTGTGTTGAGAAGGGTTCTGAGGCATCATCTGAGCGAGAGTGCCGTGGTCGATTAGCCAAGCTGACTGCTGGGCAGCCCAAGTGCTACCGTGTGTGTGTGTGTGTGTGTGTGTGTGTGTGTGTGTGTGTGTATGTGTGTGTGTGCTCGCCCTCCTATCCTAGGCTGAACCCAGAAAGAGTCCAACCTAGTTACAGACCTAATTCTGAATCCATTACGGAGGCCTGTACTTTCCCTTTTCACTCCGGCTGTCAGGAAGCTCAGAACCAACATGAAAAAGAGTTGTTATTCCCTGCTGTCATGGTTACCGGGCTTCACTTGTGCCTCTGGCCTTCCTGTTTTTACTACTGCGTTGCATTCGATGGGAGTTCTAGGCAGGGATGGGGGAGGCAGACTGTGGGTAAACTGGCAGCTCTGGAATCCCCTGGCATACCCAGTAGCCAGGACAGCCACTTGGCTCCTGAACCAGCAGGTTGGGTCTCGAAAGGACCGGGCACATACCCACAAACTTCTCAATGGCGGCCACAGCCTCCTGGTCCGAGATCACTTCTGAGAAAATGGGGTGTTCCTGAAACAGCTTCAGGGCTTGTGCCCCCACGGTCTTCACACACAGAGCCTTGGCCACACTGGGGGTGTGGGGGGAATGGAGAATGGGAATGGGGGAAACAGAGGTCAGAGAGAGGAGGGAAGTGGAAATCAGAATAGAGAGAGAGAGAAAGAGAAAGTTGGATGTGAAAGGGAGGAGGAACTGGGGTCCATGGGCATGGGGTGGGGGTACCCTCTATAGCTGTAAGTCCCAGGGGCTTCTCCAAACGGGGCACCCGGATCTACCGCAGCCAGCACCAAGGGGGTGCTGAGCCCTGATGAAGGCAGCCCGGTTGCTCACCTCGTAATCTGGTCCAGAGGGATGAGCTTGCCGGCGGAGGTGGCGGTGTTGAAGCTGTGGGCTCCCTTGGTCTCCATGGCGATGATGGGCACGTCCCCCCAGCCCACCTCCTGCAGCCCCTGGGCCACTCCGCACAAGAGGCCACCGCCACCCACTGACAGCACGATGGCCCCCGGCTTTTCGCTCAGCGTCTCCTTCAGCTCCTTCACGATGGAAGTGTGGCCTTCCCTGGAGGGGGGCGGGGAGACCGGGTCAGGGCTGGGTGCTGGGGCACTAGGCAGGGATCCTGGAGATACCACTCACTCTGACACTTGTTCTTGGGGCTGGACTCCTCCCTGATTTCCAGCTGCCAGCATCTGCATCTCCACCTGGAGGCTCCCCCCCCCCTCCCCCAGATGCCTCTGTGCGTGACACCTGGCTGTGCCAACAGGGGACGGCCTGAGAACACCCCTCACCCAGGGCTGTGTGATGAAGACTCTGTGCTGGTGAATAAACACCCAGCATCCTCTCCTGCCACTGAGGAACTGGTTCATGTTTCCCTGGCTCCTGGAGGGGTTGGGTGGGGGGGCAGGAAATCAAGTGCCAGCTGCCACAGCGGGGCCTTGCCCAGGAAAACCCGTTAGAGGCGTCTTTCCTGCCTCGTCGCCCTCCTCCCTCCGCTTGGGAATCACCTCCCAGGTCCACAGCTTCCCCTGGAATCCTGCTCTCGGGACCTGCTCCCGGGCACCCAGAGGCAGGCACGTGGGTATCTGAGCCCGCGCCACCGCTCACGGCCGTGGAGGATGGGTGTTGGAACACACGTGTGTGTGCTTCTAGGTGATGATGTGTGCACACACATGTGCAACTGCTGTGCATAAGCATGTGCCCACCCAGTGCTCAGGAGGTGGCTGCCACCCTGGGCTCCATGTACCAGATGAGGGGGTCGTCAAAGGGAGAGATGAAGACCCAGCCTGGGTTGTTCTTCGCCAGGGCCGTGGCCAGCTCCTGAGCCTCCTCCAATATCTGCAAGGCACGGGGGGCGCGGGTGGAGGTGAGCGGCCAGGGGACCCTCCTCTGCCCCCCGACCCCCGCGGCCCTGGTGGGTGGGCACTCACCTCACCCACCACCGTGACCGTGGCGCCCTCACATCTGAGCCGCTCGATGGTGAGGGCAGGTGTGGTCTTGGGCACGACGATGGTGGCGGGGATGCCCAGCCTCCTGGCAGCATAGGCGGCCGCCATGCCTGCGTTGCCCGCTGCCAGGGTAGGTGGGTAGAGAGTGTGTCAGTTGGGGACGGCCTGGGGGTCCAACCCCCAGCCTCTGAACTCCCCTGGGTGACCACAGGCCTCCCTTCCGGAATTCCAAATTGGGCTCCCGGCTGGGGAATCCAGGGCCCACAGAGGTGGGTGGAGCACCTGGCCCCGGGCACACGGCGGAGGAGAGGACGGAGGAGGCGTGCATGCCGCTTACCTGAGCAGCAGACAAAGTGCTTGCAGCCTCGCTCAGCCCACTGTGGAGACGAGGGAGCGGTCAGGTTGCCCCTGGTTCTCCCCTCTTACGTCCTACCCACCCCGGCCCCGGGAGTCTAACTGAGCTGGGCTGGGAACGTTACAGCCCCCGCCTCTCCAGTGACCTCTCCCCTCCCCACGGAGCCTGGCTCCAGGGAGGGGACGAAGGGGCGGGCAGCTGAGAGCTCTGGGACCAGTCTAGAGGGGTCTCCCCTGTGACGGGCACCCCTTCCCCAGAGGAAGCGCTGATGGTGGGTGCGCGGACCTCGTGGGCAGTCCGAGGGCCTTGCCTGGAGCTCCTTGGGTTTCGCGTGAATAAGCACGGCCCTGCCCCTGCGGAAGAGGACCTGGCCCACGCCCCAGAGCCGCCCCGTACCGTCTGGCAGAGGTGGCCGATGCCCCGGATCTTGAAGGAGCCCGAGGGCTGGGCACTGTCCATCTTGATGTAGACGCTGGTGCCGGCCACCTTGGACAGGGCCACGCTGTCTCGGATCGGGGTCATCAAGTGCAGGGGCTCCCGGGCAGCCATGGCGGGAGAAGGAAGGGTGGCGGCGGCGGAGCTGGGGCTGGACCGGGAGAGCTGGGGGAGCCGGGAGGTGGGCTAGGTGGACGGGCTGGTGGACAGTCCCTGCACGAGTGAGGGAGGGTCGATGGACAGGTAGACTGTCTGCTGACCGGTCCCAGGGCGCCCAGGTGCCGGTTTTATCCTGTGGGCAGGGCTGGCCACACCCCCGGCCACGCCCCCTGGCCCGAGGCCTGGGGCTGCCCGAGGGGAAAGGAAGCTGGCGTTCCTCCCTCTTCCTGGCCTCTCCCTCAGCCTTTCCTATCGCGCCCTTCCTCAGCCTCAGCCTCTTTCTCTGCAGACAGTACCTCCGCCACCAGGAGGCTGCCAGAGCCCTGCCCTGAAGGTCGCCAGCAAGTGCTGGCACCTCGTGGGACCGAGAAACAAAGCGCGGAGGAGAGGGCCGCGGCCATGCTCCCATCTCACAGACAGGGAAGCTGAGGCGCGGACAGGAAGAGGGCGCTCCGCACTGGAGCCCAGCAGGCTGACTCCCAAACGTGCCGTCTGGACGTAGCTCTTTTTAAAAATATATATATTTTATTGATTTTTTTTTACAGAGAGGAAGGGAGAGAGATAGTCAGAAACATCGATGAGAGAGAAACATTGATCAGCTGCCTCCTGCAGGTCCCCTACTGAGAATGTGCCCACAACCAAGGTACATGCCCTTGACCAGAATCGAACCCTGGACCCTTGAGTCCACAGGCCAACGCTCTATCCACTGAGCCAAACCAGTCAGGGCTGGACGTAGCTCTTTTATAAAAAAATATTTTTTTATTGCCGAAACTGGTTTGGTTCAGTGGATAGAGCGTCGGTCTGTGGACTGAAAGGTTCCAAGTTCGATTCCCGTCAAGGGCATGTACCCAGTGCGTGCAGGAGGCAGCTGATCGATGTTTCGCTCTCATCGATGTTTCTGACTCTCTATCCCTCTCCCTTCCTCTCTGTAAAAAATCAATAAAATATATTTAAAAATATATTTTTTATTGATTTTAGGGAGCGGTCCCTTAGGACTGATCCCAGAGCTCCCAGATAGAGAGAAACATCGAACGGCTGCCTCCTGCACGCCCCGCACTGGGGATCAAGCCTGCAATCCGGCAGGTGCGCTGACCGGGATGGAGCAGGTGACCTCTTGGTTCATGGGTTGATGCTCAACCACTGAGCAGAGCAGCCGGATGGACACATTCTTGATTACCATCCCCTGTCATCCTTTGTTATACAGGGACCGGCAGCATTATGGGTAACACCCAGGCCCAGGCCGACAGGGTGCAAACCCTGGCCGCCGCCCGCTGGCTGCGCAGCCCTGGCAGTCACTGTCTTCCGGGAGCCCCCCTGGCTCCTCTGCTCGCCGGGAAGAGCTGACGATAGCGGGTGCGGGGAAGGGGCCCAGAACTCGGCGTTTGGCCAGTGTCAGCATCGCCACCGACGTCAGCGTCCAGCGCTGCAGGGTCTTCCACTGGAACTCACTCCCCGCCAGGCCCGGCCTCCTGTCTGGCTGGCTGTGAGCAGGGGCTCTGTCTGCACACACACACACACACACACAGACACACACCCCCCCCCCACACACACACACGCGGCCCTGGCCGGCTCTCTCCCTGGCCCCTCAACAAGCTCTCTTGTCTGCTCGGCCCGGACAGGAGTATCGATGAGACCGAGGCAGGAGGGCTCAAACAGCCTGCAAAGCCGCCTCTCGGAGGGACAAGCTGTCCCTCCTGTTGCCCCACGGACCTTCCACAGGCACACCCCACGGAGCCTCTCCCCAGGGGACGACCACACATGCGCTGGGCACACAGGGTGTGGAGCCGCAGTGCCGTGGGAGGGCACCAGAGTGTACACAGCTGGCGCTCACAATGCCCCACATCTGACCTCACGCACAGGGCTTCCCACGTGGGTGTCACTCCATCTTCTGCATGAGGTGAGTGGGCATTTTGAGCCCATGTCCGCCGTGGCTGATGGGAGCTTTGGCTGAAGCGTAGTCTGTGTGCCAGAAGGTGGCAGGTTCAGTTCCCGGTCAGGTCACATACCCGGGTGATGGTTCTGGTCGCTGGTTGGGGCGTGTATGGGAGGCAACCTATCAATGTGCCTCTCTCACAGTGATGTTTCTCACTCTCTCCCTTCCTCCCTCTCTTAAGTCAACAATAAATAAATAGAAAATCAATCCTAAAAGAAACAAAAAGAGGGGAAAAGACAAAATATATGTCACTGTTGTGACATCCTGGTTGGGCATCTCCTTTTCTTAAGTAATAACTTTATTGAGCTACACTCCACCTCGCCAACAACTCACTCTTTTGCACAGTATGGACTTTAGAACATCTTTAGCACCCCAAAAAGAAACCCAGTACCCATGAACGGTCACTCCTCCCCACCCAGCCCCCGGGAGTCACCAGTCTGCTCCCCATCTCTATAGATCAGCCTCTTCGGGACATTTCATATAAATGGAATCAGACATTATGTGATTTTTGTGTCTGGCTTTTCTCACTCCACATCATGTTTTCCAGGTTTGTCCATATTGTGACATGTGTTGGTGCTTCCTTCCTTTTTATGGCTGTATACTATTCCATGTCTGGATAGACCATATGTATGTTTTAAAGTAGGTTTTTATTGATTTCAGAGAGAAGGAGGGGAAAGGAAGAGAAAGAAAGAGAAACCACTGGGGATGGAGAGGGACACCCAGGCATGTGCCCTGGCTGGGAATCACACCTCTCAATCCATGCTTAACCCACTGAGCAACACGGGCCAGGGTAGACCACATTTTATTTTTCTATTCATTCATTGATGAGTCTTGGCAAATCTTCATTTTTTTTTAAAAAATATATTTTATTGATTTTTTACAGAAAGGAAGGGAGAGAGATAGGAAGTCAGAAACATCAATGAGAGAGAGACATCGATCAGCTGCCTCCTGCATGCCCCGCATTGGAGATGTGCCCGCAAGCAAGGTACATGCCTCCAACCAGAATCGAACCTGGGACCTTTCAGTCCGCAAGCCGATGCTCTATTCACTGAGCCAAACCGGTCTCAGCAGATCTTCATTTTTAAATTTGTAAAATGTATGTACATGTGTGCATACATGTGTGGTTCTGTCCCATCACATGGATCAGACCCCAAGACCCTAACAGGACAGGGGCCTCACCCAGGGTCACTCTGGGGAAGAAATGGAGCAGAACCAGGAAGAATACCGATGTGACGGGGACACTCTGACCCCTCAGCGCTGGAGGGTCCTGGGGGCGGTGGCGGCCATCGCTGGACGTCAGGGAGATCTCTGGTGCCTGTGGCTCCGGCTCCGAGGCGTGTCTGATCCCAGAGAGCTGTTACATCATGCCCCCGGCAGCTGGCCCCGAGGTGCCAGATCACAGTGTCCTTGGCTGCGGGAGGTGGGGGTTCTGACGGTTGTTTTCACACTTGGGGAGGAACGCACCGCTCTCACCTCAGGTTGCCCTGCCGGCGGGTGAAGCCAGCCCTGAACTGGTTAGTGAAGTTACTGGCTCTGAGTCCCTTGCAGCGCGGCTGAAACTGAAACCCAGCCGCGTTAACTTCCCTTGGCTCAGTTTCCTGCCCCGAGAGGTGGGGACGGGGTAGCTGCTGGGTATGTCAACACTGAGACCATGGCAGACCCGTGCCAGGCACAGAGGAGGGCTCAGAGAACAGTAGGCGCCGTTATGATCATCCTTAGTCTTATTATTACTAGAGGCAAAACATTCGTACCAGAGTGGGCTTCCTTCCCCTGGCCGCTGGCACTGGCTGCCCTCTGGCGCCCGGGATCAGGCAGCCCCAACATATATTTTGGCTTCATCCAGAAGGTCATCCGGAAGGACGTCCAGTCCAATTGGCAGAGCAGGCTCTTATGGTGATAGATTATTATCCAGGACCTTGCCGCTCTTTCGGTTTTGTTTCCCGAGTCCTCCCTCCAGACCCCGTTCCACTTTCCCATCTCCTGGCAAGTCTGGTGCAAGCCTCTGGGACCCTGCGGCATGGCCATGCCTGGAGTCCCTCCCAGGGGGCCAGGAGCAGCCTGAGGACAGGTCTGCACCGACCTGGTCCCCGCTGGGTCCCCCCCTCTCTCCTCCATCCACTCAACATCCCAGCATGCACAGGGCGGTCCCTTCCTACAAAGGAGTAACTGGCCCCAAACGTCCGTGGAGCCGAGGTGGGCCAGGACTTAACCCGATGTGGGCGAAGGTGTTCTGTGTAAAAGCGGCCACTCTGCGTCCAGGTCCAATGGCTGCTGGACCCACCCCGGGAAGAGTGACAGAGTTTTTTCTCGGTAAAATTAATACAAGCAATCAGGCCTCCGTGGTTACGGACTTGTTTAACTGCTGTGGCCCTCCCTCCAGCACGTGGCAGCAAGCTGCCTCATGTACAGTCACTGGCTGAAACCCACCCGCGTTGGGCAGAGACCTCGTGGGAGCCCCGTGGACCATTTGAGGGTGCTGTCTGTAGTGACACCTCCTGGCTTTGCCTCTTCCCCAAACGTGACCAAGAGCTTTCCGGGAAGGACCCCAACACGTGATATGTGGAATTGGCAAGGTCCAAACCGCTCGTCAGGGACTTAGTCCAGAGTTCATCGAAAAATCAAGATATTTGCAGCAGGATGAAATCTCAGACCACTGACTCGGTGTGCAACAGATGAAGACTCGGTACTTTTCTTTGTGATTTTTAAAATATATTTTATTGATTTTTTACAGAGAGGAAGGGAGAGGGATAGAGACTTACAAACATCGATGAGAGACATCGATCAGCCGCCTCCTACTGGGATGTGCCCACAACCAATGTACATGCCCTTGACCGGAATCAAACCTTGGACCTTTCAGTCCCCAGGCCAACACTCTACCCACTGAGCCAACCAGTTCGGCTTCTTTGTGATTTTTATCTGGCCGAGTTAAGGCAATGAGGGCTCTTCCCTCCCCTTCCCGGCCCTTCTCCTCTCCTCTCCTCTCCTCTCCTCTCCTCTCCTCTCCTCTTCTCTTCTCGGGGTGGCAGGGACATTCAGGGGCCAAGTCACAGTGGGCAGAGTGGGGTGCAGTCTGGTCCTCAGTGATTTGCCCCCCACCCCCCACCTTGCCCAGGAGGCCTTCCCCATTCCCCGCCACACAGGCTCTGGTCCTGCAGTCTGGGCCGTGGCCAGCATTCCAGAGATGGGCCGTGTCCACCAATCCTTCCTCTTGTCTGCGGTGCCCTCCCTTCCCCGAGGCAGGACATTCCCTGCTGATAGGACCCTCCCAGGTCCCGCACCGGGGGCTCCCTGGCTCCTCCTGGGAACACGACGCCTGCCAGGGAGTGCTGACATCATGAACATCAGCAAATGCACCCTGGCCCTGGTCAGTGTGGCTCAGTGGGGTGAGCGTTGCCCTGTGCACCCAAAGGTCACCGGTTCGATTCCTGGTCAGGACACATGCCCAGGTTTGGGGTTTGATCCCTGGTCAGGGTTCGTACCGGAGGCACCCGATCGATGTTTCTTTTTCCCTCTCCCACTTCCTCTCTCTAAAACCAATGAGAGCAGCATCCGGGCCTTGAGGTCTGAACGGATGATGGAAAGGGGATTGTACTTCTTGCCACCATGTTCAGAAAATCACGTTTCACATGCTTTCTGGAAACACGGCCTTCAGAAGAGCAAGCAGCATATTGTGAAAACCCAGTTCATTCCAGACGGAGGCCGGCTGTGGTCCGGGAGACGGCCCGCCTTATTGGGGCTGGGGGAGCGCCAGGGCCCCTCTCTTGTTGGGTGTGGAGCCCCTTCTCACCTTCGGGCCCCACCTGAAGCCTGGCCCCCAGCAGAGAGAGCATGGCCATCAGCCACCAGTCCCCGCAGACAAACACTCCCCGCTCCCACAGGCCCCAAGCCGGAGGCGTGAGCGCGGCAAGGGCAGGTGCGGGCTGTGGGGCACCCCCGGGGCCGAGGGCGGCTCTGCAGGGGAGCTGGCCGGTCGCTCTTCCCGAGGAGGAGACTGCCACGGGGGCGGCCTCGGGACAGGAGCCCACCCAGCGAGGTCTCCGGCTCGGGAGCGAGTTTTTGAGCCCAAGCTCTGAGCTCGGGGCCCCTCACAGCCACCCGGCCTCAGGGCTGAGCGCAGGGCGGCCGAGGACCCAGCAGCCTCTCTCAGGACCCGCGGAGGTCAAGCTCCCACAGGGAGGCTTTCTGGCCAGGATCACGGCCCCGCGAGGGAAGTCCAAACAATGGAGGCAGAAAACAAGCTGGCTGGGGGTTGCCCGCCCTACGGCGGGCGCTTATCTTCAGCTTCACAAGGAGGAGAGGAAGGAAAGCCCACACAGAGCCCAAACGCCTCTCAATGCGAAAGCGCAAGGTCTCGTCAGAAACCCGGAGGTCGACCTCCCGCGCTGCCCGGCTCAATGTGAAAGCGCAAGGTCATGTCCGGAAACGGGGCCGCGCCAGCTCCGGAGGCTGCGGCCTCAGCTGGGAAAGGACAGCGGCGGAGAAAAGGCAGCATTCAGGCCGCACAGCCTTCGACCAAAACCCCTTTCACCTGTGCTCAGACAGAGGGACCCCGATTTTCAGCCGCAGCGTTACAGCCTGGGGTGGGGCTGGTCGCCCCTGAGCTGCCCAGGAACGCCCATTTCCTTCCGACGGCCAGCAGCCTTCCAGGGAGCAGCGGGCACGAGGCTCGCACACAGCAGAAGCACAGGCACAGCCGAAGTCCTCGGTGACGGATGAGCTGGTTTTCAGTCAGGGGAAGCGAGCAGCACTCCCCGAGGCACACACTCAGCAAAGCCTGTCGATGCTGCCACGGGCCTGAGACGGGCGGCCAGGCGTGCCCCCGCGGTGATGTGAAGCACTCGCGGGCTTCTAGGGGCCACGGTGCCCACGAACCTCCAATTAGATTCGCTCCCCCACAGCAGACTCTGACAAGGCACCATCACACAAAATGCTCCTGGACGTCACTCAGCGACCAATTGTTGTTTGCTTTTGTTGTTGAATATTTCTTTATTGATTTCAGAGGGAGAGGGAGAGGGAGACAGAGATGGAAACATCAATGAGGAGAATCATTGATCAGCTGCCTCCCGCACACCCCCTGCTGGGGATGGAGCCCACCACCCTGACAGGCAGTGGATCCTGGGACCCTTTAGTCCACAGACTGCTACTCTAGCCGTGGAGCCAAACCAGCCGGGCAGTCCATGATGGATTTTGATGGACAAAGAGGCCGGATTTTCATCCAGCAGCTGCACACGGGCACTCCCTCCCCGATGGGCGTGAGCTGCCCTCCTGGACTCACTAAGAGACAAGTGCCCCTGAGCAAAGGCTCTCAGCCTCTTCCTAACCTCAGTGTCAACAGAGCAGCTGAAAATAAGAAGCCACCCAAACAGATGTCTACAGAGACCAAATACTGGGCCTCCGGGGCCCTGTGGAACCTCACCCGTCCCCCCGACAGCCCCTGCGGCCCCCAGGCTGTGGCTGAGGCGGCTCCTGGAGCGGCAGCTGCACCCGCAGCCTTGGCGCAGCTGCCGAAGTGCAGCCCTGCGCAGGGGCCTGGGCCAGGGCACGTTCCCACTCACTCTGCCCACAACAGAAAGTGAATCCCAACTCAGAGAAAAGCCAAAGGAACCAGCTGGAAATGAGCCGCACCATCTCCGATGCTGGCTGCCTCATCTGGCGGAGAAAAGGCAGCATTCAGCCGCACAGCCTTCGACCAAAACCCCTTTCACTTGTGCTCAGACAGATGAACCTCGATTTTCAGCCGCAGCGTTACAGCCTGGGGTGGGGTTGGTCACCCCTCAGCTGCATACGAGGAACACCTTCCCGGAGCCCGCTCCCGCCTGGAATGCCTCCCACACCCCCCGCCCCCGGCCCCCTGCTTTCCCCCACCCCCTTGCTTCCTGAGATTGCTGCACAGGAATGCCCATTTCCAGCTCCTTTCTGCTCCCTCCCGGGAGGAGCAATAGCCCCTTCTGGCACAAGCTTACACACCACACCCTCAGAAAAGTTCCCCACACTCCACACCCCACACCTCACCTCACCCCGAGTCAGGGCTGAGTCTCAGGCAAGAAGAGGAAGTGGGCAGAGTGAGTGGCAGCCCTGTGGCCACTGCGAGTGCCCTCCATCCACGGTCTCCCCACCCCGAGAACCAGCCCGGCCTCAGCTCAGCGCGGCTCCGGCAGCCACATGCGCGGGAGAGCATGCTGGGCTTCCTTCGGAGGGTGACGCATCTTTCCCCAGTTCTTTGTTCACGGGATGATTCACCGTTTATTAGCACCTTTGTGCACTTAAAACACATACACAGCCGAAACCGGTTTGGCTCAGTGGATAGAGCATCGGCCTGCAGACTGAAAGGTCCCAAGTTTGATTCCGGTCAAGGGCACATACTTTGGTTGCGGCACATCCCAGTGGGAGGTGTGCAGGAGGCAGCTGATCAATGTCTCTCTCATCGATGTTTCTAACTATCTCTCTCCCTTCCTCTCTGTAAAAAATCAATAAAATATACATACATAAAACACATACATAGTAAATAAATAAATAATAAAATCAACGAAAACGTATTTTTCCCCAGCCTTGAGGACTGATGCCAAACTGTCCCTTTCTTTCAAAAAATATATTTTATTGATTTTTTACAGAGAGGAAGGGAGAGAGGTAGAGTAGAGACTTGGAAACATCAGTGCGAGAGAAACATCAATCAGCTGCCTCCTGCACACCCCCCACTAGGGATGTGCCCGCAATCAAGGTACATGCCTTTGACCGGAATCGAACGTGGGACCCTTGAGTCCGCAGGCCAATGCTCTATCCACTGAGCCACACTGGTTAGGGCCCCTCTTCTTTTCTTATGGACCTCAGTTCCCCTCCTCTCCCCCCCACCCAAAAAAAAGGGAGCATTATCTGGCTCTTGCTGGTTCTCAGCTCAGACACCGTGACTATGGATTTATAAGTCTTGGAAGATAAGAGCATCCAGCTTGGATGTGGGGTTCCTCGAAGGTTGGCCCAGGGCCCATTTGCTGGGCGACCCGGGGCAAGTTCCTTAACCTTCCTGTGCCTCTGCTTCTCCCTCGACAGCGGACTCCTTGTCAGGGGCAAGAGGAGAGGGGAGAGCTCCTCTGTTCAAGGGTCTCAAACCCAAAGGTGGGCGGGGCCAGGCAGCAGGAAGAGGTGGGGCCAGGGCAGGTGGAGAGCCGTGGCCCTGGCGGGCACAGAGCCAAGGAGCTCCAGCCACGGAACCGTGGCCCCAGGTTGAGCCCCCTCTGGTTTGGTGTCTTGGCAACGGTCTGAGAAGTTACCGAAGATGTGTTGGGCGTGAGGAGACCGGGTCCAAGCCTCAGCCGGGTTACTCACGAGCTGGGCTGGTTGCACGACTGACTGCCTGAACCCCGTTCTCTCTCCCGGTTAACCGAACCGAGTCTGGTGGCCCAGAAAAAATGGCCCGAGGCCAGAGTCCACCCTGCAAGTCTGAAGGGCCCATCGCCGGCGGCCAAGGTGCCATCGCCCCTCTCCACGCCGTTCCCTCGCCTGGCAAACAAGAGAGCCAGCGGGGGGTGACGATGATGAAACACAGCTTAATGAGTGACCAAGGGACGGGCCAGGGGGGTGGGCAGCGGCCGGAGGCAGCAGGCCCGCGCTGGCTGACGAAGGTGGCCCTGGAGGGGTGGGTCAGTGACCCCGCCATCTCTGCCGCCTCATCGGATGCGGCTCTGGGACCCGGCCCCTCTGGGTGTGAGCCCCCCGGTTCTGCCACTGCTGGGTGACCTTGGGGAAGTGACTTGCCCTTTCCGAGCGGAGTCTGATTCCACGGTGCAGAGCTCAGGACAATACTCACCGCCCCAGGGTGCTGTCAACATCCCGTGATGTAACCATGTCATGTTCCCAAACTTTGGACGCTGCGATTTTTGTCACCTCGTTGTCTGTCATAACAGTGGCAAAAACAGCAGCAGCAGTAAACACAGAGTCCTTGTCTCTGTCCTTAACGCTTTACATCTATTAACCCACGCCATCGTCCCAACCGTTCCATGAGGGAAGTCTTTTATCCCCATCGTACAGAGAGGTTAATTAATTTACCCAGCGTCACACAGCCGGTGAGCAGCGGCTGGTATTCATTTGTACCAGAGCCAGGCTCCAGGGTCTGTGTTCTAACTTAGGCATACTGCTTCCTCATGCCAGAAACTACTCCTACCACTACTTAATAGATATAGAACACACACACACACACACACACACACACACACACACACACACACCAGACTCTATTATTATTAAACGTGAATACCCGTCTAACTTCTTCCGAAGCCATGATATCCATGAGATTATCGTTTGATAGCTCCTCCCGCTCACACAAATAAAAACCCCACTATTAAAGAGCCTCAGGATATAGTGGCCAACACGGAAGGGCTGGCATGCAGTCGGCATGCAATGAAAGCAGCGGCGGTGCTTCTTGCCCAAGCCCGCGCTGTGTGCGAAGGCCCTGCTCCTCCAGGAGCCCTCCCTGATCCCACCCCACCCTCAGCTGTCCTGTGGGGATTTTCTGCTCCCTGTCGACCCAGGGGCTGTGAGAAATGTCACTGAATTGGGTGTCTTTCTTTCCCCTCCAGGCTGGGAGCCACCCTGGGAGCCACCTCAGGGCATGAACCGGGCTTTACCCCTCTGTTCCCAGCGCCCGTTCAGGACAGAACACAGGAGGATGGCACACGTGTGATGCGTGGATGGGAATGGAACTGTCAGCGTTCTCATCAGGGATCAGGGCCAAGCAGCTCGACCTCACCCCAGGTGGCCGGGAGTTAATCATCAAACCCGAGGAGGTCACCCAAAGTCCAAGGGGGTACACCTGCACCTCACCTCCCGTTGGACACAAGGAAACCAGATGGATGTGGTTAGCTCAGGCTCACCAGTGGGACGGTGAAAGAGAGATGTGAATCCAGTTCTATCATTCTCCTGCCCACAGCTTCCCTGCTCCCCAGTGCCCCTGGGTAAGGTCCAGGCTCCGGATTGGCGTAGCTGTCCTGCAGACTCTGTCCTGCCCACCTCCTAGTCCCAAACCCTCCTGCTGTCTCACCCCTGCCTTCTTGGTTCCCGTTTCACCATGTTTTTCCATTCCAGACCTTTGCACTCCATGTTCCTGATTCCTGGCTGAACTCAGCTTCTTCCTCCTCCCCCTCCCCTTCCTTAACCCTCTCCCCCCTCCCCCCTCCTCCTCCGGGAAGCCTTCCAGTCCTCGGGGCCAAGTGATGTCCTTGCTCCGGGCACGGCAGCCCTGCCCGTGCCTGATGGCGCTGATTGTGGCTGCTCTTCAGTGACCCCTTGAGGCTCCAGGAGGGCAGGGAACATGCTATTTTGTTTGCGGCTAAAGCTCCAGGGACACATGGTAGATGTCCAGTAAATATTTTTTGAACGAATGAGCCAATTGCCAGAGTTGTTCATTTGAAAAAGAAATACAGTGGTACCTCGAGATACGAGTGCCCTAACATACGAGATTTTTTGAGATACGAGCCGTTGAGCGAGCGATTTTTGCTTTGAAATACGAGCAACAGTTGAGATACGAGTAATCGTGCAGATCGGCCGGCTGCACACGACCCACCAGTTTACCTCGACTCGAGCATCTCATAGTTTCCCACGCCTCAAGGTTACAGAACGAATTAAACTCATATCTCGAGGTACCACTGTAATTGTTTGGCTGCTGCGTGGGGTGTGGAGTATCAGAGCTGAGGCAGTGCTGCCGGAGAAGGTGCCTTTCTCACGTGACAACTGTTTCCCTGTCTTCGCTCTCTTGCGACCAGCATTGCCCCAAAAGATGTCCGTGTGGTGGAAGAGGTGGCCAGGGTGAGAGACAGGATGTTTCTTAATCTGTCAAATGGGACCAGGTAATGCCTGCACCGAGAATGGCACATGGGGAGGCAGTGAGGGCTGATCTCCTCCTCTTTCGCTCTCCAGCAGAGAGCTGTCCCTTTAACACGGGAGGAGGGGTCAAGGCCACAGGAGGTTGGCCGAAACCGGGCAGAGCTGGCACCAGTGAGACTTGTGGGAAGCAGTTTGTAGCCAAGTTGGTTCTTCAACTCTTGAGCAGAAAGGTAAGGAGGCCTGTGGCCCAAATGGGGGCCGTGGGGCTCTGCGTGCAGGGGTGAAGATGCATGCAGGGGAGTCTGAAAGGTTCTGGGGCAAAGTCCCCGCTGAGTGGGTGGAAAGGGAGGGAGGGGGACGGTGGCCTAAGCCCTCCCAGGAATATCGATTCAACTCAGGGTGCCCCGGGCCCAGCCTGCCTTGCAGAAGGAGAGTAGGCGTTGCTTGCCAGAGGGGCAGGGATGAACCTGCTGCCAGCGAGGGGCCGATCCAGGCTGGAGTGTCACCAGTGGCCTCTGGGGAAAGCCTGAGGGACAGGGAGGTGGCAAAGGTAGTTGGTCTTTACCCACCTCCTGGAGGCCCAGGAAGAACGAGGCCTGGCACCTGCACCCAGCCCTAGGCTTCCTGCTGAATTGTGGTTGTGAGCACAGATGCCAGAGCACACTGCCCGAGTTTGAATTCTGGCCGTGCTGTTTCTAGCTGTGTGACCTTAGGCAAGTGACTCAACCTTTCTGGGCCTGCAACCAAGGTACATGCCCTTGACCTGAATCGAACCTGGGACCCTCCATCCACTGAGCTGGTGAGGGCCAGCCTCAGTTTTAATGGTCACCTCCTCCAAGAGGTCATTCCTGACCTCCTGACCCCAAGTAGGTCCTCTTCAGGACTCCCTCCATGCAGGTTTCTCTCTTGGCAGTTTTTGCTGTTTCTGATTGGTTGGTTTGTCTATACAGTGATTTGTCGAATGCTGATCTCTCCATCGGACTATAAGTCAGAGGCAGGAGTAGATATCCGCCTTGTTTCCCACGTTATTCCAGTCTCTAAGACACACCTGTGATGCCCTGTAAACATGCTAGAGTAAGGGGGAGCACGCCAGCGTTGTCGGGAGCCCCAGCGAGATAACGCCTCTGGAGAACTCAGCGGATGTCTGATGTACCATAAGGACTGAACAACGGGTAGCTACTATTATAGCAATGTGCACCATAACCTGTGAGGTAGGGACTGTTCTGTGTACAGAAAGGGAAACAGGCACAGAGAGGTTGAGACAGTTGTCTGGGGTGCAGCTGGACAGTCATAGCTGGTCTCGAACTTTGGCCTCTGATTGGCCCTAAAGTCCACATTCTTGGGCTCTGGGGCTGAGGTGAGACCAAGGTCCAGGTATGCTGTTCTTTGAGACTGCCATGATCAGCTTTTTTAAAAATATATTTATTGTTTTTTTACAGAGAGGAATGGAGAGAGAAACATCAATGAGAGAGAAACATTGATCAGCTGCCTCCTGCACACCTCCTACTGGGGACGTGCCTGCAACCACGGTACGTGCCTTTGATCAGAGTTAAACCTGGGACCCTTCAGTCCGCAGGCCGATGCTCTATCCACTGAGCCAAACCAGTTTTGGCCACGATCAGCTCTTTTTTTTTTTTTTTTAAATATATATTGATTTTTTACAACGAGGAAGGGAGAGGGTTAGAGTCAGAAACATCAATGAGAGAGAGACATTGATCAGCTGCCTACTGCACTCCCCCCCCCCCCTACTGGGGATGTGCCTGCAACCAGGGTACATACCCTTGACCGGAATCGAACCTGGGACCCTTCAGTCCACAGGCCGACGCTCTATCCACTGAGCCACACCAGTTTTGGCCATGATCAGCTCTTGAAGTGTTCCGGGTGGAGGTGGCTCAGGCTTCGCCCTGCCTGGGGAGTCCCAGGGCCATCCCAACAAAGGCCAGAGTGTCAACTCCAAGCACGGTAGACCTGGAACTCTTCCCCTGCGGACCCCGCCCCTGACTAAAAACTGGTGAACTAGAAGCTTGGGCTGGTGGTGGGTGGGAGAGGTTGCAGTGCTCCTCCTAGTGGCAAATAGTGGAATTGCAGGGCACAGCAAGGAATTTGCTCCTATAAAAATTCTTCTGTTTTTTTCTTCCTTTCATTTCCTCCCTCTTTTCAGTCTGCTCATGGGTTCATTCATTGCTTCCCACTGCAAGTAGAATTAAAATAACGTCCCAATACAACCCTTTGGGCTAGAGTGCCCTCCCCATGGCCCTGCCCACAGCTTGTTCCTGCTCCTGCCCAATCTCCTCAAGTTCATTTCTAGATTTGGTGGTTCTATCTGTGTTCCTGCTGTGCAGGAATGCTTTCCCCTCAGCTTTCTTCTTGTCATTCATCTCAGAATTCCCCCTTTGAGAATTTTCAGATAAAAAATGAATTGAAAGACCTCTCAACCAACCAAAATGCTCAGGTCCCATGACATATTCAAAGCTGTTAAAAAACCCAAACCAGACCTCGGGTTTGGCCCGAGGACTGAAGGGTCCAGGGTTTTATTCTGTACCTTGGTTGCAGGCTCAATCCCCCGCAGGAGGCAGCTGACTGATGTTTCTAACTCTCTCTCTCTCCCTTCCTCTTTATAAAAATCAATAAAAATATATTAAAACAACAATAAAACCCAATTACCAACTAATTGAAAAATGACCACATTTAACAAGATAACTAGAAATGTGATATTTAACAGATATTTGATATCAAGAAATCATTTTAAGTATGATTTTTAAAAGTTAGTATTATTGAAGTAGAATTTACATAAAATACAGAGAGCCTACTTTCAGTTAAAATTCAATGAATTTGGAAAAACATACACTGTTGTGAAAAATCATGTGCCTTCATTTCAAAAACAAACGAAAAAAAAGAGTTCTGTGTGGCGAAAGATACACGATAAATAAGTCCTCGGCGTAAGGTCCAGCATGTGACTCCAGCTAACAACACTGTACTGCCTATTTGAATGCTGGTAAGAGAGTAGATTTTAAAAGTTCTCATCACACAAATACAACCTGTAACTATGTTAGGTGCCAATTACAGTGGTAACTAGGCGAATTGTGGCGATTATTTTGCAATGTATGCAAATATCGAATCATTATGGTGCATGCCTAAAACTAATATAATGTTACATTCAATTGTCTCTTTTTTATTTTTTAAATTAAAAAATTTAAACTGAGTTGAGAGAGGGAGTGAGAGAGAGAGAGAGACTTATTGTTCCACTTTTTATGCATTCATTAGTTGACTCTTGGATGTGCCCTGACAGGGGATCGAACCCATAACCTTTTCATATGGGGATGACACTCTAACCAACCGAGCTACCTGACCAGGGCAATGACATCTCAACAACAAAAATTAAAATAAAATAAATCTTCCAGAATAAAAAGAGCCCTTCACTTTTAGAGGTGCATGTTGAAATGTTATAGATGAAAAAATTTAGAGAAGAAACATAAAGAGAATAATCAGGGAGGAGAGCATGAGGGGGAGTGGCTGGAACGAGGCGGCGGGAGTTGACGCCGGGCAAGGCCGTTTGAGATTCTGTGACTGTTTCCCCTTCTAGAATGTGAGCTCTGGCAAAGCAGCACTCCCTCGGACTTACCTGGGCCCAGGTCCCAAAACATGGACCACTTGGCACGTAGTGGGTGCTCAATAAATGTGTTTTGAATGAATGAATGATGAATGAATGACTTCTCCCATTTTCATTCACTCATCACTTTTTTAAAAATATATATTTTTTATTGATTTCAGAGAGGAAGGTAGGGGGAGAGAGAGATAGAAACATCAATGAAAAGAGAGAATCATTGATCAGCTGCCTCCTGCACAGCCTCTAGAGGGGATGAGCCCGCAACCTGGGCATGTGCTCTTGACCAGGAATCCAATCAGGGACCCTTCAGTCCACAGGCTAGTGGGCTATCCATGAGCCAAACCGGTTTCGGCGGGCCATCACTCTTCTTGGCCAGGTTTTACGGCCCAGCACTGTGGGCAGCCGCAGCTACAGACCGAAAGGCCCCTCGTCCAAAGGTTTTGGCCCAGATGGGGAAACTGAGGCCCAGAGAGGAGCAGCTTCTTGCCTGAAGTCTCACAGGTTGGCAGCCAGACAGACGGGGCTGTGAGAACCAAACAGAGGGCGTCTCCACTCTCCCTCTCCCCTCCTCTCCCGGCCTGGTTAGGGGACCCCTGACGGGAGCTGCCTGGGCTGTGGCCCGTGTCTCCACAGGCCCGCCAGGCTGTTGCGGAATGGAGAGCTCTCCGGCGGAGTGTGCTGAGGGCAGGCACTTCCACACGGTCACGCCTCTGCTGGAGAGCTGGGCGCTGTCCCAGGTGGCGGGCACCACCGTCTTCCTCAAGTGTGAGAACGTGCAGCCGGCCGGCTCCTTCAAGATCCGGGGCATCGGGCATTTCTGCCAGGAGGTGAGGGTGTGCGGGCAGGAGGGGAGAGGTGAGGTTGCACCGGAGGGAGGGGTGGGGCTGTTGGAGTGGGAGGGGGCTCTGGGATCCCTGCTTGGGTTAGCCCTCAACCCCATTCCTTCTCTTCCTAGGCAGCCAAGAAGGGATGCAGACACCTGGTGTGCTCCTCAGGTGACCCCGCCCCTTTCTGCTCTTGCGGGCCCTCAGGCTGGGTGTGGGGGAGGGGCAGCTGGCTGGAGCAGCAATAGACATCCAGGGCTCGACCTCCTCTGAAGGGTCCAGCCTCATCAAGGTCACGGTCCCATGGCCATTTGTATGTCCTCTCCCAGCCCTGTTCCCACCAGTAGTAGAAGTGACCGAAACCCAGTTCATACAGGTGTAAGCCACAGGCTCCAAGAACTGAGAATTCTCAGGAGAAACAGCTTTCAGGCACAGCTGGGCCCAGGAGCTCTCATCCGCATCCCTCCTCTTTCCTGTTTTTCTTTCCTCTTTCCGAGCTTTCTTCTCATTCAGGCCCGGGGGAGGGAGTGTCAGGCTTGCTGCTTGCCATCCTACCAACCCCACTGAAAGGGGAGCACCCCTGCCCCATGGCTCCCCTCAACCCATGGCTTGGCCTTCTGGGCCCAGTTTGGGCCATGTGCTCACCCCTGGACTAGTCATGGGTCAGGCGACTGAGTTCTCTGATGGGGTCCATCTAGATCGCGTGTCCACCTCTGAGGCCAGGGAGAGGACTCACTCATGGGGCGGATAGTGTGGGGGAGGAGGGACTCATCCAGGGAAGTGGAGGAGGAGGGCAAAGGCCTGTCCACTGACCGCCTTCTGCTGCCCCACAGGGGGCAACGCGGGCATTGCGGCCGCCTACTGTGCCCGGAAGCTGGGCCTTCCTGCCACCATTGTGCTCCCCGAGAACGCCTCCCAGCCCGTGGTGAGGAGGCTGCGGGGGGAGGGGGCCGAGGTGCAGCTGGTGGGAAAGGTAAGGACCCCGGGAAGGGGAGGCCAGCAGGGGGACGGTGCCCCGTCCCTCCCCCCCCCCCCCCCCCCGCCAAGAGATTGTCCCCTTTTCCTCTTGCTGCGCACTGCCCGGGACCCAGCCTGCCCTGGGGTTGGCCGAGCTGGCGGGAGGGAGTGAGTGTGGAGGGCTGGGACCACTGGCGTGCCTGTGCCTCCTGAGCAGACGCCCTGCGGGAGCCGGGGCAGGAGCTGGGGATGGGCGGAGTGTGCCTGCCTCCCAGCATCCCTGGCACTTGGTGTTGCCACTTTAAAAACTTATTTTATTGATTTCAGAGAGGAAGGGAGAGGGAGAGAGAGAGAGAAACAACAGTGATGAGAGAGAACCATTGATTGGCTGCCTCCTGCACACCCCCCACTGGGGATGGAGCCTGTAACTCAGGCATGTGCCCTGACCGGGAATCGAACCATGACCTCCCGGTTCATAGGTCAGCGCTCAACACCGGTGGGGCTTGGTGTTGGCCACGTTAGGGTGTTTGCCATTTGATGAGACACGAAGTATAAAGAAGCCGATGGCAGCACTGTCCGTTCTGAGACCGTCCTCTGTGAAGGAGGCCACGGTCAGCCAAACACAGCGTGGCGACGCGAGTTTCAGCCCAGGGCCAGGGGCAGCCAGGGGGGGTGGGCGCCCGCTGCTCGGGCCGGGGCAGGAGGCTGCGGCAGGCGCCCGATGAGAAGCGGCGGCCAAGGGCTGCACAGCGTCAAAGCTCCTGTTGCTTTCATATTTCCAGAGAAGGAGGCCATCTCTTCTGCTGGACGAGGGTCCCGGGGGGGCGGGACTCTCTGTCCTCTCCCCCTGCTCCCCGCCTGGGCCAGGCCCAGTGGGCACGGCGGGTGCCAGAGGGTGGGCAGAGCTGCTTCTGCCCCCTTGTCCCTCTCGACCCCGTAGGGGCGGAGGTGAGCTGGGGCTCCCTCTGAGATGCTGTGTTATTATTTGGGTTCCCGGGAGCGGGCCCTGAGACAGCCCGCAGCCACCTGCCCCGGTCCTCTGGCCTCCGTTGGTTGCTCTTTAGGTCTGGGATGAGGCCAATCTGAGGGCACAAGAGTTGGCCAAGAGGGACGGCTGGGTGAACGTGCCCCCGTTCGACCACCCCCTGATATGGTAAGGCTGGTGCTCCCCCCACCGGAGCTCAGAGTTTAGAGACCCTCATTGAATCTGGTCCTCCCATTGGACCAGAGGGGAAACCGAGGGCCAGAGTAGAGAGGCATGGAGTCCAGGCGCCCTAGGGGTCAGACCCCGCCCCCTGTGAGCTGTGTGAATCTGTGAGCATCGCATACCTTGTGCCTCGGTTTCCCCGGGTGTAAAATGGAAAAACTGATAATGAGCCCCCTGTTTGGAGCGTGTACTTCGGGGAACATTTAGTCCAGTGAATCCTCCCTGAAGCCCTCGAGGGAGGTGTTGTAGCCGTTTTACAGGTGAGGAGGCCGAGGCACCAAGGGGTCAGGCAACTTGCCTGAGGTCACACAGCTAGCGGGTGTCAGAGACACTGGGTCCTGGAGGGTGGGGCAGAGCATGAATGCATGGACGCGGTCAGGGCGGAAGCTGAGTGAGCTAGGCATCCGGGGTCTCCTCTCCTGGGCCAAGGGTGGGAGGGGAGGCTGAGGGTCTCCCTCTCCAGCTCCTCCAGCCCCTCTCCCCCTCTCCTCCAGGGAGGGCCACGTCAGCCTGGTGCGGGAGCTGAAGGCAGCCCTGGGGACCCCCCCGGGCGCCCTGGTGCTGGCAGTGGGCGGTGGGGGGCTCCTGGCCGGGGTGTCGGCCGGCCTGGCGGAGGTGGGCTGGCAGCACGTGCCCATTGTTGCCATGGAGACCCGAGGAGCCCACTCTTTCAACGCAGCCCTGAAGGCAGGCAGGCTGGTCACGCTGCCCAACATCACCAGGTAGGCGCGGGCTGGGTGTTGGTGAGGGGCTGGAGGGTGGGGTGCAGCTGCCCCGGGCCTCCTGGCCCCAAGTGGGGGAGGCGGGGCACACTCGAGGGTCTCCTTCACCTGGGACGCCAACCTCAGCTGTGTGGGTCTCCGGAGAAGGCAGTGCGGAGGCAGGAGGGTCTATTTCATGTCTCATTGGTTCATCTCATCAGTGAGTAAAACCAGCTCCCGCGGGTCTGTGCCAGCTGAGGTGGTGGCCGTTGGAAAAGTAGGCGAGCACTGACACAGAAAACCAAACGCCACCCTCACCCTCACCCGGAGGTGAACCCTCACGTTGGGTGCATTCCCCCCAATCTTTGCCTGCCTCCTCCCCGCCCTGCCCCCGTCCAGGTCTCATTGCAAGCAGTGACCTGGCCAGGCACATAGTAAGGGACCAACAAACGTTTGAAAAGGGAATCAATTATGTATTTTTAAAAGCTGAGAGTATAGCTTTTTGCAACCTCTGTTTTTCTATTCCTGTTATAGAACATGAACGTCGTTTTGTGGGGTTTTGGGCACCATCATTAGAGAATTTTCCTCCGTTGCTTTTTTTTTTTTTTTTTGTTAATCCTCACCTGAGGATATTTTTCCATTGATGTTTAGAGAGAGTAGAAGAGAGGGGAGAGAGAGAGAGAGAAACATTGATGTGAGAGACACATCGATTGGTGGCCTCCCACCCGTACCCTGGCCAGGGCAGGGGAGTGGGCCTGCAATCAAGGTGTTTGCCCTTGAATAGAATCGAACCCAGGATCCTTCAGTCCGAGGGCTGACACTATCCACTGAGCCAAACCAGCCGGGGCTGAGAAAGGTTCTCAGAAACTAATTAATGAACAGAGAATGGCCCGGCCACCAGCCCCTGCCTCATGCTCTTCATCATGAAAGCTGCATGTGTCGCCCAGGGCTTCACAGACATCCCAGGCAGGCGGCTGAAGACCAGAGAAATGTATCCTTTCACAACCCGGGAGGCTAGGAGTCCAAAGTCGGGGTGTGGCCAGGGCCCGCTGGGGCCTGGGGCGGGGAGAGCTGGGTCTGTGTGTGACTCACCGGCTCCTCCCTGCATCCCGCACCCCCGGCCCCACTCGCCCTCCCCTACAGCGTGGCCAAGTGCCTGGGCGCCAAGACGGTGGCTGCGCAGGCCCTGGCGTGCACGCAGGAGCTGGAGATCCTCTCGGAGGTGGTGGAGGACAGGGAGGCGGTGAACGCCGTGCAGCGGTTCCTGGGTGAGCGAGCCCTGTCCCCATCTCCTCCGTTCTTCAGGCGGCGGAGGCAGCGACCAGGCCACGGCAGGTGGAAGGGACAGGCACAGGAAGGTGTGCTGAGCTGAGCTGGCCTCCAGGCTTTTGTGCTTGCTCTTCTTCTGTGGAGCTGCCCACCCTGGCCCTACTTTCTGTCAGCTCCCTGTGACCCAGGGTCCTCAGCCATCATGACACCACCTCCAGGAAGCCTCCTCGGATCTCTCAGCCCCATCCCGCCTGGGTTGGAGACTTCCGATGCACCAGTCCCACTAATCTCCTAACTGCCTGTTCACAATCCGTCTGCCTCATTAGGTCGTGTCCCCAGCGTCTTCCTAGGACAGGGCCGGGCAGGGAGTAGGCACGCCATAATGAGGTGTCGAATGAATGGAGGGATGTGGGAGTGACCAGGTGGGCCGTGGACAGACGGATGGGCAAAGGGATGGATGGGGCAACGAACTAATGAATGACGTAGAAACAAATCGATGGATGGACACTGATTAATGGACCCATTGATGGATGGGCAGACAGACAGTCAAAGGATAGATAGTGGATGATGGATGGATGGATCAATGGGAATGCTGATGGATGGCCACACTAATAGATGGACAGACAGACAGTCTAGTGATGGATAGAGGAAGAGATGGATGGATAGATACACGAAAGGTGGGTGGGTGGAGGGACGGACAGATGGAGAGGGAGCCGGGCCGATAGGCTGTGAGGCTGCCTGGCTCCGTGGGTTTGCCACAGGCAGGGCCTGTGAGCACTGACTGGCTTCCCTCTCCCCTCCCCCCCGCTCTGGGCAGATGACGAGCGCATGCTGGTGGAGCCTGCCTGCGGGGCGGCCTTAGCTGCCATCTACTCGGGCCTCCTGGGGAGACTCCAGGCTGAGGGCCGCCTGAGCCCCACGCTGGCCTCCGTGGTGGTCGTCGTATGCGGAGGCAACAACATTGACAGCCGAGAGCTGCAGGAGCTGCAGGCCCAGCTGGGCCAGAGCTGAGGCTCCTGGAGGCTCCGGGGCTGCCGAGGGCCCTCTGCGCACACAGATAGCAGGGGAAGCTGCCCTGTGCTTCTGTGCTGGCCGCCTCCTGCAGGGAGCCCTCCTGGACCGCTCCCTTCCGCTCCCCCATGGCCCTGACCAATGCACTCGCTCCGAGTTGAGTCTGTACCTCTGGCGGGTCCGGTCTTTCCACCTCCATGGGCCCATTCCTCAAGCCCGGCTCTGACGAGGCAGCTCCCTCCAGGCCTCAGCCTGGGCGGCAAAGCCAAGCGCCCCGGGCCCGGGCCTCCCAGGCAGCCGGCTGCGCCGAGCTCCCAGCAGCGCGTGCCTCAGCCGGGGGCAGGGCGAGGCGGGATGCCCTGTCCCTTCTCCACCTGGCAGGTGAGGACAACATCTCCAGCTTCACCAGTGCCGGCAGCGGGCCGGAAACTCGCCTAAGAACTTACTACTCATTATATTCTCTGACACTGAGCGGCACCAGGAAATAAAACCATTACCACCATCCTGTCCTACAGATGGGGAAACTGAGGCAGGGGGCGGGGCCCTGACCTATACCCTAGGTCGCACGACGGGAATGTGGCCCGTCAGGTTCAAACCCCGTGGACTTCAGCAGGACTCTGGATGGCTTGGACCTGGGTCTTCTTCATGTGGGGTCGGTGGGGTGGGCCTCCCGGGAAGGAGACAGGACCCCCGGGTGGGTCTGGACGCACCTGTGGGTCTACCGGAGGGTGGGTCCTGGCTGGTCCCAGGATCTCCTAGGAAACGGGAGGGGACACTAGTCTCTTGGCGCCACCAGGGGGCAGCAACGCGCCTCCGATGGGGATCCTGCCCCTCCCGTCTTCCCTGACTCCCCTCTTGGGGCCCTCCCTCCCCTGGAGGTGCTGAGCCCCAGAGGGGGCTGGGGCCCCAGGTCTTGCATGGGGGGCCCCTCAGGAAACCAGGCTCAGAGGGGGGACGGGGTCAGCTGGCGCCACAGCCCGGGCCGCACCACCTCCGGGCCACGCAGAGGCACCCGCTCCATGGGGTCCGGGATGGGGGCCAGCGCTGCCCTCTGGGCCGGAGGAAGCCGTTTCCCTCCGCCTGGCGCTGCCCAGGCCGTGCCCTGCCTGCCCTGGGCGCCTCCTCCTTTCCTCAGGGGAGGATTCGCGCCCGGCACTGGCCTCGCCACCTTCTCCCATTCTGTCTTTGACCCCAGAGGCTGGGCCACACTTGCCCTCAGAAGCCCGCAGGCCCCCCCTGCTCCCTTGGAGTCACGCTGTGTGCGTCCCCCACAGTAGGAGGGCCCGAGAGCCCCCGGGACGGACCCAGCCAGCGAGGGAAAGAAGCTCCTTCCCGGCCTCAGTGTTCTAATCTGTAAAATGGGAGGTTTGCGGGTTATTGCTGTGGACCCGGCACAGGCACTGGTAGGCTTTCAGTAGACGTCAGTTCTTCCTGTCCCTGAGCCTTTTCCCCAGCAAGGAAGGGTGCAGAGGAACTAACATTCCTTTATATATTGAGCACCGACTGTGTGCTTTGGGCCTTCGCAGTCCTTTTATTTGAGCTCACAGTCGCCCGAATGGCAGACACTACTGTCTTCATTTTTGCAAACGAGGAAACGGGGTCACAGCCGTTACCCCAAGCCACGCAGCTGGACTGGAACCCTGAAAGGTGCGCCTCTGAGGCTCAGGCCTCTAACCCTACTGCTCTCGTCCCTCCGTCCCGCCCCTCCTTTGCTGACGCTCTGTCCCCTGCCTGACACGCACCGGCCGCTTCTGAATCCTACACATGCTTCTGAGCCCAGTGGAGGGCAGCCTCCTCCCTGAAGCCTTCCAGGTTGCCTCAGTCAGCGGTGACCTCCCCGCTACGACAGGTGAGAGGCAGAGCCCCCCCACCCCCCGCCAGGTGCTCTGTCTCCCAGGCAGCCTCCGCCCTGGGCTGCCCCCGGAGACGTCAGCTGCTGTTTGCACCTCTCCTGGTCCTGGCCAGCGGGAGATAAGCAGCCGAGGGGCCTGTTGACTCTGTCCAGATAACACAGCCCGTCCCCTTAGGGGAGCCCTTCCTGGTTGACACCCAAGGAACGCCAAGGGCAGGGGGGCACCGGAGAGAGGCCTCGATGCTGTGATGGGCGAGATGCCAACCTCCCGTCTTTGCCGCCTCGCCCGGTGGGAAGGCTGGGAGCCTGCCAGCAGGCCCGGGAGTAGGACTTCCGGGAGTTGGTGCAGGGCTGTGGGGAGCCCTGGCCCCTGGCCGCGGGCTGTGCTCTGCTGAGCTCGCCCCTCTCCTCCCCACGGGGCCTCCCTGGCCCAGGCCTCCTTTGGTCTCCTGTGCGTCCCGGTGGCCGGGGTTCCTGAGTCCCCTCGCCAGGCTGCTCCCACACCCGCCCCAGAGGCCGCACCTCCACTCGGTCCCCCTCCAGAGGGAAGCCAGGGGGACTCAGAGGCTGGAGGCGGCCCTGGTTGGCAAAGGAGGGGTTCTGCCCAGAGCCGCCCCAGGCGAGGGGGGTGAGGGGAGCAGGGTCCCGCTGCTGCAGCTCCACCCTCCCAGCCGGGGCCGGAGCCCCCAGACAGGGCACGTGCCCGGCGCCTGCCCAGACTTGTCTGCCCCTCACGGTGGGGACAGGACAGCGCGCTCAGACCAGAGTCATGTCCCAGCTCGGCACTGTGAGGTGGTGTGCGCCCCTGTGCACTTTGGGGGTCCATTAAAGTAATCTGGGCTCCCTGCTGTTTTACTCAAGTATGTTGGTGTGGATTCCTGACAGGCGAGGACAAACATGCCGAACGGAGCACAATGCCAACCCCAGGCCACCCCCACGCCACCCCCCACCCGCCATCCCCACTCCACCCCCACGCCATCCCCACGACCCGCCGCTCCTGGTAGAAGCCTCTCCCGCTCTGAGTCCAGCGTCTCCCAGGAGTGCTCCACCATTTCGTGGGGGCGGGGTTGTCCGCATGGGGACCCAGGTGTTCATGGGCCCTCATGGCGCTGCTTCTGGAGCCTCTCAGTGAGGGCCCTGGAGAAAGGACGGCCAGGAGCCGGGTCTGCAGGGAGTGAAGGAGCCGCTGGCGGGCTTGCGGGAAGAGCAGGGGAACAGCATGTGCGAAGGGGGAGGGCCGGGGTCAGGTGTGGCCAGGGCGGTGTTATTCTGAGCAGGAGGGGGAGGCCTGGGGGAGTGGGGCATCAGCACCCCATCTCCCTCTGCCCTGACCCCGGCCTGTGCCCTGCAGTCCCCTCACCTAGCCGGGGCCCCTTTCTCAGGTGGGTGCAGCCGAAGGAAGCTGCTGAGCCCTGGCATGCCTGGGCGTCACCCCAGCTCCCCCCGTCCCTGGGTGCCCTCCCCTCCCCCTCTCCCTGAGCCCTCGCTGAAGAGATCCCCATGTCAGCTCTGCTAGTGAGAAAGCCCCCCGAATGCCCCCCCCCTTGTGCCCCCAGTCCCCTCGGCCTCCCCTCCCCCAGTGTTTGTGCTGTTTAAACTCCACCAAAAATGTCATGGGCAGGCTCCTCGCCTCGCTCCCACACTCCCTGATAAATTCCGGTGGCTGGGCGACCCCGGGAGAGGTTTTCTGGAGCAAGGAACCCCATAAATCACGGCTGCCGCTCGGCGCGGGCCATATCTTATGTAAAAAGGTGTGTCCCGGGAGCGCCACCGGCAGGGGGACCCTATTACAAGCCGCCCCATTAATTATCGAGTCAGGCCGACCCTTCGCTGCGATTTTTTATCTTAAGTCTGAAAACGGATTACCTTCACCAACCCACCCCCTTCCAAAAAACAAAGACGACTGCCTCCCCTCGCAAAGCCCCCTGGAGAATAAAACAAACGTTTTTTAGGGGGAAACCAGCAGAGAGAGGAGCGGAGGGAAAGGGCCTTTTTTTCTGCCTTTCAAGGTAGAAGTTATGGCATGCCGAGGGCACCCGGTGGATTGGGTTTCCTGGACCCTGGACCCCAGGGAGTGGCGGCCGACGCCGTCCCATCTCACAGACAGGAAAACCGAGGCTGCCCGCAGCTTGGCCCACGCCCTCCCTCCTGCGCTGGGCGGGCAGGAAACGGCCGTGGCGGCTGTTTAAATACCGAGTTCACACCACCTCGCTCCTTTGCAGCTGGGACGCCGAGCAGGTGCCTCGCTTTCCTCCCCCGCGAAGAACCAGCAGAGCCAAACAGCCGCTTCCTGCCGGGAGGCGCGGGCACCGTGAGCTCACCACCTGCTCCGGGCTGTCCCACGCCCTGGCGTCACAGACACAGTGCCGCTGCCGTGGATTTGAGGGACCCCACAGAAGTGGGCGAGGCTAGCTCCCCCAGCAGCACCTGCAGGGCGGGGGGGGGGGCGGGGGACCGGGAGTAAGTGCTGGGCCGGAGGACTGCAGCGGCATTAGATCATTTTCGGAGGTCCCTGATTCTCATAACACTGCTTTTCCTGTCTTAATCCATATGTGTTTTAATGAGGTGAAACTAACAAAATTAATTGTTGTAAAGTGAACAGTTCAGAGGCATCGAGTACATTGAGAATGACATGCAACTGCCTCGTGCATCCAGTTCCAAACATTGCTGTCACCCCACAAGGGGACCCCGTCCCCATTTAACAGAGACTGTCCACTCTACCCCCGGCCCCCGGCCCCCGGCCATCACCAATCTTTGCGCCGCTAGGAGTTACCTCTCTGGCCACTCCGTGCACATGGAATTGGATAGTACGAGGATTCCCCGGCCTGCCTGCTTTCACTCAGCACCGGGATGTTCACGCACAGCTTCGTGTGTGTCAGCCCTTCACGCCTTTTCAGGGCTGAGTAGTCGTCCACTGCGTAGCCGCACCACATTTGTGTATTCACTCCTCCACGGATGGTGCGTTCCTTGTAAACAGACAGATCGGCAAATCATCCTTCACGAGGCCTTGAGCTCCTACTCTGTGCCAGACCCACTCACAGCCATTCGATTTTCCATGGGACAGCGTGGTGATGTTAAATGCATGTTCTGGAAAGTAGTAAGCTGCATTTCTGTCTGAGTAGACTGTGACGTTAGTCCTTGTTTAAAACATGATGTAAAGAAGAAAATAGGATAATGATAATAATAATTATATGCCCTAACCAGTTTGGCTCAGTGGATGGAGCGTTGGCCTGCAGACTGAAGGGTCCCAGGTTTAATTCTGCCCCAGGGGTGGGGGTGGGGGGTATATGCCTGGGTTGTGGGCTCCCTCCCCAGTAGAGGGCGTGCGGGAGGCAGCCGATCATTGATTCTCTCTCATCATTAATGTTTCCATCTCTTTCTCCCTCTCCTTTCCTCTCTGAAATCAATAAAGAAATATATTAAAAAAAACACAATAATTATAGCATCCAATAAATGGCCAATGATATAGCTTTCATTGCTGTGTTATTATATTTCATCCCTCAACACCTGCTCTGTGCGAGGCACAGTGCTTAGACCACGACATATGCGGCCTCATTTAACCCTTACAATGACCCTGGCCCTTAGCTATCACTGTGCCCTTTTTACAGGTGGCAAGGCTGAGGCTCAGAGAGGCTGCGGGCTCAGGGTCAGGCCCTGGTCTCCGGGTGCTCTCGGGCTGGGGGTGGGGACAAAGCTGCCAGGTGGGCTGAGATGTTAGGACGGGGAAGAAGTGGAGAGAGTGGCAGGAGCCTGGACGGGCATCTCGAGCGTGGCCACCTCTTCATCTTCATGTAGTTTGATCATGGACGTGGGTGCCTATGGCTGCTGAGCAAAGAGAATTTGCACCATAAGGTTTTCCTTCTGTGAAAAAAGAGATGGTTGAGATCGGGCTGTGCTTTTATTTATTTTTTAACACATTTTTATTGACTTCTGAGAGGGAGGGGGAGGGAGAGTGAGATAGAAACATCCATGATGAGAGAGGATCATTGATTGGCTGTCTCCTGCACACCCCCTACTGGGGATCGAGCCTGCAACCCAGGAATGTGCCCTTGACCGGAATCAAACCCGGACCCTTCAGTCTGCAGGCCAACACTCTAGACGCTGAGCCAAACTGGCTGGGGCTGGGTGTGTTTTTAAACCAATGCTTTTAAAGCCAACCAGTGATCCCATCCTGGGGATGGGCACATCGGCTGTAAGGAGCTGGGCGGGGCCTGAGCATGGCATGTCTGCGCAGCTTCCTTCCCTGCTGGTCCTCGGGCCAGGCTTTGAGTACCAAGGGGCGGGAAGATGGGGATTGTGATCCCAACTCCGAGGTAAACCCTCTGTGGCCTCTTAGGCCAGTCTGCTGCCCTCCCTGAGCCTCAGTTTCTTTCCCTGGCCAAGGGGGGCCTTGCCTACCATCTGGAGCGTTCTCCAAAGAATTAAAAAATAGGAGCAAAGTTGTCATTCTCTGCGAGCAAGCCAGAAAGCCACAGGCAACTGCGGGAGGGAGGGTGTCCCCCCAATGCTCCCCGGAGCCTATGGGCAGGTGCTGGGGGGACCGGGGGGTGGGGTGGGGGAGAAAGTGGGGAGAGGGGGACCTGGCACAAAATGTGGGAAGAGGAGGCCAGAGGTGGCTGGCCCGGGAGAAGTGCGGAGAGGTTCCCGTCCATCATGGAAATGGCCCATTTGCAATGATCGGTTGCCCAGGTGTTAATAACGCTAATGGCATAGGAAGGGTAAACTGGGCCACTTGGCTGAACAGAAGAAATATGCAGAGAAGTGCGCGGGCGCCCATAAATCAGCCGCATGCAGCGCTGCGAGGGAGGCAGGACTTAAAATTCCGGTCAGGAGATGGGTCCTCTCATAATCCGCGCTGGAGAGGTAATTTATTCTGTTTATATCTTTTTACCGCGCGGCGGGCTCGGAGCAGGAGCCCTCCGCCGCCATTCTGCATTTTAAATGTTGGTCCTAAGCACAGTGGGTCAGCTCTCCCGCTCCGCGGGGCGTTTGTTCCGGGACAGGGGGACAGGAGTGGGTGTGGGGAGCATGCGTGACGGGCCGGGACACGTGTGGCTTCACCGTGCGGTGCTGTCCCCAGTTCCGGCCTGGGGTGGGCGCGAGCGGCGAGAGCCCTTTCCCCCAGCTGAGGGCGAGGCCAGGGGCTGGCTCACCTCCTTACCCGCATGCTCCAAGTATTTGTCCTCCCCTCAGAAACCTTTTATTTCTAAATGATGATAACACACACCGCGATGGAGAGATAGGAAGAGATGAGCAGATACATTAATGGAGGAGGAAAGGGACGAGGCGGGAGGGAGAGAGGAAGACACAAGGGCAAGCGCGGAGAAGCACAGTCCTCGGGCCTTTTGACCTTGGCAGTTTCATCAGCTCTCGGCCCTTCCGGCTAGCTGTGTTTCCCCCGGACGGCGGACAGCGTGCCGAGCCAAACCCAGGGAGGCGGTGGCAGGGGGACTTTGCATTCCTTAGACCCTTTTCCAAACAATCTCTCCCGCACCCCTCATTTCTTTCAGACTGAAGCATTCACTCACTCACTCATAGATGCAGTTATCAGACATAGAATGTGGCTTTACTAGTGCCAGGCTGTGTTGTGGGTTCAGGGAAAATGTGGCTTCTGGAAGCAGATGTGCCTGAAACCAAGCTACATGCCCTTGACCGGAATCGAACCTGGGACCCTTGAGTTTGCAGGCCGATGCTCTATGCACTGAGCCACACCGGTCAGGACATGGCAGCAGATGTTCTTGATTGGAAACGTGGCTCTGCTTCTCCCCAGCTCTCTGACCGCAGGCAGCTCATTTCACGTCTAGGGCCTCAGTTTCCTCATCTGTAAAACGGGAGTAACAGCACTCCTCCTGCAGGGGTGCTGTGAGGCCTGGACCAGACTCGGCACAGTATAGCTGGGCAGTGGTCCTGCAAGTTCAGAGGAGGCATCGGGATTAATGGAGCCTGACAAAGGGTAAGCATCTGGCACGGCTCGAGGGGGGTTCCCACCCGGGGCGCGGACTTGGCGCTGGGATGAACGCTGCACCAGCATCATCCTCTGACGGCACTGAGAAAGTGGTGGTGGGTGCCGAGGGACAAAGGTCTCCTCCCCAGGCTGCCTCTGCTCCCCTCCGCCTTCCTTGGGAACTGCCCCCCTAACACGCAGTGCCTGATGGTGACCAGGACTGCAGGGCCCGCCACAGGGCAGTGGGGGGGGTTCTCCGCCCTGAGCCCTGGGCCCCCGAGGCACTTGGGAAGTCTAAATGAGCCCCCAGGGGGAGTTCGTCCCGGGTACAGATCGTGACCCCAAAGATGAGCATCCTTCTGAAATCTGGTTCCCGGGGCCACCCTCTGAGACCTGAGGCCCCTCAAATGTCCCCTGACATGAGAGTGAACTTCCCCTCCATTTCCCTCCCAGTGATGCTGTGGGCCTGCGGCGGGCACCTGCAGACTCCGTGTGCGTGGTGTGTGTGTGTGCGTGTGTACGATCTCTTGTTTTAAAATGAAGGAAAAAAAAGTCTGGGAGGAGATGCACCCGCTACATTACCACCGTGTTTGAGATCCGGGTGATTCCATGTGCTGCCTTTGGTTTATCTGAAACTTCTAAGTTTTCTCCAACAAGCCAGTTGCCTGTGTCAGATAAAGACAAAGGCGCGTGAGGGCAGGAGGGAGAAAGCCAGGCCGTTGGGCCTCATTCCTGGGAAGCCGGCAGAGAGAACAGCCTGCCTGCGGAGAGCTCTCAGCTCACACGCACCCCATGGGGTGCACTTCTCCCATCTCCCCACCCCCTCCCTTCCCGCCACCCTACATGGGCAAGACCCCCAACCCCAAGCTCCGAGGAAAGGGTGCAAAGGCAGGGCACTCGCCCGTTTATTTTTGTCTCCTCCATCTGCAGGGTCTGAAGTTGGCAGGGAACGTAGGGGGCACCCTTTCCATCCCCCTTTGTAAGAGGGGGACGGAGGCGAAGAAGGAGGGACTTGTCTTGACGACGGGCCCCAAGGCCTCCTACACCTCGCCCAGCGCTTTCCCTTTCCGGGAGGCGGGTTTACCTCGGGGACCCAGCTCGCACTGTGCTGCCTGGGAATGGCAGAGCACGCAGCCTCTCCTGAGGGGGAGGGGCGGGGCACGTCTGTCCTAATACAGCCTCGCAGATAACAAGGTGGGCTTCCCAGCCTGGTGTTGTTTGTTTGTTTGTTTGTGTTGGCACCTGGAATCGCATGGGGCACAATTAGGATGGAAGCCAGAATCCTTTTGACATACTGGGACAAACAAACCAGACATCCATTCATTCATCAACATTGCTGAGGCTTACTGCGTGCGGGCTGGGTCTGTGTGAGAGGGGGTATTACACACAGCTCCGGGAGATACTTTGCAACAGCAAGTAGCTGTAAAAGGCAACAACAACAAAAAGGCAGCCACTTCCATTACCGGACCGTTACCCAAAAACTCCTCACTTAGACAGGGAGAGGTCTTTGGACCCACGGAGTCTGCGTGCTGTCAGAAACAAGAGCCAGAAAAGAATAACTCCATTTGTTCCGAGTGACTATAGAGACAGACACAATAATAATAAAGAAAAAAGAAAAAGAAAACCACATGGCATGAGGGCAAAAAAAGAATTTTTATTAATATTTCTTTTTAGAAAAGTTGATTTTTTTTGTTTGTTTTTTTTATGTGTTTTATTATTTTTTAGGTAAACCTCTTTCTGCTTCCCCTCCCTCACTCGGCCCACCCTCCTCTCAAAAATATAAAAATGTCCAACCGCAGATAACTAGAGTACAATAAATAAACAGTAAACACAAAAACATACTTTATTTGTTTCTTCTTTATACAAAATAAGGAAACTAGAAGCGTCCAACTTCCAAAAAAGTATAATACTGTACATCCTGACGACCCAGCCTCCAGGCCCCGGGCAGGGAGGGGGGGGTCTGTGGGCCGGAGCCCAGAAATCTTGGCGCCTTGCCCACGAGGAGAGCAGGGTGAGCGAGTGTTCGAGTCTGGCCTGGACCCTGGGGCTCCACAGAAACGTCAAGGAAGGTGGGGGGCGCCTGGTCAGACCGCCCCACCTTCCAGGAAAAGCTGACCTTGATCCTCCAGATTGGCCACCAGGGGGCGCGGACGCGCAACGGATCTGTCTTCCAGCGACGCGCCCGGCCCAGCGCGTCCCTCGCTCGCTCTCTCTCCATCTTCTGCCCCTGCCTGGCGCGCTCGCCATCCTTCTCTCCTCTTCCTCACTTTGCTCCCTTTGCTCTCTCCCGCCCATCGCTCTCCCTGCCTCATCGTCGTGTTTGAAAGACGGGGACAGCAGAGTGAGAAATCAGATGACAAAAATGCGCTCGGATGGCAGAGGGAGGGGCGCGCCCCCGCCCGCCCGCCCGCCCGCCCGCGCGCCCCTGGCCTCTGCCCTCTCTGTCCTCGGAGGTGGGGCGGGCCGGTGCCGGGCCTCCTGAGCCTCTGCGGGGCGGACCTGGGTCCCGGGAGACGGCTGGCGGCTGCCAGGGGAGCGCTGGCGGAGGCCGGGGTCCGGGGAGCCCGCGGTGGCGGCGGGGCGTCCTCCTCCGCGCCCGGCCGAGCAGCAGCTGCGCGTTGAATGCGGACCCGGGAGAGGACCCCTGAGGGAGCCCCCCAGGGGCGTTTTGGTTTCGGGGACGCGGCGTCCGTCCGGGGGGCGGCCCGTCCCGGCGGCCTTACCACACGGCGGCCTCGTTGAGCTCGGGGTTGGGGTGCGACAGGGCTCCGCTGTAGCCGCTGGCGCCGCTCATGGGGAAGGGCGGGCTGGGCCCCCCGCTGAACACCTCGCCGGGCAGGGGGTGCAGCGCGCCCGGCAGGCCCGGCTCGGGGCTCGGCGTGTCCGGGTGCGAGATCATGTCGGTGAACCGGGGGTTGTCGGCGGCGTGCGGCCCGGCCAGCGACGGCTCCAGCGCGCCCAGCGGCGTCGAGCCGGGCCCCGAGGCGGCCAGGAAGCTGGAGTCGGCGGGGGACTGCGCCTGCGAGGGCGGGCCGTGCGCGAAGAAGTCGTAGTTGCCTCCCGGCGCGTAGTAGTCGCCTTGGTAGTCTGCGGGGGGCGCGGGAGAGAGGCCGTGAGAGGGGGGCGCGGGGTGGGGGGGCCGCGAGGGGTGGGGTGGGGCGGGCGGGGCTCGGGGACCCGGGTTAGGGGGCCTGGGAGACCACGGCCAGAGGCGGGTGAGCGTGTTTGGGGGCGCCGGGAGAGGGACATTAACGGGGCGCGGGGCGCGCGACACTGAGCCGGGAGAGGCCTGCGGTGACCAGGGAGAGGGCGGCCGAGAGCGCGCGGACCGGGGTCCAGTGGGGAGACACGGAGGCGCGACAGGGAGGGACCGGCGACGGGAGACAGAGGGGCCGCCGTGGAGACGCGACCTCAGCCCCCAGGTCCTGGCAGATGGCGAGGCGCGGCCGCGGACCGGGCTTAGGGTTGAGGAGAGATGCGCAGAGAGCCAGACAGGGGCCGTGAGAGAGGACGGACAGAGCGACAGAGGACAGGAGAGGGGCCTGCGGGTCCCCAAGTCAGAGACCCGAGATGGCGCCGAGAGGAGGGAGGGCGAGTGACCGACTGTCCAGGAGGGAGCCTGGAGAGGCCGCGGTTAGAGGCGCACGCGGACACCCGGCGAGGCGCCCCGGAAAAGGCGGAAGGTCCGGGGTTAGAGCGCCCGGGACCGCGAGAGGCAGGCGCCGGGCAGAGAGGAAGCCAGGGGCGGAGGCCGAGCTCCGGGGGAGCCGGGACTGGGCTCGGCGGGACGCGGAGGGGCAGGTCTGGGCGTCCTGGGCTCAGCCCTCCCGGACGACCGCTCCGCGCCCTCCTCCCCCGCCCGGAGCCCAGGAACCAGCCCAGCGCGTGGGGGACGGGAGGCCGCGCGCTCCGGGTCGCGTCCGGAGTTCCGCGGGCGCCCCGGTCTCACCGGGAGGGCGGCCGGACACCAGCGTCTGCCGCATTCGGGAACAGGGAGCCCTTCTGAGAACCTGGCGATAGTTTGGGGTTCTCTTTCCAGAAAAAGGCACACCTGTCGTTTGCCCACAGTCAGGAGACACGGGGACTCCAGGTCTCCAGCCTGCCCCTTCCCAACGAAGACTCTCAACGCCCCTCCCCCAGATTCTTCGAGAGTCGCTCCCCCCCCCGCCAGGCCAGCTCTGAGGGAATGGGGTGTGGAACCCCACGAAGGGAGCGCCCTGCAGCCCCGCCCTAGCCACCATAACCCGCTTTGTACGGCGGGAAAACCGGGGCGCCGGGAGCCGGAGTCTCCTCAGCAAACTCACACCCCTGCTCAGTCTTGGGGTCTCAGTCCCCAGCGAGTTTCGGATGCTCCCTGCCCCCGCTTCCCTCTCCAAACCCGGGGATCAGTCCGAGCGGAGGTGTCTGGAGGCCAGGCTTGGAGATGCGGCTAAAGCGCTCGCCAATTACTTTTTTTTAAGGAAGCACCATTCTACTCTCCCCGAAACTGAAGCGAAAAGTGGGAAGCGCTAATGAATTTGGGGTCCCTAAGGGACAGGAGTGGGGACCGGCAGGGGCCCCGCTGCGAGCGGGCTGGTCTGCGCGGGCCACGGCCCCGCGCGTAGCGCGCCGCCTCCGCCCATATGGCGGCCAGGCCGGCGGTAATTGGAACAAACGCCGTCTGAAAAGGGCACAAAAGCCGCAGCTGGGGCTTTGTCCGCGCTCCCACGGGGCGCCGCCGCCCGCTCCTTTCTCGCCCGCCGCCGCCGCCGCCGCCGGGATCTCCCAGCGCGGATTAGGCGGGGCTGCCTCGCTGGGGCTTGGGGGTCTGGTACCCGCATTCCCGGGAAGAGGGGCCCGGGTGTCCAGGCCCGACCCCAGCCAGCAGACGCGCGGTTAAAGGAGGCGGCAGGGAACCCTGGTTAATGGCCCAGGCCGGGAACATTCCGGACTGGTGCCGCCCCCCCTCCTCGCGCAGCCGAGGTTTGTGCGGAAGGAGGCCAAGTTAGGTGGAGGGTCCCCTCCAGGCTGTCCTGGGCGTCGGCAGCCCCGCCCCCGCGCTCTCCCTCCTAACCTGGGCCTTGCCGTCGCAGCGTCCCTCCCCTAAAAGCACACCAGAATCCTGCCCGCAGTTTCTGGGGACCCTGGCCAGATGGGCAAGTCTCACCTCCCGGCCTGAGGATGTGCCGAAAAGGTGTCCTCTTTCCTGGTCTGCCTGTGGCTGGGCTCCTGGCTCTCGCCCACCGTTGCCACCAAACCCACTTTTCTAAGAGGAGTCACCTAGCCCCCCAAACCCTCGCAGGCCTGTGATACTGGCCCACTCAGAGCGGAGACCCATCCGCACAGGTGCTCCTAGGGGCTCCCCAAATTCAGAGACTCCAGAACAGCGGGTGGGGGGGCGGGTTGGGAAGTGGAGGATGGTAAGCATATGCTGAAATGCCCTGGAGTCGGGGATGGGTCTTCAAGGAAAGAAAGAACGGGATGTCGGAGGGAAGGAGGGAAGGAAGGAAGGAGGGGTGGGCAAGAGGAACGTTCACCCAGCACTGAGCCCGTAACATCACCACAGAGTGCTCTCTCCACTCCCACTACCCTCCTGGCCCCCAGGCCCCAAGACCCAGAGCTGATACGGGGCTGGCCCCGTCCCTGAGCCCCAGCTGCACTAAACGCAGGTGTGCTGGGGCTGCAGAGTGGGCCCCCGTCCTGCCCGGAGCAACTGCCTGCATCTGGGCCGCCGGTGCCAGAGGCCGTGTGCACAGACCCTCGGCTGAGAACCCCAGTTAGTACACTGGGAGCTGGAGAGCAGGCTGGGGGATGGTCCCGATCCTCCCCCCTCCCACGGCCAGCGCACTGCCCTCCAGTGCCCGAGTTCCTGCTGGTGCCGGTGTCCCAGGCCCCCCCTGCCCCCGGCCGGGCCAGGAAGGAGGCAGTGTGTCCGGGTGGGGAGGATGCATGTGATTTGTAAGTGTCCAGCGCGGTCTGCGGGTGGAAGTGTGTGGGCCGGGGGGGTTCCCAGCTGTGTCTGTCAGTGAGTGTATCTGGGGTGGGGTATACTGTGTGCAGTCAAGTGTTCCGAGAACTCTGAACTCCAGTGTGTGTGTGCGGGGGAGTGTGTCCCGGTGGGTGTGTGGCGAGCTGGTCTGGTGTGTTGATCTGTGCGTACTGCTGTTCGGGTGAGCGAACCGTGTGCCTGATTCCGCATCCAGGAAGTAACTGTGGGTGAGTGTGTGTGTGTGTTGATGTGTGTCCCTTATTGTCCTGCCTGATAGAAGTTGGGGGGAGGGAGTCCCTGGTGCAGCCCAGAGCTGCAGTATCGGCCCTGAGCTCTCAGCCTCTGGTGTAGGGCAAAGCTCTCAGGGGTCTCTTACCTCCATAGTAGGTGTATGGAGTGGACCCCAACATTTCAGACTCGTCCAAGCGGCCCCCCAGTGGACGCATGCGCCTCGGACTCCGAAAGAAGGCGTGTCTCCGGGCGCCCAGTGCGCTTAGCTGTTTCATCCTGCGTTCTTTGGACCGCCGGTTCTGGAACCACACCTGGGACAGAGGAGGGGCAGTGAGCTGGGTGGCGGGGATCCTCTCCCGGCCCGGGCCGCCTCTGCTGGGTCCTAGCGCCTCCGGCCTCCAAGTCTGCCCTGAGGCGAGGGGGGGCGCGGATTAGGCCGGAGGGGTGGAGAGGGGCCTCGGTGAACCAGCCAAGGGTGAAGGATTTGGCGGACCCTTGGGGCGACTCATAAAGACTCGGGCTTCCCGGTTCTCGCCCGCCCGCGGCCTGACGGCTCTATAAAGGCCTCCCGCCCGGCCCGGCTCTGGTCTGGGCCCCTGGCTTCCCAGCCGGACTCTGGCCGTCGGTGTGTCTGCCTGCCCGGCCTCGGCGCAGGGAGGAGGCCGGGAGGAACGTCGCCTCCTCCTCCGCTCGGGAGGGGAGAGGAAGGAAGGGCTCTGTGCCCCAGCGAGGCCTGCACCCTCCTAGAAGGGAGGGGCGGCTCAGAGGTGAGGCGACTGGCGACTTTGGCTGCGGGTTGGACCCGCGAAGCGCACCGCTGGCCGCTAGACCGGAACTCGGCGCGGAGCGGGGCGCGAGGAGGTGGGAGGGGACCCGGGCCGGGCCGCACCTGGATGACACGCATGTTGAGGCCGGTCTCCTGCGCCAGCTGCTCCCGGATGTGGCGCGTGGGCTTGGGCGTGGCGGCGAAGGCGGCCTTGAGCGTCTCCAGCTGCTTGGCTTTGATGGTGGTGCGCGGGCCGCGCCGCTTGGTGCCCGAGTTCTGCTCCTCGTTCTCGTTGTTGGCCGTCTCCTTGTCCGACGACGTCGAGTTGTCCGTCTCCTTGGGGTCGTCCTGGAGGGGGTCCTGGAGGTCCGGGGACAAACTGCGGTCCGTACAGGATGACACTGCGGCGGAGGGAGGGGGAGGGGACAGCAGCGTGAGCGGCGCCCGAGGCCGCCACCGTCGGAGCCGGTTCCAGCCGGCCGAGGCCCCCGCTAGCCCCGCGGGGTTCGCTCCCAAACCCTGCGACAGCCCCTCCCCCAGGCCCGGGCCCGCCCACCCGCCCAGGTGGGGCTGGGCCTTTGGGGGGCCCTCTCCAGCCCGCGCGGCGCTTTCCGCCTCTTGCTGGGGGAGGGGGAGGCGCGCGCTCCGGAGAGGACTCGGGGGAGCGTCCAGGTGCGCCCGGGGCCTCAGTCCTCAGCTCCCCGGCTCCGGCCTCGCCTTCCGGTCAGAGCCCTCCCAGGGCCGGGAGAAGGGACCGAGAGCTCCCAGGAAGCGGGGGGAATGGCGCAGCTCCAGACCGGGAAGGCGGCGCCTGGGAAAAGGCCCCGAATTGGAGGGGGGCAGGGAAAGGGCTGGGTGGTGTCCAGGGGGCCTGGTCCCAACGCTGTGCCCTTCCCCGGCGCCCGGCCGCCTCCCCGAGAGCTGCCTGCGGGGTGCCTGGGAGCCGAGAGCTCCGCGCGGGCCGGGAAGCACAGGGGCGGCGGAGAGCGCGGGCGGGGCTGGCGGCGGAGCGGGCCCTACCTGAGTTGAGGCTGCCCTCCTTGAGGCTGGACGAGCTCAGGTAGTCGTCCTTGCACACGAACTTGTTCTCGTCGATGACGTAGAGCTCCTCGCCCGTGGACAGCTGCTTGTTGCACACCATGCAGGTGAAGCAGTTGAGGTGGAAGACTTTGCTGCGGGCCTTGCGCACCAGGTCGCTGGGCGAGATGCCTTGCGCGCAGCCCGCACACTTGGTGCCAAAGCGCCTGTCGACACAGCACACCCAGCCCGTCACCGGCAGCCTGAGGTCCGGTCCTCGCCGCCCGACCTCTCCCCGTCCTCCCCGCTGCTGGGAAGCTCCCTTCCTCCCTGCTCGACCAGACCCCGCTGCTGGACTCTCTGCCGCTGTTCTTGGGACTGGGACAGCCAGGTCCCGTCAGGTTTATTTGGACTCCGCTGGGCTTAGAGCAGTGGGCATAGCCTTCAGCCAAGCAGAGGGCCCAGAGCGCCCCAAGCTGCTCCCCGTACCCCCACATTCACCTGGGATGCTCTAGGCAAACTCGCCTGTCCGGGCTGGAAGGGCGTCGGAGCCAGGCAGGCAGGCAGGGTTTGCACCCTTCTGGCTGTGCCTCAGGGACCCTGTGGCCTGGCTGGCGGGAGCTAGCCATTGGCGGGACTTCTCCTGAGCAGGACCCAGGCAGAGCGGGGGAGACTCTGCCCATTCCCAGCACCGCCAGCGCCCACTGTGGGATGCAGCCCAGCTAGTCAGGAGCCTGGGCGACCAGTGGACCCCAAGAAGCAGGGACTGAGTCTCCAGCCCCCCACATCTCTGGCCCTGGCAGGCAGTGGGGAAACGAAGGCAATCCAACACCTACCTGGCAGGCATGGGGTTGCCCAGACTCCCCCCTCCACCCCCAGGGCCTGGGTTCCTGATCTAAATCCTTCTCGTGCACCGGGGCAGAAGGACAACCTCCCCCGAATGGGAGAGGGGCGAGTGGGAGAGGGGCGGGTTGGGGTGGGAAAGGCCCCACATCTGCTCACACCCAGATCTCTAACAGTGAATTTGGGTGACGTTGATGTAGTGGGGGCATTAGAAGCCATAAGTCACTCGGGCCTTATCCGGCCGCGTAATTGGCCATATGCACCTTATCAAAAATCATTAGGCGCCTCGCAAGCCTCCCCACATTAGGGCCTGGGCTCTCCGGGCCGGAGTTTACACGTGTAAAGGCGAGGCTGACATTTTCTCCCCTTCACATCCCCCAGGCGGAGCAGCCGGGCTGGGGGCAGGCTCGCTCCTCCGTGTTCATCACGCCCCCCTCCCTGGGTACCAGAATTCGCGCTCACAAAGCCCCTCTCCAGTGCGGGGTGTGTGGGGGGGGAGCAGGCAGGGCTGAGCCGCTGCAACCCCCCCAGCCTTCCAGGCCCTCGGGGCATTTCCCAGCTGGGGAAACTGAGGCTCAGAGCAGCGACCATCCCTAGCCTGCCGGAGGGCCTCTGTGAGCAGCCAGGGGAGGTGGCAGGGCTGGGCTGGACCCCTGCTTCTCAGCTTGGGTTTCTTGGGTACTTTTCAACACGGAGGAAATACTGACGGAGGTGGGGTGAGCGGAGGAGGAGTTAAGGGGTCTCTTCCCCGAACATCAGAGGAAACCTGCTGGCTGAGCCCCTGGGCGCGGGGGAGCGGGTGTTGGTCCGGGAGGGCCCTGGGCGCCGGCGAGGGAGGACAGCCTCTTGGCAAACGCAGGTGGTCCGGTGGGAGAAGCCTCCCGCCGCCCCTAACTTTGCAAAACCCCCCTCTCCCAGACTCGGCGCTGGACGCTTCCCCGGGAATCGCAGCCCGGGAAGGGCAGGGGCGGGCGGGAGTAAGTTGTCAGAGCTTCCGTCCCGAGGGAGCCTCCAGTCCCAGCCCGAGGCAGCTTCCGTTTGGCTCCGCCGGGCGCCGGCCCTTTCCTTGGCCAAGGACGGGGGAGCGGCGGCCGGCAGGGCCCGGAGGCGGTGTCTCCGGCCCCAGCGCCCCGCGGGGCGGGCGCCAGGCTGCGGGCCTCTTACCTGAAGAAGTCATTCTTGCAGTAGAGCTTGCCCTCGCGCGAGAAGCACTTCTCGGAGAGGTTGGTCTTGCACTCGCAGCACTGCACGCATTTGATGTGCCACGCGCGGTCCAGCACGTTCAGCAGGAAGCGGTCGAGGATGGGCCGCTCGCAGCCGGCACAGTGCACCATCATAGCCCCGCGCCCCGGGCGGCTCGGGCCGCCTTGCCCTCCTCCCTCTGGGCCCCCGGCCCTCGGGCCCCCGGGCCCCGCCGCTGCGCTCCGCCGCTCCTCTCGGCCGCTGCCGGGCGAGTCCGGTCCGGACCAAGACTCGGCCGGTCAAGTCCTCGGGTGATCGCCGGCCTGGCGCGGGGCCGCCGGGGTGGGCTGGGAGCGGCGGCGTTCACAGCCTCATGCCCGGGCCGCGCGCCCCGGCGCTGGCTCCGCGCTCCCCCAGGTGTCTCGGGTAGCTGCTGGCCTCGGCGCTGCGGAGCGGCTTTCCCCGGTGGCGGAGGCGCCGGCACTTTCCCCCACTTTCAAGCGGTCCCGATCCTCATCTTTGTCTGGCCGCCGCCTAATTCGCGCATCCTTATTCAGATTTGGTGACGTGGCGCGGCACGTAGGGGGCCCGCCGGCCAATGGGTGCGCGGTGGCCATGGCAACCTCTTAAATTTATAGCATATCTAAATTGGCTACAGCGTTGCGGTCCGGACAGAGCAAAAAAAACAAGGCATCAGTATTGTTGAGTATTAGCTTGTACCTGGTTCGGAGGCGAAGTAAGTATTTACCTTACAGTGGGGGGCTGGGGGCGGGGAGGGGGCGCGCGATCTGAAACTGCTTCTCTCTCCCTCTCTCCTCACAAATATTTGGGGGCCGGGATTCCTGGGCCTGGTGGGGGAAGGGACCGCTGCCCCTTCGCCATCGCTGGAACTTGCAGAAGTTGCCCGGGTCGGAGCACGCTCTGATCCGCCCTCTCTCCCAGCCCAGCCGCCCAGGTTGGAATCCCTCTCCCGGCGCTTCCCGGGGTCTGCGCCTGGGCTGCTACCTCGAGGCTCACCGGCTCTCCAGAGGCTGGCCGGCTTCTTTTGTCATACAAGGGGCTAAGGCCCAGGTGGCCTTTGGGGGCTGGAGGGAGAGAGGGAGAGAAAAAGGGAGGGAGGGAGGACGGGGCGGGGGAGGGAGGGAGGGAGAGAGAGAGAGAGAGAGAGAGAGAGAATGAATATGAATGGAGGCCTTTGAGTCTGCGTATTTCCCCCCAAACAGGCCCAGGTTCAGGTTGTGGAGGGGAGGTGTGCTATCCGGCCTGGCCAGGACCTCTGAATTTCAGGCCTGAGCTCAGCGCCCACGGAGCTCTGGAAGAGATGTGGGGAGGAGAAGGTCAGGGCCAGGAGCCAGCTCAGAAGTGGTGGCGGTCCCAGGTCTCTCCTTTCCTCGTTGCACCTTCAAGATCTCGGTCCAGCTGGTAGGACACCACCCACACCGCCAAAGCGGGGAACGCTAGCGATGGGGCGGACACTGCTCGCAAATGCGAGGCATGCGAGATGGGTGTGCAAGTTCTATCTCAAAGGACGCAGGAAGAGGGGCTGTGTGTGTGTGTGTGTGTGTGTGTGTGTGTAGGGGTGTTGGTGTGGGTCTGGGGGCAAAGAGGGAGGGATCAAGCCTCGTTTTCCAAGGGGTCAGCTCAGGAAGGGCGTGCGGACTGAGGGAGGCCCGAGGGCCCCAGGATTTTCCATCCCTGTCTGGAACGCCGCTGCCAAAATCCATCCCTGGAACGCGGCTGCCGCTGGCAGGGAAGGTGCGGCCTGGGCCCGCCTCTGGAACCGGAGCATTGTGTTTGCGCTAAGGCTGGACTTGGCAGTGTGTGAGGGTGGTTTACCCAGTCCGCCAGTGTGTATTTGGAGAACGGCATTTTTACCTGTGTATAGTCAGTAATCAGTCATGTGAGTACTGCTTGGTGTGTGTATTCTGTGTGCATCTGTGTTTATAGTTGTGTGTGGTTATGCTAATGTTGTGTGTTATTCTGTGCACTCTTGGTTTTTTGGCCCGTGTATGTGTATAGATAGATGCTGACTTGGGGCCATGTGAATGTGAGGGTGTTTGCATGTGAGTGTGCATTTGTGTACATGTGTGCTAATGTCAACGTGAAGGGCTTTTAAAATCTGAGTGTGTGTGTGTGACTGAGTCCAGACAGGGTGTGTAAGAGCACAATTGTGTGGGTCTGTGTTGTGTGCCCCTCACTATGTGTATCACAGGGGTGAGTACTTGTTCATGTAGTAGTTTTTGTTTATGAAACTCCTGTAGGTGTTGAGGGGGCATATTTGTGTGTGTGCTTCTAACCGAACTTCACCTTTGTGGATGTAGAGGGGGCAGGATGTGTGGGTGCTTGTCCAGGCTTAGTGGGGGCCCCCGGGCTCCAGAAGAGGGACTCGGGCTGGGGACAGGGGTGGACTGATGCTGGTCACCGGGTGGAGTATTGACCCACAAAACATGTCTTTGAAAAGGAGGCCCCAAAACGGGCAGCTTCTGCCTGATGATGCTGTTCCCCCACCCTCCACTGGCTGAGGGACAGGTGTCTACACAGCACAGCGGCGCCTCGGCCAGGCTCACGCCGGATGTCCCCCGGGCCCAGGGGCAGGGCTCCAGGGGCCACAGTTTCCAGCAGTGGCTGGCCCTGCCTCATGGGGCACGAAAGATCCTTGAGAGAAACAAGAATGGAGAGGAGAAGGGAGGAGAGGAGAGGAAAGGGGAGGGAAGAGGAGGGCAGGGGAGGGGAGGGGAAGAGAGTCGAGGAGAGGAGAGGAGAGGAGAGGAGAGGAGAGGAGAGGAGACGCACCCAAGCTCGTGTGGGGGCAAATTGCCCTGTCTACTCTGTCTTTGTCTCACTGGGTTTCCTCGCTCTCTCACATCTGTTTTCCTTTCTTCTGTGTTCAGCCTCTGTTCTTGTCCTATTTCCCGTTCCCTCTATCTCCATCACTTTGTTTCTCTATTTCTCTCTCTTGTTTTTATTCTCCTCCCTCTCTGCTGGGCATCCAAATCCAGCACCCGACTCATTTCTGCAATCAACCATCCCGTTCTGCACGGCACAGATTTTGGGGTGACAGAGGAAGGACGTATACAGTCCTTAGAAGCCCCCATCCGATGGCCTCTGGACTAGGCACACTGAGCCCACCGAGCCCAATCCCCCACCGAGTTAGGGCTGCCCAGTCCTCTCAACCCTGGCTTTGTCCACGCTGCTGGCGCTCAGTGCCTGCGTGCCGGCTCCATCACAGACAGATCCACCGCCCCCGCCTCGTGGCTGCCGTACATGCCAGCGCACCGCAGTCCCAGCAGCTGTGGGCCAGGCCCAGGGATGGTGGGAGCAGGGGGCCGTCTCAGGGAGCAGCCGGGCCCTCAGAGCCTGGGTGTGGTGAGTCACCTGGGCTGAATGCCGGTAGTCCGAGGTGAGGTCTCCTTTTCCAGAAGTTCTGGTCTGGACTTCTGTGGCTGAATTGACCCATCTCGTCCAAGTCACAGCCCCCCTAGAGTTACCCCGGGGTCCCCAACACAGCCCATTGCCAATCCAGACACCCCATCGCCCCAGCCCAGCTGCAGGGGAAACTGCTTGTCCTTCGCCAGCCCTCCACACAGCATCCAAAACAAAAAACAAAAAACACCTAAAACAGAACGCCGGCAGACCAACTATTAGACGGATTACCCCGCACTAACAGCGCTAACAGATGGCGACCAGGCAGTGAAATCCCCTCCCTATATGTAACCAATAAACCGCTTGTGTCTTAACAGGGTAATGCATGGAGATACAATGTCACTTATACAAGATGTTGATGGAATTTCCTATATAAAAATCTTCCTCCTAGAGTAAAGAGTATCAACATTACAACTCGACAGACGGTGGCGGGATAAGTAAAACAGACAAAAGACAAACAAGATAATAATCTGTTTCCAATCACTTAAGCCCTGTAGAGTTAGTAATGTGCAGTTTGCATATTCCCCCTTGAGTTCGGCAATTAATTACTGGCGAGGCGGCACACACCTTCCAGGAGTGGGAGTTTGCAGGCGCGCTAAGCTGGGGTTTGGGGGCGCTTGCTCCAGCTCTCCAGCTGGGCGCACTGGGCAGCAGCCGGAATAGGGGCTCTCGCGGAGGTTTGGAGCTGACCTTCCCGCAGGTCGAAGAGAGCGTTTCAGTTGCATCTGGCTGCTCCTCGCCGGAAATATCCTGCCGCGAGGATGCTGCAGCCAAGCAGAAATGCGGGCTTTTCCGGCGGTCAGACTCGTTCTCTTCCCCCTTCCGAAAGCATCCCTGAGTGGCCTGCTTTTTGGGGGGAACGTGCGCACTATGGGGGACACACAGGAAGCGCGCCCCTCGTTCTCTTCTCCCACGTTATCTTGGGCGGCTCAGCCAGTCCAATACCGACTTCGATCATTACCGCCCCCCCTTTCCAACACGCATACTCTGCAACCCCTCGGTCCCCACCCCCCCAAGAGCTAGCTCGGCTTTAACATTAAACAAACGCAGCGAGCGCCTCTGAGCTGCGCTCTCGGCCGGGTCTGCGCGGCGGCGGCGGCGGCGTTACAAATTGTAAATTTAAATTGCTCGCCGGATTCATTACCTCCCCTCTTTGATTTCAGCCAGCCGTGAAAAATTATACTGGTGTACCACTGAGAAACTGTTTTGCCACAAAGAGCCCGCGCCTAATCACTGGCTTTCTCCCTCCGACAAAAGTGTAATTATTTTGTTTGGGGTGTAAATATAGGCCGCGCCGCGCACACACACTCAGCGTCCCGCCGCGCCGCCGCGCCCTGCCCGCCGCCGGAGGACCCGGCCTCGGAGCCGGAGCGGGCCTGGAGCCGCCGCCCCGAGGCCCGAGAAGAGCGGCTGCTTTGGTGCCATGGGGCGAGACCCGGAGAACCGAGCCCTCCGGCCGGGTCCCCAGCCCCTACCATAGGGAGTTCGGGTTTGCCCGAGGACTACTGACCGTGTGCGCGCACAGGCTGGCTTGGGAGACGCCGGCGAGGCCCAGGGCATCCGCGCGGTCTGGGCTGCTGCAGCAGCGAGGGCCGGGGTGGGGATGGCAGTGGAGTGAGGGTGGATGAGCGGCGGAATCCCCAAGGGGGTGGCCAGCTGGGGGCAGCCCTGAGTCCAGGCAGGGAGAGGGTCCGGGCTTGGGTGTCCCCAAGAGAGACAGGGCAGAACCCATGGTCTTGGATTCTGGAAGGCAGTGGCCACGGTGTCCCCTCGTGCTCTGCTGTGGACGGCTTGGTTTGTAGGGTGTCTCTGCGGGGCGCGGGGCCTTCCTGTCAGTTGAATTATGCACTGCTTAATTAAGGGTCTCGTTCGCTGGGCAGACCGACCTGGAACGTTTAATCAAGTAGGCAGGGAATCCTTCCATGTCCTTCCTTCCTCCCTCCCTTCCCTTCCCTTCTCCCTTTCCTTCCTTCCTTCCTTCCTTCCTTCCTTCCTTCCTTC
>JAAGEH010000417.1:11652284-11759488 GCA_011751065.1 Lasiurus cinereus | reverse complement strand
TCCTTCCTTCCTTCCTTCCTTCCTTCCTTCCTTCCTTCCTTCCTTCTTTCCTTCCTTCCTTCCTTCCTCCTTCCTTCCTTCCTTCCTTCCTTCCTTCCTTCCTTCCTTCCTTCCTTCCTTCTTTCCTTCCTTCCTTCCTTCCTCCTTCCTTCCTTCCTTCCTTCCTTCCTTCCTTCCTTCCTTCCTTCCTTCCTTCTTTCCTTCCTTCCTTCCTTCCTTCCTCTCTCCATTCAACAATGGCAAAGCTTACCCCCTCCCCAAGTTGCTCTCTAAGTGCCAGGAAAGGGGACTCTGAGTCCAAACTCCACTCTAGTCCAGTATCTGGGCCGGGACTTTAAAATCTGCGCGGTGTGGGCAGGCAGAGGTCGGAGGACACTGTCTGAGCCAGGTGGCTCTGGGACAGGAACGGGGCCAGAAGGCTGGGGCCAGCTTTACACAGGCCAGTTGTCAGGGCTGGTGGGAGTCTGCTTGGACCAGCATCTCTGAGAGGGAGCAGGCGAGGAGGGCAGGGCTGAACGGAGCCTCCCCATTGGGGAGATCCAGCCCCAAAGTGCTCTGCGAATGCCTGCCAGTTTAGGGACAGGTAGCAGGGTGAGGTGGTGCGGGCGCCCCTCTCTCCATCCTGCCAGCCCCTCTCCAGGAATGCACCACTCAGAGGTACCGCCGGCAGCTACCGGCCCGTCCTGCAGGCCACATTCCGATGCTGCAACCCGGGGCCAAACTCGGGCTCCCGTCGCTGGGAGGGTGCAGCTGGGGCTGACCCCTGGGGCTAGAGGGAGCCGAGAAGGATTGAGGTGGAGGTGCAAGCTAGTCCTCCAACGAGTGAGGGAACCGCCACGGACGCCTTTGTTCAGAGAGGGGTTCTGCCCGCCTGCCCAGCAACACACAGATCCCAGGCAGCCTGATCAGGCGGGTGTGAGCCCAGAACCGCTGTGATGCTCCTCATCCTCCCCGTGCTGGGCCTGGAGGCGGCCCAGCTCTTCTTTGTCGGGGAGCAGGCCGTGCTGTGTGTGTGTGTGTGTGTGTGTGTGTGTGTGCGCGCGCGCGCGCTGTGGTCCCAGCCCCTGTGGCCCCACTGAGTGTATTTGAGGGGCCATCCCTGGAGCTCCTTCTGAGAACATGCCTGAAACCCTGCTCTATCCTTGGAGCCCACACGGGGACAGCTTTTCCAGGGACCCTAACCTCCAATCGAAGCCCCCTCCCCCATACGTTCTAGTTACCTGGTCTCCAACCAGCTAGTCTGCCTTTGAGTCTGTATCTTGCTTTCCCTTCCTTTCTTTTCCCTTGGTCTCGTTCTTTTTTTTCAGCCTCAATAGCGTTTCTTTCTCCTTTCCATTCTTTACCACCTCCTCTCCCCGCCCTTCCACATCCCACCTCCTTTTTGTTAGCCTAATGTGGGTTCCTTTAGAATTCGCCTGACTTTGGCAGCCTGCGCGCGCGCAGTGCATGTGTGTGTGTGTGTGTGTGTGTGCGCGCGCTTGCGCGCTTGCGCGTGTAATTCTGGGCTGCTAATGATTGTGTGTTGATAAAGTAATGCAGTGGCCTCATTAGCCTTTGTTTAGAAGGTGTTAAAAGGGAAATCTGCGTTGGAAAGCGGGGGTTTACACTGCAGCCTGGCTGAACAAGCGCCCAGCGGGCGAGGGGCCCCGCCCACTCCCCCAGGCGCCCACCGCGGCGGACCCCGGGAGGGGGGAGGGGCCCAGGGAAGGCGACCCCCAGCTGCTTCCACCCGAGGCGAGTATGTTTACCCCGCTGCGCGCCTTCTACTCCGCGGGGACCACAGCGGGGATCGCGCTTTCTCAAAAACTCCTTTGAGCTGCCCAGCGCGCGCGGTGGCCTTTCTCCTCCAGGTTTCTTGGGGGGTGGAGGAGGGGAAGGGCAGAGGCTACACCGAAAAAAAAAAAGAGAAAAATTCCAGAGATTTTTTTTTGGGGGGGGGGGGGGGGGGGGAGGGAGGAGGGACGGTGGTTAAGTATCTTATTTATTTTGGAGGCGAATGCCAATCAGTCCGCAGCGGCTGGGCTGGGCTGGGGTGGCTGGTTTGTCTCTGCGCCCCGAGGCTGTGCGGAGGCCCTAGGCTTTACGGGGTTTTCAAGAACACTCTTTCTTCCCTCCCAACATATTCGCAGCCGGCCAGAGGGAGAGTCCCCCTTGCGCGCGGGGGGCTCATTCTTAAACCTCCTCTCCGGGTCTCCCCGCACTTGGGGCTTCGCTTGGGGAGTAAATTCCGTGAGAACAATTCGTAGCGAGGCCTGGCGACTTCTCCGGAGCTTGGTGAAAACATAACTTTACTGGTCTTCTTCGGCTAGTGTGTGTGTGTGCGCGCGCGCGTGGGTTATGAGTGGGTGTGTAGGGTTTGGAGAAGGGGTGTTACGTGCGCATTTCCCACTGCCCCTGGGAAAGCAAGGCTTCAGGCAGAGGAGAGCGTGAGAAAATGTCTTTTTATCCTGGATCCTACGGGAGGGCCCAGGAAAAAAGCTGTGTTTTGACCCGCCTCCGTGGGCGAAGCTTGTTGAACTGGGAACCGGACTCTCTTCCTGACGAAAGGGAGAGAAAACATCGCGGAGTTCGCGCAGCGGGATGCCAGCTCTCGGATCCGAGCGGAACGCATTGCTTTGCCCCGGGCCCCGGTCGCATCGGAAGAAACCCGCCTCCGGCTTTCCTCTTTGGGTTCCGGTTTCCCGCCCTTGGGTTCGCTGCTCGGGCCTCGGGGTAAACGAAGCTCAGCCGGCCCGGGCCTCCGTGCGTGTCCGCAGCCACGGACGAGCGCCGGGAAGTGTTCGCATCGCCCTCCCCGCTTTTCCTTCGGAGGAAGGCGAGGCGAGACGTGGTCTGGGAGCAGATCCTGGGCGGCTGGGGCCCGGGCGGGGCCGGCGTAACGAATTCCACCCCTAATCGGAACTCGCTACGAGGGCTCCCCGGTCCCCCACACCGTGTAGGCAGCAGCGAGGGTCCTCGTGAAACCAAGTTAAAATCGGCTGCCGTGATGCCGGGGGATGGGATCAGGGCCGAGTTCGGACGAAGCGGGGAGAGGACGGGGAAACCCCAGCTCCCGTCGTGGCCTTCTCTTTCTTTCTCTTCCCGAAGCAGGTTTCTCCCGGAAATCGGCGAGTGCGCTGCGGCTCGGAGTTCCGACCGAGACAAAGGCGGGAGCTGTCCGCGGTGCTGAACCGGCCTCGCCGCCGCTGGAGCAAAGGGGCTCCTGTAACCAGCCCTCTCCTCCTTTACCCCCTTCCACCTTCCCTTCACTCTCTGATTCTCGTCTTCTGCCTCCTTTTGTCTTTCCTTAGAACCCGTGTCCCACACAGAGATATATGCACACATATATATGTATCTCAAAGAAAAAAAACAATTGATCAAAAACAGTGTCTTCTCCTTTCTTCCCAAATAAATGATGCAAGAAAGGTTTATTTCCAATGTTCTCTGAAACCGATACCAATGCTATCCCTAACTCCAAAATAAGTGGGAACTCATGCTTCAAACAATAGAACTAAGCAACAACGAATACCATGAATCTGCCCTTTGATTTATTCTGAAGAGGAGGCAAGGGTTTTAGACATTTTAGTTTCAGGAATAGCATATTCTTGGCATCTTAGCTTCTCAGATGGGAAAATATAAAGGGCAGGGAGGACTGGTAGTCAAATAGGGAGGTGGACAGGTGAAGGCTCTGCAAGAGGATAGATGGTTTGTAGGGTGAAAGCCATGGGCATTACGTTGGCTTAACCCTTTGAGGCAGAGATGAAATCTGCAAGGAGAGCCAACGTTAGGATTATTAAGAGGGGAACGATTCATTTTAAAGGTTTGGCTAGAAGTGGGTTAATCTAATGCTTTATTTTCTAAATGTGCACGGTGTTATCTAGACATCAGACCTGGTGGTTGGCCAAGCAGTGAATCCTCTGCTCACACTTGGATGTGGTATTTGCCTCAAGAAGTTTGTGTGGGTGAGAAAAAAAATCACATACTCCTTCCCAAGGTGTGTGTGTATGTGGGGGCGCCCCCGTTTTAGTGCACATGATCTGTACACATTCCCTTTGGTACCTCATAGATACAGGGCCTCACAGAGAGCTCAGATGTTCTGGAGTCACCTCCTCATTTGGTTTTCTGAGCACCCTCCCACCTCCCTACCACAGGGTGTCAGCTGAGCTCAGCTGTTAGCATTACCAACACACATGGAGAGGGCTCCCTCTGTGGATTCACTCCCCATACGGACATTCTCCAACTAATTTGCCTATAAAAGGCAAAGGAGTTAGCAGTCTCAAACTGGAGTGATTTGAAGCAAAGGGTTGCATCTTTGGGCCAGGATAATGGCATCCCTGTTTCTCCAGATCCTAACAGTTATCTTCCACCCAAACACCCTGAGATCTTTCATTAAGGCCAAGGTGGCATCCCTTTGGATCACGTGCCTTTCAACCCCTGAGGACGCAGAGCCCCAGGGTACCAGGAGGGAAACCCTGACCTTCTGTGGGTGAGGAGACATTTTTTTAAAACACCATTCATTGAGTTACTGTTATGTGCATTTGGTTCCTTGGTCTCCACTGCAACTCTGAAACGCTGTAGATATTTATCATTGGCTCCATTTTACAGATGGGAACACTGAGGCTCAGAAATGCTCCTTAAGTTGCCAATAAAGACATAGGGGAAGCCTGGGCTCCCACCCCAGATCTCAGTGGTACTGGATCTGCTAGGTACTGCTTGCTCTAATTACCCATGTTCTTCTGGGGGACCACACTTTCATGGTTGTACTAGAAGTACACCAGGGGTTACTGCTAATTGTTGCTAGCATAATTCCTTTGCACTCCCAGGCCATCGTGGCCTATGTTCCGGAGTTGAAAGCTGATGTAAGTCCTAAACCTTAAAGCAAGAAATAAGAATGAGAGGGCAGAGAACTCACTTGTCATGTGGGTCAGGGTGTAACAAGGGTCCTGGCCCATGTCCTAGACCCACACGCAGGAGTCACCTGTAAGTTCCCTTTCTTTCCCGCCTTGCATCCAATCCATCCTTAAGTTTAGTTAGCTCTGCCTCCAAAATATATCCCAACCACCCACGTCTCATCTTCTGATCATCCCTGATCACTCTAGTCTAAGCCACCATCATCGCTTCTGTTTTAGAGCAAAAATCTCCCATCTGCTGTCTCTGTTTCTCTCCTCTGCAACCCGTACCCTGCACTATAACTAACGTTATGTTTCAGAATCATAAATCAGATCTTGTCAACCCTTTGACAACCCCCCAGTGCATGTAGAATAAAACCCATACTCTTCACTCTGTATAACAGGGCCCTTGGTGCTTGGGTCCTGCCCACCCCCCCTTCCTTGGCCCCCTGCTGGGCTGTGCACACACCTAGTTTTTCTCACCTCAAGACCTTTGCACTTGGCATGCCCCTCTGCCTTCGGATCCCTCTTGCCACGTAGGCCTGAGCTCAAATGTCAATTCCTCAGGTCTTTCCTGACCACCTTTCCTAAGAACCCCACCCCAGCCGGTCTGGAGCCCCCCTCTCTGTCTGTTTTCCTTGTCACCTTACCAAAAGCTAGGATTATCTGGTTTATATGTTTAGTGCACATTGTCTGTCTTCCTTCATAAAGTATCAGTTCCCCGAGAGCAGAGACTGGGTTTGTCTTGCTCTCTGTTGAATCCTCACTGCCTAGCTCCATACCTGGGCCACAGCTGTTCGATGCACATTTGTCGACTGAATGAGTAATGAACGGCCACGTAGATGGTGGAAGAGCTGCAGAAGTGAGTGGAGATGGGCGGGCAGGGCTGAGAAGGGGCTGCGGGCCCTGCATGTGGAGCAGCTGGCTGGGTGGGTTCCTACTTTGTAAAAGAAAGAAAGTCTGCCCGAGGACCCAAAGCGGGTGCTGTCCTTCCGTGGGTTCTGCCAGCAAGATACAGGATCCGACTGGGGTGGAGAAATGAGTCTGTGCCTTGGAGGGTGAGTGTTCTGTGTTCCTGTCGGGTCAGAAACCTTCATGTGGTTTCAAACAAAAGGGTGATAATGGAAAGAAAACACAGCAAATCAGTAAGATCTACATCACAATACACACACACACACACACACACACACACACACACACACACAACCCCTCTAGCCAGTCCACATGTTGGGACAGTAAACACAGTGTGGTGGTGTTACTTCAGGTCAGACTCTGGAGCCCAATTCCCCAGGTGGGACTCGGGCTCCATCGCTTCTGGGCTGTGTGTGCCTCAGTTCCCTCTTCTGTGGAACAGAGGTAAAACTAGTGTACCTGTATTACAGAGTGGCCATGAGGAATTGTGTAAGTCTGTTTATTTGGGTCACAGCTTGGTATAGGAGAGGAAATGGGGAGCCAAGGATGTTAGCGGGTGAGTGGGGGAGAGGCGATGGTGCTAAGAGACCGAGATGCAAGGAGAAAAAGATGAGACTCACCCTTTAAGAGCTCATTTTCTCCTTCAAGAACTCATCTTTCGCCCTAGCTGGTTTGGCTCAATGGATAGAGCGTTGGCCTTCGGACTGAAGGGTCTTGGGATCGATTCTGGTCAAAGGCACATGCCTGGGTTGCGGGCTTGAACCCCAGTAAGGGGAGTGCAGGAAGCAGCTAATCAATGACTCCCTCTCATCATTGATGTTTCTATCTCTCTCTCCCTCTCCCTTCCTCTCTGAAATCAATTAAAATAATAATAATAAAAGAGAACTCTTATATGTCAGGGCAGAAGAGGACTCTGAAGTCAGAGGGCCTGCCTTGGAGTCCTAGCCCAGTCAGAGCAGGCAGGACCATGCAGCTTTCTCTGAGCCTCAGTCTCTTTGTCTATAAGATGGGGCAGTACTTGTGCCTGCCTTGTAGGATTACCTGGGAGATGATGTTTGAGAAACTAGGAAGCACCCTGCTTTCCAGTAGTTAGCTTCTGTTACTGGGCCTTATTTACTTATTTTTTTTGGGGGGGGCAGTACTGTCTTTACGTGTTATTCTAAGGACAAATATCTCCTTGAACCAGTGAAAGTGAGTGACTATTTGCTTGGACCCTGAGACAGATGGATAGGAAGATGAGGTTTGATGGGGAAAGGGAGAAATAACTATGTGCTTGGAGTCATTAAAGGACCTTCCATTGTCCAGCCTCAGGGCTGGGGCTGGTCCATCTTCAGACAGAAGTGGACCCCAGAGAGGAATCCAAGATGGCGGCATAGGTAAACACCTACACTGCTGCCTTGCACAACAATTTCAAAACTACAACTAAAAGACAGAACGGACATCATCCAGAACCACAGGAAAGCTGGCGGAGTGTAAGTTCTACAGCTAGAAGGAAAGAGAGGGGCTCACGGAGACCCAGAGGAGCTGCAAAAAGCCGAGGTACTGAGACGCGCGTGCTGAGAGAGCGGGTGCCGGAGTACCTGGCTGGCTTTCTCTGGCGGGAGGGAAACGGAGACTCCCAACGGCATTGAACCCCTTATTTTACGACACTAAACCCCAGATCCAACAAAACTCATACGGGGGGAGTTTGGACTGTGAAAAGGGAGAGGTGCACGGAAATTTAGGGGAGTTGCAGAAGATCAGGTCTGGTCTCGCACGCGGACGGTGCTGCGCGCAGGACAGATTGCTGATTGTGCCGCTGGCTTTCGCGAGTGGGTGGGAGACAGACCCTCCCAACTGTGCCACTTCTGAGTCCACTAAGCCCCTGTTTCGGGCGAAACCCTGGAGACCTAGACTCGTGTGGTCTTAGTGCTCAGGGGAGCTGGAAAGGCAGCGGTTAGAGGCACTGCGGGTGCGAGTGAGCACAAGGACCGCTCCAGCCATTACCCAGTCACGTGAGACTCAGGGGCCGTGGAGGGCGGGGCCGACTGGAAGGCAAGGCGGTCCCTTAAGCCCTGAGACTCCACCCCTCCCAAGCTCAACAGAAGCTTCTTCGGTTTTGCATCTGGTATCATAAGGCTGAATCCAACACAGAAGTTTCCCCGGCATAGTGAAAATGCCAAAACAAGGGAAGGGATCACAAACAAAAGAAATGGAGAAAAAAAAACGACTGGATATAGAGTTCAAAACCACGCTTGTAAGGTTTTTCAAGAATATGCTAGAAAAATTCGATAAATTTAGTGAGACCCAAGAGGAGATGAAAAAGGACCAACTAGTGATACAAAAGAGCCAACTAGAGATGGAAAAGGTCCTACTAAAGATGATAAAGGACCAAATAGAAATTAAACATACACTGACTGAAATAAAAAATATTATACAGAGTCCTAACAGCAGACTAGAGAAAGGCAAGAATCAAGTAAAAAATTTGAAATATAAAGAAGCAGACAACATTCAACTGGAAAAGCAAGAAGAGAAAAGAATCCAAAAATGTGAACATAATGTAAGGAGACTCTGGGACAGCTTTCAGCGTACCAACATCAGAATTGTGGGGGTGCCAGAAGAAGAGAGAGAGCAAGATACTGAAAACCTGTTTAAAGAAATAATGACTGAAAACTTCCCACATCTGGTAAAAGAAATAGACTTACAAGTCCAGGAAGCACACAGAACCCCAAAGAAAAGGAATCCAAAGAGGACTACACCAAGACACATCATAATTAAAATGCCAAGAGCAAAAGAGAAAGAGAGAATATTAAAAGCAGCAAGAGAAAAACAGTTTATTACCTACAAGGGAGCACCCATACGACTGTCAGCTGATTTCTCAACAGAAAGGATGCAGGCCAGATGGGAGTGGCAAGAAATATTCAACGTGATGAATAGCAAGAACCTACAACCAAGAATAATCTATCCAGCAAAGCTAACATTCAGAATTGAAGGGCAGATAAAGAGCTTCACAGATAAGAAAAAGCTAAAGGAGTTCATCAACTCCAAACCAGTATTATATGAAATGCTGAAAGGTACTCTTTTAGAAGAGGAAGAAGAAAAAGGTAAAAGCCAAAAAATTATGAACAACAAATACCTATCTATCAACAAGTGAATCTAAAAATTAAGTGAATTAAAAATTTGATCAACAGAATAAACTGGTGAATATAATAGAATCAGGAGCACAGAAAGGGAGTGGACTGATAATTCTCAGGGGGGAAGGGGTGAGGGGTGTACAGGGAGAGACTGGACAAAAATCATACACCTATGGATGAGATCAATGGGAGGGAGCTAAGGGCAGAGGGAGGGGTGGGAGCTGAATGGAGGGGTGCTATGGAGGGGAAAAAAGAGAAACAAATGTAATAATCTGAATAATAAAGATTTAATTTAAAAAAAAAAGAAGTGGACCCCAGAGGCCCTACCTGGGGCACTGCGGTCACTGTCACCCTTTGCAGAATGGACGAGTCTCCGTCCCACCATAGCCAGCATCACCAGGTGCGGAGCACACGCCTGACATGTGACGGGAAGAGAAGTCTCATGGCGAATCCTCCGGCGAGGGTTCGCCATCACTCCCTAATCTATCAGCACTAAAAATCACCGAGTCCTTTCCGGTGCCTGACATCGTGCCGGGCGGAGTGATGATTCACATGAACCATCTCATCTCGCTGCTGTTCTTAGCCCCATTTTACAGATGGAGAAACTGAGGTGGGGGCAGTCTCACAGCTGGTGCGTGTCAAAGCCCACCCAGATGTGTACCTGGATCTGCTGGCTGAGTCTGGATTCCTGACCATGATGCGAATGGATGCTTTTCTGTGTGTGATTTTAGACAGACCTTGTCACAGTGAGGCTGTCCATGAATGCCTTCTGTAAAGTGATGCTCATGTTAGTTGTGAGCAAAATACTTAAAACTGGGCCCAGATCTTGAAAGTCGCACCTCCCATTGGGTTCCCCATCCTGCTGCATCTCACCGACACAGAGCTGAAAAGATCATGTGGTGACGACTGAGCTGGGGGTGTCTCTCTTTCTTAATGCTGGGTTCTCACCTCAAGACCTTTGCACTTGGTGTGCCCTCTGCCTTCGGATCCCTCTTGCCACCTAGGCCTAAGCTCAAATGTCAACTCCTCAGGTCTTTCCTGACCAGCCATGCAGGCCCTCCTTCCCTTTCTTAACACACAGCACCCCTCCCCACCCAGCGCTCTGGTGTTGTCTGTCCTGATGGGCGCCCAGGAGCAGCAGGCTTGGCCAGCTGGGGCCGAACCTCCTTATCCCCACCTCTCCCTTACCCACCCCTTCTCACGATTTTCTTAGAGCAGAAGGTTTGGACACAGGGGTTTTGAATGACTAAATGAACCCCATAGCATTTTGTCCCTGAATATCTATAACAATCGCTGATTGTAATTCATCTGCTAATAGGCCTATATAAATTTTTTAATTTAAAAAATTGATGAGGGGGAAGGGAGAGGGATGGAGAGGTAGGGGGAGGGTCAGGGAGAAATATCAATTCGTTGTTGCCCTTATTGATGCATTCATTGGTTGCTTCTTGTATGTGCCCTGACCGGAGCTGGCACCCGCATCCTTGGCATTTTGAGATGATGCTCTAACCACCGGCCAGGCCGTGATGGGTCCAGCCGAGCAGGTTTCTCACGTGGCACCTGACGCCTTGGGCTGGGTGAGTCTGTTGATGAGGACTGTTCTGCATGTGGGAGGATGTTTCGCCACATCCCCAGCCTCTGCCCACCAAGGCCAGGGGCACAGCCCTCACCTGGGTTGTGATAGCTCCAAATATCTCTAGAGGTTGTCACCTGGCCCCTGGGGTCCGAGGTCATCCCCGCTTGGGAACCACTGGTGCAGAGACAGGTCTGCAAACGGCCTTTAGTGCCAGAAGCCCCAGTGCTCCAGAACCTCCCAGCGCTCCCAGCACAAGGCAATACAATGGTGAGCGCCGGCTGGGGCGGGCCATGCTGGGCCGGGCGGTGTTGACAAAGTAGACTTGTGCGAGCTTCTTTTGCTGCAACTTGCAAAGCCGAGATGGAATCTGGAGACGCCCCTTTGCCACCTTGCCTAACTCGGCCTCTCTCTTGCTCTGTGAGCTTGGGGGAGTCACTTTCCCTCTCTAGGCGTGAGTGCGTGATGTGGATGGAGCTGCCGGATCAGCCACCCCACCCTGCCTGAACTTGACCAGGGTGTTTATTTGAGCTGATCATTCTCCACTGTAGACAGTGGCAGCCCTTTCTGGCTCTGATCTCAACAGTGTGCAGAGGGGGGAGAGGGGAGAGAGTAGAGAGGGGAGAGGGGAAAGGAGAAAGGGGAAAGGGGAGAGGAGAGAGGAGAGAAGGAAGAGGGGAGAGGGAAGAGGGGAGAAGGTGAGGAGAAAGGGGAGAGGGGTGAAAAGAGAGGAGAGGGGACAGAGGAGAGAAGGGAGAGGGGAGAGGAGAGAAGGAAGAGGGAGAGGAGAGAAGGAAGAGGGGAGAGGGAAGAGGGGAAAGGAGATGGGAGAGGGGAGAGGGGTGGGAAGAGAGGAGAGGGGACAGAGGAGAGAGGGGAGAGGGGAGAGAACAGCTGAGCCCCCCCCGTCCCCCCACTTCTTGCTTGATGACAAGAGTGATTCTTTTCATGTGAATTCCGATTGCCCCATCTCAAGCCCTCCCTTCCATCGTCCCTTCCATCGCAGGGACATCTGAGCCCAGAGCAGATGGCTGCCTTGGTATTTCCCACATGGTGGCGAAGAGGGCAGGGATAGAACGCGGATTCCCAGAGGGCAATCCGGGGCCATGGGCATTATTCGCTCAATGGCTTGCTCCTCCCCCCTCCCGCAATCTCTCCTTTCCACCTCAGCGGAGGATCAAAATGAATCAGCAGACGTTTATTGAGCTTCCTCCGAGATCCAGGCACTTTGTGAGGGGCCGGGGAGCAGGAAGATGAATCAGATCCAGTTCCTGACCAGGAGTTCCTCGGAGAAGATTAAATATGAAACCGGGAACAGATACGGAATGCCCCGGGAAAAAAGTGTGTGTGGTGACCAGGCTCGGCGGTGTAGATAAAGAGAGTGACTGCTGATTGTACATGTTCCCTGGAGACACTGAGAAGCCGGGCTGGGGGAGATTTCTGCTCCAATGCAGGCGTGGCCTGCCCCTTCCTAGCCTCACCCTTCTGTATTCTTCACGGCTTTTTCTAATCTGAGACCCTCAAGGGCCTCACACAAACTGTGAATGTAGGCATAGGGATGATGGGCCGGTTTGGGGGACAAGCCACACTCGAGGAGGCCTGGTTCTGCATCTGGATTTGCTGTGTAGCCTTGGGAAAGTTGCTGAACCTTTCTGTTGCGCCCCTGACTCTGAATTGGGAGGTGTGAGTCCCCAGCCTAATTTACATTGCCAGAGCTTCCTGGAGAACTATGTGGGAACTGTCGGGAGTGTAATGGTTAACATTTGGCAGACAGGGCTTATCCTTCCGAGGGCATATTGATCATGAAGAGGGAAGGCCAATCAGAGACCGACACTTCTCCTGGATTGGGGAGCCATGGGGGGTCAGGGGGGGGGGCAGCGGGGAGTTGACCCATGGGAATTGAGAAAGGTTCTCCATAATTTTCTTCCTCTGGACCTTGGATCGAACAGAGATGGAAGCCTCACCCACAGGTAAATAGATGTCCCTGGGCCTGGGCTGGTGTGTACTGTCTGGAGAAAGAATTCAGTGAGTCAATCAACAAGCATGCACTAGGAGAAAAGTATGTGTTGGGCTTTGAGTGCGGTTTTCTGTGGTGCAAAAATTTTATTTTTTATTTATTGATTTTTGAGAGAGAGAGAGAGAGAGAGAGAGAGAGAGAGAGACATACACACACAGAGAAAGATAGATGGATGGAGAGATATTTGTTGTTTCACGGATTTATGCATTCATTGGTTGATTCTTATATGAGTTCTGATTGGGTATCGAACCCACAACCTTGGTGTATCGGGATGATGCTCTAACCAGCTGAGATACTCAGCCATGGCTGTGGAGGCAAAGACCTCCCAGGCTCCCAGGATCTGTAACCTAACCAGAGGGCTCGCAGGCCTGGCTCCTGAATGTAGTAGCTCTGTCCACTCACCTGCTCACTGAACAGATTCCCACGGGCCTACGGACCCCTCAGACTCCGAGGAGTCATCCCTCTCCTCTTCCTCCATCTGCCACTTCTCCGGCACCGCCGTTCACGCAGCTGCCTGAGCCACAGCCATGCAGGCCCTCGCTCACTCCACTCCAATCCCTTCCAAATCCTGTGGACTCTCTCTTTCACGACTGTCACCTACACCTGGCCATGCCTTAGGTCAAGCCAGAGCCATTGATTGACAAGACACCTCCACCTTTTCCTCAGTTTCTTCTCCTTGTCCCAGCCAGAGAAATTTGGTCGTAGAACAAAACTGACTAGGTTACTCCCATACTTACAATCTTCTAGGCCCCCCGCCCCCCAGCACAGCAGGACAAGCCCCGAGCCCCTTCATTGGTTTCCAAGCCCCTGTCCACCCCTCTTACTTCACCTCTTATCTCCTCCCTCCCAACAGTCCAACTGCCCTGAGCTTTTGACTGGATCTGCCAACAACTTCTCTCTCTTCTGAGCCTTTTATCTTAACTATCCCCCCGCCCCTGCACACTTATACCTGCCGTCTTGCCCTTCAGGTGTCCTCTCAGACATGTTTCCTTCAGGAAACCTTCCCCACTTCCACAGCCCCTTGTCTAGTTCCCATGGGGCTCTGAGCTGATGGCCAGCTGGGGCTTGTCCCATGTATGGCTCATAGTCCCATGTATGCTCAATCAATAGTTACTGAATGAAGGCAGGAATGCGAAAACCCAGTGACCACATGTTTTTAGGAGGTGGGAATGGGAAGATTTTCTGCAGGATTTGTTTTCTTGTGTTAAGCTTTATTTACATATAGAGGACCAGTGCATGAAATTTGTGCACTTGGGAGCAGGGTTGAGGGGTGTCCCTCAGCTCGGCATGTGCCCTTTCACAGTCCAGGAGCCCTAGTGGGCCTAAGTCACAGTCGGACATCCTGAGTGCTGCTGTGGAGGCCAGATAGGCTTCTGTCACTGCCACTGCGCTCGCTCGCCATGAACCTGGCTTCTGGCTGAGAGCGCTCCCCTGTAGAAGCACACTGCCCACCAGGGGGCAGCTCCTGCATTGCGTGTCTGTCCCCTGGTGGTCAGTATACATCATAGCGTCTGGTCATTCTACCATTTGGTCGATTTGCATATTAGCCTTTTATTATATAGGATGATTGATGTGAAATAGACTGCACATATTGAAAGCATGCCATTTGGTGAATTTTGACATTTATATACACCGTGAAACCTGAGCACAATCAAAACAGTGAACATATCCAGCACCCTTAAGACTCACCTCATGCCCCTTGGTGGTCTCCCTTCCCCCTCATCTCCACTCCCATTCCTAGGCAACCATAGGTCGGCTTTTGGTCACTGTGGACACATTTGTGTTTTCTACAACTTCGTATAAATGGTCATGCAGTCTGCGTCCTTGTATGCCCAGCTCTTTTCATGCAGCACAAAGGGAGAACTTGGCTCTGAGCTGTGCCAGAAGGGATGGGCTTTGGCCTAGAGAGAGAGCAGAGGGCATTCTAGGAGAAGAGACCAGTATGACCCCAAATTCAAAGGCAGAAAAGTGCAAGGCCACTAGACCAGGCTAGATCCAGGGTTCACTCACTCACTCATTCGTCAAAGGTTTGTTGAGCTCCAACTGCCTGCCAGGCACTGTGCTAATTAGCAGGGCTGGAACTGGGGTCCTCTTGCTGCTCCAGATTCTCTCCCCGCCACTCTCTGCTGCTCTGTGTTTCTGGAGGCTCACCTATAATGGACAGCATCCATGGGCTCTCTTCCCATGGACTTCCGGTTGGGTTTGGCCAATGGGATGCCTAGAGGAAGGTCAGAGGGAGGTCAGGCAGCTCTTCCTCTGGTCCCCTTCCTGGAACACCTGCTAAGGGCCTTCTCTATTGGCTGACAGGCCACCATTCTAGTAGCTTCTCCGGGCATCTTGACCAAAGCCAATCCTCCGCTCTTAAAGACTTGGTAAAAAGCACCAGCAAATGGCCTGGGGTCGGGCAGGGTGGTTTTCTGGAGTCTCCCCAGGAGGCCTGTGCGGCACCGCCAAGCCTAACTCACTCCTAGGCTCTCCTGTGGAGGGACCGGGGCTTCAGGGCTGCAGGGGGGGAGGGTGGGGGGCCTCAAGTGTAGCCCCACCCACAGCAACAACACCCTGATGGTCAGCAAGAGGCCCTTCAGCGTGTGCACCAGTCCAACCACACAGCCAGGACTTGGTGCTGGAAAACCGAAGTGAAAATGACCATCTCTCACTGGTCTCACACAGAGTGTTTGTTTGGTCCGCTGGTCCGAGGCTTGTCATAAAGACCGTCCCACAGGCCTCCGTCCTCCCAAAGTGGACCTCGTGAGCCAGGTGCATGTTAATTTTTTTCTTTGGAACGTGACTTAGCATCTTGAAGCGAGGTCCCTTCATCTCTGCATTTTCTGGGCCTTGCGCTCCTCATTACTTAATATCTTTCTAGGCCTAAATAAATGTGCTTTTGTCTGTTCGGGGGGCGAGTGGGATGCGGGAGGAGGCAGATCTCCCAGAAACCGCTAAAGAGGGTTGCTGCTTAAATACTTCGCCCGCGAGTGCGGAAGGACTCCAAGTTCACGGAGGAACAGTTTGGAGACAAACCAGAGGACAGAATGATAAACGGGCAGTGTCCAATCCAGAACAGGCTCATGCCTGATAAACCCCGGGCCGCCCCTCGGAGAAGCCAGGCTGGCAGTGGGGATTGTGGAAGGGCCTGGGGCGGGCGGCTGAAGACCTGAAGGTGTTTGAGAGGCTGCCCTTGATGGAGGCTTAAGGCCTGTCCCGCGGGCCTTGAGGGTGGAATAGGGCCAGTGGAGGGGGTGCGTGATGGGGAGGCAGATGCAGCATTCGCCGATGGTCAGTCTGGCCAATTGTTAGGGCTGTTGCAAAAGGGGATGAGCCTCCCATCACTGGGGGGAGGGAGGGGTCCAGGAAAAGGTGGACGGGACGTAGTCCATGAGCCCACCAGACCACGGATCCCCAGACACCCACTGACTGGACGCGTCCCAATCACCAGGGCGCCATGGAAATGCAGTTGAATCATGTCTGCAATTCCTGCTTATTGAGCACCGACTATGTGCCAGGCAGTGGGCTAGACAAGGAGGCCAGCGGAGTGAGGGCACAGAGGCGGTCCAGGCGCTCCCATAGCCCATGCTCCTGTCTCAGAGGCAGCGCCCGAGGCGTGCGTAAGTCACGCTGGGATCACGGCTTCAGAGTGACCCCGGCCAGGTGATGGATGGAGAGCGACAGGGCTGGGACCGGCTTCAGCTGTGGCTCAGGAGGTGACATTGAAGCTGAGACCAAGGAGCCGGCCAAGGAAGGAGCCAGGGAGAGAGTGTTCCTGATGGGCGAGAAGGCGTGCTGCATGCTCTGATGGCTGGAGGATGTTGGGGAGGACTGGAGGTCAGGAAGATGGGTGGGCCAGATGGGGTGGAGCCCTCAGGGAGCCCGGATCTTATGTACCTGCGGGAGTGTCATCACAAGCCCCTGGGGAAGGGGGGCCAGAAACCCCTCTTCCTGATGAGTGTGATCTCCAGACCACGAGGTCTCAGATCGCCTCACACCCCTCTTTCTCCTCCTCACCAGCCGGTCCCCGCACCCGCTGGATCCAGCTTGCTCCTGGCAAGCTTTTCTGCCCCCCTCGCCCTGGCTGTATTTTCCCAAGGAGGACTTTGAAGTGGGGGCTGGGTCAGGAGATGAGGAGTGCATGGGGCTCGTGGTGACGGGTTGGGCCCCATCCTTCCAGCTGGCAGTTCTAGAAATACTTCCCTACAAACCAGACATGGGCGAAGGGGTCTGCTTCGTGGGAGGGTCTGGAGAGGGGGTGGCAGGACTGGCAGGTGCAGAATGAGAATGGGGGTCCCCTTGCCCAACAATTACTGAGAAGTTCAGGGTGGTGACAACAGAACACGAAACCGGAGGGATTTTGGGGGTGGCATGCCCACACAGCCTGTCCTGGGGAAGGAAAGAAAGGGAGGGAAAGAAGAAAAGGGGAAAAGAGAGGACGGGGCACAAAGGGGAGGAGAACCAAAGGAAGCCAGGGCTGAGCAGGGACCCGGGCTGAGTAGCGTTTGGGGGGGGACTTTCTGTCCCAGGCACCGGGCCAGCTGTGTTCTGACTCTCACTCAGATGAGGAACTGAGGCCCAGAGAGGTGAGGCCACCAATCCAAGGCCACCAGTCCAAGGTCACCAGTCCAAGGTTGCTTTGGCTTAAAGGTCCTTTCCCAGAGAGGTCCTCCCCGCCATCCTTGTCTGAATACACCTGCCTCACTCCCAGGACGCCCCCTCCCGTCGCCCAGTCCCCTTTTCTTCAGGGCACTCGCTAGCGCCCACAATCGGTCGCTTTCTTCTCCTCGCTGTGTATTCTCTGTCTCGCCTTCTCGCCTGTCAGCTTCCGGTCAGTCCCGGTGTCTCCAGGCCTCGAACAGCGCCTGGCTGGAGGGACCCATGTACTAAACATTCACAGGAGCCCTCTGAATTGGGAGATATTTGACATTGTTAACCTTTCAAAAATGGCAACCACAAACAGCTCGGCCCGACTTGAACGCGGGAACGAACCGGCGCCTTGCTCCTCGGTGCCCCTCTGCCTTCTCCTCTGCGAGGCGGGCGGTGGTGGCTGGGCAGTGTGGCCCTGGCTCCGCGGCGGGAGGGGCCGGCGTGGGGCGTGGGAGGCCCTGCGGCTCGAGATACGGCGTGATGAATGAGCGGGGGGATCGGTCCTGGGCGGAGATACAAAGGATGGGAATGACACTATTTAGTGAGGAATGACCTCCTGACACTCTTCAAATAAATGCAGGCTTGTTAGAGACGGGAGGCAGCTGCCGCCGTGGCCGCCACCTCTGATTCCGGCAGAAGAGAACAAAACGGACTGGCATTGTGTGTGTGTGAGGGTGTGGGTCCGTGTGCGTGGAGAGTGTGTGTGTGTGTCCATCTGTGTGTGCATGTGTGTCCCTGTGTCTCTGTGTGTCTGTCTTCTTCATGTGTGTGTCTCTGTGTATGTGTGTCTCTGTGTATGTGTCTGTGTGTGTCTGTGTGTGCGTGTCTCTGTGTGTGTTTCTCTCTGTGTGTGTGTGTGTGTGTGTGTGCGCGCGCGCGCATGTCTCCGTGTGTGTCTGTGTGTGAGTGCAAGAGCTTCCTGGAGGCATGGAGGGCCCATCTCCACACCCCTGAGCCTCTCACTTTCCCTTTGAATGAAACACTTCCAGGCTGAGCACCTACTATGAGCCAGAAACCACCAGCTGCAGCGGGTGATCTCAGAGTCAGCACCAAAGCACCTGGTTGCCAAGAGCTGGCTGTGCCCTTCGATTCTGACCAGCAGGTCACCCCACGGCCGAGGAATGGCCACCACCTGGTGTCTCAGGTACTTTCTGGGGCTGTTTCAAAATGATGTTTCCACTCCTAGAAAGTGGGTACTATCTCCTGCCACTTCCATCTGGGGAAGCTGAGGCCCAGAGAAGGAAAGCCACTTGCCCAAGGTCACACAGCAAGTGGGTGGTGAGATGGGGGTTGGACTCTAGAACTCACATTCTTCTTTAGTCTCACTCAAGATTTTTTTAAAAAAATGTATCTTATTGATTTTTTACAGAGAGGAAGAGAGAGGGATAGAGAGTTAGAAACATCGATGAGAGAGAAACATCGATCAGCTGCCTCCTGCATGCCCCCTACTGGGGATGTGCCCCCAACCAAGGTACATGCCCTTGACCGGAATCAAACCCAGGACCTTTCAGTTCGCAGGCCGACGCTCTATCCACTGAGCCAAACCTCAAGATTTTTATGGATTGATAGTAAGAGCAACCGTTTGAGAGCATTTGCCCTCCCTCCCCCCGCAATTTCCAAACATCTCTTGGTTTTGAAGGAAGTGAAAAAAAAAACACCCTTGAACCAGCTCATTAAGTCACACTACTGCCCCCAGGGCTGCCCACTGCCCGCTGATTGCAGACGGGAGACTCCATGAGGCCAGAGGGCTGGCTGGAGAGCAAAGGGTCTTCTCCCCCAGAGTGGTCCAAGGCAGCAGGTACCTCACCTGGGATACAGGTTAGAGATGCAGATTCCTGGGCCAACCAGACCCACAGGAGCAGCATCTCAAAGGGAGGGGCCTAGGAATCTGTATTCCAACAAAGGCTTCTGGTGATTCTTATACTTACTTACATTTCAGGCGACAGTCATTTATTTGGGGTGCTGAGACACCTGGGGAGGTGAGGTAGTGCCAGATCACCAATGGCCTTGAAGCTGTATGACATTGGAGCTTTGTTCTGTGGTTCATAGGGAGGCATCAAAGGTGTGTGAGCAGGCGGGACCCGGGTTATTTCTCTGGGGGCAGCATGAAGGCTGGCTGGGCAGAAATGACAGCAGCAGGGAGAACAGATCCAGGACATGGGTGCAATACTCCGGGTGGGGAGTGATAGGACCTGCGCTTGGCTGGAAAGCCTGGGGGGGGGGGGGGCGGGGTGAGACAGTCATTACACGGCTCACCCATGGCTCTAAGACATTACTTCTTAAGGAGCTCAGGGCCCTCTTCCAGGCTTAGATCCAGCCACTGAATTTCACCAACTAGAGAAGGCTTCCTGGAGGAGGCGATGTTCCCCCCAGACCTCGGTGAGAGGCAAACCCAGAGAGAAGAAGAAAAAGGATTTAAGGAGAGATGGTCCAGTGTTCAAAGTCGCTTCCTCCTAGGGGGCTTTCGGCACCCGGGGCCTGAGCACTTCTCCACCAAGAGTTTTGGAGACCCCTCCAGGGTGTGCGTCTTCCATCAAGACTGGGAAAAGTTGATTAGAGTGGGTGGCAGCCAGGACTGGCGTTTCTAATTAACACGCAGGCAGGGAGAATGCCTCTTCTTCCAGAGCCTGTATTCAGCTGATTGAATATCAGGGCTGGGGCTCAACTATGAATTGTGTGTCAAAAATAAAGCCTGCACGCTCTCCTCTCGTTAAAGGAACAGTGTCCCCATTTCCAGCTCTCTGCCTCCCCATCAGATAGCTTGTCACTTTGATCCCTGGAGCTGGGTGTGGGGACTGAGGGCTCCAGGTAGGGATGACAAAGGCGATGGATTTAGGGGGTGGGGGACACCCGGCCTGGCGTGGGGAACACCAGAGGAAGGTGGGGAGAAACCCCAGGTGGGTTTCAGGGGAGCTGCCAGGTTGGGGAAGCGAAGGAAGAGAAACGGGCCAGAACGAGAGAAAGGCGGCTGGCTGTGGCAGGGGAAAGCACGAGGGGCGAGCAAACACAGGTTCATTAATCTGTAGTTCGTCTGCCTTTTCTGTTAGGAGGATGAACTTGATGAGTTAATTAAGTCGCAGTCTGTAACACCAGTTTATTTGCATAGCAAACTCCTGGGCCAGTGTGCTGTGAGTTGAGTGTGTATGCGCAGACAATTCGGGGGAAATTACAGCCTCATTAATATGCTAATCTGGTTGCAGGCCTGGAGCGGAGTTTTGGGTTGGTGGTGCTCGGGGGTGGTGGGTGTTCGGTTGCCTAGCAACCCTTTTCTCCAGGTAACCCTTCTCTGGCTTGCCCTTGATATCCCCCAAAGGATTGCAGTGTGGAAGAGGAGGTGAGCGGGGAAAGCATTCTGTTGTCACAGAACAGTGAGCAAAATAAAAGGCAAACACACACACATTCCCAGCCGCATCCACATTATGCCGGTGTCTTTACAAACAGACGTGGGAGGGGCCGGGAGGCCCTGTGGTGCCATCGACAGACACCAGCACGCAGATGCGGTGTGTGGTCTGTGGAAAGAGACACAGGAGGAACACCCTCCTCCACACACGTGTGTGTGCACACAAACAAAACTGGCGCAGGGGTTTTGTTTAGCAAATAAACCCATATAATGAGATTCTTCGTCTATGTAATAATGCATGTTCTGTGTAATATCCTCCCATTAAACACACACAAACACACACACACACGCACACCAATATCCCATGCAGAGTCTTTACCGATAACACAATAAATGCATTAAACTTAGTGTGATATTCAGAATATGCAAATGATAAATAAGAATCAACTTTGAAACGACACACACATTATGGAGTTTGTATAAATAGGTCCTGGGTGAGAAGGACAGGTGTGTGCGTGCATGGAAACATACGTGTGTCGTGTATGACACTTAGGCAAGGAGATGCTGGGTGTAATATACATGAGTATGTACCCAATACATGACCAGATCTACAAGAGTCACCAAGCACACATAGAGATTGGCATGCAGTGCAGAGCACACACCTTCAGATCCCATCCCTTTTCTCTTGCCCTCGTCACTCACAATCTGGACAAAGCCTGCTTCCTGTATGTCACACCGCTGTCGCATCTCTGGGTCCCAGGCGCGGTGCCTGCCCCATCCCAGTTGTCCCCCTTCCCTTGTTCCTTGCACTTCCTCCTGGTTAGACAGCCTCTTTTCTGGCCCTTGTGTATCTGACAGGCTGCATCAAAGGCCTCCGGGCTTTCCCAGAAAGAGCAAACAATGGGATTCAGCATGTTAATACCCTCCCTGGCCCACACACTCCCCCACCCCCGTGGCCCTGAGAAAGAAATTTACCACGTCCAGAAGGGCTTATAGCTGACGTCTATAAATATCAAGAAGCAGAGGACGGCTGACGTGGCTCAGTGATTGAGCATCTTCCTAAGAACCAAAAGGTCACTGTTCCATTCCTGGTCAGGGCACATGCCCAGGTTGCAGGCTCAATCCCCAGTAGTGGGCGTGCAGGAAGCACTGATCAATGATTCTCTCTCATCATTGATGTTTCTATTTTTCTCTACCTTCCTCTCTAAATCAATAAAAATATATTTAAAAAAAAGAAGCAGAGACTTCTTGTATTATATGAGTTGCTCCAGGAAAAAGAAAAGAAACAAAAACGAAACAAAACAAAGCAAAGCTGCCCAGCTCACAATCTTGACCGTAAGTCTGGCTGAGAGTGCTTCTTAGAAATGCATACTGAACTTCAACGACAGGAAGTGTGTTTCTAACTGGTTAGCAAAAACTGGAAGTCGGGAACATCAGGAGAGAGTGAGCATGTGGTCAATGAAAGCCCCAGTGCATGCTGAGGGAGGAGCAGTTTGTCAATATCTTATGATATTAAATATCTGCATATGTCATGCTCCAGAAACACAATTCTTGAGTATAAACCCCAGAGAACTTCTTACTCAGCTCTGCAAAGGAGACACACACTGTTTGTGTTGGTCAACAGAGGCAAACCCACTGTCCTTCATGAAAACGAGGTGAAGGGAGGGGTCGTTGATCAGGCAGTGGCCAGAAAAACATATGGAGCTACACATAGCAACACAGTGGCCATACAAACATTTTATGTGAAAAAGTAAGGAACAGAGTAAAATGAAGAAAATCATATAACTTACATACAATGAAAATAATGCTAGGGTCTCTCAATAGTTGAATGGATGAGTAAACTGTGGCACCTTCATTCCTCAGCAAGGAAAAATAAAGGACTGCTAACTCAGGCCACCATATGATGACTCTCAAAAGCATCGTGCTAAGTGAAAGAAGCCAGACACAGAAGGATCTGTATAGTAGAATTTCGTTCATAGAATCTACAGGTGTAGAAAGTTGGGGCACGGGTAGTGGAATTGGTAATAGAAATGTTCTGTCTTGAAGGTTACATGAATGTATACATTGATCAAAATGTATTAGACTAGATATCTAATGACTTTTAAAAAATATATTTTATTGACTTTTTTTTTTTACAGAGAGGAAGGGAGGGAGATAGAGAGTTAAAAACGTCGATCAGCCGCCTCCTGCACACTCCCTACTGGGGATGTGCCTGAAACCAAGGTATGTGCCCTTGAACGGAATTGAACTTGAGACCTTTCAGTCTGCAGGCTGACACTATCCACTGAGCCAAACCGATTTCGGCATACCTGGGACCCTTTAGTCAGCAGGCCGAAGCTTTATCCACTGAGCCAAACTGGATTAGGGCATTCTAATGACTTTTATTGAATGTAAATTAGCCTCAATAAAGCTTATTTAAAATAATATTTTACTGTAAATAATAAAATATAAAAGATAAAATGCTTTAAAATTTGAATGACTGTACATATATTGATGTTTCTATGTCTACATCTCCATGTGTCTATGTAATTATGTATTTATAGATACTTAGGAGTAGATGCCTATAGTGAGGAAAAAAGAAACTTGTGAATGGAGAATTGTGGTAGATTAGATCATTGTTTCCATCTCCTCACTGCCTCCTGGTAGTGAATTATGCTTCTCCCCCTTGGCCATGTCCTCAGTGAAGCAGAGTAACCATCCCTGCCCCTTGACTTTGAACTTGGTTATGTGGTTTGAGCAATGGGATGCTAGAGGATGTGACACAAGCAAAGGCTTTAAATATGTATATGTATATGTATATGTATATGTATATGTATATGGGGCTTGCCCTCCTCTCTTGCATCTTTATGACCTGCCATGATAAGCTTATGCCCTAGGCAACTGCTGACTTTCAGTCTGGGCCCCATGGAGCAGACCTGTGCCTTCAGGAAGCTGGGAGCTAACCTAACCCAGCTGGGTTCACCAGGATCAACCAAACCACAGCCAATCTGCACACCCATATGTGTGAAAAAGATTCATAAATATGTTACTGTAAATCTCTAGGACTCTGAGGTTGTTTGTTACAGAGCATTAGGGCAGTAGTAGCTGACTAATTCACAAAATAGAGGAAAAATTCTATATAATAAAGAGGTAATATGCAAATTGACCATCACTCCAACACACAAGATGACCATCCTCATGTGGTCAAAGATGGCCACCTCCATGTGGACACAATATGGCCAGCAGAGGAGGGCAGTTGTGAGCAATCAGGCCAGCAGGAGAGGTCAATTGGGAGGGACCAGGCCTGCAAGGGAGGGCAGTTGGGGGGGACCAGGCCAGCAGGGGAGGGCAATTAGGGGCAACCAGGCTGGCAATGGAGGGCAGTTGAGGGTGACCAGGCCTGCAGGGGAGGGCAGTTGGATCAACCAGGTCAGCAGGGGAGGATAGTTAGGGGCAATTGGGACAGCAGGGGAACAGTTAGGCATAGATAAGCCTGTCAGGGGAATGGTTAGGAGGTGATCAGGTTGGCAGGCAGAAGTAGTTAGGGGAAGTCAGGTAGGCAGGCCGGCAGGCGAGCAGTTGGGAGTCAGCAGTCCTGGATTGTGAGAGGGATGTCTGACTGCCTGGTTAGGCCTCATCCCACTGGGAAGTCAGACATCCCTCAAGGGGTCCCAGATTGGAGAGGATGCAGGCTGGACTGAGGGACACCCTCCCAGCCCCCATGCACGAATGTCATGCATCAGGCCTCTAGTTTATATATATATATAAGCCTAAGCAACTGGCTGATTGACTGACTGGCTGACTGTCCAACTGTCGGGTAGCTATGATGCGCAATGATTACTAGGGGACAGACACTCAATGCACAGGCATAGAAACATGGAACAGACTGATGAATCTCAGAGGGAAAGAGGGAAGGCGGAAAGAGATTAACCAAAGATCTTTCTTTCTTTTTTTTTTTTTTTTTTTACAGAGAGGAAGGGAGAAGGATAGAGAGTTAGAAACATCGATGAGAGGGAAACATCAATCAGCTGCCTCCTGCACACCTCCTACTGGGGATGTGCCCACAATCAAGGTACATGCCCTTGTCCTGAATCTAACCTGGGATCCTTCAGTCCCCAAGCCAACGCTGTATCCACTGAGCCAAACCAATAAGGGCTTAACCAAAGATCTTCAGTCTGTGGTGATCTGGCCAAAACCAGCTCTCCAACTTCCCCTGAGGGGTCCCGGATTGCGAGAAGGTGCTTGTCAGGCTGAGGGACCCCATTGGTGCACAAATCCATGCACTGGGCCTCTAGTAATAAAATAAAAAGGCAAAGGGAAGCCTGGAATGGATAAATGGTGATAACAATGCCCTATGAGTTAAGAGTAATCACTTTAATTTCAACACCCGAAGTTAAGAAGAAACAAGCCACCCATTCACAACCGCCCTCTCTCTCTGCAGGCACCCCATGCTTCTCGGCAGAGCCTTTGCTTGGCTGTCCCTCCTGCCTGAGAGGAAGTTCCCGTGGCTGAATCCTATTTACTCTTCAAGACTCAGCCCAGACAGTCACCCGGGAAATGTTTGCTACAGTAACTTCCCGCTGTGCCCACACTGTGCCCCGCACATATCACCTCACTTTATTTTCCGAACACGCTTACGAGGTAGGTGCCGTGGCTGTCCCCACTCTGCAGATTCGCCGCTAGGACAGTTAAGTAATTTGCCCTTGACCACAGCTAGCAGGTGGTGGAAATCTATGCGCCTGGCCCCAAAGTCTGGGTCCAGAATGGAGGGACTTTGTCTCTAGATGTCCTGTAGGGTTCTGTCTTCTGTTGGCGTTTCTTGTGGTCCCTGGAGGGAGCCCTGAATGTGCTTGAATCGGAGGACATCAGCTTGGGGAGGCTCCATCCCTAAGAAATTATAAATATTTCATTTCCCCCTTCTCTCCTGCCTTGTCAGCCCCGAGATGAAGTTATCGACAGGAGCCCGGGTGACGGACACATTGGCAGGGCTCTCTATTGATGAGTTAACAGATTGTTGGCTTTTTTTTCTCCATCCTCGGGAAAAAAAAAAAAGAGTCTTGACAAGCTGTTTTCACTGCTGTGGGTGGGTGGGGCTGCTGCAGGAGGTGATGGAAGGCTTGGGTCCGGGTCAGGTGAGACCCGTCAGAGGGTCCTGTCAGCTCGACCTTCAGCGTTGACTCTGCGTCCGACTCCTCCCCCCACTCCGCTACTGACCCAGGTCCTGGCCCGTCACCCCTGGGCTGAGCACCGGGCTGTGTGCTCACTGGCCTCCTGCATCTGCCCTTGCCGCTCAGTTCATTCCGCACACCGCGGAGAGCAGGTTCGGAGCAGCAGCCAGATCCCCAACCCTCTGTCACAGACGCACAGGGCACCCTCATCGCAGCCACAGCATACAGGCCATCCTCACGCTCTCCCCCTGTCCTCTCCAGCCCCGGCCTCCCGGCTGCTCCCCAAACGCCCCCAGCATGGGGTGGCCTCAGCGTGTTTGCACCTGCTGTTCCCGCTGCCCGCTTGCTGTTCCTGACGCTGCCCATCAGACGCCTCTCCTCCTGCAGGTCTCCGCTCATGGCCCCAGCACAGCCCCCCTTAACACCTGCCTGACACCCCCGTTTCTCCATCCACTTTCATTTTTCTTCTTGGTGCGTATGACCTCCTGATGCTATTCACGCAGTTTTTGTTGATTTGTTCATTGTCTGTTCCTCCCCATAGAGTGGAAGCCGGGTGAGAGAAGGGGCTTCGAATGACTTGCTCATGGCTGTATCTTTGGACCCAGAACCGGGTCAGCCCATGACAGCCTGAGGACAAAGCCGGCTTGCCGCCTGACCCAGATCTGCGTGGGGCTACATGCCACCTCCCCCTCCTGTCCCCGAGCTCCCCGCACCGAGACCAGGCTGGTCCTCACCGCTGCCCTCCCCCCAGCATCTCTGCATCTCCAGGCTGCCCCCCCCTCCCACCAGGTCCCCCTCCCCTCCCCACTAAGCTATTTTTAACCCCCGTCCCACTCCCCACTGATCGTCAACCTGTTACTCCCGAAAGCACTTTGTGTCAGGGCCCCGAGAACGTCGCCAGGTCCTTCGCCACCATCTGTCCCTTTGCTCATTGAGGTCAGCATCGGGAGCCGGGTGGCGAAGCTGTGATCCCCGGATCTTCCAAGCGAAAGCTTTTGGGGTTCCATGTCCCCAGGACAGTGGAGTGAGTTCTCCTCTGAGGGCACAGAGACCATCCGCCGGGCACTATGATACTATGCCTGAGGCCGGTGCCAGTGTCGCTGTGCCCACGGGCCAGGGGCAGCGGGCACTTCTGGGTAGAGGGGAGGGCTCCAGCCTCGGCAGGAGAGAGGGCTGTGGGCGGGGGGTGTATGTATCCGTACATAGGTATACGTATGTATTTATCTATTTCACTCTCACTGTGTTGGGCACGATGTTTGAAATGCTATCCATGTATTAACTTATTTAATTTCCACAGCAACACGATACATTTGGAGCAATTATGCTCATTTTCACATGGGGAAATGGAGTCACAGAGAGGTAAATTTCCCAAGGTCACGGCCAGTCAGCAGGGGGCTAGGATTTGAACTCAGGAGGAACATGTGTTTTATTCTACACATGCTCTTGGGTCCACTCTCTTCTCCTTCTGTCCCCCTCTCCCTCTTTTTTTTCTTTTTTAAAAAATATATCTTTATTGGTGTCAGAGAGGGAGAGAGAGATAGAGACATCGATGATGAGAGAATCATTGGTCAGCTGCCTCCTGCACGCCCCACACTGGGGATCGAGCCCACCACCTAGGCATGTGCCCTGAACAGGAATCAAACCACGACCTCCTGGTTCATAGGTCGGCGCTCAACCACTGAGCACCCCGGCCGGGCTGGGTGTCTCTTTGTCCAAACGTCCCCTCTCTGTGAGGACAAGGTCCTGCTGGGTCAGGGCCACCCTAATGACTTCATTCCACCTTGAGTCCCTCTGGGAGGAGCCTATTTCCAATAAGGTCACATCGGGAGGCAAGGTGAGCTGGGACGTCAAGAGGTCTTTCTGGGAGACACTTCCATTCAACACAGCGAGGCAGGAGGTTTCACAAGCACCCCATTATCCCAGCACAGAGCCTGGCATTCAGCAGGCGCTCCATAAACACGCCACTGAATGAAAGAATAGAGGAATCCAGGGCCACCTCCCACCCAGCTACCCTGGCCTCCGGCTCCCCGGGCCTCCCAGGCCCAAAGGCAGGGGTTTGCCCGGAGTCTCATATTTCAGCGTCTCCATCCCTCTGCCCAGCTGCTCGCCCAGCAACGGTGACATCATCAAACCCCTTACAAACTGGATTTTAATCTCCTGGAAATAGCCCTGCCATTATCATGTCGTTAGAAGCCATTAGGGTGCCCCCCCTTCCTTCTTTCCTTCCTTCTTCCAGGTGAGAGACCTCACATCTCTCCAGTGAGTCAGGGGGTAGGGACTGTAGCCAAAGGAAATGTACCAATTCTGGCAGGACACCCCCCCACCCACTCACCTACCCATCCAGTCCCTGGGGTGGGGGTGGGGGTGCAGGGCAGGGGTTAGAGGATCTAACAGGAGGAGACACAGTCACCCTTTTGCTTGAAGATGGAACTTCTAAGGCTGTTTCTGAGGGACCCTGGCCAGGGCCTGGGAAGGACACCGCGTTGCAGGCAACACTCCGGGGCAGGGGCAGCGAGCAGTGCGCAGGTGCCTTCTCTCCAGGACTGCCTCGAGGGCTCCTGACTGAGCCCCCACTGACCCTCTTGCAGCTTCCAGCCGCCTCCACCCTCCTTTCCACGTGGCAGCCAGGGACAGCGCCCGTCCACAGAAGCTCAAGGTTGACGGGGGAAACTGAGGCAGAGAGTAATTCTGTATCTTTGCATAGGGTCCCGAACCCTTGGGAAAGTCAGGACAAGCAGGACCATCTCCCTCTCCCTGTTCTCTTTGCTCCAAGCTGGTCTCTCCCTCTCTTCCCCCATCCCTGCTCCAAAAGGCGAGGGGTTCCTTTCCTGGCCCCCTCTGCTGGGAGCAACAGCAGAATGGGCCCTGGCATGGCAGGGAGTCTGCCGTAGGAGACAGGGCAAGAGCAGGTGAGAGGTTTGACTCCAGGCGTTCCTGGGAAGTGAAGGCAGGGGAGGGATGATGGGGGGGGGCGGAGTTGAGGGGGGGAAGAGGAGGGAGTGAGGTTGCTGATGGACCTCCCTCCTTTCTCCCCACCGCTCTCCCTGTAAGAGCAAAGCAGAGCTGCCTTCTATTTCCTCGGGTGCTCGGGGCCCAGGAGCCACAGGGAAAAGCCCATCCCTCAGTGAGCTCACCTGGGGTTCCCCAAACCACAGTGTCTCCCCAAGGGGGACATTCCTCCTTCAGGAGACCACCTCGATTTTGCATACTGAAGCCCAGCGTCCCTGGTGGTGCTAGGTGGGGTGAAGGAGTAATAAACCCGGCTGGCCTCTGCGCTCCAGTGGCCCGGCCTGGGGGACTGAGACTGACAGGTCACAGCTGGCCTGGCCCGCCACCCAGCCGCACAGGAGGCTGTTGTGGGTCTGGGGTTGTGGGTGGGGAGAGGGAGTCGAGCAGGTCAGGGGCTGGAGTCTGGCCAGAGGGGGCGACTCTAGAAATGTACTGTTAGGACCGAGTCTTGGAACACGCCTGTCCAGGTCTCCTGCTCATTCATTCATTCACTCATTCATTCATTCATTCATTCATCCATTCATTCAACAAGTGCATATTAAGCATCTACGAGGTGCCAGGTGCTGTGTGAGGCACAGGGAACATATCGGGACGAGAAAGATGTAAGCCCGGACATCTAGCGACTCCCGGTGGGTGCCCCGCGTTCTTCTGTGGCTTCCTTCGCCTGGCACAGACTGCCAGGACTCCCGTTGCTGTGTGATAGTCCATGGGATGCGCAGGCCATGTGTGCTTTCTCCGTCCCATTGCTGACGGGTATTTGGGGAGTTGCCCATGTGGGGCCATTTGTCCATCTTGGACCATCTTGTTTTCCTGCCCACACATGCACCCCACCCCCACCCCCATCTCCCCCAAAGGCAGAGATTGGCCAGCCTGCCAATCAGGTTATCTATGGGCCAGAGCGGAGGGAGGAATGGTGCCCCCTCGAGGCCTGGCTGTGTTCTAATTGGCCACAGTCTCCTTCACTCCCTATTGTCACCCTCTCCATGCCCTAACCTGGCTCCACTGGCTTTATCTATGGGCATCTGAGTTTGCAAAGGGCCTCTCATCCCCGGCGGGGCAGCTAGCTGGTGGGAGGGCTCCCATGGGCATCTCGCCCCGGTGCCCAGCTCAGAGCCTGGCCCAGGACGGCAGGCGCCACCCCACCGTGTGGACTCCCAGGGACTCCGCCCCCCACCCCCCCACGGCCCATCTCTCCCCACACGTGTGCCCTGGGAGCAGGAAGACGGGGTGGAAACAACAGGCGAGAGGCATGGAGGAAGCAGAGCTGCGCAGAATTACGGGGGGAGGCAGTGATGAAATGATAATGGACGGGTCTGACCCGGCTAACCAGTTCAGAGCTGGGAAGTAACTGCCAGCGAGGCGGAGGCCAGGCTGGCTGAAAGGGTGCTTTCACAAACAAGCACAGATTGGATGCAAACATCTAATTAACCTTCTCCGGGGGCTCCCTCCAGGGCCCCTAGCCTGGCCTCAGGGGATGGATGTGGGGGGAGGAAGAGGAGAGGAGGTGGGGGGGGAGAGAGAGAGAGAGAGAGAGACAGAGAGAGAGAGAGAGAGGAAGCCTGGCTTTATTTATTTATTTTTTACCAGCTCCCCTCAAGGTAGGGGCTGAGCTAAGCCTCCAGCAAAGCTGTTTTTCTGATCTGAGATCTGCATTCCTGTTTAACAGGCCTGGCCACACCACACGGTCAGCCCACTTTACTCATTAGGGCCAGGTATGTGGCCCCGCAGCCAGAGGAAACGGAGACGGTGAGGTGGTTTCATTGGTTTGGGTTTTCCCTTCGGTGGGGACAGCTGTTGCAAAGCCTGCTCCCTATGGGAATCCCCTCACCTTTGAGCCTCCCTCCTCCCCAAGAGCCTGGGCCCTCTGGCTCAGCAGGTGTGGGAGCTACCCCAGCCCAAACTGCTCCCTGGGACAGCTGTGTGACCCTGGGCATGTGGGTCACCGTCTACACTTCATTCATTCACTCAGCACGTATTTATCGAGCTTCTACTGTGTGTCAGGCATGGCTCTAGGTGCTGGGAATACAGTGGTGAACAAAGCAGATAAAAAACAACACCCCACAACACAAATTCTGTCTCCCGGGGCTTTGAGGGCGGTGGGATGGTGGGCAGGAAGGCAGGTCAAAAAGGACGTCCCTGTGTCTGACAGCAGGGACGGCGGAGATTCCAGCCTCAGTTCCCCCACTTCCTGGCTGTGTGACCCTGTCCCCTTCTGCAACCTCTCTGTGCTGTTTCTCTTTTTCGTTGCCTTTAAGATATTAACATACAGGAAACCTGGAAAAATAGTATAAGACTAGCATTCAATGCTAACATTTGCTTGTTTACTTCTCTCTCTCTCTCTCTCCCCCTCCCTCTCTCTCCCTGAAACTTTTTGAGAGTAAGTGGCGGGCATGGGACTCTTCACCCCTAAGACGTTGAAGCGTCTGTTTCCTAAGCGCAGGCATTCGCTTATGGAACCGCCACACGACGATGAAAACAGGACATTCACATCCATAGGCTCCTCTCACCTAGGCCTTCTGTACCACCCCCATTTGTCCCGATAACGCCCTTCACTGATGCCTTCGATATCACGGCTCTTTCAGTCTCTTTGCAACTGGAACCAGGTCTTAGTCTTTGGCTGCAGGACGGGCTGTCTGTGAAGCACCCAGACGTAGATCCACACGTGAGCTCCGTGCGACGCCCTCGTGTGAGTGTGAGTGTCTCCCAGTTCTCCAGGATCTGATCCCGGTTGTGTGTTTGGGCGAGGATTCTGCGGAGGTGCTGCTGGGTGCTCCGCGTGGCCGCGGGCGGGGGGCACAGGGGGGCCCTCACCGGTGACGTTACGTGGATCACCCCCTTCAGCTGTGCCTGCGAGGCTTCCCCACGGGACGCCGACTGCCTTTCCTCCGCGAGGAGGGCGCGCCCCGGAGCTGCTTTGGATGGTGCTCCTCAGACGTGGGCTGCCCGTGGCACCGTGGGGTGATTTGTGCCCGGGCGGGCCAATGATGCTCATGCCATTCCCCAAATGCAGACTTCCTAAGCCCGGGCTCCCGTTGACACAGATTAGTTGGCTCTTTGCTGGAAAGAAGCGCGTCCGTAATTCACTCACTCATTCACTTATTTACGAGGGGCAGGGCTCCTGCTCTCCTCTTTACTCACCGGGCCATCACCCCGTACCACTACCCTGGAAGCCCAGCCGCTTCCCACTGGCCAATGGGACCCCAGTGTCCCTGACACCCTCCTCCCGGCCTCCCACGGGCAGATGGTCCCACTCACCTTGCACTTCCCACGCCCAGACCTGGGCCAGCCACTTCTCCAAGGAGCCCGGAGCCTTGGAGTGGGGAGCGGCTGGCAGGTGTCACGCTCTGGGCTCCAGGCGCTCAGGGCTGCGGGCTGGCCCGGCGTGCAGGCTCTCGGAGCACACGGAGCTGCTGCCTCAGTCTCTCCGTCTGTTAAATGGGCCGCCACCCCCCTACCTCCTGGACTGTATGGAGAGCAGACGGGCGGGTGCCCGCAATGCGCTTGGAACAGTGCCCGGCCCGTGGGTGATGCGGCACACGTGTGTGAGGTGGGTGAGAGGTGCGCCTGGGTGAGACAGTGAGGGGCTCTGGAGGATGAGGGACGCGGGGGCGTTCCCAGTCCTTCACCTCCGCAGTCTCGGCTCAGCGGTGTGACTCACACTGCCCTCCGGGTAGAAAACTCCAAGCCCGTTTGTGCCATGAGGGACGAGGAGGAAGCCTCACTCAGCACACCGCTGAGGTGAGGGCGGTGTCTGAGGCAGCGGGCGGAGGGGACTGCCAGCGCCACGGGCAGGAGTAGGCTCCGCGGAAAGTGGATGCCAGCCCGGGGCGACCAATTTCCAAGTGGAGGCGCCATTGTTTGAGGGTGGGGGGTTGTGGGGGAGGCTTGAAACCTGGCCTGGGAACCTCCAGGAACAAATGCTTACCCAGAGCGTGGTCCCAGGCTCAGCATCCTCTGGGCATTGCCTCCTTGAGTCCCCATAACCCCCTTAGGAGGCCGGCACGCCTTGCTCCGCAATGAGAAGCCGGAGGTTTATGCTGAGCCAGGAACTCGGGAAGGGGTGCCAGTTGTGACAAAGAGGCGTGAGCTGCTTTCCCGAAGACGGCTGGGCCTCAGTTTCCCCACTTGTCAAAAGAGCCGTACCTGGTCCACTCAAGTCGAACTGGCAGGGGAGGTGTGCCAGGGGTGGGGGGGGGAGGGTCACCTCCCTCTGAGAGGCAGAGAGGGGCTTCTCTGCGAGGCTGCCCGGCCGCGGCCCCTCCCCCCGGCCCTTCCGATGGCGCCCCCCTTCCTCTGTTTCACCCCATCATCCCCAGGGGCAGCCAGCCAGCAAAAAGAGTCCCCGGGCAGCAATGATGAAGATGGATGTGTGATTGATTCGGCCCCCCTTCCCTCTGCCCTTCTGGTAGAAAATTAAAAGACCATTTGTTAAGGGGCGAAAGTCCTCAGGTGCATCCTGAGGCCAGACAATTTGTCTCTGTGAAAAGGATGCTATTATGAGAGAGGCTGGATGCAGGCGGAGGGTGGGCCGAGGGCGGCGGGGAGGGGCAGGCCCCGAGGAGTGAAGGGGCTCAGGCGGGGGCGGGGCGGCCGAGACAATGGGGGGGAAATAATAAATACGAGGGCTCCCGGCTGGAGCGGCGCCGGGGACCAGAGGGGCTGCTCGGGGCCGGCGAGCCCATGTGCGGGGCCTCCAAAGCCAATTCCCTTTTCATGACCCTTGTCCGGGACCAGAAGGGTGTCCCCCAGCTCCGTGGCCTCCACCACAGGGGGGTTGTCTGTGACCCCCTTTACGGAGGATTCTCTTTATAGACCTCGGTGCAGAGGAGGGGGGCCGGAGTGAGCCCGCCGCCCTCTGGGGGGTCATTAAGTGATTAGAAAGAAGGGCCGTTCTGCACCGCCATTCAGAGGAGGGGCCGCCTTTATCGGAGCTGCTATTCATTGTTCGGTGAAAGGTGGCGCTCGGCTCCCCCTGCTGTCTCCTGCCTGCCTTTGTGCGGCCGGCTTCCGGCCTCCTCCAGGGCACCTCCTCCAGGGCACCTCCTCCAGGGCACCTCCTCCAGGGTCCCAAAGGCCAGGAGCCCCATCCCCCTAGCGCCTCCCCCCAGCCCCCGTCCCTGTCCTCTGGGCCTCACTGTCCGCCCCACAAATGCCTGCCCCGCCCTGATCTCTGCTGGCTGACCCCCTGCCCCAGGCCCTCGCCGCCTCACCTCGTGCCGCATGAAGAAGAAGGCAGACACCGCGAGGGGCCTGCCGCCCCGGCCTGCTCCCCTCTCTGGTTAGATCCGTCTGTCACGTCATCTTCTCCACCAGCAGCCGAGTTTCCTGAGGGCGGCGACAGCGACTTATTCCTGGCCGTGTCCCCCATGCCCAGCACGTGCCTGGCGCAGAGTGGGCACCCAAGGGCAGCACGCTTGCAAGCACCTCACAGGTTGCCCCGTGGGACAGAGCGGGACACGGAGGCTCAGAGACGTGGCAGAGCGGCATAGGTGGCCGGGGCGGAGCTGGGATCTGAAGTGGGCCCTGGCACCCAGGAGAGAGAACAGACATTTGAAGGGCAGGAGGTCTGCTGCGCCCTCATTCCAGGGAGCTCGGGGAGAGGACCTTCGCAGCCACCCGGGCCAGAGGAGCGGGCCTCTTCGTGCTCTTGCTGCGGGAAGCACAATGGCCTCGGACACGCGCACTGGAAACTGTCCCTTTCCTGCGGCAGAGGTTCCCTGCGAGGCCCGGAGGCCCGCTGCCCACGTGGCCCTCAGGTCCTGCCTGCCCCGCGCCCGCTCTGGCCTCCCACAGGCAGCGGCTCTCTCCTCTCCAGCTCCCGCCACTGCCACTCAGCCTGGTCTCCTTGTCTGGAAAGTTCTTTTTCCTCTTATTCCCCAACTTGGCCTGCACACTGGGACCCGTGGTCCGGTTTATAAAGCTCCCCAACCCTCGAGCCCTGCCCCAGACCTATGGAAGCAGAATCTCCCAGCGGGGCACCGGACAGGTATTTAAAAATCTCCCCAGGTGCTGAGACCGGTTTGGCTCAGTGGATAGAGCGTCGGCTTGCGGACTGAAAGGTCCCGAGTTTGGTTCCGGTTGGGGGCATGTACCTTGCTTGCGGGCACATCTCCACTGTGGGGCGTGCAGGAGGCGGCTGATCGATGTCTCTCTCTCATCAATGTTTCTGACTTTCTATCTCTCTCCCTTCCTCTCTGTAAAAAATCAATAAAATATATTAAAAAAAAAAAAGATCTCCCCAGGTGATTTGGAGGCCCTGGCAGAGTGCGAAGTGCCGAGCCAGCCAATTCGACCCATTTCCGATCCTTTAAACGAAAACCCAACTGGTCACCCTGTTCATAAGACCCCACCTAGCCTTGGCCCTTGTCTAGCTCCCATCTTCCTGCTACTCTGACTATCCTGGCCTGTCATTCTACAGGCGCACCAAGTGCATTCCTACCACAGGGCCTTCTGCCTGCGCTGCCCTTCCCGCAGAAAACTCCCTTTACGTCATGCCGGTTCCAGCTGGAACGCCATCTCAGAGAGGCTTCTGCCGGCCCCTCAGAAAACAGCCCTTGTCCGCCTTCCTGTTGGCTTTTGATCACATCATCGTGTTTATTTCCTCTCAGCACTTAGACCTGCCCGACCTTCCTCCTGCATCTGTACATCCAGCCCAGTGAGTCTCAGTGCTGGCCACGCCCACAATCCCCACCACAGGGCGACTTTTAAACCTATGGTGGCCAGGCCCCACCCTGAGCTGAGGATCCCTGGGGAGGATCCCTGGGCCTCCGGTGTTTCCTTTTAACTTAATTATTTTTAAAATATATATTTTTATTGGTCTCAGAGAGGAAGGGAGAAGGGGGGAGAGAGAGAAACATCAATGATGAGAGAGAATCACTGATTGGCTGCCTCCTGCATGCCCTCCTGGGGATCAAGCCCACACCTCAGACATGTGCCCCTGACTGAAATCGAACCCGGGACGCAGCAGTCCTCAGGCCAGCGCTCTATCCACTGAGCCAAACCAGCGAGGGCCCTTGTGTGTTGTGACAGTTCCCTGGGTGACTGATGCACGGTCAAGGTTGAGAGCCACGGGCGCACCCACGAGGTGCCCTGCTATCTCGATTATTTCCTGACCCGCAGAGAAGGAAGCTGAGGCTCAGGTTCGTGAAAGCCTCCCACCAAGCGATGGGCACGGGGCAAGCCAGGCATGGCTGAGAGCCTCTGTCAAACCAAGCACCGCCCGAAGGAACAATCCCTGTCTCCAAACAGAACGCAAAACGCAGCCACTGCTGTGCAAACGGTGCCGTCTTTCCTTAATGCAGATGACAGGGACCCCAAGGGCTGCTTCCCCCCCTCTGTTCCCGCTCCACCCGCCCCCTCCGGCCTCCAACCCATTTCATGCTCTGGAAGAGCACCTGTGTTCTGCCTGCCTCCTCTCCCGGGACGATGGCCGAGAGCCAGTGGTCTGGAGGTGTTCCCAGCCCGCACATCTGCCACATTATGGCGTGGGAATGTCACCAGCCTGACAGACACCTCCGGGTGGGGGCGCCTGCTCCACCCCGCCCCGCCTCACCCCTGCCCGTCACCCACTACCCATGGGGGGAGGGGGAAGGCAGGGCGTCTTCTTGGAGTTGGAGGCTTTCTAGCACGAGTCAAATGGTACTGCTTCTTTGCCATGGGCATTTTCATTTTCCCAAGGCGCAGAAGTTCTGTCCCATTAACCCAAATCTGTTAATGAGGTTCTTTTTTGCGTCTTTAAATGGTTCCTTGTTCCCCTTTTCTTCTGAAAGTCTTCCTGGGTCATTGTAGGTCAATAGCCAGCAAACTCCGGTTGCTGGGCCAGAGTTTTATTGGCAGACAGCCACGCCCATTTGTTTACATTCTGCGTGTGACTGCCAGCGGGATCTGTAAATTGTCATCAAATCAAACCCTTCAGATCCTACCTTCCTTGCCGGCTTCTAAGGCTCCTACTGGTTGACTTCCTGCGCTCGCCTGCCTGCCTCACCCCCTGCCGTACCTCCCTCTGCTCATTGTGTCAGCCACATTGGTCCTTGGGCTGGCACTCAAACCCACAAGCTCATTTCCACCCCAGGGCCTTTGCACTTGCTGTTGCTGCTCCCTGGATTGCTCTTTTCCCTCCACGGGACTTGCACCCTCATTTCATTCAGGTTTCTACTCAAATGTCTGCCTCCCTAAAAAGACATGTCCTGATCACCTTCCAAAACCTTATGAAACTGAGTTATTTGTTTATTGCATCTCTCCCCCACCTACACCGTAAACTCCACAAGATCACCCTTAAATCCTCAGGATGGAGAACAAGTTCTGTATGTGCTCGAGAAATACCTGTGAGAATGAATGAATGAATGAATGAATGAATGGTTATCTTGCCAGGAAGGTGTAAAACACGCAGGTAAAACAGCGCCCTACTTGGCACATAGTAGGCATTCAGTGGACGGTAACTGGTAATAGTTGTCATAGAGACAGAAAGCTTACAAGGCCTCCTGGAGTTCCGCCCCCTCTGTCCTTTGCTGTGGACCCATTAGGCTGCAGGTCCTCTCTGCCTTCCCCTCTGGATCTCTGCTTCCCGGAGGCGCTGTGCGAGGCGCCCTCGTCCCTGCTCCTGTCCGTCCCCGCTCCTCTCCCTGTCAGGTGTTCCGCTCACCCTGGGTCCTAATTGAGATGGCAAATTCCAGGGACAGGGCCTGCAGCCAACTCTGCGGCCTCCCCTGCCAGGAGCAGGAGGAAGAAAACAAAACCCCATCAGCGTGGCGAGCGAGCCCCCCTCCATCCGGCAGACAGGGAGCCTCCTGTCTGACCCACTCGGCCCACCCCGCGGTGGCGGGAGCCCAGCCCGGCTGAAGGCACCGGTCCCAGCCTGCTCTCCGCTCCCAGCCAAGAAGCACCTGACATCCCTTCGCCGTCCCGCCACCTGCGCCAAGGGAGAGGGGCAGTTTCCCGCTAAATGGGGACCAGGTGGCTCCTCAGGCAATTAGGGCCCGGAGCTGGCAGTGGGCACGGCGGAGGCTGCGGCCTGGCCGCTTCCATGGCTTTATTTGTTTGCTTTGGATTGGAAAGGCTGAGCAACACTGACCCCTGGTTTCCGGCCTGTCCCCACCCTCCCCGACCCCAGGGGACTGGGAAAGCCTGAGGTTTGCAGCCACTGTCCCTGCGGACTCGAGGCAGCCCCTGCACCCAGAAGCTCACCTGTGAAATGGGGGACCAATTTCTTTTGCGAATGAACATATTTTATAAAGGCTACTTCTTCTCACGTGTGTGAGTCACAAAGACCTGGGGCGGGGGGCGCTGTGGGGGGAGGAGCACCTGCTCTGTGTTTGAGGTTTTGGGGAGGCGGTCCAGATCCATGCACTGTCCGGGCGGGAGATCAGGAACGTACACCTGGGAAGCAGCAAAGCATTAAAGAGGCGGAAACTTCCTTAGGAGTCAGGGCGGCTTGCTTCCAAGGCTCACTTCGCCGGGGTGTTGGCCTGGCAGCGGGACCCGCAGGGAAGCTGACGCCCCTTCCTTCCTGCGCAGTCTCCGTGGGTGACCAGACGCAGGAAGGTTAGAGCGGACCAGCTCCCCAAGGCATCAATGACATGCATGTTCGAGAGACCCCTGAACCCCCATTCCAGTCCCAGTCTTGTTACTTGACTTCTCTGAGCTTTCTCTTCTCATCTATAAACTGGGGACTGTCGGGCTGTTGTGAAGATTCACTCACCTGTAGCATTTGGAGGTGCTTAGTATATACAGTGCCTGGCACACTTTGAGGTTACTGTTATCCACAGTAACAGTAACACCTCCCGCCCCAGCTGGTTTGGCTCAGTGGACAGAGTGTCGGCCTGCAGATCGAAGGGGTCCGGGTTCCATTCCGGTCAAGGGCGTGTACCTCATTTGCAGGCTTCTCCCCGGCCCAGGCCCTGGTCAGGGCGCATACAGGAGGCAACCAATTGATGTGTTTCTCCCTGTTTTTCCCTCTCTCTTCCACTCTCTCTAAAAATCAATGGGAAACTATCCTCAAGTAAGGATTAAAAAATAATAATAATAAAGTAAATTCTTAAAAAAACAAAACAAAAAACAATAACACCTTCCAACACGTTTGCCAGGAGCGGAGTGTTATCTCCAGAAGCGAGTGCTTACTTCCATTTGGAACACAAACAAGCTGGTTCTGTATTTCCCGGAGCCCTCCAGCCGGAACTAGGCGGGAGCTCGCGGCCCCATGCGGTGGCCTTGAACCAGGCCAGTGATGGGGAGGAGTTGGACGGATAGGGAGCAGAGAGCAGGTGAGGGGGCGCGTGAGCAAGCACAGTGCCGGGAAGTCACGGTGCGTGCGGGGGACAGTGGGAGATGGTCCAGAGGAGTGGGGGTCGTTGCCAGGGGAAACTGGACATAAAGGTGGCTCTAGTCCTCAAGCTGGATTGTAGTCTCATGGTGTCCTTCTTAGCCTCTCGGCTATCAGCATCTGCTTTAACATATTTGAACCTCCTGGTAGCTGGCTTATTCCTCAGTTCCCTTCTTACCTCCTTCCCTCTCTCCCTGCTTCCCTCCCTTCTTTCCATTCATATGCTATTCTTCCATCCATCCATTCTCTTTTATTCTTTTTATTAATCATGCATCTAAATACCCATGCATCTATTCATCAATTCATCCCCCCACCTATTTTTCTTTCTTCTCTTTCTTTCTTTCTTTCTTTCTTTCTTTCTTTCTTTCTTTCTTTCTTTCCTTCCTTCCTTCCCTTTTTCTTTTCTTCCTCTTCTATCCATACATCCTCTACCAGCCTTTTATAATCTCCCCCTCTTCCCTTCCCTGAATCCCTAACCTTCCCATCCACCCAATTAAGTCATTTTACTCAGCCATTTATTTATTTATTTATTCCTTCAGCAAACACTCCTGCCAGGCTTCATGCCAGGTGCAGAGGGAGAGTTCAAAGACCAGTTCAACAAGGCACATAGTAGGTGCTCACCGTGACTTTCATATGAGATTTCACATGGGAGTTCCAAGCCCCTAATGAACATACCGACACCGACACCCACACGTAGGTGTCTGGGGGCAACCTAGTGGAGAGCAGCATGATCCCTGTGAGATGCTCGGATGCAGGAGTGGGGAGGAGGCAGAGGAGAGAGAGAGAGAGAGAGAGAGAGAGAGAGAGAGAGAGAGAGAGAGAGAGAACACGAGTCAGTGTTAGGTTTCTCTCCATGTACCTGCTGCCTCGCTGCTTCCTCTCCCACAAATCCTGGGGCGCCAACCAGCTAGCAACTCTGGCTTCCTCCTTATTACCTGGAGGAGCCGTAACCAGTTTGTGACCCAGCCCACCTCTTCTCCCCAGACATGAGCTGGTAAAGTGCAGGGCTCCCACTTTCAGTGGCCACAAGACCCTCTGGTTCATAGAAAAGGATGGGAAACAAAGATGGCAGCCAACAGGAAGTGGTGGTGGGGGGCTGCCTAGTGCAAACCCTGATTGATTCTTGGTTAAATATTCAGATCTCAATTCGTTTGGGAAAACCATTGCTACTTCTCAACCTCAGCAATGGGCTGGGCTCACTCATCCTAAGACCCAGAAGCACCAGCCAGCCAAAGCCAGGGTGGAGCATCCCCAGAATGCATGGCCGTGGCGTGGGATGTGAGCCCTGGGACAAGCAGGGCATTCCTGGCCAGGTGTGCGGGGCCTCATGGTGAGAACATTTCTCCCTTTGCCATCATCTCTCAGCCCTTTCATTTCCATCGAGGGGGAAGCCTTAGCTTGGTACTGCTTTACTTGGTCTTCAACATTATCCAGCAACTCTTCATCAAAAAAAAAAAAAAAATTATTGATTTTTTTACAGAGAGGAAGGGAGAGGGATAGTCAGAAACATCAATGAGAGAGAAACATCCATTCAGCTGCCTCCTGCACACCCCCTACTGGGGATGTGCCTGCAACCAAGGTACATGCCCCTGACCGGAATGGAACTTGGGACCTTTCGGGCTGCAGGCCGACGCTCTATCCACTGAGCCAAACCAGTTTTGGTCTTCATTTTTATAATAATATTTTTTTTATTAGTTTCAGAGAGGAAGGGAGAGGGAGAGAGAGAGAGAGAGGCATCAATGATAAGAGATGCCTCCAGCATGGTATATACTGGGGATTGAGCCCATAATCCAGGCATGTGCCCTCACTGGGAATCAAACCATGACCTCCTGGGCAAACTCATTAGCCAGCAGAGCTGCAGTTTGCCGACCACTGTCCTGGGTCATAGGTTGATGCTCAACCACGGAGCCACACGGGCTGGGCCTACTCTGTTTTAAAAAAGAGAGCGGGCCAGGCATGGGTCCCTCAGCGATGGCAGGGACCAGCTGGCATTGAGGAAGAATGCTTGCTTTCTGTGGCATTTATCTTTCTGGTTACCTTATACTATTTAAGCAATTCCCTGCTTCAGGTCAGGATGGAAAGCTTTCTTCCAAAATAAATTTCAGTGTAAACAGGATCAATTTAAATACATGTATGAAGTAGATTTTGATAGGAGCTCTACTTACCTCGGTAAGACCTTGCTCATGGCAATCGAAAGAGTTCGAAAGACTGTCATTAAATGTAAACAGTAAGCTAACTTAATACGCCCTCTCTATGCTGGGCCCATCGCCAAGGTTTTACATATCTAACACTGAGGACCTCCAACTCTCTGGGGGAGGTAAAATCATTAGCCCAATTAGCAGGTGAGGAAACTGAGACTCAGAGTTCAAGCCACTTGCCCCAAACCTCACAGCTAGCAAATGGCCAGGGCAGGATTTGAGCCTGTGGAGTTTGGCTCTTAGGCCAAATGGCACCCGTAGATTGTCATCCCAGGAGAGGAAGAAGCGATTCTCAGAGGTAATGCATGTTCCACATCCTCTCTCCCTGCCCCTGATCACACTGGGACTGTCCCTTTAATTGGACTGACCCAGAATCTCAGCAATCCAGAGAGTAAAACAGCCCAGGAAACTGCTAAAACCGGGTCTGAACTGGGTCCAACAGGAATCCACTTCCTCCCTCGTGGGTCCTGGCATCCACTGATGGGCTCTCTGGGCCTGCCATTCTGTCCCCGCTGTTCCTTCTGCGGACTCTCTCGGGGACCCCTCACCCTGTGGACCCTGCCTCCCAGGAGCGGGCGCCCTGGATGGAGGGCCTCGCCGTGCCGTGCTGCCCCGCGGCTCGCCCGCACTTCAGCGGCTCTTTGTCTCTCTACCCTTGGGACAAATGTCTCATTCCCCAGGGTGTCAAGGGGAAAATTAATCACCCGGGGGAGATCAGTCAGCCTGCTGACTTGGCAGGGGAAAGACAAAGAGAAATAGGGTGTCTCGCGGATTGGTTGGGTCCCCCATTAAGGGGTGGAAAAATGCTTGCTTTGCGATTACAAATGGGCAACATTGGGGCCGGTGAGTCCTGTCCCCGTCACCTCGGGAAATCGCTGCTAATGCGGTTCTGGAGAAGGTGGCTGTCTCCTCTCCCAGGTACTGTCCTCTGCCACCTTCAGGGCCCCAGCTGCTTTCTCTCTCCTGCAGGACGTCCCGCCTTCCGGGCCTGACCCTGTCACTCAGAGGTCGGGCTGCAGTCACCTCCGAGTCACCAGGTAATAAGCATAGACTCGAACTGGGTTAAGAGGAGCCCGTGTGACCTCAGGCAAGACGCTCAATTTCTCTGCGACTCGGTGTCCCATTTTGGGTGACAATAGTCCCTACTCACTCAGTCCAGGACCTCTTGCCCTCAGCTCCCCTCCCTGCGCCCCGTCTTGTGTGACACGCCCGCAGATGGGGTAGCCCAGACTCCCCAGTGTCATCATACGGTACAATATACAGATCTTGTGACAGTGGGAGGTGCTGGAAGGAAGGGAGAAGCCAGAGTATTCCCCCCCCCCTTCCCCCACCCCCACCCTGCCTTGGGGAGCTTTTCTGGTAGCAGCTGTCTCTCCTCCTAGGGGGCCCTCAGCTGTGGGAACAGCTTCTGGAAACCACAGAACAGCTGTGAGTTAAGCACAGTGATCCCAATTCTCAGATTGGCAAACCGAGGCTCAGGACAGTTAGGAACTTTGGCACGGTCGAGTGCCAAGCCCCAATGTGTGCCTGCAGTTCCTGTTGGCCTTTCTTCCTTGCCGTCTCTCTTCCCCAGGCCCGCAAGTCCAAAGCAGACACTGTCAATGCTTTCAGAGAGCTCCTGTTTTATGTTCTTTTTACCCCCCGGCCCCCAAGCCAGTGCTTGTAAACCGCCTTTAAGATACAAAAGACCTGGGGTAGGGGGTCCTACTCTATGGAGAAGATTTGGCTTTGGGTGGTGGGCACACAGTGCATCATGCAGTTCTTGTAACATAGAAACCCACACCTGAAACCTACATGTTCATGTTGACCAATGCCATCCCAAGAAATTAAAAAAAAATATAAAAGATCTGGCCCTGGTGGGGTAGTTCAGTTGGTCAGAGCATGGTCCTGAAGTGCCAAGGTTGTGGGTTCTATGCCAGGTCAGGACACACGCAAGAATCCTCCAATGAATGCATGAATGGCTGGAACACTAGAGCTCTCTTTCTCTTTCTCTCTCTTCCTCTCTCTCTCTCTCTCTCTCTCTCTCTCTCAAAAAGCAATGGTTAAAGATGAAAAAAGAAAAGAAAAAAATATAAAAGGCCAATCTAGTTAAAACCAGCCTAAAGCTGCTCTGTCCAAAACAGTAGCCCCAGCCACACGCAGCTACTGAACTTGAAGTTCATTAAAATCAGGTGAAGTTCAAAGTTGCGTTCCTTAGGTGCACGGCCCCTTCCGGGCGGCTGCCGGGGGCGGTGAGAGCGTTTCCACGCACAGAGCTGGCTCCTCGGCTGACGCTCCTGCTCTTTCAGGGGATCAGTTCTTTGTGGCGACACCCAGAATGCCACAGACATTGCCAAGTGTCCCCTGGGGAGCGGACAAAATCACCCCTGGCTGGAAACTACTGGTCTCGATGACTTTTAAACTTTTTTTACTGAATTTATAAGAAATTATACAGGTTTCAGGTGTACACTTTTAGAATGCATCATCTGTGTGTCATACTGTGGGCTCACCACCCCGAATCAGTTTCCTTCCATCTATCTATCCATCAATCTAGATTATTTTTAAAAAAACTTTTTTTTTTTTTTTTTGCTCAGAACTAACAGAAAGGTGCATATTCACTGAGCAAGATGCAGGGAGGTTTTGACCCTAAGAACCTCTCTGCTGAGATGGTGGTGACCACCTGGATGCCAGCTAGACCTGCCGTCAAAGCCCCCTCTGCCACCCTCTTGCTGGGCTGCTTTAGGCAAGTCGGTCGCACTCGCTGAGCCTCAGTGTTCTCAGCAATAAAATGGGAGTCATGCATGGAATGTGCTCAGAGCACAGAGGCCCCCAGGATACGTGGGTGAGGGCATCTCCTGCCCACAGGAGCCGGGACCTGGGAGGCATGGCTGTTGGGAGGTCGCTGCATCTGGAGCCAGACACTGACTCCCGGAGGATGCTACAGAGACCCTGCCTCCAGGTCCGGTCCAGCAAAGGTGGGGGCGGGGGATGGGGGCACTGCTGGAGGGATGCAAGGGCGAGGGGGGGGGTCCATCCAGCTGGAAACATCCATCAAGGCAGAAGAAGGGGCCAGGCAGCTCAATGCAGGAGGGGTTTTGCCAGCCCGGAGTGAGGAAAATTGATGCCTGCAGGAGACAATGGAGGGCGGGAGCCTGGCCCCTAGGCCCGCTCCCTCCACAGGTGATAAGATTGATGGGCAGATGAAGGAGGCAGGCTGAGTGATAGATAATTTCAAATCGCGGTAAACACGCTGTGGGGACGCGCAGCCTTTCTAACAAGTGTGACACGGGTGTGGAGGGGAGATGAGGTGACTGATTAGGAAACAAGACAGCCAGATCCCCTTGTGAGAGGCGGCGGGCTCCACGGCGGTGCCTTGAGAGGGAGGCTCATTGGAAGGAGCAGAGATGGACAGCCGCGTGCGTGCGTGCTGCGTAGGGGCCGCTGGGCCCGGGCACCTCAGCCTTTGTGTGTCATTTCCATTCACGCACTCACAGACATTGGCTGCGCACTCGCTAAGTGCCAGGCACTGGGCTGGATCTGCGGATCCGGCTGGGAGAGGGGCAGACACACGGCTCTGTCCCACGGGTCCTCTTCCTGGGGGAGGGACAGTGAACGATGAAATGAACAAGTCAGTTTCCCGTTGTTACTGCTCCTCAGAAGAGCAGGAGGCAGGGACTGGGACAGAGTGACGGAAGGGCTCCCTACCTGGGGAGACTCAGGCTCGGCCCCTTTGAGCTGACACGAGCTGGGAACTGAACTGTGAGGAGCACAGATTTCAGGACAAGCCTTGTGGGGCCCTGGGGTCTGTGGTCTCCCTCCCTCCCTCTCCTCTTCCGGTTTCACCCCAGCCTTACTGAGCATGCCCCTTGTGTTAGGCACATCCAGATAAAGCCTCACCAAGCCCTATAGGCGTATGCGATGCTCTCCATCTTAGATGCAGAACGGAGGCTCAGAGTGTTAAACGTTGTTTGCCCAAGGAGGAGCTGTAGCGTAAGCCTGACCCCAGAGCCCAGGGGGAAAGAATCCAGCTCCCCAGACAGGGGAGGGGTTATCTGAAGGCTTCGGCCCTGAGATCCGGGGGAGAGAGGAAGAGCTAACTTTCCACGAGCAGGTGCCAGGTGGCAGACGCCGCACCAGGAAGTCCATCCAATACAGGGTTGGCAAGAGAACCCATTTCACAGATGGGGAATTTGAGGCTCTTAGCAGTGAAGCCCCTAGGCTGGGCCACACCCCAGAAGAGGCAGAGCTGAGATCTGAGCCCAGTGCTTCCCACTGTGTCACAGATCCCCCTGTCGAGAGCTTATTGGCACAGACACGGGGGCAACTTTCCGGAGCTGACCAATGAACATTCATGAAACATGGAGAAGCAAAGTCCCTTTGTCATCCAGGGAGAAAAACAAGTCCTATTCTAGCCCCTACTAATAACTGCTGATCATAATAGCAGCCACCACCCTTGAGCACCTACTCAGACCCAGGAGCTTGCTTGCCATTTAGTCCTCATGCCAACCCCGTGAAGCAGGTACCATCGTGCCCATTTTACAGAGGAGGACAATGAGGCCCAGGAACACTAAGTAACTGCCCAGGCTCACACAGGGAGTCTGTGGCAGGGTTTCAAGTAGAGTCTGATGCCCTTTCCAGGACCACTGTACCAGTCAGCGTGTGCTGCGTAACAAACAGCTCCGCATCATGTATTCTACTTCACTTCTCAGTGGGCTGGCTGGGGTTTAGCTTATCCCAGCCGGGTTGCTCATGCAGCAGAGGGCTGGTTGGCTGAGAGGGTCCACACGAGGCTGGGCATGTCCTTCTCATGGCAATGACAGATGTACAAGAGAGCAAGTGGGAATACTCAAGGCCTCTTAAGACCTATGCTCATGCCTGGACACTGTCCCTCCTGTCGCGTTCTGTTTGCCACAGCGAGTCAGGTGGCTGCTCCTTCTTAGTAAGAGAAACTGCAAAGGCAACTGATGCAGGATGTGGATGGAGGGGAGAAGAGGGAGGGACGGGGGCCAGTGAAGCACTCGGCCACCCATGCCCACCAGCCTGCGGTCTGGATGACAATGAGGAGAGGCTATCAGAGGGGCCTCAGGAAGGCGAGCATCGCCCTGCTTGATTCTATAAGGTGCAGGAGTTGCTGAAGGTGGTCTCGGAGGGGTTTTGGAAGAGGCCAGACTGAGGTCTCAGGGGGAAGGAAGGAGAAAGGACATGTGTGAAATTCAGGAGACAGGGCAGGGCAATGACTCGCAAACTCACCATGTCCTGTTACACGTAGTGCTGAGCACACAGTAGGCACTTAATAAGGAGCAATGAGCACCTGAGGAGAGTGAAAGGTGAGTGAGGGGGTCATGTTGGGGGGGTGGGCTTCTCCCTCCCTGGGGAGTTTTGGGAACTTAGGTGACTCTACTGAGGGTGGCTTGGGACAGTCTGCGCCAGAGGCAGGAGAAGGGACCAGCGCAGCCCAGACCCTGGCCATTGGGCCGAACGGTGCTCCCCCAGAGTCCACACGCGATGCATGTAAGGCTGGTCCTGGGGCGCAGCTTGCACACAGAGAGTTGGTGTCAGTAGATGTCTGGTGAGCAGACTTGTCGCATTTTACTCCTCTTTAGCTCCTAATAACATTGACCGCTCTGAGCCTCAGTTTCCTTCTCTGTACAATGGGAATAAGAGGACACACATCCAGGGTATTTAGTGGGTTGCATATGCTAATACCCAGAGGACACTAGGGCACGCGTGGCCTGTGCAGTCACCGGGCCATGTTAGTGCTTCTTCTTATCCCTCCGTCCTGCACCAAGTACACATTTCTCCTTTAACCCAGACAGCAGTGTTAGGAGCGGACAGCCTTCACGATAGTAACCCTGTTCCCAATAATGCAGCTACACATGCCGAGGGCCCATCCAGGGATCCGGCTAACCTCTGTGCATGGATTAACTCCTTTAATCCTCCCAATAAGCCAATGAGGCGGCTGCTGCTGCTCCCATTGTGCACCTGGGGAAACCGAGGCACAGAGTGTGCTCCTGGACTCACTGATGTGTGTATCAGTTTGAGTCTCGAGTATTATATTCCATATCCTTCTAGGGACACAGAGGACTGGGCCCTTTGCTTGCTGCTGGGCCTGGGAAAAGGAGGCCCAGCAAAAGCAGGGAGAGCTCAGCTCCCTCCCCAGCCCCGGTCCTCTGCCCTTCCTGTGTCCTTGACCCCACACCGCCAGGGGCCACCCTCTCATCTGTATGGCTCCGCAGAAAGCCAGCGACGGCTCCCAATGCATCACTGGGTGGCAGTCACGCCAGAGCCGGCGTGTCATTTCCATCCATCTTTTTCCAACCGCTTCCTGTCAGGGCCAGGCGGGGGGTGGGGGTGGGAAGAGGAAGAGGGGAAGATGGATGGGGTGGGGGCTGAGAGGGCGGATGGAAGGAAGGAACAGAGGAGGAAGAGGATGGCAGAGGGAAAGGGGAGAAGAGAACTGAGAGAAGGAAGAGAGGGAGGAGAGGCCCCAGGGAGAGATTGCTGAAGGAGGTGAGAAAGAATGAGGAAGGCGGAGAGGTGGGCGTGATGAAGAAGGCAGGGGCAAGTAAGAGAGAGGACAGAGGTGCCCAAAAGAAGACAGGGAGAGGGGAGGCAGGGAGGAGGAAGGAAGAGGGAGAAGCAGGCCAGGACGAATGCAAGGGAACATAGGTGTCAGGGATTCTGTCAGAGAAGGTGGGCTGGAGTGGTCTTTGAGGGAGGGTATGCCAGGCAGGGGGGAGGAGAGGAGGGGCGTTGGAGAGCTGCCAGCCCCGCTGTTTATTTGTTTTCTATCGGGGCCGCCCCTCCCCTCCGTGGCCCTGAGCAAATGCTGCAAGGAGCGGAGGAGGCAGGGGTGTGTTTGTGAGGGATGGGGAAGCAGGAGGCTCCCAGCAGACCAGCCTCCAGGACTGAGCAGTGAGTCCTTCCCAGCCCCAAGCGGGGGAGGGGCCTGGCTAATGGAGAAGGAAGGGCATGAAGGGGATCCCTCAGCCCCCGCTACTGGCCTGGATGGAGCTGGTTGGGCCCTCAGGAGGGCATTGACCCTGGGGAGCGGTGGTCTATGCTTCATCTGGAATGACTGCTACTTTCCTCCTCTGCTTTGCAGATCCTACCCAGGCCCCAGCCTCCCCTCAGTCTGGAGTCTCCTCTGATTCCCCATCAGGAAGGAGTCTCTCTGGGCCTCGGGATTTAGCACTTACCATAGAGGAGTCTCGGACTGAACGAGCACAGCAACCAGGACGGTAACATACAGAAAGGCAGCTGGTCAGATTCCCACAGGGCAATAGGGGACAGTGGGGACTGTGGCAAACTGGGGAGTGTGCATGTATCCCAGAAGGGTCCCCATGGGGCTGTTTACTTTTTAGAAACATCTCACAAAGCCGTCCATGGCAACAGGCACTTAGTAGGTGCTTAAAAGAGTGGATGCCTGGACTTACAGTTCCATTAGCAGATTCAATGGAGTGATCTGGAGTCTTTGCAGGACACAAGTACTTTGGTCAAGGTAGGAATTCGAAGTTCACCTGTGTGCAGGTGAGCATCACCCAGCTGCTGAGTAAGCCTAGCAACCACCCAGCATCCACATTTCCTTACCTCTATTTTCAACTCAGTTAGTCTGGTGAATGGATGGAAATGTCCCATGTGAAAAATTATCCCAAGTAAAAGGGAGCCTTGAGTGCTGGTAAGATGTGTGCATCAGTTAGCTTTGCTGTGTAACAAGCTATCCCTAAAACTTACTGGCTTAAAACAACACCTATTTTATTTAGTTCTTGATTCTGTGCATTGACGGGGAAGGCAGGATGACTGAAATGGCTTTTCTGACCTGGTCTGAGCTCAGCTGGGGCCACTGTCTAAGACGGCCTCACTCACGTGTCTGCCAGTTGGTAGGCTGTTTGATCCAGGGGACCTCAGCTAGGGCTGCTTGTCACTGAGCCACATGGTCACTTTCCCTTCAGGTCTCAGAAATCCCAGTGGCCAGCAGGACAAGGATGATACTCTTTCTGGGGTGGAGGGTGGGGACAGGAGGAAGTGGAGAATGATGGGTGGAGACTGAGAGGCCAGGTGGAGGAGGGGAGGTTCTGTGTGGTAGAGAGAGTATTGGATTCGGAACTTTTTGTTTCCATTATAGATAACGCTACACGGACATCTTAGTGCATCCATCCTTTAGCTTCTGAGGAATTGCTTCTCTTAGAATAATTTGCACCCTAACTGGTTTGGTTCACTGGATAGAGCATCGGCCTGTGGACTGAAGGGTTCCAGGTTCGATTCCCATCAAGGGCATGTACCTTGGTTGTGGGCACATCCCCAGTAGGAGGTGTGTAGGAGGCAGCTGATCAATGTCTCTCTCTCATCCATGTTTCTAACTCTCTATCCCTCTCCCTTCCTCTCTGTAAAAAATCAATAAAATATCTTAAAAAAATAATAATTTGAAAGGGAGGGTGTGATGCATTGAGCAGGGTGCTGATGATTCCCTATGGACTCATTTATTCGATTACTCCCTCTGCCAAGCTCTCGCCAGGGAGGCTGATCCTTGATTCCATCTGGAAATACTTCCCGGGCTTCTGGCTTTCACAGGGCTTGGCCAATGGGAGGCTCCGGCAGGAGATTGGAGGCAGCATGAGAGGAAGGTTGGAGTATTTCTTCCTGGCCCCCTTCCTGCTTGGCATGGTGTCTTGGGCTCTGGTTGTCCCCTCAGAGGACACCTTCTATGACCCCTCATTGCTTCCCCTTCAGCACTGGGGCGGGGGACAGCTCCCCACTCCTGTGAGTCTATTGTCCCTTGTTGGTTCTCCCAACTCTTCCCACATCTCCAAAAGCAATTCTCTCACGAACTACCTTTTCATTTGGAGCATCTGGGCATGAATTCTGTGACCAAGGCCTCGACTGATAGGTGTGTTTACCAGGTTTAATGACGTAAACTTTCCCACCCTCAGAGCTCCGAGCGGATATCCACAAGCTTGTACCAATGGACCCTGCAGTAAACGAAGCTTGCTTGCACCAGCAATATTGTGAACATTGGCCTGATAGTTTTTAAAACAGTGTAGGACTTGTAAGCAGTGTCTCCATCTTTGAATTTGCCCCTTTGAATCTGCCCCAGAGTTTTCAACTGGTGATGATTCTGGTCCCAGGGTACATTCCACAATGTCTGGAGACATTGCTGGCTGTCTCCCAAATGGGGAGGCATGGCGCCTCTGGAACCCAGTGGACAGAGCGCAGGAGTGCTGCTCAACATGCTGCAACCCACAGGACAACCTCCCGAAACACTCAGTCAGCTGGCCCCAGTGCGCCAAGGCCGGGAAACCGTGGACTGCCCCTTGCCACAGATCACTAGCCAGGCCATCGGTCACTCCTTTGCCGCAGTCAGCTGCTTGGGGCCATTGGCCCGGGATTTGGCCGATCCAAGCTCCAGGCCCAGCTCCACCACTCACATGTTCTGTGATTCTCGCTGACTTTCCTCATCAGCTCAGTGGGGCCTTTTCCCTTGCTCTGGGCCCCCATTGAGCTTTGGTGAGGACCCAATGGGGCACCAGACAGGAACAGGTGTGGAAAAGTATGAGCTGCCTGCCAAGTCAACCTCACTCATAACTTCTCAGCACCTACTGTGTGTTGGGGTTCAGATCAGAAGCTCACTGTCCTGGAAAAGTGTACCAAGAGGGGCTACAAGACACAAAGCAACATGAGAAGCATCCTCAGAGTAGGCCTAGGGAGCAGCCATTCATACTTGGCCTTGAGGCTGTATAGCTTAGTGGTTAGATTATTAGCAAAAGGCAGACTTTCTGGGGTTGAATCCTGGTATCCCTCCCAACCCCCTCCACTGGCTATGTTACTTTGGTCAATTGGCCTCATTTCATTTACACAGACACGGGCTACACAGACAGATAGATATATATACACACCAACCACACACACAATAGCCCCATTCACACACACACAAACACACACACACGCACATTACAAGTAATCCTCACACGACTAATTGCTCTTTGGTGTGTGTGTGTGCGTGTGCATGTGTGTGTGTGTATATATCCCAGCATCCGCCAGGCAGGCACACGCCGGCCAGCCACCACTTGAATTAGCACCAAAGGATTATGGGACCCTGGGCCATTAATCTAGGTGACAAACAGGACTCAGAAGGCATATTTGCACCCCGAAATTGAAAAGATTAGGCCATATTTGTCAAGGATTGGTAGGGCTTTATCGCCTCCACGGCAGATGCTGTTAAATATTCATGAGCCGCATAAGTGGGAGAAACCCTAGCTAGACCTGCCGACTTTCAGCTGGAGAGGGAGAGGAGGGGAGATTTATCTGAACTCGGCAAGGGATGAAAGGTATGAGCGCCTGTACCGTGGCTTGCCGGGCACAGCCCGCTGCTGGCGGAGGAGGGGCCAGACGGGGCCTCGGGCTGCTTTGTGAGGCTGGGGCTGAGCATGGGTGGGGGCCTGGGAGGGGGCACGGGAGGGCTGAGCCGGTTCTTCTCTGGGCTCTTATCTCCCTGCCTACTCGCCTGCTGCCCCAGGAGATGAGCTCCCACCTCCCCCTCTCCTCGGGTCCAGCCCAATACCCACTGTGGGCTCAGCAGGCGAAGCGAGCATCTCCTTGGCCTGGACGGGTCCCTTGGCGAAAGGAGCAGCGTCGGGGTCACACTGCCAGACCCTGGGACTGGCTCTGAGATTGTTCTAGAAGCCAGTCTGAGCATGCAAACACCCATGAAAAGATCATATGTCACAGACCCAGGCCCAAATCCTGGGCCCGTCACCTGTTAGGGAAGCTTGAAGCTTGAAGAGGTCACTTCATGCCCCCCCCCCCTCTTCCTGGCCTTTTTCTTTCCCCGGAAAGCAGATTTGCCAGGGAGAGGACCCACCTGCCAGGGTTGTTGGGTTAACTCAAGCACTTGGTGTGGTGCCTGGCATATAGTAAGTGCTCAATAAGTGGGAGGAGACCGTGGCTCATGGAGGGCTCATTCCGTGCCAGTCGCCATGCCCAGCTGGTCCAGTCTCAACAGGGAGCCCAGGCCTCGGGCAAGAAGTTAGACATTGTGCTGCCGGAGAAGGTAGCTAGCTACTAGCCACGTGGGATTGCTGAAGGTCAAATTAATTAAAATAAGAAACCTCATTTCTCAGCCGCAGTGGCCACATGCCAAGTCCTCCCGAGCCCCACGTGGCTGCCACGTGGATAGCCCAGATCAGAACTGTCCCATCACCGCACGTTGGATTGACAGCATCTTCCTCCAGCTCCGAAGCGTTCAGACGCGAGTGACCTGGTTGGCCCAGTTTCTCTGCCCTGAACCTTGGAGGAGGACTATGTCAGGTATGTTTGGTCAAGCCTGGGTTCCACCAAGTGAAACACACCGATTCCTTTCCTGCAGGCCTCATCAGAGCCCTTATGATGGCCCAAGGACTGTGAGTGGTGTAGACAGCGCTCCCCATGTGATTGGAGCACAAACCCCCTTTTCTCCACCTCAGAGCACCTCCCAGGAGTCGGGGTCTCTGGGACGCAGAGGAATTGTCCCCTGCATGTGATACCCCTGTGTTCTCCTCGCATGTGATAAACATCCACTTCCTCTCACCACAAGCACGTGGGAAAAGACCAGATCGAAAGTGTAACTGGTTTACCGCCTCCCTCCCATTGATTCGTGGAGGAGGGAAGGGAGTGGGGGTGCAGAAGAGGAGAATGGAGGGACCGAGCTAAAGACTGTGCCCCACCCCAGTGTGGCCTCATCAGCTCTCCTCCCTCCAGCGGCTGGCCCCACCAAGGCCAGTCCTGCCCCCGCCCCGAGGTTGGGGTGAAGAGAGGGAGCGAAAAGAAAGGCCCCGTGGTGTGGTGGAGGCGCGGATTCTTTTCCTGGCGACACAGCCAGCTCTCTCGCCGGCAAAATGTCCCTTGATCTATTTCCCCTGGTAGTGATTTCAACAACAACAATAACAGAAATCCATCATTCCCTTAGCGGGAATGGAGGACGGTGGGGGTTTGTTTTTCTTCTGGTGTGGACAGAAAGCTCTTTATTCTCTGCTTGTTTGGGAAGACTTCACGCCAGAGGCGCCCAGCCGGGGCCCGGGGACGGGGTGAAGGGACAGTGGGAACCAATGAGTCCTGAGGGGGAGCTCTGACCTTGGACAAGCCACCTCAGTTTGCTCCTCTCAAAAATGGGGAGAAGCACCGAGCACAGAGAGAGGGAGGCAGACAGCACGAGGCGGCCTTGGGAGTGGAAGGTAAGGAACGAGCCAACAGGAATGGAAAGCGCAATAAGCGAGTGCACGGCGGTGGTGGCATAGCGCCGGGCATAACAATGACAGCGCCACGTTCTGGGTGCTCGCCGGTGCCGGGTGTCTTTGTGTTCAGGAGCTTTGGGATTTCCCAGTTAGCCCTGCAGAGGAGGTCCCTACACATCCATTGCCTGCATAATAAGATGGAGGTTCAGAGAGGTCAGGTAACTTGCCTAAGATCACACAGCATGCGAGTGGTGGTGTCGAGATTCAGATGCAGGACTCTTTGTCTCTAGACCTTGTGCCTTTCTCCACTCAGCCAGTGGTCCTCAAAGCGAGTCAGCATCCCCACTGGAAACCAGCCGGAAACGCAGATGCTCAGGCCCCGCCCCAGACCTACAGAATCCTAAGTGCTGGGGCCAGGGCCCAGCCTCTGTTTCAGTAACGTGCCCACTGCAGGAGACCCAGGTGCACACCCCCTTAGATTGTTGCTATAGTAGCTCGGGCCAACGAGGAAGGCAGACCAGCCCCATTGCTTGCTGCTGGCTCTGATTTCTCTTCTCTCCAAAGGAAAGGCAGGAGGGGCTCGGGTCTGGCCGGGGCTCCACCACTTACTAAGCAGGTGTTGTAGGGAAGTGGCCCTGGACTAGCCCCTGAGCGGTGTCCTGGGTGTGCTCTGGGGACGAGTACCTGGGAGGAAGGAGGGCAGCAGGACCAGCAAAGGGCAGCATGGGAGCTGAGGTGGCCTTTCAGAGGGAAGTGAAGGGTGCTGGGCCATTACCCCCTCCATCAACCGGTTGGTCATTGGGTGCATCTGAGCTGCTCAGGGAGGGGGGCAGAACACTGACCGAGGGGCCCAGGGCAGGTCTGGGGGAGGGCTGACAGCTGGGAACCACTCCCAGCATCTGCGGCATGAGGCTCAGTTTGGGAGGCAGGCGGCACACCCCAACTCCACTCCACGGGGTGTCTGAACCCCTGTGTCTTGGCCTGTAGAATGGGAACAGTGGTGTGTTTTATCCCAGAGGATGTGGATCAAGCGCTATGATGGTGGATAGCGCCATCGGTATGGGCTGTGGCTGCAGGTCAGGGTGCCTTTAAGGACTTCGCCTGCAGTCCCCGGTGACACAGCGAGTGATCTTGTCCTCCCTCCCCCAGAGCTGGGAGCTCCGCGATCCCTCTCTTGCCGAGGGGACGAAGGCTCAGAGGGGCCACAATTTTCCTGAGGCTCCTCAGCTCCGAGGGGGCGCAGCTGGGCTTCAGAGCCCTCCTAACCACCGTGCCTCCTACCGCAGCCAGTGCAGGCAGGCGATGGCCCCATGCAGGGTGAGGCAGGATCCGGCCCCACCCCCCGAGAGCGAATAATGTGGGGGATGTGCATATAGCATGCATGCTTTCTGGTGCACCTGCCTCCCACTCTTGAGGCAGACCAGCGCCCCCAGTGTAATGGGGAAACTGAGGCACTAAGTCTCCAAGTCCAGCCTGCCCCCGGATTCTCAGCCTGAGGCCATCTTTCTGGGCCCTGAGGCAGAGCCGGAACGCCCAGTCTGGACAGGAGACTTACTCTGCAGGCAACACCATGGATGAGGGCCCACAGTCTCAAGTTAGGGGTGCCAGGCTGGCTGCCATGACCAAACACAGCCAGCTCCTTCCGTCTGTCTCTACCTGCCACTGCTGGGGGTGGGCCTTCCGGTCAACCTTGGCCCCAGCCATCGCTCGGTGGGAAAATGAAGGTGGAGATTCCCTTTGTCCTCTGGATACAACCCCATGGGATTAAGCAGAAGGAACCCAGAGAGGCTGCTGCCAGGAGAGACTCAAGTCACAGGAAACCCCAAGACCAGGGGTTCCGTGCCCCCGGGCCGAGTTCAGCTCTGGCTGGTTTTTGTGAATAAAGTTTTATTGGAACATGGCGATGCCCATTTGTATTGCCTTCACCTAACAACTGGCAGAGTGGAGAAGTCGCACCAGGGACGCCTTGGCCTGCAAAGCCAGCCATTCACTCTGTGGCCATTTGCAGAAGGAGTTTGCCAGCCCCTCAGGCTCGCATGGGTCGGCTCTGTGCTTGAGGCTTGAGTTGGGCTGAAAGGGGGCAAGGGAAAGCGGTGCTGGAACAGACTGGGGACCACTCGGGGAGCCTGAGGAGCGAGCCTCTCACTTTCCTGCAGGCAGCTCTTTGCACATCCCAGGCCCTGGGCCGAGTGCCTTCTGCCCACCTCCTCCCCATCCAGTTCCCAGGGTCTCACACGGTGCCAGACGCTGCAAAGACGGCTCCATGAATATTTAGCAAATGAATGTACAGATGCCCCCTGACTCATCCTTCCACCTCAGGCCAGGCTCACCCTGTCTGAGCCTCAGTTTTCACATCTGTAGAATGACCGTGACCCAGGTCTGGTTTGCAGAGCTGTGAATCCTCTTTTCAGGGTTTCCCTCTTTCACATATTATTGATTTCAGAGAGGAAGGGAGAGGGAGAGAGAGAGAGAGAAACATCAATGATGAGAGAGATCATCAATTGGCTGCCTCTTGCACATCCCTACTGGGGATCGGACCCACATCCCAGGCATGTGCCCTTGGCCAGAATCGAAGCTGGGACCCTTCAGTCCACAGGCCAATGCTCCATCCACTGAGCCAAGCTGGCTAGAGCAAGAGTTTTCCTCTTTCAAGGAAAGGGGGAGGAGGGGCTTGAGGTTCAGGGTCTGACCAGGAGCTGCTGCCAGGAAAGCCACGTTGAGAAGAAAGAGGAGGAGGTACTAGTGAGCACTCGGAGTCCGAGGGGCGAGGGGGTGGTGGAGGGGAGGCAGAGGGGAAGGATCTGGACGGGAGGCAGATGGGAAGGAGTGGCCCCCGGTGGGACCGCGGGGAGGCGCCGGCCGCAATCACAGGCCCAGCAGTGGAGTGTGATGCCGCACGCCGCACTCCAGCTTCCGCGGAGAATGAGGCCCGGAGCTAATGAGCTCGGAAGGTGCAAGGGCCGTCTCCGTGTTAATTCCCGTCCCGGGGAGCAGCCGGTAAGGGAGAGCGCGCCAGGCCAGGCTGGGCAGCTGGGCCCCCACTCAGGGGCTCGGCCAGCTGGTCAGCTGCCAGCTGGGGCTGCAGGTCAGGCCTGTGGGTGCCCCGGCCGGCTGGCCCACTCACCCACCTCCCCTGTTGCCTCCCGCTTCGGGCGAGGAAAGAGAGGGGTCATCCTGTGGCTTGGTCCCTGGAGCCCATGCGGTGACAGCCGTATGCTCACCTGGAGCCCAGTCAGCCGGGGGCTTCCGTGAGCTCGGGCTCAGCAACGGACTGCATCTTCCAGTTTAAAAGCCTTCAGCTCTTCCCTATTGCTGCGCTGGGACAACGCCGTGAGGATGGCCATCGAGGTGCCGCGGTCACCGCAGCTCCTGTGACCTTCTCACCCTTGGCCCGGCTGACATTATTAACTGGATGATCCTTATTTGTTGTTCATTCCCGCCCGAGGATGCTTTTGACTTTTAGAGAGAGTGGAAGGGAGCGGGAGAGACACACAGAGAGAAACATCGATGTGAGAGAGACACATCGATTGGTGGCTTCCCCCGCGGGGATCGAGCCTGCTGCTGAGAGACGTGTCCTTGACCGGAATCGACCCCGGGATGGTTCAGTCCATGGGCCGATACCCTATCCACTGAGCCAAACCGGCCAGGGCTTTAACAGGATGGCTTTTTGTGGGGGCTGTCCTGTGTGCTGTAGGATGTTCAGCAGTACCCTTGACCTCTGCTCAGCAAATAGCGGTGCTAACCCCACCCCCTCAGGACAAGCACAGTGTCTAAAGAGATTGCCCACGTCCCCAGCTGAGAGCCGCTGGTTACATCCTGTTTCACAGATGTGGAAACCGAGGCATAGGAAGGTGAACGTGTCTTCAACGTGTACTCCCCCCACCACTTCCCCCACCACCCAACCCTTCCTAGGGTTTGGGACTTATATTGCTCAGGTGTGGTGTTCAGATCTTTTTCTGTGCATGTTTTTGCCAAGTTGGATCAAACCAAACGCACCGTTTATGTAACTTGTTTTTCTCACTTAACAATCTAGCACTTACATGGCTGGTGAGAGAAGAGAGTTGCTGTTCGGCACATCTAGCATGACACCCTCTGTGTGTGTATACACACACACACACACACACACACACACACACACACACAACTATGGTCAGTGATTGCTCCTGAGACTGGAGCCACGGGGTTGGGGGCCAGTGATAGGGAACTTTCAGATTTCATTAAGACTTCAGAACTGTTTGAATTTTGACATCAACCATGTATTTCTTTTGAATATTGAAAACTAAGACAGTGACCACAAGTCCCTCGTGGCTGGTCAGTGGGCACAGAACACGATTTTTAAATACCGCGAGGGGCCCCCTCGCATGGCTGTGCCTCAGGAGTCACACCGGCCCCCGGTTGGAAGTCACGGTTGTGTCCTGACTTCCCAGCTGCGCATGACACGGCTGTGAGCACGTTAAGCCGGCGCTTCAGGATGGGAGCTGGGCGGGGCGGGCGCTGGGTTGCTCCGCCCTGAAGCATGCCATAGCGTCATCTCAGTGGTCCTCTCAGCAGCTCGGGGGGTGGTGAGCTTATGGTTCCCAGCGCACAAAGGGGGGATGAGAGACCTCAAGCGGCCCAGGGCACTGGCCAGGGTGGAGCGTGTTACAGAAACCTGAGTTCTACCACCGTGGGACCCACTGCTGGGTATTGAAGAATCCGAAAACACGGCTCCAAGCTCTCGGCGCCCCTGTGTCCATTGCAGGGCTGTTCACAATAGCCAAGACTTAGAAGCAGCACACGTGTCCACAGACAGATGCACGGAGAAAGGAGACGTGGCACGTGTACACAGTGGAATACTCCTCAGCCGTAAGGAGGAATGAAATCTCGCCATTTGCAAACATGGGTGGAACTTGAGGGCATAATGCTAAGTGAAATAAGTTTGAAGTATGATTTCACTTACATGTAGAATCTAAAAAAACCCCAACCCAACAACAAATACAATATCTGTCTCATTGACTAATCTCCTGGGCAACGCCGCCCGGTCGGTCCTGACCAGTATCAACCCATCTTTCAGATGAGAGAGAGAAGCCCAGAGAGGTGAGGTGGCCTTCCTGAGCCTGCACAGCCCGGAGTGGCCCCTGGGTTAGAACCCAGATCTCGCGTGCTCACGCCTGGGGGGCCACTCCCTCGCTGGAGAAGCGCAGGCTCCTTGGCCGCACGCAGAGGCATGACTACTGCGCTCTCTCCTCCGTGCCGGCTCTGCGAAGGGTGAGGGGGCTGCACAATGCCTGCCCCCCAGACAACACCCTCCCAGCAGGTCATTAGAGAATTGGATTCTCTCTGCCCACCCCTTCCCAGGTCCAGCCCAAATTCCACCCCCTGAGTCCCCGTGGATATTGGAGTGGGGTGCAGCTGCCAGCACCAGGGGACTCACCCCTGAGGTCAGAGCAAACTCGGAGCCTGAGTCACCTCCCCCCTCTCTCCTCCCTCCTGCCGCCCAGTGGTCCCCAGGCCGCCTCAGCTTCAGGGCAATTTAATGTCTCGCCGAGCTGGCCCTATTTGACAAACAGGTGATTTTGCTAATGAGGAATAAATGGGATCCACGGATGGGAGAGGGTGTGCAGCAGCTGGCGTGAGGGCAGGATGTGCCGAGTTTATTAAAATAATATCTGGCCACATGCTCGGGGCCCAGGGTCCAGGCTGCAGGGGTGCCTCGCTTTTCTCTCCACCACCCTCTGCTCCTCGGAGCCACAGCCTCGTCCCCGGTCCCCTGCCCACTTCCGGGAGGGGCCTCTCCCCAGCCCAGGCTGGCAGTGCCCACTTCCCGGGGAGGCAGGGATGGGGGTGGAAGGCTTTTCATGGGAAGATGATGCAGCTGGTGGGTGACTGGGATGGGGGGTGGGAGCGGGCGCATGTGCGTGAGCATGTGAGCACGTGAATGAGGGTGTGGGTCGGAGTGGGCGGAGCCACTGGAACTGGATGAGGTGGGGAGGAGAGGAAGGCAGGGGGCGGGGGCGGAGGGGGACCCGTAGGGGAGACACACAGAAGTAGAAATGCACCGGAAGACAGTGAGACACACAGCGAGCGAGGGGCATGGCAGAGGCATAGCCCCACACAGAGCCCACAGGTTGGGACAGCGAGAGGGAGGGGGACAGAGGTAGGAAGGAGAGAAGAGGCACCTGAGCTGCAGGTGGGAGGAGGGGAGGAGAGGAAGGGATCTGGGAGAGGGGGGAGGAGGGAGGGACTCACAGGGGCGGGGCTTGCAGGAGCGAGGGGAGCAGGTGGCCAGGAGCTCCAGCTCTGGGTGCCCGCCATGTGGGCTGGGCCGGCGTCCCCCATCCTGGGCCTCAGTTTCCGCCCTGCATGACGAGAGGCTGAACTGCTGAATAGAAAAGGGGGGTAACGGTCACTGGGGTGGGAGGGGCTGACAAAACCGGTGTGACGTCTCCTGTTCTAAAGCGGGGACTGGGACCCCAGCTTCCCAGGCAGCCTGGCCATGGCCTCCACAAGCAGGGGCAGGGGCAGAGCTGGAACAAAGGCTCTGGGATGAAGGGGAACTGGAAGGCTGTCTCTCCCCTCCCCCCTGCCCATCTCTGTCTCTGCTCATGCTGTTTCCTCCTCCCTGCCTGCCTGCCTGGGCACCTGGACCCATCCTCTCGGAAGCTGCCATCTCCCAGCCCTCCCTCCTTTGAACCTGGGGAGCAGTAACAGGAAAATAAGAGGGGGGCATCCTGGAGGCCTTCCCAGAGGAGGTGAGTCCTGGAAGTCAGTTTCAAATGAGGCCATGACTTCTGAAGTCAGGTACCACCTTTGGGGTTTGTCCCCTGCCTGCCTGTGGCCACGTGAACTCATCGTCGTCCTGAAACAGCCTGCCCTTTGCACTGAAATGAATGGATTGAGGCAGGAGCAGTGTTATTCCTGCAGCGGCAGGTGGAGAATCGGGGCCACGCGAGGGGCTCGTTGACATGTTTGCTGGGGATTTACTTTCCCGTGTGACTCCTGGGCACTACTGCTAATGGTCTTGGCACAGGAATACAGGGATGGGAGGAATAGGGGTCCCTCATGGGGGCCTGATTCAAGGAGGGAGGAGGTGGAAGGTGGAGGGGTGGAGGGGCAAGCAGGCCGGAGGGCCTTGAGCGCCTGAGAAGGGTGTGTGGGAGGCAGTAGGGAGCTGGGGGAGGTGTGGATGCCATGTGGAAGGGTGGCTTCCCGTGACCAGCAGGCCGCACGTGGGTTGGGGTCTCACGTGGGCCAGCCATTGCTCCCGTCCTGCCCACCCGTCGGCCCCCTGCACCCAGGTCACCGTCCTCCCTTGGTCCATCTCTCCGTCTGTCTCCCTGTGTTCCCTTTCCATTCAAGTGCTGTTTTGTCTGTCTGACTTTTTAAATCTCTGTCACTTTCCCTCTGGGTGCTCGTCACATGCCTGGCCCCAGCCCCACCCCACTACCCCAGTTCCCTCCTGCTGCCCCCTCTCCCTGTCTCCTCTCTCCCCAACTCTGCTAACTTGGCTTAGTGTGCTCTCTGTCTCCCTTGCTCTCTCTCTCTCCTTCCCCCTCCAGCATTTCTCTGTGTCTGCCTATCCCTCTGTGCGTCTCTGGTTCTTCCTCTCTCCCAGCTTCCTTTGTCTCTTTGCTCATGTCTCTCACTCGACCTCTTTCAGTCTCTTCCTCTCTCCCATCCCTTCAGAGGCTGTGACCCACCAGCCCCCCACTCCCCCACCCCTGCCTGCCCCCAGCTCATTGCCTCTCACACTCGCATACCCAGATCTCTCCCCTCGCCTGCTGCCCTGTCTTACTTTGTGCATAATGAAGCTCCCCCTTGACCAGATCTGAGCCTGGGGCACAGCACACAGTAGGTCTTCAGGAATGGTTTGAGGAGGAGTTGCTCAGGCTCTTTCCTGCTCCTCTGTATTTCATCCCCAAGAAATACACCCTCCCTGGGTGTGGAGGAGGGAGCAACACACACACACACACACACACACACACACACACACACACACACGATCCCCGACCCTTTCTTGACAGTTTTCCTGTCTCGGGCTGTCTTCTTTCCCATCCATCATTTCCTCCTTCCCGCTCCCTCCTCTGGGCCCACACCCCCATCCCTCTTGCTCAGGAGAGCGGGGAGCTGCCCAGCCTGGCCTCCTCCCGGCCCTCCCCCACCTCCATCAAAGCCAACAGCCTCCCTCCAAGCTGCATTCATCAGAGGCCTGGTGATGGGGAGGGAGGTGTCTGGAGAGCCGAGATTGGAGGTGATTACAGGACACGCTTAGAGCTCAGTTAATAGCCCTGAAGCCACACAAACACCCCACCTCCCGGACACCCAGTCCCCCAGCCTCCCCGGATACCCTCTCCCCAGCAGCCACACCACCTGGGTGGCGGGGAAGGGGGAGGGGCAGAATTTTCTTCAGAGATTTCTCAGGCTTTGCATCGTAAGCAAGGCCTAGCCTATTGGAGCGATACTCCAAGTTCTGCCCTATTGTAAACATTTATCCATGTTTCTGTCTTTAAAAAACAGCCTCTGAAACTCCCACACAGAACTCCTTAGCACAGGCATAGACAAATAAAAGGAATAAGCTATATTAATAGTGGTAGTCTCCGAGTGGTGGGACTCCAGGGAAGACATATATATTTTCCCCCTGTTTTCAGTGTTTCCCAAATGTTTTTTAATGAGCATCTTAAAATTAATTCATTGTTTTCAAATGGCTGGGTTTGTCCGACCATCTGTATACACACTTAACATATTGCACACTGATTTAATAGTGCTATTTGGAAAGGGCTTTATTTTCACGTTTAAGTTTTATTTGTTCGGTTGGGCAGGTAATCCATTCGTATGGTTTATAATTCAAAAGGTACCACGGAAGGTATAAAGTGAAACTGCCACCTCGGTCCCCGCCGTCCCCAGCTGCCTGGCTCCCCTTCCTGGAGAGAAAGGGGAGCACCTGTCCCTGTGGGTGCTGCTAGCATCACGCTGGGAATTCAGAAACAGACATGCACTTGGGAGGGAACCCCAACCTGGGCACGTGCCCTGACTAGGAATCGAACTGTGACCTCCTGGTTCATAGGTTGATGCTCAACCCCTGAGCCACACCCACCAGGCTGGGTGTATATTCTAAGTGGGATTGGACTGAGCAGAGTAGGTTTTTTCCAATTTTTTCACTTGATGTGTCTTCATTGATCTGCTCATGTCAGTACCACCTGAGATGGACCTTCTGAAGAAGACCCATTTTTTGAGAGGTGTTCTGGGGGAAGGGAAGGAAACCCTTTGTGCTCTGATGACCCCTGTGTTTGTGGGTGGTTAGTTGAGCGAGGTGATGCAAGGAAAGAAAGACTAGAAATGAGAAAGGGCTGCCTTGGCTAGTCTGGCACCCAGGGTCCACACTTGGCATCCGCAGGAGAGGGTCTGAGAAGACCTTGGGGCTCACCTTCCTGAAACGGCAAAGGCTTTCAGGCTGCCGGAGCTAGCCTGGACCTGGAGGATCCCAAGAGGAAGATGGCTTGGGAGCCAGGAGACCGGGTCTTGTCGGAGCTTGGTGTGCCATGACACGTGCCACTCCCCATCTGCAGACGGAGCGGTGGAGTGGATGCGAGCCTGTAAGGAGCACTTTGCAGAGGCCAAGTGCTTGCCAACTTCTTCTCATTTGATCTCATTTTATCCCAAAGCAACTCTACAGAAGGAAGGGGCATTGTCATTACAGCCATTCTGCAGAAGAGGGACCGTGATTCAATGAGGTGAGATCACTTCTCTGCATTCACCCCAATGGTAAATGCAGGCGTCAGGATTTGAACTCAGCGATGTTTGATGACCAGGCCCAGGTTCTTGACCTTCCAGGCCTTACGCTGACTTCTCCACAGGACCACTACCAATGGGACTGGGAACATGCAGGTGACGTGTCAGTGGGCTTGGGTTTGACTTTCTATGCCTTTGTGCTCCTGTATACCTTTAAATTCGGACACCCCTGAGCTCCTGGAGACCAGGGTGTGGGTCTTACTCATCCTTGCATCTCTAGTTTCTTGAGCATTGGCCTGTATGCGGAAGTTCCCATGAAATATTTGTTGAATGACTGAAAGTGGAAGCCATTCATCAAGCCTTTCTTGAACTCGTTTCATGTTGAGTCCTGTCCTTGATGCTCGAGCTGAACAGATGAGTGACAGTGAAGAATAACAGTATCCTTTGCTGTGGGCTGGTTAGTTTGCTAAATGTATGTATAAATGCACACGTCATGTCAACCTCTTTAATGTGAACCTCAAAAGCAACCCCAATGTGTTCCCAATTTTATATGAGAAAAGAGCTCCGAGAAGCCAAGAGCTCGCCTAAGGTCACACACAGCTTGTGTGAGCTGGGATTCGAAGGTAGGTCTGTCAAGCTCCGAAGTGTTCCTTGTCACTATATTCTTTCCTCAACAATCTCTGCCTCCACGTGTTCATACCTGATTTGGTAGCTGGGGTGTGGCACCGATGACTAGAATAAACAGTAGAAGCGGGTAGGGACCTTTGGAGAACGAGAGAAGGAATGAATGCCAGGCTGCTTGTGCCGAGAAGATGGAGAGCCTATTTGTGGCCAGGGGACCAAGAGCCGTTTGATAGGAAACACAGGGCATTTGCATTAGCAAACAGGTCGGATTTGCACCTCCAGAAACTGCCAGGAAGGAGCTCAGGTGGGGGAAAGGCCCAGCGGTATGACATTGCAGAGCAGGTGCAAAGAGCAGGGGGGACTGGTTTTCTTGGAGTATTGGCTGTAAGGGCAGAGAGGGAAGGAAGCAAGAACGATAGCACATAATGTGTACTGTTAGCTCACTTAGTGTGTCTGTGGCTTCTTTTGTACTTTTTTAGGTAACAATCGAATCACATATCTATGTAATGACAAATTTGTCTCTTTGCAACTTTATACCTCTATTTTTTTCTTGTCTTACCAATGGGCTTGTGTGATGGGACCCAGACATGCGGGAGAATTCACAAAGGAGGGAAACTTGGACCAATGGGAAACAGAAGCTGAGGAGGGAGTGGGCTGATGAGCGCCCTCTTTCCTCCTCAATGGATGGCTCAGAGGCACGCCCAGCTGGAGGTTCCCTGCCGAGCTGAGCAGCCGTGGGCCAATCACCCGCTGAGCTTTCTCCAGGAAGCAGTGAACATCACAATATGTCACCTTGCTGTCCCTACCTCTCCTGCCTCAGTTTCCCTTCCTCACTGCCCAGGGATGCACCTTCACTTGATTTCCTGCTTTCTGGAACCTGGGCCAGGACACCTTTCATAGTCTTCTCAGCCTTCGTTGGGATAACCACATCGTTTTCCTGAAATCGGCTCATGTGGCTGCTTTGTTGGAAAACGTATTTATATTCCTGGTGTAAAGGCAACGAGGTGAGTGGGTCTGCTCGCAGGCGTGTGAGGGTCTGCTCGCAGGCTGTGGTCTCCGGTGCACACCCGGGTGCACAGGTCCATGACCTCCTGCCGCTGGGCCCTGGGAGCCGCCTCTCCTACTTCCAGCCGTGTTTCTCCTCTGCGCCCGGAGGCAGGCAGACTGGCAGGTGGAGAGGATGCACGGAGGTGGGGCAGCAGGGCTAAGGAGAGCTGGGGGGAGGGGGCCACGAGAGTGCAGAGAGGGAGGTAATTAGGGGCCAGGCAGTATCACAAATCTCCCAGCCACGCTGACACCGGGGAGAGTGATCACACACTTGGCGTCAGCCCAGACAAGTGCGAAAGCCCTTCACTCCATCTCCGAGAAGATGCTGGCTGCGCAGCCAGAGACGGTTCTCCCAGGGAGACAGCCATGAGGTCATCCTCACACTCCCCGCCTGCCCTGCCCGCAGTGGTGACGACCCAGGAGCTGTGATACAGTGGGGGGAGGACCCTGCGAGACCAGGGAAAGGTCGCAGAGGGATGCGAACAGAAGGAGGGTGAGGAAAGACCTCTCCACGGCATCCGGTCAGAGCCGGTCGGTTTCCGCAGGCCCTGGGCAACCCGCCGCCCCCCCCCCCCCCAGGAGCAGAAGAGCTGGCTGCAGCGCTGGCAAAATTAGTCCCAGGGGACAGGGGAGATTCACAGGGGCCGCAAGGCGCCCGCGGACCAGGCTGAGACTATTATTTCTTGACAGCCGTGCCATGTGCTTCTTGAAGAAATGGAAGGGTTCTAGAGAAACACGCACCTGTGGTCTCAGTGGCAAGGACGGGGTGTTCATAGCGGCCTCTTTGCAGGAGGGAAACACAGGAAGAGACCTGAAGATTCCGCCGTTGCAAATGCGAACGACCCAGCCCAGCGGTCGGCAAAGTCATCAGCCCACAGAGCCAAATATCAACAGGACAATGACTGAAATTTCTTTTGAGAGCCAAGTTTTTTAAACTTAAACTATATAGGTAGGTACATTGTTATTAACTTAATTAGGGGACTCCTTCAATCGCACTGTACTGTGGTATTTTGTGGAAGAGCCAAAGAGCCGCATGTGGCTCGAGAGCCACGGTTTGCCGACCACTGACCTAGAACTCCACAGACCTTGAGGGTCTCCCACCTGGCCTTGTATCAGGAGGGCAAGTCAGAGAAGGAAGTACTAGTAGACGGTGGTCATTGGCGATTTGCCTCTTCGCACCCCCAGGGACATTTTTAAAAAAGTAAATTTTATTGATTTTTTACAGAGAGGAAGGGAGAAGGATAGGGAGTTAGAAACATCGATCAGCTGACTCCTGCACTCTCCCTACCAGGTATGTGCCTGCAACCAAGGTACATGCCCTTGACCGGAATCGAACCTGGGACCCTTCAGTCCCCAGCCCAACGCTCCATCCACTGAGCAGGGGACATTTTTTATTGTCACCACCGGGGGGTAGAGGGGGGTGCTACTGGCATCCATGCGCAGAGGCCGGGATGCTACCCAGCATCCTCCTGTACACACAGCAGCCCCCACCCCGGCAAAATATCATTCGGCCCCACCTGCCAATCATACTAAGGCTGAGAAGCCCTGTAGTAACACCATCTACTTAGAGTTCAAAGACACATGAAATAAACTAGATGTTGTGCAGGGACGCAGACATTCATAGCCATTACAAGGACATGCATCCCATTAGACTTCGCTCTCCATGAGAATAAGATGCTGCGGGGAGGGGAGCGTTGGTCCCACCGTGTCAGATGGTCCATTCTTATCTCTCTGTTAAATGAATGAAATAATGACCGATAAGCACCAAATTCAGGATAACGATATTTCAGGGTAAAATGAAGATACAAATGCTTTTTTCTTGTGGGGGAGGGGGAGAGAAGGCATGTCTTAAATATTTTGTAATTTAAAAAGTCCACTGGGGAGGTGTGTGTGTGTGTGTGTGTGTGGTGGAGGGAACTTTTAAAGAAAAACGCACCTAGGATCTGGGCTCCCCCACGGACCAGCTTTATGGCCTGGGCACGCTGCCTGCGGGGGTCTCAGTTTTCTCATCTATAATCTGACGTTTTCCCTGCTGGGTTCACTACTCATGGATACAGCTCACCTCCTCAGAGCCACAGGCTGCAAAAGCACTGGGGAAGATCTGCGGAGGAGGTGGTATTACCGTCTGTCTAACTTGCACCCCGACCCCCAGCTTTAGGTCACCGATGAGGGTCGCCCCTTAATCTCCAGTGGTACCCAGATGCTACACGCATGTGAACAGGCTTGCAAAACTGCTAAGAACTTTTTCTAAATCTTGGACAGAAGACAGCCAGCAGTGGGGTCGGGGGTTGAAGGCAAGCAAGATCGAGCATCTATATATGAATGAATATGAGGACGCTCACCTGTGTACGTGTGATTGTGAATGACTTCATGTGTGTGCCTGGGTGTCGGCATGTGCATGAGTGTGCATGTGAATTTGTGTGTGGTCTCTGGGCGCACACGTGTCTGTGTGAGTATCTGACGAGGGTGTGTGCCATCGCATGTGCGTGTGACTATATGTGCATGCATCTTTGTATCTGTGATTGTGCATGTGCATGTGGTCATGTAAATCATTGGATGAGACAGGTACACACAAACATTTGTGTGTGTGGACAGATCCCCCTTCACATGCGTGTGTATCGGAAGGTGCACTAGTGTCTATGTATTTGTGATTGTATGCGTACATGTGTTCATACTCCTCTAAAGGTGTCCGTCTGAGTCTTCCTCCCTCTCTCCACCCCCCAGTCTCCCCCACCCCCTCTTTTCTCCCTCCTCTGGCTCCTTTGGTCCAGGTGTGGCTGCCTCAGGTGGGCCCCCTGTTCGTGGCCTCAGGCTCCCAGCAGGTGGAGGCGGCCCAGGAGGGCTCTTAGCAGGTGAAAGGTCCAGCTCCAGGCCCCATGGAGCCCCAGTGACAAAGGAATTCCCTGCGGGCTCCTTCCTAATCCCCCAACAGACCCCTCCCCCACCCACCTCTGGCATCTCCTGGAACAAAGGGCCCTTTTCATTCTGTGCTCACGGGTGGTCACATTCCTGACAGCTGCTCAGAATGAAGGTGGGGGACACAGAGTTTTGGTGAGGGTGTTGGGCAACCTCTACAGGCCTCAGTTTTCCCCTTTGAGAAATGGGGGAGACACACAGGAGGGGACGGCAGGCAACATTGTCTTGCCTCACCTATCCACCTCAGGGAGGGTTTAGGAGCACCTAGTGTGCGCCAAGCTCTCTCCTAGCGACTGAGACCCAGAGGTGAGCAAAGGGGATTCTCTACCTTGGGGAGTCCCTGGTGGAAGTTGAGGTGGGAGGGAACCCCAGAGGCACAGACCATGAGAATCCTGGATCAGAAGTGTTGTACCAGGAGGCTGGCACAGGCTTTCAAGCCTTTCCACAGCGCCAGCGCACCTGCCAAATACACATATTTATGTTTTCTAAACCCTCACCAGATATTTCCCCATTGATCCTTAGAGAGAGCAGAAGGGGTGGGGTGGGATGGAGAGAGAGAGGTGAGAGACATTGGTTGCTTCCTGCACACACTTCACCTGGGGCCAGGGATCAAACCTGCAACCCAGGTATGTGCCCTGGACCAGGAATCGAACCTGAGACTCTTAGGTGCTTGGGCCAATGCTCTAATCTCTGAGCAACACCAGCCAGGGCTCACCATTTATCTGGCCACCCACCCATCCTGTCTCTATTCATCTATCCATTCACCATTCCTATACAGCACTCATCTCTCCACTACTCTCTCATCCACCTCCCCACCCATACATACCCTCCCCATTCATCTGCTTCCCACTATTCACCCGTCCATTTACACACCAATCTATACATCCATACACCTGCCTCTCTATCTTCCATGTACCCACACTCACCATCAATGCCATCCTATCCATTCACCTATTCACCCATTTACCAAATCATCCACTCATCCACCACAGACCCACCAACGCATGTTCCCACCCATCCAAATACTCACTCACTCTCCTATGTACTCATTTACTCACCTACCACTATCCATTCTCGCTTACCCACTCACCCATTCACGTACTCTTTTCCCCACAAACTCATCAGTCCATCCACATATCCACTCACCTACCCATCCATTTGCCTGCAAATTTGACCACCTCCACACTCATCTATCTACTCACTCATTTATCCATCCATTGACCGATATTGACCACTGCTTTATTTATCCTTCACCAGCCACTCAGCCACTCACCTACCCATCTATCCAATTACAGATCAGCCCTACATTATCCACCCATCAACTTTCCCATCTAATTGACTAACCAACCATCCAGCCAAATACTCAACTGACCACCTACCCACGGATCCACTCACCCTGCATCCATCTACCCACTCACCATCATTCCTGGGGCACAGACTCCACGTGGAGCCCAGGGAGCCCTAGTGAGGCCACAGCTGTGTCTCTCCCCACTCCCCCTTGATAGGGCTCATGCTGGACACTCCCCCTCCCCCCACACACATGCAGAGCCCTGCCGGAATGGCAGGTGGAGATGGCGGCGGGGCAGTAACTGGGAGTAAAGCTCACTCACCCAAGCTCTTTCTTCCAGGCTCAGAGTAAGAATTTTGGAAACGGCTGAAACTGGTTTGGCTCAGTGGATAGAGCATCGGCCTGCGGACTGAAAGGTCCCAGGTTCGATTCCGGTCAAGGGCATGTACATCGGTTGCGGGCACATCCCCAGTAGGGGGCGTGCAGGAGGCGGCTGATTGATGTCTCTCTCTCATCGATGTTTCTAACTTTCTATCTCTCTCCCTTCCTCTTTGTGAAAAATCAATAAAATATATTTTGGAAATTAAAAAAAAAAAGAATTTTGGGAACGGAGGAAGGAAATGGGAGACAGACACCTGCCTGGGGAAGGGAGTGGAGAAGAGAGGAAAGAGAGACTGGTGAGTGAACGAAAGACAGGAGATAAAGAAATAGAAGTTTAGCCCAGCTGGTGCCGCTCAGTGGTTGAGCATCAACCTATGAACCAGGAGGTCATGGCTTGGTTCCTGGTCAAGGGCACATGCCTGGGATCCGGGTTCAATCCCCAGTGAGGGGCATGCAGGAGGCAGCCAATCAATGATTCTCATCAATGATTCTCTCTCTCCCTTTCCCTTCCTTTCTGAAATCAATAAAAATATTTTTTAAAAAAGGAAATAGAAATTTAGAGAGAGAGAGAAGTAGGAAGTGGGCGAGAGACAAAGGGCAGAGAAACGGGAGGTGGGAGAGAATAGATTGCCCATCGCGGGAGAGGAGGCCAACATGCCATGAATGTCATGCCCTCTGCCCTCTCCGTCTGGCCTTGGAACTCCCGTGAAGTCCTGGAGGCCCCCAAAGAAGTTCCTGTCACCTCCTTCCCCTTGGGAGGGACCCCGGCCGCAGGGAGGGCTCAGGGAACCGCCACTGCGTGGGCTTGGCCCACCGCTCCGTCCATTAGGCAGCCTCTGCAGAAATTACCTTTTAATTTCCTAATTACATTGTCCTCACCTGCAGCTCAGCCAGCCTCCTCGGAGAGGTGGGCGGGCATAGAGCTCATTCCCAGGAGCCACTCTCCTGTTGGCTTCGACAAGGACGCAGGAGCCAGGGTCTCCAGCGCCTCCACGCAGCACCCGGCTATTGTGAACCAACTTAGAGGAGTTTCTGCCAACGCTGTCCCCACACCAGGCGACCCAGATCCGGGCCCAGGCCCAGAGCAGCTGGGCTATGGACAGGACCTAGCTCCAAACTTGACCTCCTGCTGGGCACGCGCTGTGTGACCCTGGACGAGCGCCTCCACCTCCAGCAGGCCACCTCGGTTTCCCCATCCGAGTCCTGGGCGTAATCACAGCGCTCATTGGCTTGGATTGCCAGGCTGCCAGGAGACAAGCTTGTGAAGCACTTTTCCCCCAAGTGCTCTTGGGACGTTAGCGATTGTTCATGGATTTGTGTTTCTGAGTATTTACTGAGTGGCTACTATGGATCAAGTGCTCCCGACGGCCCTGGAGATCCAGAGGGAAATGAAGCACATGCCTGCTCTCCTGCAGCCAGCAAGGGCCAGGGCTGCTGTGGAGGATGGGGTGACTGGGGAGGATGGGGAGGATGATGTACATACTCAGAGGGGTCCGTGCGGTGTGAGACCATTGCAATGGCCGCGTGGAGAGAGGAGAGGTGGGGAGGGCAGTGAGGACTCAGGATGGAGGCACTGTCAGCCCTGCTGGAGAGGACACCCACCACAGAGGCAGGTGCATCTTGGAGACTGATGTCCCACAGGCTGGACAGGTAGGGGTACCGGCTGGCCTCAGCTCCGCAGGCGCTGGGGGAGCCTGGGTCTGCCCTTTGAGTTCCTTCTTCTCCCACAGTCCAGCGGTTCTCAAGGTGTGGAAAGGCCCTTTAGAGAGAGATGCGGCCCCCCACCCCTCCACCATAGTGGTGCTCTTAGCACCATTCTCAGAAACCCTCACAGCAACGGCTTCAAGAGAAGGACACGCAGCAGAGACCAGGTGTGCTGCCCTGCCTTAATCAACGGGAAACCAGACAGAAGGCTCTAAGCAACAGCTTCAAGGCTTGGACAACAGGCCAGGCCCCTGACCCCCCAGAGAAGGGGAGCAGACAGGGTGAGCCCCTGGGAGGTGGCAGGCCACGGTGCAGGATGGGCCAAACCAAAGAATTTGATGGTGTGAGTCGAACTCAAGATAGAGATCAGATTCTGCTCCCTGAAACCCTGACGAGGGCATTATTTCAAGGGCCATTTGACAAGGAGGAAAGCCAGGCCCAGACATGTGAATAGGTTCAGCTACTACCCTGTTTCCCAGAAAATGAGACAGTGCCTTATATTAATTTTTGCTCCCAAAGATGCGCTAGGTCTTATTTTCAGGGGATGTCTTATTTTTCCATGAAGAAGAATACGGTACACATTTATTGTTGAACAAAAAAAAGGAGATTTATTACTTGTATACAGTACGTAGTAGTTGTCATCACAAACCAGCTCACTGATTGGCCACAGCGCAGCCGGCGCTGTTCAGGCAGTGCGAGGTCTCTTTAAATCAGGAGTCAGACGCCTTACGGTAGCTTCAGGGGCCTTATATTCTGGGGAGGCCTTATGTTCGAGGGAGGTATTATTTTCGGGGGATGCCTTATATTAATGGCCCAAATGAATCTATTCACTGGAATGGTCATCAATAAAACTGGAAATAGGTCTTATTTTCAGGAGATGTCTTACTTTCGGGGAAACAGGGTAGGGGATGAAGCCAGGACTCAAACCCAGAGCCCATGCTCCTTGCCACAACCTGGTCCTGTGAATGTCAGGCTAAAATATTTGGATATTTTCCTTCTGCGAGAGGAGGCCGCGGAGGGTTCCCAGAGGACCAGCTCCACGTTGGAATAATTGCCCGTCCTTTCTTCCCTATCCCAAAAGGTCTTCAGGAAGAAACCGAAATTGACCTGCTGGCTAGGGGAGGGAAGACTTGAACTTCATCCTTTAACGCTGACCCTCTGGGAGAGGCCAACATGTCATCCCCTGCCTAAATGCTTGTCTAAATGAAGATGGGGCTGGGGGCAGGGGTGGGGAAGAAGGGATGTTTCTAATTGGGGACAAAACCCCCTGACATTTTATCTTTGCCTCAAATGGAGACCTGCCATGCCAAGATATCAGTCTTATTGATAACAATAACGGTGGCGATTATTATATTTTATTTTCCAATCGTGGTAATTATTGTACATTAAATCATTAGCATTCATTATTCTTACAATGTGTAATTAGGACAATGGTGGATAGATTGCTCTCGACTGTAATGAAGTTTTTATAATTGTAATTTATTGGCATCAAATTACCTTTCTTCAAACGAATCTGAACATCACGCTCTTCATTCTGGGGAGGGGGCGGCGATTATTTTTAATTAATGTTTCTTGTTTGTGCCATGCAGGGGGAGCTGGGCGACCAGCCCCATCCCCTGTGTCTGCCGGGAAGTTAACCAAGAAGAGTGAACGCACCCTCCCATCCGTCATCATCGAGCAAGACAGGGCTTCCTCCTCCTCGCCCCCCCATAACCTTCCCTCTGCACCCGCCATCTCCCCTCCTCCTGCACGGCAGCCACAGGGAAAAACAAAACCCTCCGTTTACCAACAGGACTGAGCTGAGCAGACCAGAGGCCACGATGCAGAAGCGTGAAGCCCATTTGCTGCTGAGTGTGAGGAGATTTTTTTCTCCTCCTTCAGCAATGGCTGGGATTGCCAGCCTCCGTCCTGGAGGGCATGGACGTTGGCAGTGGCTTTTGGTTTTGTCATCAGAACGTGTGATTGTGAGGTTTAGTAGAGGCGGGGAGCCCTTCTCCCTCCCCCCCGCCCCCCGTCTTGTTTCTGCGAAGGCTGAGCGAGGCGTCTCAAAGCATTTATTTCTGCTGTTGTAATAGGAAATTGCCTACATTCGACTAGTTCTGACCTACAAAAATGGCGATTTAATGGCCCAAATGAATCTATTCACTGGAATGGTCATCAATAAAACGGCTCCTCCCCAAAGATGATGGTTAGGGGGGAGAGAGACGGCCATTCGCTTTTAGGTGATTGAATGAGTAAGAAGGGTGTAAGTGGGGGCGGGGGACACAGTGGAGAAGAGGAAGTGGCCTGAGAAGGGGACTGAGCTTGACTGGTCACCCATCGTGGACCAGGCATAGGTCAGGTCCTTTCTGTGCAGAAGGAAAGCCACCACCCAGGGTGATGGTCCCCCTCCCCCCCCCCCAGGCTCTGGAGCTCCCAGGCACCTGCACGGCCTGCTGCCCCAGCTCCCCCAGAAACAAATTCTTCTCTGTCATTCCCATCTTAGACCAGACAGTAGACCGGCCTGATCTTTTGCCTCCTAAACGTGACTTTGGTTTCCCTCCTAAACGAGATTTTGGTTTCCCAGTAAAGGAACATGAGTTGGTGACGCTGGAAGGAAAGTGTCCTTAGGTCCCAAATCCCACTGCCTCTAACAGCAGACCCGGAGGCAGATGTCTCCTCTGTTTATGCACCTGCTGGTTTGCACTGGGAGGTTTTGGCCTTGTCCGGATGAACCAGGACTTGAGGAATCCTGGAAAGTCATGAAAACCAGGACTCTGGGTCTGAATTTATTAGTTGGCAGGGCTCAGGGACAATGTCCCTGCCTTCTAAGAGATGCTGAGAGCCCTCTGGCCCATCTAGGTCTAGTTCTGAGGTTCTGAGAAGGGCTTTGGATTCTTCAGCACCAAGGACAGAGGTCAAGCAAGGCTCCCTTGCCCCCTACACACACACACACACACACACACACACACACACACACACACACAGGCAGGGGAGGGGCAGGGTAAGGACACTTTTAAGGTGAACTACAGACTTTGATCAAGGGACAGATGGACTAAAGAAGAAGGTGCCATGAAGAAAGCAAAGGGCCCCCAAAGAATGCACAAGGCATAGCCTCAGGGCACCCTGAGAGGATGTGGAGGTTGGTCCCCGCTTTGGGGAGCCCTGAGGCTAGCAGGAAAGGTAGATAGGTGCATAAATAACCACAGCACAGGTGCAGAGTACCATCCGCAGGCTAGCAAATGCGATGGGAAATCAGGGAAGACAGCTGTTTTCAGTAGGGAGTAGTTTGATGGAGGACTTCATGGAGGAGGAAGCCCCTGAGCTAGGTATGCAAAGAGATGCAGGATTGGGACTGGGTACCCGAGAAGTGAGGCTGGAAACCAAGTAAATTCCTTCCCCCTCTCCTCCTCCTCCTCCTCCTCCTCCTCCTCCTCCTCTTCCCCCTCTTCCTCCTCCTCCTCCTCCTCCTCCTAATTCTCTTTCCTGGCACCTTTCTCTTTCTCCTCCTCTGCTTTCTCCTCTCTTTCTTTTTCTCTTTCTGCTTCTTCCCTCTCCTCTCCCTCTTATTCTTTCTCCTTTTCTTCCTTCTCTCCCCGCTACTGACTCGCCATATCAGGGCATCTGCCAGATATTCAGAGCATGAGCCCACGTAAGCCTTCCTCACTGTTTCAAACACCCGGCCTGGTCTGAAATGGGAGTTGGATGGCAATGCAGTTGTGATGGAGGCAGCACCGTTGTCGAGGACAAAAGCTCGATACCCACTGCCAGGGAAGGCGATGTGAGGAAGGGATCCGGTCAAGCAGACCCAGGGTCGGAGCCAGCCAGGTCCTGAATGACCTGCGTGACCTTCAGCAAGTCTCGGTGTGACTGTTTCTGCAAATGTCATTCTGTAAAATGAGAGTAAACTGGGGCTCCCCTTTCACAGATTGCCGTGAGGGTTAAATGAAATAATCTTGTGCCAGGCACTTAGTAGATGCTAAAAAAAAGTTTCCTTCCCATCTCCTTTAATTAATGAGTCTCTATATTTAAAGTGGGGTCTCTGGCTTCAGCGTGGGAGCCTGGCGCGGTGGGGTTGTGCCCGCAGAGGAGCAGAAGGCAGGGGAGGAGATTGGCTCGTGATGGGGTGACGGTGGGCAGTGGGAATCTAATTTTTCAGCAAACGCTCCAATTTGCCAGCCCTTTTAATTATTATTATTTTTATTATGGATACAAATTAAAAATAAACGGTGTGTCTCCATCACAGCAGGGATTAAAATTGTTCCCTAATTATTATCTTTGAATCAATCTAGCTTCCATGGGCTCTGCTTCCTGAGGTATAATTGAGGTGTGTGTGTGTGTGTGTGTGTCCGCATTTCCTTGGTTTGCGCGGGAGGCTCTACCTTCATTTGATGTGCCCCATCATCTCTTCAAGCTCCATTTCATTTTTCCTTCTTTCTTTGACCAGACCTTGAGGGACAGTAGAGTTGAGGGGACTTGAGCACTAGGTCCTCATCCCCAATCCCACTCTTCCCACTGGCTTATTTCAAAGACCAGTGTGTTCTGTGACACATCAAGAAGTGAGTGCATTTTAAACAATTACAGTTTTTTTTTTCAATTACAGTTTGACATTCAATATTATATTTGTTTCAGGTGTATAGCATAGTGATTAGACATTTGTATAACTTATGAAGTGATCCCACGATAAATTTAGCACCTCCCAGCACCATACATACATAGTTATTAAATATTATTGACTGTCTTCCCTATGCTGTTCTTGCATTCTCATGACTATTTTGTAATTGCCAATTTGTACATCTTAATCCCTTCACCTGCTTCACCCAATGCCCAGACCTGCCCCTTTGGCAACCAAAGGTTTGTTCTCTGTACCTATGAATCTATTTCTGTTTTGCTTGTTCATTTATTTTGTTTCTTAGATTCCACATATAAGTGAAATCATATGGTATATGTCTTTCTCTGTCTGACTTATTTCACTTAGCATAATTCCTTCTAGATCCATTCATGCTGTCTCAAATGACAAGATTTCATTATTTTTTCTGGCTGAGTAATACTCCATTATATGTATGTGCCACATCTTCTTTATCCAATCACTTAGCAATGGGCACATAGATTGTGTCTATATCTTATCGTAAACAATCCCATATTGTAAATAATGCTGCAATGGACACAGGGGTGAATATAACATAGGTGGAGTGTTTTCTTACATACACATTATTATTCTATTCATTTTTCCTTTGGATTTTAAAGAAAATTATGTTGAAAAATTTCATGGGCCCCAAGCACTGTGTTAGCCTGTGCTGATTCCGTCCCCTGCTTATTCATTCATTCATTCATTTGTTCACCCATTCATTCATTTATTCAGCAAGAACCTAAAGAGCAATTCTGTGCTAAGACCTGGGGACCCCAGGGTGGGCAGAGGCAGCCACTGCCCTGCCTTCATGTCTCTGACATTCTAGTAGAGGAGACAGATGCAGAACAAATGCCCCAAGAAGTAGATGTATAATGACTGGGTTAGGCAGTCTTTTGAGAGCCAAGAACAAGGAAATGTGAGGCGGTCGGAGAGAGAGGGTGGGTGAGCGAGAGATGGCACCCTAATCAGAGCTGCCAGTGAACTCTGCCAAGAGGGTGGGGAACAGCGTCCCAGGTAGACGGCCCGGCGTACGCAAAGGTCCTGAGGCAGGTTCTTTAAGCAACTAGCAGGAGGCCACAGGTTTGGGGGAAATGAGGGATGGGCAGGAGCCTCCACCAGCTCCAGGCATCTCATTAGGAAGCCACATCTGTCCCTTAGGGCTCTCATCCGCTCACCCCTGATTCTCACCTTCCCAGTCCACCCCAAACCCTTCCCAGCGTAGGCCACCGGCTCCGGGCACCGAGCAGGAACCAGGGAGGGCTGCTTTGATTAGATCACTGTCAGGAAGGGACGGGAGGTTAATTGCTATTCTCTTTGTGAGTTTGGCGTGGCCAGGCCGCTCTGCTCACGGCTGTGTGTGTGTGTGTGTGTACTTACGTGTGTAGGGAAGTTTGGCCTAGAGCTGGGGGGAGGCCACAGGGGCAGGGGGTGGGCTGCACAAGATTTCTTTGGGAGTCCGGAGCCTTGTCTTGTCTGGTGTGCAGCAAAGAGGAGTACTTAACAAGCATTAAGGGACACAAATAATTCCCCTTTTCTCCTCTGGGCCCATTCTTCCCTCTCTCTTTTCTTGTAAATCCCGCTCCTTGCATGTGAATAGCGGAATGGCTTCATCTGGGACCTTTAATCAGATCCCTGGTCGGCACTCGGAGGGCAAAGTGCCCGGGGATTACCTTTTCTTTTCGGGTTTCTCTCCCCCAGGTTCGCCGAGCCCCTCCCCCCGCCGCGGCTTCCTCCCGCGTTTGTTCTCCGCAGAAGTGAGTAAGGAAGGTTTAAAGGGCGGGGGAGCGGGGCTTACAAACTTAAGGGGATCGGGCCCTATTCAGGAGGCCTTGTCCGCAGGCTTCCCGCTTTTGTTCCCGCGCCATTCTTCAGCTGATTTCTTCACTCCAGTAAAAGCACTTTAATTCCCTTTTTGATACGGAGAATCCGTCCTCTTCCCCTCGCCTCCTCCCTCTCTCCACCCCACACACCCCATTTCACTTTCTCAGACCCTTTATGCCGCGTCTCATCCACCCCAACAAAGACCTAACATCCTCGCAAAGTATTTCTTTCACGGCAGAGTGAGGCTGCGGAGAATGGGGGCGGGGGCAAAGGAGGGCTTCTCTGGTTCGGCAGCGGCCCCCCGCGCTCCCGGAGGCGCCTTGGATGGGAAGCAAAGGCGTGGATGCCCGCACGCGTGTGGGGTGTGGGAAGGAGACCGCTTGGGCGTGTGTCTGGGTGAGCGTGCCAGCGCATGGAGACATCCGGCCTGGTGTGGGCTTGGTGGGCATTTCTGAAAGGAGCCGGTTCCTCTGGGGGAAGACACCCGGCCTTCAGCCTCCCATCCCCATCCCTGAACCTCTTGGGTGCATCCCTGCTGATCCTGGGGCCCTGGGTGGGGTGCTTTGTAGCCCCGCAAGATGTTGGGGACCCAGAGGAAATGGGCAGCTGCAAACCCCAAAAGCAAGCTCCCACCCCAAAGGAGGAGGTGCAGACCTTGAAGTGCGCCGAGCCCAGCCCAGGTGTGGCGGCTGTCATTGAGACGCTGTGGGCAGGCTTCCTCCTCCCCCCATGACCCCTCTCGCTCTGCTTCCCTTCCTCCCGGGTGTGAGGAGCACGGACCAGCCCCCGCCCGGGACCTGCTGGGGAAGGACTGTAATTTGCCGCTTCAATCCTGGTTCCAATGCCGGCGCTCCCTGGAAGCGGTGACCATCTTCCTGAACGCCGTCTTTCTCTTTGGGAAATAGTTTTTGTTGCCTGTTAAGAGTCCCCAAAACACACCCCCCCCTTTCGTTCAGCTTTTTCTCATTCTGCAAGGATTTCCAAGCATGCCTGGGCCCACGGCGGTCTGCGCCAACCACCATCTCAGCGAGCTGCTCCTCACCAGATTGCCGAAGGACAACCGGAATGCTCTTTCCAAACGGTTTACAGCAAACACCAGCTCTATGTCCTGCTTTTGGTGGTGTTTTTGTGTGTGTGTGTTTTTGTTTTTTAATATATTTTTACTGATTTCAGAGAGGAAAGAAGAGGGAGAGAGAGATAGAAACATCAGTGATGAGATAGAATTGTTGATTGGCTGCCTCCTACATGCCCCCCTTCCCCCCTCTGGGGATCGACCCTGCAACCTGGGCATGTGCCCTGACTGGGAATCGAACCTTGACCTCCTGGTTCATAGGCCGGTGCTCAGCCACTGAGCCAGGCCGGCGGGTTTGGTGGTTTCCTATGATGTGGGAAGGAGCCCTCAAGCTGAGAGTGTCTAGGTGCCTAGTGATACCTGCACAAGGCCTGCCTCCAACCCCACTCTCATCGTGGGATTCGGGTGTGCTGGCCTCGACCAGCCTTGGCGTTGCCATCCATGAAATGGGAATAACAGATCCGCCCGGCTATTCACTGAGCAGGAAGCGATGTCCCTGCCTCCCGTCCTGGAAAGATACAATGCATTTTCCGATCTTCCCTTCTTTCTGTCTGAAATGTGAGAAAGATGAGTTCCCGCTTCACAATGTCGAGAAATCGAAGCAGGGCCATTTAAGAGAAAGTGGCCGGGCCGTAATAGCCCAATTGGGAGTCTGCGCAGCTGAAGGGCCCGCTCTCTCCCCACCGGTGGACGGGCAATTACCACCAGGCATTTTTCAGGTAAAATAGAAGGCAGAGAAATGGCAAGTAGGAGCCCCAATTATCAAGAGTCATTCTCAGGATAGAGGAAAAAAAAAAACACAAAAAAAGTCTGCTCCCTCATTCTGCTGCTGGGAACTGCAGGCCGGGGAGACTCCAGCAGGCAGAGCAGTGAGGACCGCCCTTCAGCAGAAATAACGTCTGGTCTTATTTGGCCTGAAGGCTGCGCCCAAAGAGGAGGAGGATGGGGGAGGGGGGTTTGGGAGCCAGGCTTCTCCCTCCGGTGGGTGTGTCCTCCTCCGCTGGCCCCTAAGTAAACAGAGGGGGCCTTCACCCCTCTGCGCTCCCAGAGGTGCAGACAGAAGGCACCACACCTCCAGCCACTGTGAGGTTTCAGGCCGTGGGTGCTGGTAAATATCTACCAACAGACTCTCAAAACCCCAAAGCACCTACCTCTGATCTGTCTGTCCAGTTGGTCAGTCTCCACGGTGTAAAGCAAGCATGTGGACCACATGCGCTTATCTGGCCCGTGCTAGCCTTTGAGTTGGACATGCTTGGCGTCAACACTGCCCAGCCGCCGGGAAGAGACGGCACAGCCCACGGCTCTGGAACGGTTTCGCCATCCAGATGCGATCCGGTAAACACCGGAAGCGCAGAGGAGCAGTGACCTGTAGTCCTAGGATCAGGAACCGGTGGCTTCTGAATGGGTATTTCCTTGGATTTTGATACGGTTACATCCTCAGTCTACGTAAAGGACAATTTAACGATGACCCTGCTGAACACCCACCCACCAAGTTCCTGTCAACACACCGATGGCTCTTGGGAGCCAGGAAGAGTGGCTGCAGCCCCGGCTGCTCAGGGTCCTCAGAGCCCGCCCGCTCCCCTGCGCCTGTGGGTGCTCCCGGCCCATCAGCACATCTGTCACTTTGTGATCAGAAAATGAGAGGCAGCTCGCCAGGCCTCGCCCTGGGAACCAGCCTTCCCCAGGAGCCCTGGGACTGGGCTCAGATCAGGAGAGTGAGTTCTCTTTTTCCCTCACCTGGAGTTTGCATTTAAAATCACCAGCCAGTGGCCTCCTCATGTGCCTACGCTCAACAGCAAACCGCCAATGCCCACTACGTGCCAGACTTGGGAGAGGGCGATGGTACGGAACCCTTCCCTCCACAGGCCAAGCAGAGACGCCTTGGCTCGGCTCCCCGGGGGACAAGGCGGTGCTTCCGCTGCACAGGGTCCCCAACTTTCCTACTGCCGGGCTTTTCTGGGGAGCTTCCCGCTAGGGAGACTGGGCTGCCCTCTCTTCGTCTCCTATTTTCTAACCCAGTTTCTTCCCTTAGACCCCTAGAATGTTCCTAAATTGGCTGATGCAGTTCAGTATTTATAAAAGCTCATGTAACTTGATTATAGAGCTACTGTTTGCACAATGAGAAAGCCCAGTAAAGCAGTGTTGGTGAGGATGTGGGAGCTCATTTGCATAAAGCACCTGGCATGACTTTGTCCAATGAGATATGCAAATACTCTGTGACTCAGGGGCATAGAGGCCAGGAAACCCACACAGGTCTGTAAGGGGCACCTCTGAGGGTGCTCACCACATGTTGTTTATGGGGGAGTCAGGGCACACAGGCAAGTGTGGGGACAGGTGCCGGGGCAGACGCCTCTGATGGCCTCCTGCCATAGCCCTGGACCCCTGCCAGTGCTGTCCCAGCTCCGGACGGCTGCGTGTCTCTCCCTGGCCTTCTCTGATGTGGGCAGGCTCAGCCCGTGTGCTGGAAGCAAGCATTAACTTCTGGGGAACTCTTTCTGACTCTATTATTTCTCACAAAAATGTATAGGTGTGTGTTCGATAATCAGGCTGGGGCAGCTCCGAGTTCTTTTTTCTTTTTTTAATATATTTTATTGATTTTTTACAAAGAGGAAGAGAGAGAGATAGAGCATTAGAAACATTGATGAGAGAGAAACATTGATCAGCTGCCTCCTGCACACCCCCCACTGGAGATGTGCCCGCAACCAAGGTACATGCCCTTGACCAGAATCGAACCTGGGACCTTTCAGTCCGCAGGCTGATGCTCTATGCACTGAGCCAAACTGGTTTCGGCAGCTCCGAGTTCTTTAATTCGGCAGTTAGGTGGTGGCCGGGTTGTGGTCCTTGTTTTTAGAAAATGCTTACTGAAGGCCACAAAGAAGAAAGCAGACATAGGTAGGTAGATAAAGCAAATGGCTCAAAATACGAACACGCGGGGAATACAGAAAAAGAGTGTACAAATGTTCATGGATTTATTATTCTCCCAACTTTTCAACAGGTTTGCAACCTTCTTTTTTTTTTTTTTAAATATATTTTATTGATTTTTTACAGAGAGGAAGGGAGAGAGATAGAAAGTCAGAAACATCGATGAGAGAGAGACATCGATTAACAGCCTCCTGCACATCCCACAGTGGAGATGTGCCCGCAACCAAGGTACAGGCCCCCAACTGGAATCGAACCTAGGACCTTTCAGTCCACAGGCTGACGCTCTATCCACTGAGCCAAACCGGTCTCAGCTGCAACCTTCTTAAATAAAAAGAAAAGCAAAAATATGAGGGTGGCATTATGACTGTCTCTGTTTTAAGATGGGGAAACCGAGACACAGAGAGGTTAGCACCATGGGCCATGCCCTAGAAACATTATTGCCTTGACTATTTGTAGGATGAGGCTCAGAGACATCACCCCGTCTGTTCACCATCACACAGCTTGAAAATGGGCAGATCTCAGCTGTGAAGGGCTCCCTGTGTCTTCCCCACAAAAACTGTGTGGGCCTCAGGCGGGTTTGGACGAGGCAGAGGTCAGAGAGCGGACTCTCTGCCGTGGTCCTGCACATCAGTGTCCTCCCAGCCCCGGGGTGAATCTTTATGGCGCCCTTTCCTCCTTCCCTCCCTCCCCACCCACCGCTGCAGTGCCTGACCCAGGAGCCCGGCGCCCCCTGCCCCCATCTCCCCCATTCACTTTGCACCCGAAGCCCCACTGGGGTGGGGGGTGGGGGGCTGGCGAGGCAGGCTGGGGATATTTGCCAGCAAACATGAGATGTGTGTTAAACACTCTGCCACAGCTTCTCCCCACCCGGCAGTGTTTGCTCAGCAAACACCACGGATTCCCCGTCTCTCTGCCTGGGCCTGGGCCTGGGTCTGAACCCCCCTTACCCCCCAGAGCAAAGCTTGTCCTTCACCAGCCTCCCGCCCCAAATCTGCCTCCCCCGTCTGCCCCCAACCAGGCCTGTGGGGCAGAAGGGGCCCTCTTCCTTGGACCACATCCCAAGAAGTGTGGGGAGGTGGAGTGCTTCTCTGGTTTGCTGGGGTGTCCGGGCCTTGGGTACCACCTCTGACAGAATTCCTCCGGCGCTGGGATTCTGGGGAGCAATGAGGGGGAGGTGGGTTTTAGCCAGCTTTTTCTCTGGTCTGTTCCATCCATCCTCCAGGATCCAGGAAGCCAGCTTGTTCTAGCTCTCATTCATTCATTCATCCATCCATCCAAGAAGTCTTTTTAAAAAAATACTGATTGAGAAAATACCAAGAGCATACATTGCTCTTGGTATTTTAATAAAAAAAATATCGAGAGAGAAACATTGATTTGTTGTTCACTCATCCATGCATTCCTTGGTTGATTCTTATATGTGCCCTGATCTGTGATTGAACCCCTAACCCTGGCTTATCGGGACAACGCACTAACCAACTGAGCTCCCCAGTCAGGGCCCAAGAAGTATGTTCTGAGTGCCCACTGTGTGCAGGCAGGGCTGTGTGCTGGGGACCCTGCAGTGCTTCTCCCCCTCCTGGAGCCAACTGAATAAGGCAGTTAGCAGGCGAACCCACGAGGCTTTGGAAAACAGGGAGAAGATAAAGCAGGAGCTAAAGGGGGCGCTGCAAGCCAGGGTGTCCCCACAAGCCCCTGGGAGGAGGCGGAGACACAACTCAAGGTGCCAGTTCCTCCTTCTGCCTCCAACTCCATGGGGCCAGCATGGCGCTGCTGCAGTTCTTGTTCCTGTTTAAAATGCCGGTACCTTACTTGTCATCGGTCCTAACAATTGACAGAAAACTCATTGAACGTACAGCTCTCCGTTTCTAAGGGTACAGTCCGGTGGCTTTTGGTGCATTCACAGTTGTGGGCGACCAGCACCAGTTACCATTGATCCCAGAACGTTTTCCACCCAAAGAAGAACCCACGCCCACGGCGCTGCCCGCCCCCTCCTCCCGCCCTCGGCAACCACAGCCTGCCTCCTGCCTCCTGCCTCTGGCCTCGCCTCTTCGGGATTCGTGTACATTTCCTATGTGTCTTCCGTGTCTTGCTTCTCTCCCCAGGCAGAATGTTTTCTGGGCTCATCCATGTTGTGGCACGAGTCAGCACTTCGTCCCTTTTTATGGCTGGAGAGTGCTCCATTGCATGCACAGACCTTGTTTTATGTATCCATTCATCTGTGGGCAGACATGTGGTTCATTCATGGACTTTTTTTAAAAATTAAATCTTTATTATTCAGATTATTACATTTGTTTCTCTTTTTTCCCTTCCATAGCTCTCCTCCACCCGGCCCCCACCCCTCCCTCTACCCTTACCTCCCTCCCGTTGACCTCATCCATAGGTGCATGATTTTTGTCCAGTCTCTCCCTGTACACCCTTCACCCCTTTCCCCCTGAGAATTATCAGTCCACTTCCTTTCTGTGCTCCTGATTCTATTATATTCACCAGTTTGTTCTGTTCATCAAATTTTTAATTCACTTCATTTTTAGATTCACTTGTTGATAGATATGTATTTGTTGTTCATAATTTTTTATCTTTTACCTTTTTCTTGTTCCTCTTCTAAAAGAGTACCTTTCAGCATTCCATATAATACTGGTTTGGAGTTGATGAACTCCTTTAGCTTTTTCTATCTGTGAAGCTCTTTATCTGCCCTTCAATTCTGAATGATAGCTTTGCTGGGTAGAGTATTCTTGGTTGTAGGTTCTTGCTATTCATCACGTTGAATATTTCTTGCCACTCCGTCTGGCCTGCATCGTTTCTGTTGAGAAATCAGCTGACAGTCGTATGGGTGCTCCCTTGTAGGTAATACACTGTTTTTCTCTTGCTGCTTTTAATATTCTCTCTTTGTCTTTTGCTCTTGGCATTTTAATTATGATGTGTCTTGGTGTAGTCCTCTTTGGGTTCCTTTTCTTTGGGGTTCTGTGTGCTTCCTCGACTTGTAAGTCTATTTCTTTTACCAGGTGTGGGAAGTTTTCAGTCATTATTTCTTTAAACAGGTTTTCAGTATCTTGCTCTCTCTCTTCTTCTGGCACCCCCACAATTCTGATGTTGGTACGCTTGAAGCTGTCCCAGAGGCTCCTTACATTATCTTCACATTTTTGGATTCTTTTCTCTTCTTGCTTTTCCAGTTGAGTGTTTTCTGATTCTTTATATTTCAAATTTTTGACTTGATTCTTGCCTTCCTCTAATCTGCTGTTAGGTCTCTGTATAATATTTTTTATTTTATGTTTAATTTCTAGTCAGTGTATGTTTAATTTCTAGTTGGTCCTTTTTCATCTCTAGTTGGATCTTTTCCATCTCTAGTTGTTTTTTTTTCATCTCCAGTTGGTTCTTTTTCATCTCCTCTTGGGTCTTGCTAACTTTATCCAACTTTATAGGATATTCTTGAAAACCTTATAAGCATGGTTTTGAACTCTATATCCAGTCAGTTGTTTTCCTCCATTTCTTTTGTTTGTGATCACTTCCCTTGTCTTGGCATTTTCACTATGCTGGGAGAACTTCTGGATTCAGCCTTATGATATCAGCCTCTCTGTTGAGCTTGGGAGGGGTGGAGTCTCAGAGCTTAAGGGACGGCCTTGCCTTCCAGTTGGTCCCGCCCTCCATGGCCCCTGAGTCTCATGTGACTGGATAATAGCTGGAGCGGTCCCTGTGCGCTCGCGTGCTCTTTCTCTCGCAGTGCCTCTAGACCGCTGCCCCTCTGGCTCCCCTGCGCTCTGGGATCATATGAGTCTGGGTCCCCAGGGTTTCGCCCAAAACCGGGATTTAGTGGAGTTATAAGTGGCACAGTTGGGAGGATCTGTCTCCCGCCCACTCGTGAAAGCCAGCGGCACAATCAGCAGTCAGTCCTCTGCGCGCAGTGCCGTCCTCGCCACCAGACTTCTGATCTTTTGCGACTCCTCCAAATTTCCATGTACTTCTCCCTTTTCACGGTCCAAACTCCTCCCGTATGAGTTTCAGCTGGATCTGGGGTTTAGTGTCGTAGGATAAGGGGTTCAATGCCTTTGAGAGTCTCCATCTCCCTCCCACCAGAGAGAGCCAGCCAGGTTCTCTGGCACGCACTCTCTCCACATGCGCATTTCCGTACCTCAGCTTTTTATAGCTCCTCTGGGTCTCCGTGAGCCCCTCTCTTTCCCTCTAGTTGTAGAACTTCCACTCAGCCAGCTTTCCTGTGGTTCTGGATGATGTCCGCTCTGTCTTTTAGTTGTAGTTTTGAAATTGTTGTGCGAGGCAGCAGTGTAGGTGTTTACCTATGCTGCCATCTTGGATTCTCCATTCATGGACTTTTATTTATTTATTTATTTATTATTATTATTTTTTGATATATTTTATTGATTTTTTACAGAGAGGAAAGGAGAGGGATAGAGAGCCAGAAACATCAATGAGGGAGAAACATCGATCAGCTGCCTCCTCCACACCTCCCACTGAGGATATGCCTGCAACCAAGGCACATGCCCTTGACAGGAATCGAACCTGGGGTGCTGGAGTCCTCAGTCTGATGCTCTATCCACTGAGGCAAACCTGCCAGGGCCATTCATGGACTTTTATATTTAATTCGATTTTTCAAAATATTGCATCAAAATGTTACTTTTCGTGGGTACTGACTTTTCTGGCAGCTCCCTAGATCTTGCACCCGAGGCCGCACCCTTGTCTCTGATGGAGTGGAACTGGTTTCATAGAGAGTGGGCGCTGAGGGGGACAGAGCAGACAGAGGTGGGGAGGAGCTCCCGGCAGAGGGAACAGCCAGTGCAGACACCCTGGGGCAGACACAGGCTGGGGATGTTTGAGGAGCAGCTAGGGCTTGGATTGGCTAGAGCCAGTGAGCAGGGAGAGGTGGTGGGACTGGGCAGGGGGAGGAATGAATGGTGGGGAGGAAGTGGCAGGACCACACAGGGCTTTGTGGCAGAGAGAGGAGGGTGCGTTTCCGGTGAGCCCGATGCAGCCATTGGTTAACTCTGAGTTGGTGAATTCACAGAATCTGGCTTTAGTTTTAAAAGCTCACTGGCTGCTCTGTGTAGGGGTTGGAAGCAAAACAGAAAGCAGAGGTCCTTCCTTGTGGGGGGAACTGTCGAAGGCGTCCAGGTGAGACCCCGTGAGGCCAGCAACAGACAAGGAGAAAACCGTCAGCAGGTAGATGTTGAACATGCAGAGAGAAGGCCCATTCGTTCATTTGGCGAACAATTATTGGACACCAACTGTAGCCAGGCGGCGCCACATGCTGGGAATACAGGGGAGCACAAGCCAGGCGGGGTCCCAGCCTTCACGGAGCTCAGAGACATGAAACAAGGGATGGCCCGTGTGGCAGGTGTGACGGGAGCAAGGAGGCGGGCGGGCTGCTGCTGGCCTGTGGCTGGGTCTGGACATGGGGTCCATCGGCCAGAGGAAGACCTGCAATCCCACTGGGAGGCCTGCTCCAGACGCTGCTGCTTCCTCTGAGGACTCGTCGTGGGGATGATGTTGTCACTGTCCTGCAACATGGCAGCCTCCTCCAGGAGATGCACGTGGCCTCCCCAGGTGATCCCTCTGCGGGGAAAACACCGGCTTTGGGCGGTTGAGTCACCCCAGGACTCTGAGTTGGTCTTGTCTCCAACTGGTCTTTAGAGGGAATCGGAGGCCGTGGGGAAGGCTGAGAGGGGCCCATTAGCGCTCACCGACCACTTCCCCCGTGACTGATGAGTAGTCGTGGCAGGGGGCTGATTCGGAAGAAACGAGGCTGGGAGACCCCTCAGATCCAGCACGGGAGACACCCCATTAATCTTTAACAAACATGAAGTTCCATGATGCCGGGCCTCAACTAATGAGGCCTGGTTTCCCAGGCCTCCCCCGGGAAGAGGAATTAACCACGGAGGTCCCGTGAGCAGGAAGTTGATTTTGCAAGGAAGGAGGGCGGGCTGGCTCCTAGCCTCAATCGGGGCCCCCTGGGCCGGTTCCCTGCGGCCAGGCCACAAATGCCACCGATCCCTCACTGGATCCCTTATGTACACTCAGTTTTTACAGCGAGGTGCAATTGACATACAGTTCACCGCAGGTATGTAAAGTGTACAACTTGGTAAGTTTTGATACATTATACACCTCAAAACCACCACCGTCCATACAGTCAACACCCCCATCGCCTGCAACGTGTCCCCTTTGTAGTTCTTCTTCTCCTCTAGAAGGGCATAAGAGCCCTAAAGCTAATCTGCTTAATATTCTAGAATTTTATAATTCTGAGATTTTACTTAATATGTTTCCTAAAAGTTTATGATTCTTAGATGCCATAAAGGAAGAAGGGCTGTATGCCTTTAGCGGTTCCATTAGGCAAGATTTCTCTAATTCTACCATCCTATGGTTCTAAGTTCCTACAAAGCTAGAATTTTAGACCCTCTCAGTCTCATATTTAACATTCCATCATTCTAAGGTGATTTTGTGGAAACTCCTAAAATTCTAAAATAACACAGTGCTCAGTTTCTCTCAAACTCATAGTCTGGAACCCTCTCCGAGATTCTAAGACATGAACTTGGGCCAACGAGTCGCCTTTCTGGCCCTTGTTCCCAGGACCACCAGCTCCATTCCAGGTTCTGCGACCCGGGCAGCACCTGGTCCTGCATTGGAACTTGAAGATCATCAGCTCTCAACGGCCAGCTTCTCCATCCTCCTTGTGCCGGCACATGGGCTGCTCCTTTAAAGCACTGAGGGTGGGGCGGCACCGGCTAATTAAACCAAGTGGCCACCATCCGGTAGACAACAGGTCCCTGGGGAGCAGGACTCAGGACCCAGGCTCTGTGCTGAAGGTTGCTTCCCAGGCAGGCCCTTGGACCTGCTATGGACAGAGGGCTGTTTCTTCCCAGCCTTTCCCACCTTTCTTCCCTATGTTAGAATTTTGCCTGGAGCCTGTCCTTGCTAAAGGCCCGCTCATCTCACTGCCTAGAACTGGGTCCCACGGCTGCCTAGAGCTGCAAAAAGGTAGAAGTATTTCCGTGAGCGCCACTGCTGCCTCAGACAAAGCCAGACCTCTGTTGATGAGGAAGAGACGAAAAATGGACACTGGTGGGTGACCAGCAGCACCTGCCGTAACGATGACCATGCTGTAACCGACAAAAACATCCAGGTGTGCACAGGCTGAAAGCACAGCTGGATCCAGGGGTTCAAAGGAGACTGGCAGGCAGGAGGGTGACTCTGGCAGCCTCACACTTGGTGGCAGGAAGGCTTCCAGCAACTGCAGGCTGACCTTCTCTCAGGTTCGCATTTCAAGAAAGAAGAAGGCGTCTTTCCTGCTCCACACAGCTGGGGATGGGGCTTGTGGTGGAAAATACACTCTGATGAGTGGATTCACACAGTGTCCCTCCCCGGGAGCTGCAGGTGAAAGCACAGGGACACAGACCATGGTTGGGGAGGAGGTCCAGGTGGGGAGGGGTACTGGGCCGGTAAAGCCACCTGTTTTCAATGTAGGCTGGGAGTTGAATGAGATCATGTATGTCAAAAACATGTAGCCAGGTGCCTGATCCACCATAACCACCACCACCTTCCACCACCACCACCATCATCATCATCACTGTCACCATCATCATCACCGTCACCATCACTGTCACCATCATCATCAGCACTGTCACCATCATTATCATCATCAGCACCATCACCATCACCAACATCAGCACTGTCACCGTCATCATCACCATCATCATCACCATCATCAGCACCGTCACCATCACCATCATCATCACCATCACCATCATCATCACTGTTACCATCACCATCACCATCATCAGCACTGTCACCATCATCAGCACCATCATCAGCACCATCACCATCACCATCATCAGCACTGTCACCATCATCAGCACCATCATCAGCACCATCACCATCACCATCATCAGCACTGTCACCGTCATCATCACCATCACTGTCACCATCACCATCACCATCACCATCACCATCACCATCACCATCACCATTATCAGCACCGTCACCATCACCATCATTTATCCTGCCTGCCCCAGGAAGATTGTCATAGTCACAAAGCATCACAAAGATTAAAAACAAACCCAAAACACTAAAGCTCAGTTCCCCTGTACATCCTTTGTCTCATTCCCTGACAAGCCCCTTCCCAGTTTTTGCTGGGGCTGAGAAGGGTCCCCCACTAACAGGAGCTTGGGGGAATAGCACATGGACCCCTTTCTTTTGATTCATCTCCCTCAGTGTTCCAGGCCCATCCCCGATGGAGAAAATGTCTCTCACACAAGATCCCTCAGCAGCAATTATCTAAATGGGAGGCTGGGAGGGGAGAACCATTTAGAATCCACTTCATTGCGGGATTAGCTAATTAATTAACGGTTTCACTGACAACTCGGTGGAGAAGTGTGTGTTAAACAGGAGCGCAGTGGGGCGTGATTTATAGACTGTCTCACAGCCCCCATCCCGGCCTCTCCAGCCGAGTGCCCTCCCTCCTGCCCACTCCATGGCCCCCAGAGCAGGAAAACCTGCGGGGGACCCTCACTGGAGCTCTCGCTATAGTCCTGGGGCCTGGGCTGCTGGATGAGGGGGGCCACGAGGACATGACAGAAGGGCAGCCGAGGAGGGAGGAGGAGGGTGGGCTGGGGTGACAGGGAGACAATGAAGAGATAACGAGGCAGCTGAGGCTCCAGGGGTGGCTGCATCTGCCCCTTGCCCCCAGCCCAGAGCCACTCCATCTGTGCCCGTCCAGGCACGCGGGCTGTAGGCACCTGCTGGCTACGGCTGCTCCCTGCCTTCCAGGAGTTTGTGGCTCTCCGCACCCCACCCATCCTGTGCACAGAATAGAGAGCACTGTTCAGAGAACCCAGAGATGTGGGGGGCCGGGGCTGCATATGTACCTTGGGAACCCTGATTCTGAATGCCATGATAGCCTAAGAGCAGAGTTCTAGGCTCGCTCAAGGGCACCCAGGGATTTGGGCCACATCGTGAGCACAGCAAAGCCGAGGCCTGCAATCCGGCTCTGGATCATTATTGCTGCCATGGAGGTTCTCAGCCCGGCTTCTGGGGTGCAGAGAAGAATGTGGGGGCTGCTGAGGCTGCAAGGGCAAATCTTCATAGAAAAGAAACAGCATGTGGCCAGTCGGTTACTGAATTTCCCAGAGCAAACAGGATGTGGGGAGGAGGTGGGAAGAGGGTATGAAAGCTGTGCACGTGACTGTGTAGTGCATTTTCCAGGAAGATTCCCCGAGACAAAGGGAGGTGGAGACAACTAGCAAAGGCCTCAGCCCATTTTTAGGATAAACCAATAGGAGACAAGAAGACCACAGTGCTCAGCCAGTTAGGAACCGGAGGAGGGACTCCCACGCAATATGGTTCAATGGCCTGTGTTCACTACTCCAGGGGTCCTGCCTGCCCACAGACACGGCACTGGAGAACGTATTCCAGGTCTTGTTTCACCATCCTTCTGTCTCCAAGTCCCTTATTGGAATTGGGGCAGGTGAGCATATAGACAGGTGGGCATTTTTCCGGGGAGAGGGTCTGGTATAACCACAGAAGGGGTGTGTAACCCCAGAAGAGGCCAAGCATATATATATTGATTTTAGGGAGGAAGAGAGAGAAACATTAATGATGAGAGAATCACTGATTGGCTGCCTCCAGCACACCCCCTGCTGAAGACGGAAGGATCCCGAGTTTGAATCCGATCAAGAGCACATGCCTGGGTTGTGGGCTCAGTTCCCAGTAGGGGGATCTCTCTCATCATTGATGTTTCTATCTCACTCTCCCTCCCTCTTCCTCTGTGAAATCAATAAAAAGGAGATTATATGTGCCCTTGACCAGAATCAAACTTGGGACCCTTCAGTCCGCAGGCCAATACTCTATCCATTGAGCCAAACTGGCTAGGGCAGATTAAGCATCGTTGAATGAGCTTCTCTGAGATTCTGTTTCTGGGACCACGATTCTAGAAGAGTCATCTCAGTCCTTCACAGAAGAGACAAATGCTCTTCAGTGCAGCCCACCGGGTCCCCAAAGGGCTCGGTCCATCTTCCCCTCCCCGTCACCTTCCCCCCAGCAACTCTTGCTGCATCAGGGACCCCACCCCCACCCCTACCCCCCCTTGCTGGGCAGGGACTGAGAGAGGACGGGTGGGAAGCCTGGGCTGGCTCGTGTCCCCTGGGCGGTTCTATCTCCCAGGAGAAGGAACATATCCACTTGGTCCTGCCTGTCTTGCCCCCTTACTTACTGGTTAAGACTATAATCCCACCCGGTGATGGTCCCAAAGGTGTTCTGGTGACTCAGCAGTTTCCGCCTCGGCATCCGTTACCTGTCAGCAGTGGGCAGGCTCAGCCAGTCTTTTTTTTTTTTTTTTTTAATATTTTATTGATTTTTTTTTTTTTTTACAGAGAGGAAAGGAGAGGAATAGAGAGTTAGAAACATCAATGAGAGAGAAACATCGATCAGCTGCCTCCTGCACACCCCAACTGGGTATGTGCCCTCAACCAAGATACATGCCCTTGACTGGAATTGAACCTGGGACAGGCCGATGCTCTATCCCGTTAGGGCTCAGTGGGTCTTGTGTCCTTCGAATCCCTCCCAGCAAGTTCCTTCCCAAGCACAAAGCTCATCTCCGGCCGTAAACCGGGTCTGAAGCTGAAGCAGACACCATCGCAGGCACCAGTGGCCCTTGGCCTAGTCCAGGCCACCGAGTAACATGCAAAAGAGTGAGCAGCCCCGGCCACCAGCCCGGGAAAGAACCCTGGGAAGGAAGAATTCAGAAAAGCAACGAATCAGAGGGAAAAGGCGACGGACTTTGGGAGGTTTTGAAACGGGCTGCCCTCTGGGTAAAGGAAAATTAAGGGATGTCAGTTTGGTGAGAAGAAAGCAGAGCGGGTCATCCTGGCTCTGAAGGCGGCCTCAACAGCCCCGCTGGAGGCAGCAGGCACAAGCGTCAGCTAAGAAGAGTAGTGGAAACACAGGCCCACCTCAGGCTTCCAAACATCCCCGCCCAATGGGCATTCCATGATGCCACCAGAGTGCGCCCAATCCCGGAATACGCGCCTCCTGGAGGTGCTGAAGCTGCCGATAGGGCACTTACCGCTGTCCAGGTCTGAAGAGCAGAGAACTGCTACTTTTATCGCAGAATTGGCAAGTGCCCTGCCACACTGCCACTCCGAGAGTTCTTCCCAGAGACGTCCCAGGAGAACCGGCTCCTCGGACCATCTGGCTTCACTGTTTCATCACCTGGAGGCCAGGTGCAAATACAGCGCCCGGGCCCTTTGGGCAAAGCGTCCCTGTGGAGGTGAACTCGGAGTTGGTGATGGGCAGAGTGGCCCCTCTGTCTCGATTCCTGATGCTCAGGAGCTGCGCTATTGGTAGGCACATATGTGGGCTCCGTGATGCCCTGCCGGGGGCTCTTGCCCCTCCGGCAACTATCCTGTTATTCTCATTGTAGGCTTCATGATTAACAGCTTTCGGGTTCCAGCAAACCGCCTCCCCCAGTTTCCAGGGGACTGCCTACACCTGGCCCCACCTGCACCTGTCCCACCAGTTACTCTGACTTTTAGAAGAGACATAGACAGCCCTGGTCAGTTTGACTCAGTGGATAGAGCGTTGGCCTGCAGACTGAAGGGTCCGGAGTTTGAATCCGGTCAAGGGCACATGCCTGGGCTGCGGGTTCAATGCCCAGTAGGGGGCGTGCAGGAGGCAGCCAATCAGTGATTCTCTCTCATCATTGATGTTTCTATCTCCCTTCCCCTTCCTCTGTGAGATCAATAAAAATATATTAAGAAGCAAAAAAAGAAGAGACATAAATATCTCGCTCCCCCTCCTCTGCCCTGCTGGCACCGACACACTGGTCTGGGCCGCTGTGAGAGAATGGAGGGACATGGCCTGAACTCTCACACCGTCTCTTGGCCTGGCTCCTTCGGCACGGGCCCAACTGCCATAACCTGGCAGGCACCTGACTGTGTGTAACTTACTGGGGGGCCACACCTGGTGAAGTTGTCAGAATGAGTATGTGATTCTTTTAAAATAAAGAGATGTGCATAGAAAAAATATATAAATATACGCAAGAAGGGAAGCCGGGGAATCCATGTTGCCCTGGGGTAGGCATTGTTCTTATTTTATAGAAGAGCAAACAGAGGCTTTAGGAGAGTGAGTGACAAAGCTAGCAGATAATAGAGTTTAGTGACTATATAATATATAATATATAATATATAATATATAATATAGTATTGACCCTAAAATATGTGTCATTCCATTAGACTAGGGCCCAGCACAGCGAGAACTCAGCAACGCTGGTGTTACTATTATGTTGTACGTGTAGGGTAAGCAGAACCCACTAAGACCCTGGGACACACCACCTCCTGGACCTCTCCCAATGCTTCTCAGAGCCAACAGGAATTGGAGGCACAGAGAGGGTGGGGGACTCCCCCGAGGTCGCCCAGCAGCCTGCGGGAACTTGAGGTCTGCCCTCTGCCTCACCCGAGACCCCTTCCAGTCCTGAGGTTCAGCTCCCAGAACGGTCCGGACGGCTGTGGAATCCAGCCTGTGAGTTTTCAGGTGGGGAGAAGAGGCTCAGAGAGGGACAGGACTTGCCCCAGGTCACACAGCATGTCAGGGGGGCAGGCAGGACAAGAGAACCTTGACCTCCTTCTGGCCTCAGCTCTCCCCCAGCTCAGAGTTCAAGGATGCAGAGAGGACGGGAGGGGTTAAACCCAAACCCAATACAAAAAGGCTGCCCCTCGGCCCGCTCGCACCTACCCCCGCACCCACCCCACCCCGCCCGCGCATCTGGGCGGCAGGGAACAGATTTCCCGGTTCACACAGCGCACAATGGCCTCGCTCAAAGGCGCGCCGCGGGCATTGTTCCGCCCGGCGCCCGCGCGTCCTACCTCCGTGCGCGAATTAACCCCTGTCACCCCCGCCTTTGTCGCCGCGCACTTCGGGGCGGCCACAAAGGCGCCAGCAAACCCTGCCGTGTAAGGAAGGTTGGGGGTGGGGTGGGAGGCAGCCACGGGGACAGGAGCGGTGGGGCCGGGTGGGTGACAGGTGGGGGAAGCGCCGCCTGCAGCAGGGCTGGGCGCAGGGGGGCGGGTCCCGGACAGGGGTGGCGGCAGAGGCAGGAAGGAAAGGGTGCTTGGCGCAGGGAGTGGGGGAGGGGAGGCCCTCCACCCTGATTAGACTCTCTGCTCTTCTCCCTCCGTCTGACCCCCGCCTCTCATCTATTCTCTCTTTGTCTCTCTCTCTGGGTCCCTCTGTCTGTCTATCGAGGTGTCTGGGTTTCCAGGTGCCCCTGGTTCTCCCTATTTTCCTCCCTGGGTATTTGACTCTGTCTCAGTTTCGATCTCTGGCGTCTCTATCTCGGAATCTCGCTCGCTCTCCCTTATTTTCTCCATCTCTCTGACTATCTCTGTCTCCCCAGCTTATCTCGCGGTCTCTGACTCTGGGTCTTCCTCTCTCCCTTGGCCTCTCACTCTCTGCCTCTGTGTTTGGGCGTCTGCCTGTCCCTCCAGGAAGAAGAACGGAGCCCTCGGTGGGGACTCAGCCCCTGCACGTGGGTTGCCCTCCCCCCACATCCTCCCACAGAGTCCTGCTGCCACGGGGGGGGGGGGGCGGAGAGAAGGCCAGCCCATTGCACAGATGGGGGGCTGAGGCTCAGAGAGGTCCCATGGGGATGAGAGCTCCGCCCTGCCCAGGTCAGTAGTCATTCATAACATAACCAAGTGGTCCGAGGGTGACCTCTGGCCTCCCGGACACTTCCATCCGTAGCTGGGCAAGGCTTGGGTCTTCCAGGCAGGCAGGCGCCCAGCTCCCCAGGCCCCAGCCTAGGAACAGCTCTGCAGGACCCCAACTCACTTTCCTGCGCTCAGCTGTGACTGCCTCCCAGACAGGCCCTGCCCTCCTGCGGGAAGAGTCCTTCTCTGGGGCCTCCTGCTGCATGGAGCTGGGGGTCGGGTGGGCCAGCCAGGCCTGCCGGGGACTAGATAAGGAGCAAAGCCAGGCAGCTCATCCTCTTTTTGTAATCTCCTCCTCCACCACCACCCTCCCCAGCGCTGACCGCCCCCTCCCCTTTATATCATCTTTATGGCTCTGGAATGATCTGGGCTGACACTGCATTGATTTAGCCAAGGGCAGGTGGGGTCGCAGGAGACAACTTCCTCGAGTGTGTGTGTGTGTGTGTGTGTGTGTGTGTGTGTGTGCCTCAGAGGCCGCCCCCACCCTCACTCTCTAGCGGGGATGCTGGGGAGGCGGGAATAAGAGACTCACTGGAGGAGAGGTTGAGGACACAAGGGACAACCGGTTCAAGGCAGAAAGAGATTTCGAGCGCCAGAAATCCCAGAGGCAGCGCCAGCTCGCGGGCAGCCGTGGCTGAAGCTACCCCGCAAAGAACTGAGTTTCATCTCGAAATAATCCTCCTTTCCTTTTCTCTCCTCCCTCCTTCCTCAGAGTAGCCCCGGAATTTCAGAACATGAGCCCTGGCTTTTGCAGGCTGTGTGACATTGGGCCAGTCGATTCACCTCTCTGAGCCGGTTCCTCATCTGTCAACGGGAGACAAAACAAGCCCACTTCATTCTGTATCATGCGGACTGAAGAGAAATTAGGGAGCATGCTGAGCATGTAGTGAGGGCATTGCCTGCCCTGTCACGTGGCTGTGATTCCCATGTGCCTACAGGACCCAGGGACGACTCAAACCGCCTCTGACCCCCAAGGTGCTCACCGATGTGAAAGATTGGCCCCCCCAGATGCAAGTGGGGTTTTACAAATAGTATTGTATTTCTGGATGGGAATACGGATGTGCTCACAGTGCTTAAAGGAACAGTGCTACTGAACGTATGAAGCAGATAAATTAGGGGTGATTACTCTCATCACAAAAGGATACACTACAGGGGTTCTTTAAGTGGCGAGCCCTCTGCTAGGGAAGCCTCGAGCCTTAGCTGGAGCTCTTCCTGCCGACTTCCCCCCTGAGCAGTTAATGGTGGGGAAATGAAGCAGAGCTGCCGGAGACTGCAGTTCTGACTTCTGGGTGCCTGGGGCAGGTGCCTGCCTGCCTCTCTCCCAGTCCTTTCCCCACCTGTCTGATTGGACAGGACCCCCCTATGGCAGTGGCCCGCCTCCACCCCAGGCCAGGACTCTGTTACTGCTCCCCGGACAACAGCCTCCCCTTTGGTTCTCTGTTTCCTCTTTTATGCTCCTTGACCTCAACCCGCATCACAGTCACAGGATCTTCCAAACACCGGAGTTCACTTCTCCTGCACAAAACTCTGCGATGGCCTCCCTTTGTCCTTGGTCTCTGCATGGCCTGGCCCAGCTCATCTCCTCTCAGTCACTGCCTTGCTCACTCAGCTCTAGCCATTCCAGCTCATTTCTACCCCAGGGCCTTTGCACTTGCTGGCCCTTATCGGAACACTTTACCCCAGATCACCCTGGCTCTTTCTTTCCATTAGTTCCTGGTTGCAACATTACCATGTCACGACAACTTAATCTAATAGAACTCTTATACTCACAGTGCCCTGTTTGTTTTATCTTCATTATCTTAATTGTACTTAGTTTTATCTGATACTGTGTTTCTGCTTGTTCAGTATCTGTCTCTCCCACCAGATTGTGAGCCAAGACCAGGGATGGGATCTGTCTTGTTCAGCTGGCCCCTCAGCACCTTACCCCTGGCCTGGTGGATAGCAGAAGCTCAGTACGTATTTATGAAATTAATCATTGCATCTTGGGGTTCCAACACTTCTCCTAGGTGCATCTTAAGTTATAAGTGAGTGAGTGTTTTTCTAATTTTGGAAAAAGTAAAAGATGGCATGAATCTGGCCACATAGGACAGTCTCACTGACCACCCGCCTACAGGCTGGCTCACTGTCATGAACATAAGGCCAAGGACTAGGCTTCCAACTCGCCCTGAGGTGACAGGTCACCCCCTGCTGACCGCCCCCCCCCCAGCCCCCGCCCCTGCCACTCAGCCCCAGGAAACCTTCCTGAGGTCCCGCTGGCGACTTTGAGGGGAAACTTGCTGTCTCTGCAGGGTCCGGGCGGCTTGCCGCAAGTCCATGATGGAAAAGCTTCCCCCGCAGCCGCCCCGCAGGCGCACAAGCCATCTTGGCCACACCGTCCTCTCTGGGTGACTTTAGTCAACGAAGGAGGTAGAGATGCAGAATGGAAATCAAAGAGGCTCTCCGAGGGGCTCATGGGAAATGCGGGAGGCAGCGGAGGAAGGAGAGTTGTTCTGATGGGAAAGACCTGGAAAAATGAGGCTGGGACGAGAGGGGGAAGAGAGATGGGACGTGTTGCAGGGGGGGGCATGGCCTTGTCTGGAGGTGAGCCTGGGTCTTGGCCTTCTGACTCCTCTTGTCTCGAATTGATACTGGGGTTCTCAGAGGACGTTCACCTGATCACCTTGAAATGACACACTGAAGCCGGGACCAGAGGAGACCGGTCTGTGTTGAGGGCCTACTATGTGCTGGCCCACCTCAAAACATCATACCTGTGTCATTGTATCTAATATTCACAAAAGCCAGTACCAGCCAAGCAGGCGACCCTCATTTCCAGGACTGGGAAACCGATGTCTGAGGGGTTAAGTGACTTTTCTAAGGACGTGCAGCTCCTGAGTGCTGAGGCTGGGATTTGAACCCAAGTCTGTCTGACTGTAGAGCCAGTGCATGCTTTCTTCATCTGGGTCCTAAGCTCAGGGATGAAGATGATGGGGAAGCCGGGAGGGGGAGGGGAGAGAAAGCCCGCCCTGCTGGTGTGATGGTGGAGGGAGACTTAGAGGCGGAAGGCACACGGAGGACGGTTGGATGGAGCAGGCGTCTGGCCCCTGAGGTGACACCCTGCGTCCGTTTTCCCGGCCCCGCTCCATCCAGTCCTCTGTGCCCGCCCTGAGCCAGCCGGAGCCTCGGGAGAGGGGGTAGGCGGGGAGGGGCCCAGACATCCTGTAATTGCCCTGGCTCTTCTGTGAAATTTGTTTCGGGACACATTAGTTCCAGTGAATTTAGCTGAACAGTGGGGGGCCCTGAGAAATGATTTGCAATTAGCCGCAGCCCCGGCTCCCCGTTGGGACGAGAGGCTTGGGCACTGAGTGGGGAATGGCCATCGGGTGGGGCCGCCACCCATGCCCGGGGCTGAACTTGAGCATCTCAGACCTGACTCAGGGGCATTGGCTCCAGATGTCGAGACCAAGATATCGCCAGGCCAGGGGGGCATGAGAGGATCAGATTCAGTCTTCTGCTTCACAGAGGGGGTGCTGGGCGCCCCCACCCCGGTGGGAGGCACCCCCTGAGGCATCTCCATCTTTGCTGTGCCTTTGTGTCCTCGACACTGTGTGGGCACCTTCCCTCTGATGGCAAATTCTCTTCTCTTGGCAGGTAAGGATGGGTCACTTGGAGAGGAAAGGGATTCTCACAAGCTATGTCCCCCACACCCGCTCCCCCCAACCCAGTGCTGCCCCAGGATGTGGAAAGGAGGCCTGGAACCCTGGCCAGCTGGTCTCTCCAGGTCACGACAGCTGCCTCTGATGTGGCCTCTAACGGGAGGCAGACAGGGCGGTCTGACGGCTCCGCCACCAGGCGTGCCTGGTCCAAGGCCCGCCTGCTCCCTGGGACTCAGTTTCCTCCGCCGGGAAGTGAGAATGCCGTCCGGTGTTTCTAGAATTAAGTGAGAAGATAAAATATTATGGCCTTGGCTGGTGGGGCTCCGTTGGTTGGGCATCGTCCCATGCACCAAAAGGTTGTTGGTTCGATTCCCAGTCAGGGCACGTGCCTGGGTTTTGTGCCCCCTTCCCTGGCGGAGGGTGGGGGTGGGTTGCGGGGGAGGGGTGTGTGCAGGAGGCAGCTGAGCCATGTTCTGCTCTCACATCAGTGTTTCAATTTCTCTCTCCCTTCCTCTCTCTAGAAAGCAAACAGACTGACTTAAAACACCCACAAACCATTGTTCCTTCAGCAGGGTTCCCTGAACGATAGATGCTGTTGTTGTGATTACGTCCTGATCCAGCTGAACTGGAGAGGGGAGACGCAGGGAAGGGTCCCCTCGGCCCAGCCTGCAAACATGTCTCTCCCAGCGCTCCGTCAGTCCCCTCTGCCCAGCCCGGGCCTTGAGCGGGTGTGGAGAGACCCAAGACAGTCCTGGCCTCCAGCGAACACCCCTGAGGCTGCTGGGGTGCAGGCAGGAGGCCCTGTGAACCTTCATGGCACGCGCTGTCTCTGCCAGCTGGGTGGTCAGAGGGGCTTCTGGGAAGAGGGGCTGTAGTACAGAACTGTGCCTGTTATGATGGGGGGCTCCACATGGAACAAACCCAGGGAGCTCTCGCCTCCCTCCCCGTAGGCCAGAGAGGCAGGTCTCACCTTCCTCAGCTCTACAGGTGAGGAAACTGGGGACCAGGTGTCCACAGTCCTGCAGTGCCCTGGCTTGCCTGAGACTGTCCTGAAATTACCACGTCCCAGGGGACCCCCTCAGTCCTGGCACACCAGCATGGCCGGTCGCCCTCTTTTAGTGACTGGGAGGGGATTGAACCCAAGATTGCCTGACCCCACACTCTCCCCTTCTCCCAGCATCTCCCTCCTCCCAGCATCACCTGCCTTTTCCCTTCTGCTCCGCCTCCCTCTTCTGCATTCATCAGCTGAGTCCCCCGTCCCCAGAGGAGTGGCCGGTCCCACGCCTTCTGTGGACCCCCCAGTGCCCGGGGCTGTGCGTGCCCTCCCTCCAGCTCCTTATCTTCCCTGGTCTTCTTGCGGAAGAAGAGATAAAGGTAATGCTGCGGCCGCTTGTGCACCGCGGCCAGCCGGTCCTCCTCCTGCGTGCGTGTCCCTGGCCCGGGCAGATAAAGGGTTAGGCCTAAGCACATGTCATTTTCTTTGTGCGAAATCAATATTCAGCAAAGTTTATCTGCCCGACATAGCAGGAAGTGCTAATTTCACCCGCGTCAATTATTTTGACGAATGTTCATAATGCCCAGGGTGTGAGCGGAAGATAAAAGAATTACGAGCATAGCGCACCCGGTCTCCTCACACACACACATCTGCGCTCACTGAGTTCACACGGGGGCACACGCAGCCCCGACAAGGACAAGGCCTTTACCGAGACCTGTCCCACCGCCCAGCACGGGCGGAAAGGGGGGAATTGGCGGGAGGGGGAGGGGGGTGCGGTTTGGAGGGGCTGTGCCAGAGTGTTCTCAGTCTTGTCTTTGATTTTTAGGATAAAGCAGTGGTTCAAAACCCAGGGCGATTTGACCCCTGGGGGACATTTGTGCCTCTGGAGGAGGGATGCTTCTCGTGTCCCGAGGGTAGAGGCTAGGGTGGCCCAGGACAGCATCCCCCACACAGACAGCATCCCGTCCACGTGTCAAGAGCGCTGGGGTGGAGAAATCCTGGGGTCAGTCAGGTGGTTATTGGTTTTGAGTGTTTAGAAGTATTTCTCTCTAACTGTACCGCTTCAATTTCCAACCGCGTAGGCAAGGGAAGATGTGTGGGTTTGCAGCTGTATTTTTGAAGGACAGGATCAAGAAACAAGATATCAGAAATTAAATACTACACACACACACACACACACACACACACACACACACACACATTTACTTAGGCAATTCCAGCTCCTGGTGGTTCTCTATGAAAGTAAAAACTAAAATACATAAAGAGTAATCTGAGTTTTGGGCTTGAGGCTCTGCATCTTGACTCATTAGGGGCATTATTAACAAAAAAGTTTCAAAAAAAGTTTACTGATTTTGAAAGAGAGAGGGAGAAGGAGAGAGAAACATTGATGTGAGAGTGCAACATCGGTCAGCTGCCTCCTCACGCCCCCCACTGGGGATGGAGCATGCCGCCTGGCATGTGCCCTGACAGGAGCCCACCGGCAACCTCCTGGAGCATGGGACGCCCAACCAAATGAGCCACACTGGCCAGGGCCATTATTCATTTTAAAAAAATATATTTTATTGATTTTTTACAGAGAGGAAGGGAGGATAGAGTGTTAGAAACATCAATGAGAGAGAGACATTGATCAGTTGCCTCCTGCACGCCCCCCACTGGAGATGTGCCTGAAACCAAGGTACATGCTCCTGATGGGAATCAAACCTGGCACCTTTCAGTCCACAGGTCACTGAGCCAAACCGGTTTTGGCCATTATTCATTTTTTATGTTTGTTTCATATTATCAGCTTCTTCCTCTTAAAACATAATTTCCACGTGGACAGGGATTTTTGTTTTGTTCAATTCGCTGTATTTCCAGCCCTTGAGACAGTGTCTGCCACATGTAGGCCTTCAACACATGTTGGTTGACTGAATCCATGTGCCTCAGTTTTCTTGCCTGTAAAATGGGAACCCTAGCAATCATGCTAATGATCAAGGGTAGTTTCAGCCCTCAGTAAAGGTGGGTGATGATTATTGTCATTATTACATTACTATGTCCACCTACCCCTCTACTTAGCTTCCATGAATATTGATTCAGTTACTACTGCTGCTAAAAGTACCCCAAAATGTAGTGACCCCAGGCCACTTTGCATTCTGTGGGCTGGGGATTCAGAAAGAACCCCTGGGGATGGCTTTTCTCTGTGCTCTTTGCCTGGGGACACTTGAAGGCTGGAGGCGACACAGCAGCTGAGGGCCAGAATCATCTGGAAGCATCTTTACCTCTCCCCTCCCCCCCACCCTGGGCTGGGTGCCTCCAAAGTCTGTCGACAGGAGCACCGGTGCATGGCCTCCCCGTGAGACTTGGGCTCCCTCACAGCATGGCGGCCTCAGGGGAGTCAGACTTCTTACGTGCCGGCCCACTGCTTGGCCTTTCATGGCCAGCCTGGGAAGCCGCCAGAGTCGCGGGCCCACCCAGACTGAAGGGGAGGGACATGACTGTCCCCATGGAGAGGCATCCGAGAACCTGGGGACCACGTGTGGAAACGTCTACACCAGCTAACGTATGTACACACACTGTTCAACCAGTTTTATGTTCACAGGCTTGGACACACAGAGGCAAGAGCCGGAACCACGTGCCCCGGATGGGGAGCGGCCGGCAGTGCGGGGGTCCTTCCAACTCCTTTCGGTCAACCACCAGCCCTGGCGGAGGCCTCCCCACACCTGGGACACGCCAGACGCGCTTCCGTGTTTCTCAAACAACTATCCCGAGGTCGCTCCCTCCAGGAGGAAATGCCGAGTGCCGATCGCATAATAGATGGTGTTGTGAGCAGATGTCAGGAGGCTGTATGATAAAATATTATGAGCAGATGATATGCTATTTATTACGAGCAGGTGATGGATGACGCCATATTACGATTATGGATGATGATGTATCGGGTGCCCTGGCATCCGCGGGCGGCTATGTATTCACACGCGCTGGCACCGAGGCTCTGATTTAGGAACTCCCTGCCACTCGCCCACCTCTGGCTCTGCCAATCAAAGCCTCTTGTGCTGAGTGGGACAAAGGCTCAGGACGCCTCTGCCATCCTCGGGACTCGGCCCGGTGTGGCGGTGGGATTTGTGGGGATTTTAGGCCCGTGGGCCCCCTGCCCAAGGCTGTGGGTGTCCGAACGCTGATTCTTAGAGCGAGCAGCACCCCACGGAGCAGCACGGAGGTTGCAATCGCCTCGGGCCACTGGCTGGCCCAAGGTATCGGAAGAAAACAAAGAGTCCATGCAGGGTCTTGAAACGAATCGAGAAAGAACGAGAGAGGAATGCAGAGGGGATCTGAGAGTAAGAACAGGAATGCTTCCGCGCTCATCTCATGCGGGCACCGCAGGCAGAGAGCCATGCACACTCTCCGCAGAAGAGCATCCTCGCCGATTCGCCGGGGTGGTGGGACCAAGAGGCATTTCAAGGCGTAGCCGGTCTGAACACGAAGTACCCTCCATCAGTACAGGTGCATTTCCTTCCTGTAAAACTCTAAGTCAAGGCCTCGCCTTTCTAGACCCAGAGCTGAAATTCACGGGGAAGTGACAATCGCAGGGGTGAGCGCCGTGGAGGCCGCCGGCCCACGTTTCAATCCAGGTTCTGCCACGTCCTGGCTGAGGGTGACCTGAAGCGGGTCACTGACCCCTGCGCCTCCATTTACACTGTAAAGTGGTCACCCACCGCGGCAGTTCCCGCCTCACAGTGTGGTCCTGAGGATCAGAGAGAGGCAAAGTGCTCAGGGCTCCCGGCAGCACTCAGTAAGTCCCCAAGTTCTGTGTCATTACCAATGACCCCAGGCACGCAGCACCTAAAATGCTCCTCTCCTTCACATTCCTCCCTTGAAGCGGCTGAAACACCTCCCAGCGATCTTGCCCCAACACCAGGACTGTGTGTCCCGGGCACTGCTATCATGACTGCAGCCGAAGTGGGTCCCCTCGGGAGTGGGGTGGGGATGGGAGTGGGGGTGGGGAAAGAGGCATTATCACGAATGCCACATTGCGAAGGTTTTTATTTTTTTATTTTTATTAATCCCGTTGTACGTTTGTTTGAAAAGGAAAGCAGACAAAAGTATTACTTATGAAAACACAGGGAGATCAGAAGGCTGGAGGGTAAGGCTGGCCCTGGGTGGGTCACCCTGCAGCAATGGGGTCAAGGGCAGGAGTTCAGGCTTCCCTTTCTGGAGCCTCCCTGTACTCTGTTAGCCTCCCACAAAGGCCAGATCCTCACCCCAGCCCCTCAGACTTCCTGTTTTAGGGAGCCGGACACCAGCACCCCACGCCCCCCACGAGCTAGCTTCCCGAGACATCCAAAGGCGAGGGCATTTCCCCATTAGCTTGGTGGTGATGGCTGCTCTATTTTTCCTTTTTTCCAAATAAGGGAAATAACAAATGTCATGCAAATTACACAATTAGCACAGAATATGGTTTTAGCCCCCAAACAACACTTGAAGCCGACAAAATAAATTAAACAAAAAGAAGAAAATAAACTCAACAGTCTCCTGAAGAACAATTTCATTTAGCAGATAATTTAGAGTCTTGTAATTATTTTCTTAGTTTTCTTAAAACCCAAACATCGCGTGCTGTATTTCAAAGACCTCACAGCCTTTCTGAGGAGGAGAGTGTTTGCATAATTAGCAGCGGCTCTCTTCGAGAGCAACATGCTCCTCTTATTTGGAAAGGCGGGGCGGGGGGGCGGAGATGAATTCTCGGCGGTGTCTTGTTTGTTGATGTGGGTTTTTAGAAGTGTCACCCCTAATACATTTCTGGACTCCAGCCAGACCGTGTAATGTTTGGCAGGCGTTTGGTGCAGGCAAGGAGGGGGAGGTTTGGTCAAAGGCTGGGATTCTGTCTGTAACTCTTGGCTGATGTGATCTGAGTCTTTGTTTCCCATCTGGGCCCATGTTTGGACAAGGTGCTGGGTGACAGTCTGGGTGTGGGTTGAAGTTCTGGGCCCACGGGAGGGATAATGGCCCCGGTAGGTCTAGAGCCGATCCTCCCTTCAGCATGGTGTGCAAGGCATGGGGTCAATTTAGGAGCAATTCTGCTTCTATACGCAGCCACTGCCTTGTATCAGTCGGGATGGGCTAGGCCAGTGGTCGGCAAACTCATCCGTCAACAGAGCCAAATAGCAACAGTACAACGATCGAAATTTCTTTTGAGAGCCAAATGTTTTAAACTTAAACTTCTTCTAATGCCACTTCTTCAAAACAGACTCGCCCAGGCTGTGGTATTTTGTGGAAGAGCCACACTCAAGGGGCCAAAGAGCCGCATGTGGCTCGCGAGCCGCAGTTTGCCGACCACAGGCTGGGTTAAACAAACAGTCCCACAGTCTCCTGGTTTAACACAATGAAGGTTCATGTCTCACTCATCCCACTTGTCCAGGACAGGTCAGCAGGCACACAGCTGCTCACTGAAGTCACTCAGGGGCCCAGCTAGAGGGGGCAGTCACCATTCCAGGACACTGCCACCTCAGCGCATGTTTCTGCCACCCACGCAGCAGAAAAAGAACAGTGGGGAGTAAGCACAGCAATTAAATACTTTGGCCAGGAAGCAATGCTCCTATTTCATGAGTCACACAGTCACATGCCACACTTAATTTCAAGGGAGAGAGAACTTGTAAGCCCCTGAACTCGGAGGAGAGCCCTGGATATTGATGAACATTACTAATGTGTACCCCATGGATCTTGAAATGGTGCAGGTGCTGGTCGGGGTGGGGGGGAGGAGTCAGAGATTTTCGGGATCTGGGAAATGGGTGCCCAAGAGTAGCTTCCCCTTGGGTAATAAGTTGAGAAATTATTATTAACGGCAACATTCCCATCACTCTCTTTATTGTTTTTGTACCTATTTATCTTCTGCAAAGGGCACCCACAAGTACCTTGCTTAATCTATTAAAGGAATACAACGAGAACCAATATTTTCTTTTTTCCATTAACCATGTACCAGGCATTTAACATATGATGCCTCTTCTAACCCTACATTACTATGAATTTCCATTTCACAAGCTGAACAGCTGAGGCTCAGAGAGGTTAAGTGACTTGGGTAAGGTTGCACAGCTACCAAGTGGCTGAGTTAGGACTTGAGCTGAGGTAACGCGCAGGGATGCTTCCAAGTCTAGCCATGCGTTTCTCTCAAGGAGGGAAAGAACGGTTAACAACGACCGATGGGACCGATTCGGTGACAGTGAACACATAAATTAGTTGGAAAAACGGATTTGGATCATCAAGGAGACGCAATGACCACTTTGGACAAAATCTTAATTTCCAAGCCAGCTACCTTTCCCCTTTCCCACAGACGTATGCTTTCTTTTTTCGCAGTTAATCCTCACCCAAGGATATTTTCCCCATTGACTTCTAGAGAGAGTGGATGGGAGGTGGGCAGAGAGAAACATTGATATGAGAGAGACATCAATTGCCTCCTGCATGTGCCCAGGTATGTGCCCTTGACCAGGAATTGAACTTGAGACCCATTGGTGTGCGGGCGGACACGCTACCACTGGGCCACACCCGCCAGGGCCCAAGGGGTGTCCTGATCTGTCTCTAAGGCATCAGTAGAAGGAGCAGGGCTGGGCTTGCTTTTCTGGAGGCTGTTGGTGGGAGGGGGACGAGGTCCTGACCTCAGGGATTCAGCAGCAAGAGGGCTGCTCTCCGAGGGCCAGAGTGGGAGGGGCTGCTGGGGAGCTGGAGGAGGCCGGAGGTAAAGCCCCATCTGCCTCGTGGCAGCCTCGGCCCATCTGTCTCCCCGGGGTCTCCAGGGGCGGCTGACCTGACCCCTCTCATGGGCACTTGGAGAAAGAAAGGCGTTTTGAAGCATGCTGTGTCAGGGAGCCCCCTGCCCCAACCCCGAATCGGAAGGAACACTTGGGAGCAGCATTGCTCCCTAGAACTTTCTGCGATGATGGACGTGTCCCCCATACTGTTCAGCCGCCAGCCATGAGTGCTATGGGGCACATGGAATGTGGCTGCGAGACTGAACGGAATCTCTCCTGTTACTCAGTTTGAATGAAGTTAAACACACTCAGCCGCGGGTGGCCGTGGTCACCGGATTGGATAGCACTTCCTAAGGGACAGGACACACCCTCCGCAGGTCACGGGACAGGGCTTTAAATGAGTGTGGCGAGCCGGCACGGCCCTGGCATACTCGGCCTGGGGAGCCTTGTGTGCCACGCCAGCTCAGCCGGGTTCAGTGAACCTGAGAGGGGCGGTGAAGGATCGAGAAAAGACACAAGAGAATGAGAGCTGGGTCTGGGTGGGACGCTGTCCTCTCTGATGGAGGGCTAGCGACAGCGCCACGGCCTGCAAGCCGTGTCTTTATTTTATAGCAGAGGCCACGAGGCAGAGTAAGGGTGTGGTTTCAACATTCTCCTGGGTTTTGAATCTGCTCAATTACATGCACCTGAACTCTATCAAGCCCACATCACTCAGGCACATGGGGCCACGTGTTCAGACCCACATCACTCAGGCAGTGGGGCCACGT